>CM063457.1:18439500-19064500 GCA_032191425.1 Lymantria dispar | reverse complement strand
TTACTGGCTTATCGGAGGTCGAAACATAGCTAGGCGTGTGGTTCGTCAATGTTTTATTTGTCATCGCTTTAGAGGTCAGACAATGACAAATATAATGGGCAACCTACCTTCCGATCGTGTGGAATCACATTTCCCGTTTAGCTCAGTATGCATAGACTTTGCCGGGCCATTTTTAATCACAGGTCGAAAGGGGCGGGGTTGCAAGATTACCAAATGTTATTTATGTGTTTTTATTTGCTTCCGCTATAAGTGTATACACTTAGAAGCCGTCAGCGATCTAAGAAGAGATGCATTTATTTTAACTTTAAATAGGTTTATTGCTCGTCGTGGTTTACCTCACACTATATACTGAAACAATGGTAGAAATTTTGTCGCTGCGGCTAAGGATATTAAATATCTCTTTGCTTCAAATAGAGAGCATATTATAGACTTTGCGTCTCGTCGGGGGATAGAATTTCGCTTTTCGGCACCATACGCTCCTCACCAAGGGGGTCTCTGGGAAGCTGGCGTGAAATCCGCCAAGCACCACCTAAATAGAGTCTTAGGTAATGCTCATCTGACATTCGAGGAGCTCTCATCATTGTTTGCTCAAATTGAGGCAATCCTTAATAGCCATCCCCTCCGTCCACTTTCACCTTCACCCAATGATTACGTGCCACTCACACCTGGTCATTTTTTTTTTTTTTTAATAGGAAGACTACTGACTTCATTGCCGACGCCGTGTCTCTTGGAGCACGGTACACACCGCATTAACCAGTTCCAGTGTCTCGAACAGATTAGGCAGCATTTCTGGAAACGTTGGGCTTCATTATATTCTTTCACATTCATTTACACATTCACTTCACTCATACAGACAACTAATCCGCCTTCTTATACTTACACATTACACAAGAACACCGACATATTCGCACACAAAATTGTCGGGCTAACAGTTATTGAATCTTATACAATATACCATATTATAAGATTCGCCTATTTTTATTTCTTTTGTTCCCATCGCGACACCCCTCTTTAAACTAGGTTTAAGAAGAGCATTTTCTTTATGGTAAACAACGGTCTGGCCCCTGGAATTGCAGTTGTCCATTTGCGGCAGTTTTCCACGTCGCGTTGTGACGGAGCAAGAATACAATTCACCACCCCCTCTATCACCTGTGGGTGTCGTAAAAGACGACTAAGAGATACAATATGCATATAATATCTATGCAAGAGAAGGAAAACTCGAAACAAAACCCTATACCAACACGTCTGAGAGCTCCTATTCGGCGACACGTTCCGCCGCCGGCGACTGGAGCGGCGCAGGCGCGAGTATCTGCGCCTAATGCCGCCCTAGCCGAGGCCGCGGGTGATCGGACCGGGGAATTGTCCGTCACCCACAGAGAGGCTGACCGCGCGATGGCGACCGACGTCCCAATACGTCGAGACGTGAGGTTACCCGAAAGGGTATTCCGTCGGGCCGACCTCTGATGACAAGTCACATCTGCTCCGGTGGTCGGCCCGACAAACAACGAGGTGACGTATCCCGCACGCCGTCCTTTCATCACCCCGGACGGACAGGACCGCGCGTGCGCTTACCATAGCCCACCCAAAAAAAAAAAAAAAATACTAACACGTCTGACCAGCGTGAAATAGGAGGTCAATTTTCCTCTCATAGTGGAGGAGGCCCGACGTGTATGGGCTGAGATTATGATAATGATGTGCGGCATTATCACTTAGCATCAAGTATACAGTTTATTCCTTTGCCACCATGGACAATAAAGAAAAATGTTACATGGATCACTGTAAACATATTACCAAAGGGTGTCTTAATACTAGATGCACTACATGCAGCTATTAGGTCCACCTAATAGTGACTGAAATATTTCTTTATAAGGTGGGATGTTACTAGTAGACACCAGTTGACCCCAAAAACAATTCTATTTTCCAAGCCATTGATCTCAGAATTTATTATGCCTCCAAATTATATTATACAAAATATATATAAATTTTGCTCAAACTAATGGATAGTCGAATTTTTATTCCAAAGGACTAATATTGTCAAGTGCAAATCAGATTCAAATTAATAATTCATAGATATATAATTCTTCTGTACGTGTGCTAGGGCTACCAATTCCGCAGCCTGAATTCAATCTCGGTATTTGCGGGACTAAGGATTTTCAATCCCGCGGGATTTCGGTATTTGCGGGATCCCGCATATTGAAAATATTCCCATTTATATAAGGCAAATAAAACAATGAATTAATCAACTCCACATTTATTTACGTACATATTACTATTAATATAAGATCAAGCAATTTACATCGTTTATTTGTAACAAAAAAAAATGAATTAATCAATTAACTACATATTTAATAAAGTATTAATTATTAAATTATCTTTATTTAAACTTATACCTACTAAATACATTTTTAAATATAATATAAAAATACAATATTTAAAAATATAAAAAGCGAAATGACCCACCGGCAGCGAATTCAAGGACCAAGCAGTCGGTGGTTAGAGAGGAACTTCCTCACGATGCGTGCCGTGTCCAGCAATACTGCCTTCTGTATCAGACCCATAATCCAACAACCCAATGCGAGCCTCTTAAGGTGTTTGTTGAGAATCTTGGCTATTAGATCGTTGGTCGAAACGACTATCGGTACAATGATTGCCGTGTCCACATCCCACATGTCGACAATCTCGTGAGCTAGGTCTTGATATTTGATTTGTTTATCCTTCTCAGCCTTCACGAGGTTCCCGTCATGGGGGACTGTGACATCGATAATCATTGCACGACGCTTTAGCCGATCTATCACCACGATATCAGGCTTGTTGGCTACAACACTCCTATCAGTGATGATAGATCGGTCCCAGTACAATGGGGCATGACCATTTTCGAGAACTGGCTCTGGTACATACCTGTAGTACGGCACCTCTACGTTCACAAGTTTGTATAGCAAAACAAGTTGCTGGTGAATGATCCTGGCTACTTGATTGTGTCTGTGCAAGTACTCGCCGTTAGAAAGACGCGAACAGCCGGAAACAATGTGTCTGAGGGACTCGCTTAGTAGGTGGCATGCCCAACAGATGTCAGCCGTCCCATCCCTCAAGATATATTTCCGGTAGTTATTCGTCTTAATAACTTCATCAGCAATTGCACAGACAAAACCTTCGGTTTCTCCAAAGAGATTGCCGAATCGTAGCCAGGCCACAGAGGCTAATAGGTCTACATTCGGGTCATGCAGAGGCCTATAGAACCTGCCATGTAGCTCCTTGCCTTGCCATACATTCTCACGGTCGTCGTATTTAGTACTTCAGGACGCCGCCAGTTCTCTTTAGCCAACCCAAGCGGGGTGAGATGGCTATCTTCCGACACCACATCATGATGCACACCACCCGTCATCTTTAGGAAATAATCCCTGAAGTTGTACACTTCGCGATTATGGAGGGTTTTGACGTTTAAAAAGCCTCGTCCCCCACATTTTCGCGGACTATACAACCTCATTATTGACGAACGAGGGTAATGCATCCTGTGTAATGACAATAGAGTGCGGACTCTTCTACCCAGGGTGTCTAATTCAGTTTGAGTCCACTTGAGTATGCCGAAGGAATACATTAGAATTGGTATGACCCAAGCGTTGTAGGTACGCACCTTATTGCCGCCCGACAAAAGACTATTTAAAACCTTCTTCAGACGGTCAATGAAACGCTCCCGCAACGCTTGTTTCATATCCGCTTCGTTAATGTTCAAAGCCTGAGACATACCCAAGTATTTATAGGTGTCAGTTACAAGAAGTGGTCTAAATTGTAGAGCATTAGGCATTCATAGATTATTAAATTATTATTATTACTCCGTTTATTTATCACAAAAACTCCTTTTAATAATCAGCTAACTCCATATGTATTTAAATATTACTACTAGTATGAGATCAATTAAATTACACCATTATTTTTCCTCACAAAAAAAAACAGTTTTTTTTTGGGGTTGGGTTGCGGTCGTCGCGCTCCTCCCGCCGCTCCGTCCGGGGCGACAGAGGGTAAACTCACTCGCACTCTCGCAACCCACCCGCGATGCACGTCGCCTTCGTCGTTGGACCGACCACCGGAGCAGGGTGACTTGACGTCAGTGGTCGGCCTGACGACAAAAAAAAACAGTAATAAATAATGAATAAAAAACAAGACAACTCTTCCAAAAATACTCAAAGGAAATTAAAAAAATCAACCAAAACAAACATATTTTAAACTTTAAATTTATATAGGATATGTTATTGTTTGAGTCATTGCCGAAACTTTTTGCAATATGTCAAAACAGATGACATATTGCGTCGACCCCAAGTAATTGGGATAAGAGCAAGATGATGATGATGATGGTGTTATTGTTTGAGAGTTTATTAAGTTTGAGGTTCCATGCACAATCCCGTGGATCCCGCGCCCGTAAGCACGCATCATGCGGGATTGGAAAATGGCGCGGGATCCCGCAATACCGAGATCTCCGGTTGGAAGCCCTAACGTGTGCATGTGACTGAACTCCTCCTAAACGGTAGTGCTGATTATACTTTTTGTGTGTTCAGGTGAATTCGAGAATGATCTATATAAATAATTAGGCCCGATTTCAAGACCTTGTATTTTATTTTATTTTTATTTATACAGAGTAGCGGCTATTGGTTCATGTATCTTTATATATATATATATATATATATATATATATATATATATATATATATATATATATATATATATATATATATAATTTTTCTGTACATGTGCATGTGATTAATTGCATCCTAAAAGGCTGCAGTAATTTCGATGAAATGTTTAATTGGACTCGGTAGGTGGCACGGGTGTAGGGCTATCGCCTTATTGACAGTTGTCTGTCTACAGCCGAGGGCCGGTCCGTCCGGGGTATTAACCCAGCTCACCATACACTCTCACAGAAAATCGACGTCTAATTAGCAGTAATTTGTTACTGCGCTTCATTTGGCGAGCAAGAGAGCCGGAAGCCCAACTTGCAGGGGGTGTTGTGTGGTGGGTTTTCGTGATGCTTCTAGTATCACCAAACCTCATTGCATGCATTCACACTCCCTTCGGTTTCTTCGCGGTAGGCAGAGGCTTAGCAAAGGTCCATGAGCGGTAGCATAACTTACGATCAGGTGTAAAATAATCATAGCACGGTGGTCAAACAGGTAGGTTTTATTTTGAATTTTCTTTTTCTTGCATAGATATTTTAAGCAGATTATATCACTTAGTCGCTTTTACAACCACCATGGGTAAGATTGAGAATAGTGAATTGTATTCTTACTCCGTCACCACGCGCAAATAAAAATGTACATGTTTAATTTAAAATTTCATATTTAATGTGGCATTCGAATTCCAGGCAAGACAAAGTCTGCCGGGTACGCTATTTATATATAAGAAATCTTAAATTTTAATCTCGATATTATGATAACTGGTACAAACTAAGACTGGCAACTATGTTTTAAAAGAGGATTCGAGAACGTTGTTAAACTTAAGACGAAGCATATAAGTTTATCGTGGTTTTCTGAGGCTGTGTGTTACTTTATTTGAATATAGCTTTTTATTTCAGGATCCAATAAGATGTATAAAAACGTGAAGCCATAACTACGTGCATATTTTGCTTTTCAAAGATATGATATGTAACGAAAGATAATGCATTTTAAATAGTTAGATTTTATTAATTCATTCATTAACATAAATATCTTTCTTTCTTTCCTCTCACTAGCAAGAATCAGGTTGCCCTGGTTGATGAATTGTATTCTTACTTCGTCATTACACGAAAACACACAACGATATTTATTGACCGGAACCGGACCGTTCCACGATCAAATCGGGGACGTTCTTAATGTCTCCGCCATTGTGACGTCGAAGGTGACCACGGGGTCAGTGAGGAGTGCGGGGAGGGCGCTCAGCTGTTATACGCCTCCACCGCACTCGACACACTCGCCGATCAACCTCCAAAACGCATACGCATACTTTTATTGTAACTATTTACCTAATTTAATATACAGATTTATATCGAGCGAGTCACTATTTATTTCTATGTTCCATTACCGAACATAAGTGGCGACCGTGTAAAAAATAAAATTCAAATCAAGAAGCTTCGGTTGAAGAAAAAATTTCGCCGCGCAACACGGTTCAAAGTTCAACGTAGCACAATTCCGCTTCGCGCTTCTGCTACACGAAGATACAGCATCAACAGAAGCACGAAAACCTTCTACGATTGCTACGAGCTGCAACTTGCGAAGAAAGAAAAATCAAAAACCAGTTAAGGTCACAAGAGGTCAAAAGGTTCTTGAGGTCCAGCACTGTTTGCAGCCATCGCAACCGACCAAGCTGACATCCTCAGTAGTCTACCTGCATCAGCTGCGTTTTTGCCGGCCAAAAAGTGAGCCCGTTCCTTTTATTATACCGCATCCTATCCATAGCTTTGTTTGTGTGAACAGAGAAGCAAGAAATCATTTCTTGTCTTTATTTCTCATCAATCACAATCTTTGTAAACATACTAATACGATTTGTATATTCGTTACTCAAATATAAATTCAAAATTTATATGCCTACCTACCTACCTACCTACCTAGTGAAAATATAGCTACATCATACCATTCTATTATAATTACTTACCTCTTCTATTTCGTAAGCCTACATTTAATTATTTAAAACACAAATAAATAATTAGCGCTTACAATTAGTAGGCGCTAATTATTGTTTTCAAGACGCCTATTACTTGCATTTTTGCGCCTATTTACGACTTGAAAGCCTTAGTTAATTACCTACATGTATTCAATTATTTATGATACAAATATTTGTCGCTAACGGTTAGTTTTTAAATCGCCTACTCTTTGCATTTTAGCGCCTATTTACGATTTGAAAGTCTTAACTACGATAACGATATTTACGTTACAAATATTTGTGGTCTATATAGTGGTATTAATTAATAGTTTTCAAGCCGCCTATCTTTTGCATTTATTGCGCCTATTTACGACTTGAAAGCCTTAATTATTTATCATATATAAATCAACATTACGATAACGATAATCAACAATAAATAAATAGCTGAACCTATTTTATAAATAAAAAGTAAGCTTGTTTATGCTTTCTATTTCCTTTTATTTGCACTTTTAATTGCCTGCGATAATATACTTATATAAAGTTATTATTTTAATATAATAACATCATTACTATTCACACTCGTTTAAGCACAGTATAAAATAATTATTGCTTAGCATTATTATTAATAAATAAGGCACATTCCTATGCTTGCGTTATAAAATAAAGTATTATTTGGCTAATAATAATCACTTTTCTCACTATCGCTTTAGCTTCCTTACTATTCTGTTTGAATAAATATTACTTTAAATACAAAGCATACTAAAAATCTATTCCAGCTGCCGGGCGCTTGTGCACTAATCAGCTGTAACGAGTCCCGCATCTGATAAAGTACTGCGGCTGGCGTGCATCGTGAGCGCGCGCGCAGACTCGCAAGTACCTGCCTACCCCTGCACACCTCCCGCTGCGCATCAGCTGTACTAAACCGGTTTTCCATCGCCACTGCAACGAAGCGAGGAGCGTATCGTATGCAATATTATTCATTTCACAACTAGTAGACATAATTAATTCTTTGTTTTTGTTTTGCGCGCTAACTTCGTGGACATGGAAAGCATAGAAGATAAAAGTATTCAAGCTACTTACAAAGCTTTTAATATAAAACGCGCTTCAATTAAAGGTCGGGTTACTAAATTTAGCAATCAATTAGAAGAATTAAAAAATAAAAAACTCACGTCCACTGAGGTTAACGTGTTAACGCAAAGATTAAACAAGATAGAAGCTTTATTTATCGAGTTCGAGAGCGTGCAGAATCAGATTGAGTCGTTGGACGAAAATAGTTTAAGTTTAGAAATGGATACAAGAGAAACCATTGAACAATCTTTCCACAATTCTATCGCAAAAGCCCAGGAAATTATTTCTTTGAATAGCACTACAAAAAAGTCATCAACTGAACAGAGTAGCTTCATTACAGCCGATGAAGATGACCACGAAGTAATTGGATTTCGCCTGCCAATTATTAAAATTAATAATTTTGACGGTTCTTTTAATAAATGGCTAGAATTTCGTGATACGTTTGGTTCATTAATATATAATAATTCAAAAATAAAAAATATTCACAAATTTCATTATTTAAATTCCTACTTAGAGGGTGAAGCTGCACGGGTCATTTGCAATCGTGAAGTTACCGACAATAATTATCCTGAGGCATGGTGTCTTCTTTGTGAGCATTATAATAATGTTCGTCAATTAATAAATAACCATTTAAAGTCATTATTTAATATTGAGCCGTTGCGTGAATCTGACAAATCATTGAGATTTCTCGTGGATCACGTTACAAAGAATCTACGGGCTTTAAACAAATTAAAACAGCCTACTGATCATTGGGATACCCTGATCATATATATGGTCTCAGCTAAGTTAGACAGCAATACTCGCGTTAAGTGGGAAGAGTATATACAGGCGAACGTTAGTGCTTTAGAAATGCCTAGTTTAGAAGATTTTATGACGTTCGTAAAAGGTCGTGCTGACGTGCTTGAATCTATTTATCGTAGCAGACAGGATAAAGGAGTAAAGTCTACCTCTAATTACAACACGGTTAACAAACAAAACCCTATTGGAACGAAGTTCCTTATCGCGCGTTGTGAAAGGGGGCTAGACGGAAAAAATTCTTACGAAAAGTTGTCACGACACTTTTTGCTATAGTAAGCTATTGTAAGCTGTGCGGCGTCGCATGTTTCTCTGTCTGTCTCTCTCTCTCTTATAGAAAGCAAGCCAGATATTTTCATTTCTATTTCGCATTGAACAGTGTGGTGTCGCGACGATTATTTTTGTTGAGTGTATACAACAACAAAATATAATACTACCATTGATGCAGTTTTTTCAAGACATTTAAATAAAATAGAATCCCAAACATATGTTTCCTACTTCAGTTACCACAAGCCAATTATTACGAAAATTGAGCCTACTGATTAAGTTTATATAACATTATATTTGTTAATAATAAAAAAAATATTATTATAACTTAAAAAAAATAAAATTTTATTGTAATTCCTTCACTAATTAATCGAAAGGAACTTCGTTCCATCCGGGTGTCCCTTGACACCTCTCAAGTTTTTTTTCTCATACAAAGTCTTTCATTAACTCTGAACAAATAAATTCTTCTTCACAACAGGGCACGAAATGTGCGTTTTGTAGCGAAGACCATCGAAATTACAATTGCCCGCAATTTCAGTCAAAATCCATTGATGATAGGATTGATATTATTTCAAAACTTAAATTATGTCATAATTGTTTACGTAAGGGTCATAATGCTCGTGCTTGTAAATTTTTAAGTTCGTGCAAGGTATGCAAGAAGCGTCATAATACTCTTTTACATAAACAAATGGAATATGACGCTAAAAATGAAAACTCAGAGTCGCTCACAATGTCAGCAATTTCATGTTCTGAAACATTATTATGTACAGCGTTAGTGGACATT
The DNA here is from genome assembly GCA_032191425.1 of Lymantria dispar. Lineage (NCBI taxonomy): Eukaryota > Metazoa > Arthropoda > Insecta > Lepidoptera > Erebidae > Lymantria > Lymantria dispar. The sequence goes on along the minus strand of CM063457.1, from coordinate 19,054,980 downwards.
ATTAACCCTGTCACTAATGCATCTATTACTACCAAAGCTCTCTTGGACAGTGGCAGTCAAAGTTCATTTATTACTGAAGCAATACAAAATAAATTAAATTTGCCTTCATTGAATTCTAACATTCAGAACGTTATAGGAATATGCAACACAGTTGTTCAAATAAATTCTAAGCGCTGTCATATTCGTCTACAATCAAAAGTAGGTTCGTTCAGCTCCGAAATATCGTGCATAATTATACCCCAAATAACAGGTAAAACACCTAGATCATTAATTAACATTTCCCATATTAATTTAAAATGTTTCCAATTAGCAGACCCCAATTTTCATGAACCATCTGCCATAGGACTGTTAATTGGTGCTGACTTATTTTGGAATATTATAGGAACCAAACAACATTCTTTAGGATTAGACAATCCTGTCCTCCATGATTCCAAGTTAGGATGGCTTATTGCAGGTCCCATTTCCAATACTAAGTCAATTAGTCAAATAAAGTGTAATGTTGCCAGTGTTAAACATAATAACTTAATTGGTTTACATAATGATTTAAAAAAGTTTTGGGAGCTTGAAAGCTTGCCACAGAAACCTCTTTATACTGAAAAAGAGAAAGCTTGCGAACTACATTTTATGAAACATACAAAACGTACTGAAGCAGGACGTTTTTGTGTTAAGCTTCCCTTAATTGACAATCCAGACTGTCTAGGCAATTCTTATTTTATGGCCAAATGCCGTTTTTTAAATCTGGAACGTCGCTTTCACAAGCAACCTCAACTCAAAGCAGCTTATGTTGATTTTATCAATGAATATTCTGACTTAGGACATTTAACAATATCCGAGGAAGACCAACCTGAGCATGGTTATTTTGTTCCTCATCATCCTATTATTCGTGATGATAGTGAATCTACACGCCTTCGTGTCGTATTTGATGCCTCAGCTCGCACCACATCTGGCTTATCTATAAATGACATACTCATGATAGGTCCTTTAGTTCAAGATTCTCTTTTTAATATTTTAATCCGATTCCGAGAATATCGCTATGTAATGTCGGCAGACATTGAAAAAATGTACTGACAAATATTAATAGACGAGTCGAACCGTAACTTACAGCTGATTTTATGGCGCGATTCGGAAGACAAACCATTAAAAACACTCAGGCTTAATACCGTTACCTACGGCTTTGCCAGTGCTAGTTACCTTGCCACTAAATGTCTCTGGCAATTAGGTGAAGAGTGTAATGATAACCTCATTAAAACTGTCATCCAGAAAGACATATATGTTGACGATTGTTTGACCTCTAGCGATGATGAACACCAATTGCGTAAGATTCAGGAATCGACACATACAATTCTTGCTAAAGCCGGTTCCAATCTGCGAAAATATCGGTCCAATTTACCGTATCTGTTGTCGTCAAACACTATACAGTCTTGTGGCAACTTATCATTAAGTAAATCTACAAATACACTAGGGTTAGATTGGAATTCATCTTCAGATAGTCTTCAGTTTCCTTTAGCCGTTAAGAGACCTAAAGTTATTACAAAACGGAGTATACTGTCCTCAACATTCAAGATCTTCGATCCCTTGGGGCTCCTATCCTTGTCCACTATCGTTCCCAAAATTTTAATACAGACACTGTGGTCGTACAAGTTGGACTGGGATGATCCTGCCCCAAACGACATTGTTAAAGAATGGACAACATTTATAGAAGGACTTGATTTCATTATTTCCCTTTCTATCCCTAGGTGGGTATCTATAGTAGACCCAGTTTCTGTTGAAATGCATTGCTTCAGCGATGCATCGTAACGCGCCTATGGCGCATGTTTATATCTTCGATCTACAGATAAAGACGGAAATGTATACACGCATCTTCTATGTGCCAAGTCTCGCGTGGCACCTGCTTCTAAACACATTACAATACCACGTCTTGAGCTTTCAGGAGCTTTGCTTGCTGCTGAAATGAGCTCTTCTGTCACCCAAGCATTGCGACGTAAAATATCGCAACATGTCTATTGGACGGACTCCAGCGTGGTACTTAGTTGGATACGAAGTGGTTCTTCTATCAATTTGAAAGCCTTCGTTGCCAATAGAGTAGCTGCCATTAGAGAGTTATCGGACACTGATGTGTGGCGTCATGTGCCCACTAAATACAATCCGGCTGATCTCTTGTCACGTGGGGTCAACCCTAAAGAAGTTGCTGCCTGTGAGTTATGGTGGAAAGGACCCAAATATTTGTCTTTGCCAATGTCAGAATGGCCTTCCATTCAACCACAGAGTAATATAGATATTAAAAATTTACCAGAAGTCAGATCACATGCTAATATTAATTCAACTCATAATTCAAATGTATCAACAATAATAAAATTTAATAATTATTCTAAACTAAAAAGGTTACAATATATTTTAGGTTATATACATAGATTTATAAACAATTGTAGAAACTCAAAAACTAAAACTAACGGTTCTCTAACGGTTACTGAACTTGATAAGGCTCTTCACTCATTAGTTTATATTTCTCAATTAGAATCATTTCCCAAAGAATACGATTTGTTACTAAAAGGAAAGTCACTAAATCCTAAATCACACATTGCTGCACTAAATCCATTTATACACGAAAGACTCATAAGAGTAGGTGGACGAATCCAAGCATCGGAGTACAGTTTCGATATGAAACATCCTATGTTACTAAGTCCTAAACATAATTTTACCAAGCTTTTATTCAAACAAGAGCACTTGCGACACTTACATCTCGGTCCTCAGGCTTTACTAGCTTCCATTAGAACGCGTTTTTGGCCTATCGGTGGTAGAGGTATAGCTAGAAGTACGGTAAGCAATTGTATAGTCTGTCGGCGATTTAAGGGTCAATCTATGCAGAATATTATGGGCAACCTCCCTGTACAAAGACTCAAACCGGACTATCCATTTATCACTGTAGGCACTGACTTCGCTGGACCATTTATGATCACGGATCGCAAGGGTCGTTCGTGGTTGTAAAATCACTAAATGTTACCTTTGCATATTTGTGTGTTTTAGATATAAGTGTATCCATTTAGAGGCCGTAAGTGAGCTGACAAAGGATGCTTTCATTTTGTCCTTAAAGCGTTTCGTTTCTCGCAGAGGGCTACCAAAGCAAATATTTTGCGACAATGGTGGAAACTTTGTCGCTGCATCTAAAGAACTTAAAGAATTCTTTGCCATTAACGCCAACCCTATCGCTGACTTTGCCGCTGTTGAAGGTGTTGAATTTTGCTTCTCACCTGCATACGCTCCTCACTTCAATGGTTTAATGGAGGCCCCGTGGTCACACGGGGTCAGTGAGGAGTGCGGGGAGGGCGCTCAGCTGTTATACGCCTCCACCGCACTCGACACACTCGCCGATCAACCTCCAAAACGCATACGCATACTTTTATTGTAACTATTTACCTAATTTAATATACAGATTTATATCGAGCGAGACACTATTTATTTCTATGTTCCATTACCGAACACTTAAGAAAGGCCAGTTTAGAAGTACCCTAAACCAAAGAATATGCATGAAGAGATTAATGAATGTGGAGGAGGCGAAAGTGGTATATCAAGATCGTAGTAAGTGGAGGGAAGTGATCTCTGCCTACCCCTGTGGGAAAGAGGCGTAATCGATTAGATACTACAGGGGGACATGTTTTTTAAAAACTAGCTCCAGTGTGATGCCCTTTGAACCGCAAGGACTTAATATAATTCAAACGATTTTGGCTGGACCAGATCCCACAAGCGGCACCCGATCATGAGTTAAATACTAGAGCAGCCATCACTTGAACTTCTTTTATAATGTTCAGGTAGGTTGATATACCTAGGCTTTTGCTTCCAGTTTTATTTCTTTTGATATTATATGCGATATTATAGGGGATATACCCTTAGTCGTGTTTTACGACATACAAGGGCAAGATAGGGAGTGGTGAATAGAATTCTTGTTCCGTCACCACACGGACCATAGGGAATAAAGGTATTATCTTTCTACAAATCTTGCTTGTGGATTCCGAGTACATTAAAACTTATTGTATTACTAATCTTATATCTTTAAACGAGCAATTCTTGTATATGTATATATATATATATATATATATATATATATATATATATATATATATATATATATATATATATATATATATATATTCAGGATCTCGGAAACGGCTTCAACGATTTTGTTGAAACTTGGCATACTAGAGGATTCGGGTCCAAAAATTGATCTAGCTAGGTTTTATTTATAGAAAATGTTGTTTTGTCCGTGTTTTTAGCAAAATAAACAATGACATTGAATTTTAAAAGAATATGAATTCAAATTTCGATGGCAACGTCATGAGTTACGATAGCTCAGATGGGAAGGTGACAGGTTTTAATTTTGGTATTTTTTCAATCAAACAGCGTCGGTTCGAATCTCGGTGTTATTATTATTCTCTTTTTGTATTTTTTTATAAATTTTTCATTATTTAATTTTTATTTTTTAGTAATATATATCTAAATAAATTCGATAAAAATATTCAACCAGATATTCTTATTTAAACAGTACAGTTACTGCGTTTATATGGTGATGGATTAAAAATACAAAATCCTTTGCTTAACGTAATTAATATTTAAAAAAACTTTATTATACAACAAACCACTATTTCTACAATGCAAAAAAAAACATTTATAGTTGGCTATCTTATTATTTTAATGATACTTTAGTGCAGTAAGAGCATGCAAATATTGAGCCTAGTATCCGTACTAGGCTCAATATTTGCATACTCTGCATATAATAGACCGTAATGGATATTCCTAGAAATTTCTGAAGTAATTCTCAGGAGCAGACATTGTATAGAAGTGTGGAGAACAATAAACTCATCCTTTTTTTTTTTTTTTTTTTGTGGGTGGGCCGCGGTCGGCGCCCCTCCGCACCACTCCGTCCGGGGCGACAGAGGGGCTTAAGCACGCAACTCCCGCGACCCACCCGAAAACCACGTCGCCTTCGTCGTTGGGCCGACCACTGGAGCAGCGTTAACTTGTCGTCAGTGGTCGGCCCGACGGAATACCCCCTATTGGGGTACCCTCCCATCGACCGACGTCCCCCCCCTCGGGGAGGACGTCGGTCTTTCCTCACGCGGTCGGCCTCTCGGCGGGTGACGGACTAATCCCCGGTCACGTCACCCGCGGCCTCGGCTAGGGCGGCATGAGGCGCAGATAGTTGCGCCTGCGCCGACCCAGTCGCCGGCGGCGGATCTCCTCATCGAGGCTGCGCTCCTCACGCAGGCGATCCGCCGCCTCCTTCCGCGAGATCACTGTCTCGCAGAAGGCTGCGACCGCGTCCCAATTCCCGACGCTGTCGACCATCGCCCTAGCGATAGCCGGCAGCGTTAGGTCCGTACCGATGATTGCGACGAGTTCACAGCGCTGCACTGCCCAAGCCCCGCAGGCCTCGAGCGTATGGCGCGCCGTGTCCTCGTCGCAATCGCAGTGGTGGCAGGACGGTGTACTCTCCCTCCTAACGACCTTGTGCAGGTATTTGGCGAAGCACCCATGCCCCGTCAAAACCCGCACCAGTCGGAAGGAGAGCACCCCGTGCCGCCTCTCCAACCACTGCATCAGCACCGGCCGGAAGGCCTCCACGGTTCGCACCCCGAACCGAGGCCTCTCCAGCCGGACTGCCCAACGGGCGATGACGTCTCGGCGGGCGTCGACGCGCCAGGCGGTGAGATCCCTTAACGAGACCACACCGCCCCCCGCTCGCACCCCCGTCACCCGCCGATATAGTCCGGCGAGCATCTCCGCCTCCAGGTCCCATGGGGGAGTCCCGGCCAATAGGCACGCAGCGCTCGGTCCGCCCACGTTCGGCATAAGCCACGATAGGGCGGACGCCGCGCCGACGAGCCGCGGAGCGAGCCTACGGAAATGCTCCCGGAACCACCATCGCCCGTCGAGCACCAGGCCCAAGTACCTCATATGGGCCCGGATGCTGATGTTGACCGAGTGGACGGTGATCGAGACGCCGATGGGAGGGCTCATAGTACAATAAACTCATCCTACCTTTTCATATCACATTATGCATAAGTTATACCTGACGTTACTCCGTATGAGATGACGGCATGAGACATATAATCGTTATACTCCTACTCTATGAATGTAAAGCTTATTCATTGGGCTACTGAACATAAGCCTTTGTTGTGGGTGAATATGTTAGATTGCCATTGTATTTACGAGAATAAAGGCATAGAAGACTTGTAGATAGTATTGTGTTGTACAGGCGTAGTGTGGGCTAGTGGACTAACGCCGTGTTTGACAGAAGAACCTAAGGTTATAGTTTGATGTACCTCAAGCCCTTAAGTTCCTAGCCTATATGATGGGATACCTGCACCGCGCTACCTAAGGTGACAGGTAGATGTGAGATGGATGTTGGGTGGAGGATTGGTAATTCTCACTGCCGGTCAAGCAGACTCACAGGACCGGTCAGAACTGACGGCTAAGGGTGTCTTGGCCACAGTGAGATGGAGGTTTGGGTGGAGGATTGGTAACTCTCACTGCCAGTCAAGCAGACTCACTCGACTGGTCAGAACTGACGGCTAAGGGTGTCTTGGCCACAGTGAGAGGGATGTAACTGAGAGATGAATAAATTCAAATCTGATTTATTTTACACAATGTACACCTTATATACTACTTATTGCTAATACACACATATACCATTTTGTGTTAGTGTGTCGTAAGTGTAAAGTATAACGCAGTGTCTTTAATCATGTCAGTGCTAATTTTGCAAATTTGTATGTTGACATGCTTTACTTGTATGTTGACATGCTCTACTTTTGAATTTGCTGCGTTGCATGTTCAATGTGCATTGAACATTCTGGGGTCTCTCAGGAACACGACTGCAAGTCGTATAATTCGATAACCTCATATGGTCCAATGTGTCCTTCCGTCGCTTGTGGTGTGTGGACTGTAGTCTGGGGACGAGGTTTCCCATACCGTGGCCGTGGTTGTGGTGGAGCTGTCCGCTGTTTGTCTGTATCTGTGGCTTGTGTTGTAGTTGTTTCCTTGTTTTGTCTTCTTGTAAGTCTATCTCGACATTGTTTGAGTGGTCTGAAATAAATTAAAAGACAAACTAATACTATTAAAGAAAGAGATGTCACGGTACTAGCCACATAGGAATGAGACTCTATTCGCCTCCATATTGTGTTATCTAATCTTGTTTTTAGCTTTGCTTCTGAAGCGGCTAAGTGGTCAAATATACTGGTGGAGCTATCTAATACTTCCTCCTTCGGTATGTCTGGTATCTCTGATTGGACTACTTGTGTGTCTAGAGTAAAATTACTCCTTTTAAAATATGATGCTTGCACAGTTGTTGTTGTTATTCGTTTAGCTGCAAGAATGTTGTTCAACGTCTTTACTACACAGCTTTCTGAAATGTGTAGTACTCCTATATCCTCTAGGTTAATTTCTTGTCTTTGTCCATCACATATTATCGAAGCTGATTGTGTTTTTGTAGTGATAAACATCCAGGTATTCTGCATGTAAAGTTGTTTCCATAGAATTGTAGATTGAATGTTGTATCTTCTTGATGTGCATTGTGATTTAGTGTTATTATTGTTGCTGAATAGCTGGTCAACAATGCAATTCTTGTTCAATTGCATGTTCTTAACAGCCACGGGATAGCAAACAAATTCCGATTTTTTGTGTAAACAATCTTTGAACTCGTCTTTACTTAACTCAAAGTATCGTTCATTGTTATAGTCGAAGCCTATGAATGCTCTTGGGATTGACAAGCATTCAAAATAACTCCCGGTCAACTTTTGAGGAATCGCCGTTATGTGTATTAGCGTATATTTTCTTATGTCATGAATAGGATAGTACGCAAATACGTTCATATGTGTTGCATTTATTTCCATGTTAGTCTGTATTAATTGATCCTGAATTATCCTTAAGTTTCCAGGTAACTTTTGATTGGTTGTTTGTATTATATCATTAGCGTATTTAGGACTCAAAATCGTGTATATTGATGCGTTATTTAGGTATATCTCAAGTAACCCGTTGTAATAGTGAATAATCTCTGTTATGTAATTGCTCGCTAATTGATACGTTTGTATTACTTGTATTTTCACATTGTTAGCGTCTACCATCTTATACCATACGTCGTTATCGTACATGAATGCTATAGCTTCATTTAACTTTTTTTCAAAATTTTCTAACTTTTTCTTAATCCGCTCCTCGGTTTGGTTTACAGCGGATACTGTAGATATCATTATGTTTGTTTGATGATTGGCGGCGTTTATAAGTTCTTCTTGATTGCTACTCAATGAGTCAATACTTCTGTATACTTCATCGTTGACTCCGAACACGTATGTTAACATTTGTCCTAATAATCCACGTCTCCTTCTAGAAATCTTTATCCCAGTAAGGTAATCCTTTATCTTCTCAAATCGTGCTTTCTCTTCGTTCAAATGATAATAAAATTCTGCACAATGGGTGTCTTTTGTATACTGTTGTGTGTCAGTGCATAACTTTTGAAACTGATTAGTTATTTTTATCGTATTATTTAAATTCAGTTCCAAATCACTCCTTTCGTAATTAGTTTCTATTCTAAAACTCCCTCTGTTTATTGTTGAAGTACCTATTTGTTCTACATATAGGCCTGGATTTAAATGTTTCATAGTAAACATTGATGTACTTGTTACTTGTCCGATACACAATAATAATGTAGTATAGAGTAACACGCCTGACTTAAGTGTCCTAAACTTTTTATTTATGTTATTTGCTGTTACTATTCACAGGCGTTTCGGTATTTTTTCTTAACGTATTCGTGTTAGTCATTAATTCTTCCTGATATACAGGTAAAGGAATTAATGTATGTATTGATCGTTTTTGACAAAAACCTGTCGATTTTTTGAGTGTCACTACTCTACACTCTACTCTACACACTATTGTGTATTGCCTCGTTGCTGTTAGATGTTAGTGTATTTTTACCTCAAAATTTTACGACTTATCGTAATAAAACAAGGTTATCTACCTACAATTTTATAACAGGCTAGAATGGTCACATCAGTGAAAGTGGGGCAATAAATATTAGGTCTTTACATATACAATTAGCATTTTGTCGTACTGACCACTTTAATCTGAAATATCTCCTCTTTGTTTAAGAATCCCAAATAGAAATTTAAAAATTCATTTAGCTAGTACATTTGAGTTTTGAAAACCGTCATTTATTTGTTTTTTCCTCATTATTTTTTTCCTTTGACGTCGCTTATTACCGCACAATGGAAAACATGAAAAATCGATATATTTACGAGTACAAGTTCTACCGTAGTTCTAGCGCAGTAGTGGCGGCAAGGTCGGCGACGCCATCGCCGGCCGGCGCAGTACGGGGGACTGAGGCCGAGAAGCGGGCAAATGAGGCGGCTGCCGCGAGGATGATGAGGGTGTTGTCAGACATCCCTCCCACCGACACGGCGGCTGCTGAGCCCGCTATAGGTGGCGACCCCCGAGCTGCCAATATGGCCACCCTGCAGGCCGAAAACACCCGCCTTAGTGGTGAGGTCTCAGGCCTGCAGGAGAAAAACGAGGCGCTTCGAAAAGAGCTGTCGGCGGTGCAGAAGGCGAACCGCGAGTTGGCCAAACAAATGGCCGCCTTGCGGAGCCAGGTCGCGCAGCTGGCGAAGACCGCGCCGCCGACAAGCGCCGGCCCTGCCGCCGCACCCACCGTTCCTGTTGCATCAACTCACGCTGCGGTGAGTCGCCAGAGGGTCCAGCCGGCTGAAGCGGTCCCGCCCGCAGTGGATGGCGTGCCGGACCAGACCATGCGCGCCGTAATGGAGGTTGTCGGCAAAATGCTCGACGCGCGCATGGCGGCTCTGGAGGAAAGACTGTCTCTGCCTCCGGAGCCCCGTCTCCGGCCGCCGCTTGCTGCGGACAGGCCGAAGGCCGTGGCGTCAGCCCCTGCCGCGCTACCCTGCCAGGGCGGGCGCGTAGGGAGCTACGCTGCGGCCGTTGCTGGACCGAAGACGAAGGGGCCCGCCGCCAAGAAGAAGGCTTCACCGGCTCCTGCCAAGACCGGACCTAAGCCGTCGCCGGAAGCTGCACCGTCGGCGGTGGCCAATGCAGGCACAACCGCGACTGCTGCGCCTAGCGACCCCGCTACGCCCGAAGAGGGCTGGCAGACGACTGAGCGCAGCCGGAAGAGTCGCGGTCAGAAGAGGAGAGCGGAGGCCAAAAGCGCCGCCAAAGCCTCCGCTCCCAAGTCAGGAGCCGGTAACAAGAGGTCGCGCAGGAGGCTCCGGCCGCCAAAGTCAGCCGCGGTGGTGATCACCGTGCTGCCTGAGGCAGCAGAAAACGGCCTTAGCTATGAGGCCGTCTTACGTCGCGCCCGGCGGGAGCTTGACGTCTCCGATTTAGGAGGCGTCGAAGCCAGGACCCGCAAGGCCCGGACAGGGGCTCGGATTTTAGAGTTCCCTGGGGCCGAGGGTGCCAAGACGGCCGATAGCATGGCCGCGAAGCTGAGGGGTTTGTTTGCTGCGGAGGATGGCGTCAAGATCGCCAGACCTGTCAAGTGTGCAGAACTGCGGGTCACGGGTTTGGACGACTCCGTGACGGTGGATGACATCCGGGAGGCCATCGTCTCGAAAACCGGATGTCCCATGGACACCGTTCAAATTGGCGCTATCCGCCGTGGTCCGGGCGGCGTCGGTGCTGCCTGGGTGCAGTGCCCGGTGGAGTCGGCCAAGCAATTGGCCGGCTCAGGCAGGCTCCTCGTGGGCTGGAGCTCGGCGCGGGTGACCGTGCTGGAGTCCCGGCCTGCGAGGTGCTACAAGTGCATGGCGGCCGGACACACTCGGCCGACATGCACTAACTGCTTTGACTGCAGCGACCTTTGTTTCCGCTGCGGTCAACCCGGGCATAAGGCAACATCGTGCGCCGCCACTCCCCACTGCCCCGCGTGTGCGGCGGACAATAGGCCCGCCAAGCACCGCATGGGGTGCAAGGAGTGCAGACCCTCGGCTTCAGCACCAAAGGGGCGGAGCGGCCCGACGACCCCGGCCGCTGCCGCCCCTAGCGCGATCCGATCGCCCGCCAGCGTGGAGGAGGTAATGGATACGGCCCACTAATGGCGGCCGAATCTTACCACCTCCTGCAGGCCAACCTCAATCACGCCGCTGAGGCACAGGACGTTTTCCTGCAAGCCATGGCGGAGTGGTTGATCGGTGCAGCCGTAGCCGCGGAGCCGTACGTGGTGCCTGACCGGCCATATTGGCTGGGCAGCAGTGACGGCTCTGTGGCAATCGTCGCCTCCACGTCGTGGCATTCCCCGCTTTTGTTGCTCAAGGACAGGGGCGACGGGTATGTCGCGGTGGAATGGGGAGAGGTTACGCTATTTGGTGTTTACTTCTCCCCGAGCAGGAGCGCGACGGATTTCGGGGCCTTCCTCACCATCCTGGGGGCCTCGATACGGCGACTGGCACCACGCCAAATCTTCGTTCTGGGGGACTACAACGCCCAGTCCACGGCGTGGGGGTCCCCCAGGACGAATGACCGCGGGCGGGCGGTCGAAGAGTGGGCGGCGGCACTGGGCCTCTGTTTGCTGAACAGGGGCTCGGTGCAAACGTGCGTGCGGAAGCAGGGCGGGTCGATAGTGGACTTGTCGTTCGCTAGCCCTAATGTCGCAGCACGGGTGAGGAGCTTGTGCATCCAGGAGGAGGTTGAGACCCTGTCCGACCACCGATACTCCCGCGTTTCCGCGGTGGGCTGTGGGTCGATTGGATCGGGACCTGTTGGCGGAGGCAGCCATCGTTCAGTCGTGGCTGTCCTCACCGCCCCAGGCGGACGGGGTGGATGCCGAGGCTGGCCGCATGTGCTGTACGTTAACGCAGATCTGCGATGCGGCCATGCCCCGTGTGCGGCGTCTGCCCCCGAAGAGTGCGGTCCCCTGGTGGTCCCGAGAATTGGCGGACCTTCGGGCCGCGTGTATACGTGCCCGGAGGGCCACTCCCGCAGCCGAGCGCGTCACCGCGACGCTGAGCGGGAGGGCCAGCTTTACGAGGCTTACCGCAGTGCGCGGTCTGCCTTCAGGCTGGCCGTCCGTACCGCCAAGGACGATAGTCGGTGGGAGATGCTGGACAGTTTCGAGCGTGACCCCTGGGGTCGCCCCTACCTCAAGGCGCTGAACAAGCTCCGCGGGCGGGACCCCCCCCCCCCCCCTTCACCGAGACTCTCCAGCCCAGCCTCCTCACCAGAATTGTCGAGGACCTCTTTCCACGGCGGGCGGAGCACACGTCCCCGGTCATGGCTTCGCCGGACAGCGACCGGGAGGCCGACGATGAAAGTGCTCCGCCCATCACGGAGCCGGAAATGGGGACGGCGGTGGCGCGTATGCGAGTTAAATCCACCGCCCCTGGGCCCGACAGTATTCCGAACCGTGTGCTGGCCCTGGTCCTCGAACACCTGGGACCACGCCTCAGGGGACTGTTCGACGCTTGTTTGACGTCTGGGCAGTTCCCTGGGTGCTGGAAAGAGGGGAGGCTGGTTCTCCTGCCGAAGCCGGGACGGTCTCCTGAGTCGGCCTCGGCCTATAGGCCCATCGTGCTGCTCGATGATGCGGGCAAGCTGCTGGAGAGGGTGTTGGCTGCCTGCATCGAGCGGCACCTCGTCGGAGTCGGGCCCGATTTGTCGGACGCCCAGTTTGGTTTTCGGAGAGGGCGTTCGACGAACGCGGCCCTGCTACGCCTGAAGGCCGTGGTAGCAGAGGCCGTCACCAGCGGAGGAGTCCTGTTGCCGGTGTCCCTGGACATCGCCAACGCCTTCAACAGTCTGCCATTCAGCTGCATCAGGGAGGGGCTGAGGTATCACGGGGTGCCCGTGTACCTCAGGCGGCTGGTGGCAGACTACTTGGAGGGGCGCAGCGTCCTCTACGTTGACCGAGTAGGGGACGTTGTGCGAACGCCCATGACGTGCGGTGTCCCGCAGGGTTCGGTTCTGGGTCTGACCCTGTGGAACATCGGCTACGACTGGGCGTTGAGAGGAAGCCTCCCACCCGGGCTGGGCGTAATTTGCTACGCCGACGATACACTCGTCACAGCCCGGGGTGGGACGCCAGAGGAGGCGGCACGCCTGGCAACTCTCGATACCGAGGAGATTGTCAGGCGGATCGAAGCGCTGGGGTTGAGGGTAGCCCTGAAAAAGACAGAGGCCCTTTTGTTCCATGGCCTCCGTACCGCCGGGCCTCCCGCCGGCGCTTCGATCAATGTGAAGTCGGTCACCATCAGCATCCAGGCCCACATGAAGTACTTGGGCCTGGTGCTCGACGGGCATTTTTGGTTCCGGGAGCATCTCCATCGACTTGTTCCCCGGCTTGTCGGCGCGGCGTCCGCCCTTTCGCGGCTGATGCCGAATGTGGGCGGACCCAGTGCTACGTGCCGACAGCTGTACGTGGGGTTGATCCGGTCGATGGCCCTGTATGGTGCACCAGTGTGGGCGGGGTCCCTGACCGTCCGTCTTAGGGCCCTCCTGTGGCGACAACAGAGGGTCAGGGCGATCAGGGCCATACGCACATACCGCACGGTGGCGACGGAGGCAGCGTGCCTCCTGGCCGGAACTCCCCCGTGGGACCTGGAGGCGGGGATGCTCGCCGACATTTATCGTAGAGTGTCGGAGACGCGCGCCCGCGGCGGCATGGTCTCCATCAAAAAGATTACCGCCTGGCGGGTCGACGCCCGCCGAGAAGTCATTGCCCGTTGGGCAGTCCGGCTGGAGAGTCCTCGGTACGGTTTCAGGACCGTCGAGGCCCTCCGGCCGGTGCTGATGGAGTGGTTGGAGCGGACGCACGGGGTGCTTTCCTTCCGACTGGTGCAAGTGCTGACGGGGCACGGTTGCTTCGGGAAGTACCTGCACAAGATTGTCAGGAGGGAGAGCACACCGTCCTGCCACCACTGCAGTTGCGATGAGGACACGGCGCAGCACACGCTCGAGGAGTGTGCTGCATGGGAGGGGGATCGCCGTGAACTCGTCGCAATTATCGGTGCCGACCTGGCGCTGCCGACCATCGCCAGGGAGATGCTCGTCAGCGTCAGGAACTGGGACGCGGTCGCCGCCTTCTGTGAGGCCGTAATCTCACGGAAGGAGGTGGCGGATCGTGTGCGAGTAGAGCTCCTATTCGGCGACACGTTCCGCCGCCGGCGACTCGGGCGGCGCAGGCGCGAGTATCTGCGCCTAATGCCGCCCTAGCCGAGGCCGCGGGTGATCGGACCGGGGAATTGTCCGTCACCCGCAGAGAGGCTGACCGCGCGACGGCGACCGACGTTCCAGGACGCCGAGAGGTGAAGTTACCCGAAAGGGTATTCCGTCAGGCCGACCACTAACGACAAGTCACATCTGCTCCGGTGGTCGGCCCAACAACGAGGTGACGCGGGTACGGGTGGGTTATGGGCCCGCGCGCCGTCCTTTCATCGCCCTGGACGGACTGGATTGCGCGTGCGCTTACCATAGCCCACCCATAAACAAAAAAAAAAAAAAACCGTGGCACCAGTGCTGTAGAAACAGCTGGAAGGATTAATGATGTGTACGGCGCTGGTGTCGTAAAAGAAAGCAGTGTATTTTTTGCTTCAATGTTATCGTTCTGGAAATTTCGACCTTCAGAAACAACCCCGTGGACGGCCGAAGACCACTTGAAGCAAATCGGGCAAGTAAAAAAAACTTGAACAATGGATACCTCATGAATTGAGAGAATCGAACTTGCAAACACGAGTCAACTGCTGTGTTACTTTGCTCAACCGACACAATAATAAATGGATTTTAAATCGAATCATTACTTGTGATAAAAAGTGGATACTATACGATAATCGGAAGCGCTCGTCGCAATGGCTGAACCCTGGAGACCCTGCCAAATCCTGCCCTACATGAAAATTGACTCGGAAAAAGTTACTCGTGAGTGTTTGGTGGACTAGCACTGCAGTCGTTCGCTACAGCTTTCTAAAATCTGGCCAAACGATTACGGCAGATATCTATTGTCAGCAACTGCAAACCATGAAAGAAGAACTAGCTGCTAAACAACCGAGATTGGTCGATCGCTCCAAGCCACTGCTGCTTTACGCCAACGCAAGACCACACACTGCACAACAAACAACCACTAAGTTAGATGAGCTACAATTGGAATACCTGCGACATTCGCCGTACTCTCCGGACCTTGCTCCAACAGATTACTATTTTTTTCGAAATTTACATAACTTTTTACAAGGAAAAAAATTCAACTCCGATACGCCAGTCCAAATTGTCTTCAAAGAGTTTATTGATTCTCGCCCGCATGGTTTTTTTTTTAGTAAAGGGATCAATGAACTACCTATGAAATGGCAAAAGTGCATAAGGTAACAACGGTTCATACTTTGATTAATTAAATATATTTTACAAAATAAAATAAAAGTAAAAAAACTTTTTGTTTTCAAAAAGCTTTTATTTAAAAGCTCTAAAAAGACAAAAATAAACTTTAACATTAAAACTTTTAATATCAACTGATAACGTCATTACACAATTTATATTTTATAAAAGCTTGTCGTGTAAAATTTCATATATAAGGACCTAATGTTATAGGGTTAATGTTTCTTCTGATAATTTTAACGTATTTTACAAAACTGCAGAGATAACAAAATATTCTAAGTAGTGACCTCTCATGGTGTGTGTCGTGAGTCTGATCCCCAGGAAAGATAATACTTTATGTAATTCACGAACGAGTTCTGTGAGTCTAGGTGTAATTTGCGTCCGTTGTACATTTGTCAAGAACAAGGATTATTTCTTAATGCGGGGTGTGGAGAAACAAGGGTTTATTTCTTATCCACAATAAAAAGGTCAAGTAAAGTTTTTTTACTGGTACTACTAATTTTCATATGTGTGGTGACGGGGTAAGAATACAATTCATCATCCTTCTTCTTACCCGTGGGTAATCGTATAAAACGAAGAAGGAATGCAAGTAAATAGCAGCACTGCAAGAGAAGGAAAGCTTTAATCAACACCTCATACTAAACCGTCTGACAAGTGTAGTATAGTAAGTCAATTACTCTTCCATTATAGAGGAAGCTCGAGCGCAGCACGAGGGACGTATACAAACTGTGATATCTATATACTAATTATATAACAACACAGTATTGTTATCCTTACTAATATTATAAATGTGAAAATAAGTTTACTTGTTTGTTACACTTCCACGCTTAAACCACCAAACCGATTTCAAAATTCTTTCACTAATGGAAATTTATAACATCAAAGAGTAACATAGGCTATATTTTATGCCGGTATTCCCACGAGAACGGGAACTACGCGGGTAAGGCGACTAAGAACGAAGCGAAGCGTGGGCGGGTTGCTAGTTATACAATATTTTAAACAATCAAAATACCGTTTATAATTAACATATCAGATAAATGTCGCACATAAAGCGCATTACAAAAGTTACAATTTACAAAGATTCTATTGGGTTATCTGAGGACAATAGTAGAGATAGCGAATTTATTTTCTCGAGCCCTCTGCTCGTATTACAATCACCCTAAGGGTTTTCTCTACGTGATGCCAATATTCCAAATAAATGATGTTGGAAACCGGCTTCAGTCAATTTAAATGATCATTTCGTCATAAAAATTTTGAGCAAGAATTGTTTACATAAGATTAATTTATAGAGCTGACAATTTTCTTTGTAACGGGATATTAGGGGTGATATCAATTTTCAGTAAAGAGAAAATAATTTTATATATAAATTTGTGTGTAAAGAAATGCTTTCAATCTTATGTATGGTAACGAGTATTTCTTGTACATATGTATTTGCCGAATCTCGACAACGGCTGCAATGATTTTCATGAAATTTATCATACAAGAGGTCGATCCAAAAAATCGATCTTGCTAGGTTTTATTTATAGAAAATGTTCTTTTGTCGGTGTTTTTAGCTAATCGTATTGATGACATAATAGGAATTTAATTTTAGCCAAACCCGTCAAGAGTGACAATATCTCAGTCGGGAAGTCCAGTCGCATTCAAACAGCATGAGATCGAATCTCTGTTTTATTATTCTGCTTTTATAATTTTTGATAATTTTTAGGGTTCCGTATCCAAAGGGTAGGAACGGAACCCTATTACTAAGACTTCGCTGTCTGTCCGTCTGTCTGTCACCAGGCTGTATCTCAAGAACCGCGATAGCTAGACAGTTGAAATTTTTACAAATTATGTGTTCCTGTTGCCGCTACAACAAAAAAATACAAAAAAAAAAATAAAATCTCTATTTAAGGAGGGCTTCCATACAACAAACGCGATTTTTTTAAGATAATGATACGGAACCCTACGTGTGCGACTCCGACTCATACTTAACCGGTTTTATTTTTCATTATTGCGTCATTTTTTATTTTTTAGTAATATATATCTAAATCTAAATAAATTCGTCGAAAATTCAATTTAAGGAAAAAAAAAATATACCGGTCAACCAAATATTAGAACTGAATGCGTCATAAGTTACACAACCCAATATTTCTTAAAAGTAAAAGTACTATATAGAGAAATCAAATATTTAAGTACTTTATGAGTGAATATAATTGATATAAAAATAAAATCAGCAATATATAGCATACAATTCTTATGCTTAAGACTTTTTAACTTCATCATACAAAAGTAAAATGAATGTTACAACGGCACATAAAATAGGTCTGTCACATTCTATCGTTGTTTGTACAGGCGTTGGTTAAAAAGGTCATTTTGCTATATCTTTAGTGGAGTTTGAAAGGCTTATAATAAAATACCGCCTGTGACTGACAGAAATATGGCACATCAGTTTTTTTGCAAACATACAAATGCTCATAAACGTTGGCATGTATCTTTTAGACTGTGTTTTGCAAGTCTACAAAGAGAATGACGTAAATTTATCTACATATTATAGGTATATTACTGTATTTATTATTGTAATATACCTATAAGTAATATCCCTTTTTTTTTGATGTGAAACATCTATAGGCGAGGGTGACCGTGATCGTCGCGTGGCGTTTAACGCCACGCTTCGCGGTCCCCTAATAATTAAATAAATATCAAATAAATATTTGGATGCATATACCTACATTTTTGTAACGAAACCATAGTGCGATTTAAAATTTTGTACAGCGCCATCTAGTAAACTCAAAGTAAATTGTTACTTATAATGTATATTAATGAAAATAAATGTTTATTGAATAAAAATCATCATTTTTTGGAAAAAAAAGCGCGATATTTTATTAATACTTTATGCCTTAGTTTTATCGTATTAGTTCCTGTCGTAATCTAATGTTCTTTTATGCATAAATACTTGTTTTATAAATTAATGTAAAATTCTTTAACTTAGTAATATAAATATACTAGTAGGTATGGTATTTAGTTTACTTTCAGCTACAAAAACTGGAGAACCGTTTTTTTATAGGCTTTTATTAGTTTCAGGTGTATATATATTTATTTCTTTGTATATTACCAACTTCATAGGCATTGGATTTTGACTCACTTTAAACAGTCAAATTTCATTTAAAAGTTGAAAATTTAAGGAGGACCAATGACTTTAAAATTATTTAGATAGCTTGTCTTATTATCATTACAGGATTAAAAATTTCTTTATTAAATATATTGAAGCTGAGAGTTGGTCGTTAGCTCGATAAATGCCGCCATTTCTGTTTCCTAAATACAACACTCTTCGTGCGGAAAGAATGTCTGTGAACGGATGAAAGCATTTCATTTTTTATAGGCTTTTATTAGTTTCAGCTGTGTATTTATTTGTTTGTATGTCACTAACTCCTTAAGAATTGGATTTTGACTCACTTTAAACAGCTTGTCTTATTATCTTTACAGGATTAGAGATTTCTTTATAAAACATATTGTAGCTTAGAGTTGGTCGTTTGCTCGATAGATGTCGCTATTTCTGGTTTATAAATCGCAAATTATTTCAAGCTACGTTTTAGAAGGTTCATTTCGTTTGTACTAAATGACGTTACCATAAATATGAGTCGTAAAGTCATTTTTAAAATGGATAATTTATTCGATACGATACCTACCAAAAAGTAGTTATTGACTAAAATATCCAATACAAAAGTATCGGTATCGAAAGAAAAGTACTCGATACCTAAAGATAAAGTAAATAAAAGTAGGTACTTGATACTTTAAACAGTACGTTACTTATCTTTCGATACAATTCATGAATTCAGTATCGATACTTTATATTCGATACCGTGTCTCTACTCGTACAAAATAGTTTCGATGTTTCACATCTGTCAGGCGTCCTGAGCGACGGCTCACTTTTTTTTTTTCTTGCGCATCGCTAACATAGTGACGTGGATTAGCTAGTTATGTAGCTATATTTACATTCCATGAAAATTGATAGATCACCTACGTAACAATTCCAGAAAACTAGAGGCATTAAATCAAATCAGGATCCCATTTAAAGTATGCTTGCAATGTAAATAAAATTGTTACGGATTTTATCGCGTTTGTATTTGATTTTTGATTGCCCGACGTTTCGAACACTTTATAGCGTTTATGGTAACCACCACCACAGTCATAGTTATACTAATAACTATTATTATAACTAATACTATGTTAAATATTTTGACCCACATTTATTGCCAGAATAAAAATTTATTGCCACAAGAAAAAAATATTCCATATAAAAAAATACATATTGTTTTTGGTTTGGTTAGGTTCTTTTAAAATTTTCTATAGATAAAACTTGGAAAGCGCAGCGCCGTGAACTCTATCGTCAGGGCGATGGTCCCCAAATGGGAGGTGGGAGGGTACCCCAAATAGGGGGTATTCCGTCGGGCCGACCACTGATGACAAGTAACCCTGCTCCGGTGGTGGGCCCAACGACGAAGGCGACACGTGCACGTATATATAAGGTGTAATTATATGATACTGAGCTGAGATCTGATATTCTGTAAATTCTAACTAATATTATAAATTCGAATTTGTTTGTTTGTTATCCTTTCACGTTAAAAGCACTAAATCGGTTTTAAAAATTCTTTAGCCAATGGAAATCTAAATTATCAGCCAGTAAAATAGTCGATATTTTATACCCGTATTCTCGGGAACGGGCACCTTGCGGGTGAAAACGCGGAAATTAGCTAGTAAGTTATAAATAGAAATTTATGATTTATATATTCTGTTAAAATAAAGTATATTAGCTACAGTTATCGATTAGTCATACGACTAGACTTCGGTGGTATACTTATCGTGCTATCCTTTTGTGGATCAACCCCCCATCGATATCCCCATAACATAGCACCCCAGTGTCCCAACATTGCCCTCTCTATGGGTGGTGGACCAATCCTCAATATAACCACTCGTGATCGACGACTTTAGAACATGGCATATGTTACTACGACCAAGCTAGAATTTTTAATAACTAAAGTGTGTGTTACCTTACCTACTTGATTACGAAGCAAGGTGATGTCATTTGGGTCACAAGGTATTCCAGTATACATATTTGGTTTTTATTAAAACTTAAACTTACTTTTTTGGCCCAATAAAGACTATTCTTATATTAATTCCCGATTGCTCTAACAATAGTGGATGTTAGTTAGGTCGGCAGATAAATGCAACGAGTTGACGGCGTTGCTCCACTTAGCTTACCTAATATCACTATTTTTATTAAGGTAAATAAAGATCAAAAGATTCAGATTAACATTGATGCGAGTGGATGAACCGAGGAGTAGTCCTCCACCCGAGAGAGGAGACGACGCCCTGGCAATACTACCTTGTTGTCGGTGCGTCGAAGGGGACGGTACTAGAAAGCGTAATCCGCCGAGCCGGCTACGGATGTTAAGGAATTGATACCAGTAGGCGATCGAAAGGCCGGAGGATAGGGAGGGAATATTGTAGGTTATGGTGCCGCACGCCACCCATCCGTCGCCTCGGTTGATTGGGCGGGCCGGACAATAGTCTACCACAAAAAATTAATTTAAATGAGGATATCTGCGTAAAGCGATTCACACATTGGCGATGCGCCCAGGTGCGGAGGCGTGGGACAGCAGATCCCGCGCGCGGCGACGGGGGAGCAGATCTGCTACCTCTTCGAGCAGATTTTACCGCGCCTCCGCGCCGGACGGCTTTGTACGCGGCCCGCGCCAAACTAAAGGTTATTTTCCATTTGGTCTTCGTGGTTAGTTATTCTTTACATTTTATATCCCAAATTGCTGGGCGTTTTTAAATTTTGTCGTGTCCAGATCCATCGTGAACAAGAGCACGAAAACAGGCGCGATACTGCGAAGTGCAGTGTGTTTCCTGCTGCGGTCCGCCCCGCGCCTTCGCGCCTGGCGGCAGAATCTGCGTGTTTTCTATACTAATCGATGTACTTGCATAAAAATCAATATAATACAGGCCGAGGGATGATAGCTTGTATACCAGGTACTATCAAGTTCATCCAGAAATCAATTATAACTGTTAGATCATGATAGAGCTTTATTGTGATACTGTTATTGTGCAGAAGAGCAAGTTTAATACTAGTTCTAGAGCTAAGCCAGGGCAAAATGTAAGGCTGGCGCAGGCGCGACTGGGCGGCGCAGGCGCGACCCGGCGGCGCAGGCGCGATCGGGCGGCGCAGGCGCGACTAACTGTGCCTGATGCCGCCCTAGGTGAGGCCGCGGGTTATTGGACCATTGACCGACATCCTCCCCGAGGGGGGGACGTCGGTCGATGGGAGGGTACCCATCAAGGGGGTGGGACCGGAATAATTTGTCACAATAAAGAGGTTATTCAATTAAAATACCAAAGTATAGAACTGTTACCGTTAAACTTCAAAAAGCATTTCAGTTTCACCTGTCTTAATGTCTGTCTGTAATCTAATTTGAAACGTTAAAGTTGACCGGCTTTTCCATGTTTTTAAGCTGAAATTTTGCAGACAATTTTTGGGTCAACATATTAATAACGATACAAAGTGCATTAAATAATATTGTAATAGTTCTAATTTAACCACCGTCTCAAGATAGCGGACTATATTTTTCTTTTCAAATCTCTTAATATAAGTATTAAATAAGGAACTTCAGGTAATTAAAACGTTAAATTTAGTGACATCACACTAAATCGATATCGGATGCTGTTTTAAGTAATATTTCTTTTTAATCGTTCTTCATACGGGTATCAAACGAAGGGCTTAGACAAATGGAAAATGATGCATCGAAAGGAGATCAATCACGATCAATATGGCAACCACATTTAGATAGTGGTTTACATTTTCTTTTCAAATCCTTTGATATAGTAATAAGTATAACAAAAATGCAACATCAATAATAATTGATAATATAGTTTTATACTTATTTACTAACATTTTGCTTTTATTTTTGCCTCTTTAATACTGCTATAATATCGTTAGCGAAATGGGTAACGCCTAGCATTGGAGGTTTCTGTTGAGGGGGTGTTCATCTGCTTATGTGTCATATTGCTACACCACTAAGTTTAGTAACTAATTTTTTTATGTCCATTCTCACCAACGGCTTCATAAATGTGTCTTTTTTTTAGAGAACAAGCTGTATTCTTTCGACGCAGAAAAGGGATGGCGTGCAACCGAATAACCTGCTGTACCTACACGTTAGTCATTATTGCTATCGCCCTTTCGGGCACCAACTCGTGTCGCCACATCGCAGTAATTTTCACTGTAGGTGAGTCGCCCTCGAGCGTCGGTATCTCGGCGGATGAAAGAGTAATCCCCGGTTTTGTCACATGCTGTCACGGTTATAGTGATATAACCGGACATGCACGGGGTGGAGCGGTGAGGTGAAGAGATATCACCGTAGAGGAGTTGCTCTGGGAACCCCTTGCCGCCTCCTTCTGCGATACTCCTAAATATACCTTTTTTGGGGCAGGCTATGGTCTGGATACGTCCCGTTTAATCGGTTTGAGGCGACGAAAGATCAGCGCAGGACCCCTTAACCTACCGGATTCTCTTCCCATCGTCATTAGACAATCTATTGATACCCATACTGCATACAATGCAATATATCCTGTTGCCACTTGTCTTCGATGTCAAACCGTCTGATTTGAGTAAATCAATTTCCTTCCCATTGAGGAAGAGGTCGAAGCCTGAAATTTGGGTGTTTTATGGGCTGAGAAGAAGAATTTATCCTATTTGATTAGCCTTAGATGTATAATACAGGCGAAACATATCATTGCCTTAAATTCTACCTAAAATTTTACAGCCGTTGATGATTATAGGGATTAGATTAGGAAAAAAACTAAAACGCTTTACAAGGTAACGTTAATTTGTTTGGAAAATTAAAATTTTTCGACGAAAATTCAGCAGCAACCACAAATTTTTAAAAGATAAGAAAGCTGTTAAGAATAATTAAGATAACTTCATTTGCAGATGTTAAGCGGCGGGATAAATCATATACAATGGTCGTAGGCATTTAAATCAAAGTGCTTTTTAATTAAAGGAATGAAAAAGTATTAATGCCTTTTCAGTGCCTACTTATGTTTTTATAAGATGATTTCAAGTTATGTTTAAAATTGTATTTATGTAACTGAAAATATGTAAGGGCTTAAATTATACATTCATTATATAACTTTTCATAGCTGAGTGAGCCCTTTATTACAACTGTTTATATCTCAATTGAATTGCTTCATTCCCTTATTGAACTTAAAGTATTAGTATGATTATTCACTAGTTAACCTTTTGGTGAGCTGATCACTTTTCCGTGTGGTGACGGAGTAAGAATACAATTCACCACTCCCTATCTTGCTCTTTGATGTCGTAGAAGACGACTAAGGGATAAAATATGCACATGACATCTGTGCGAGAGAAGGAAAACTCGAAATGAAACCCTATACCAACATGTCTGACCAGCATGGTATAGTAGGTCAAATTCCCTCCCGTTGTGGAGGAGGCCTAAGCCCAAGTCAGCCCAACAGTGGGACGTATGTGGGTTGCAATGATAAGCTACTCAAATTAAATAGAGGGTGCAATGGTCTGCGTTGAAGACCTTAGTGATTCCATGCTTAACGCCTGCTGAGTTGTTCAGGGCCTACTCTTCTGCTCAGGGCGCCTACCAGTACATATTTTTAATACAAACCTACAACTTCTGCACAATTATCAACAAGATTTTTGTACAAATTTTCTGAGTTTCGTAATTTGCATTGAATAAAAGTTTTCTTGTAAAACAGCGTTAATTTATAATTAAAACTTTTCATAAGTCGGAGCCCACCCATTTCAATCGCTAATTACTTTACTAGCCAGTGCTGTAGCAGTAAAAGTAGAATTTTACGTTTGAACGTCAACGTTTTTATCGGTGTCAGTAAAAAGTTTTTTTTATTTTTTTTTTGATAAATTTTAAACAGTTAAAAGTATTTTAGGTGCAAATTGTGATCATACAAATGTATTTACTAGATTGGGAAAAAAATTGTTAGTTAACAATTGAATAACTTTTTGAAAAATGGTGATAAAACTTTTTTTTCTACGGGACTCGATTCATTCAAGTGTTCAGAAGCTACTAGAATTTTCAAATTTTTAAAATGACATTTTATGTTATAAAAAAAAATATTTTTTTTGATAAACTCTCTTTAGCGGCAGCGCGC
The DNA here is from genome assembly GCA_032191425.1 of Lymantria dispar. Classification (NCBI taxonomy): domain Eukaryota; kingdom Metazoa; phylum Arthropoda; class Insecta; order Lepidoptera; family Erebidae; genus Lymantria; species Lymantria dispar. Next base: position 19,030,455 of record CM063457.1, on the reverse strand, counting down.
GCATGCCGTAACAGCCGCGCGGAGCCCTATATTCAACGTCAAATTAAAATTATAAATAATGGAGATAGTTTCGAAAGTCGAGACTTTTTTATCGGAAATTTTCTCCTCTTTAAAGAACGTTTTCGAAGTGTTAATATTTTTTGAGTTATTAACGAAAAACTAAATACCATTTTTTTTTATCTTATTTTGTTAATAACAATTGCAATTTTTTACCTGCACCAAAATCCTTCAAAACATTTTTCTAGAGGTGATTCCGAATCGAATGAGCTATCGCTCATATTTTTAGGACCTTTATCTCTATTTATCACGTTTTTGAACTTGTTGACTAGACTAGTTTATCGCATGTTCTTATCGCCCTCGACGCTAACGCGTGACTCGAGTTCGCGTGGCATTCGGCCATATATGACCACTTAACGCTCGCTCCGCAGAACTAATAGCAATAACCCCTACTCTAGCCAAGGCCAGACCACGACGCAATTAGTACGCCGCCATTTTGTTGTTTACAGAAATATCTATATTGGAGACCGGTTATCGTTGGGTCGGCGCCGAGTATATAATGAATTTAGCGTGTATTTCGGTCATTCAGTGCTTCGGAGTTGTGAAACGTACGCATACAGTTTATAGGTTTTTCCTCCTTGCATCTAAGGCGGGAAATGCATATTTTATTAATAGAAGAAGTTGCAAGGAAACAGTGGAACGGGGAATTTTACGTGCTATGAACATATATTTTACGAGCGGGGCGGGCGTACCTACTCATTATGATAATGGATAAACGTGCGTCATCGCGGCAGTTTCCGAAGCATGATGTAATCACGGCCTGTTGTGGATAAATAAAATCGAGGCATGCGAAACTCGCAGTACTTTATGATAGTCGCTAGAGCTTAGTTGTTACGTACACTTCAACGTAATACATCCATTTCGTTCTTATTATGATGTGCACTGCAACTCTGAGACTCGATGCAGGATATACAAAGATCTTGGAAAATATGGGAATGAGGATGAATAATAATAATAAATAAATGAATAATAATAATAAATAATAATAATGAATAATAATAATTTCGTGGTAGTGAAGATCGACTCGGACAGAGATTCATCGAGTGAATCGCCATCGCTGCGGTTGACTTTGAAGAGAGTTGGAATGAACAAACCGGCAGAGTTCAAAATTGATCCGGATCTGAAAGACTTTCAGAGTGAGGATAAAGTACAATTAGTGAATATTGATACTGCTCCTCAAGAAAGAAGCGAAGTAGTGGTGCCCTTCAAGAAGCGACGTTTCGGCGGCGAAAATTCTGTAACACACATCTGCAAAGTAGAAGGGACACAAGTTTTGAAGCAAAGCATCGCTGTTAAGAAAACGCACAAGTCCAAATCCATGTCTTGCGATGAGTCTGGTGCCAAGAAGGAACGCCAAGATAAGAAAAAACAGCAGCAGCAGCAGCAGCCAAAGGCAGAGTTGCCACAACCCACCAACGAACCATCATCGAGCCAGATGACGCATACACCATGCCAAGATGGAGCTCGTACTGGAACATCTGATGAGTGGATTAGGTCATCAACCGAACAAACGTCCCGACCTAAAGAATTCTGGGTCAAAGAATTGCAAAAAACCTTCGAGTTAGAGGACAGCAAGAGGTTTCAACCTACCCAGTTTACAGAAGAACAAAATGAGATACTGCAGGAAGCAATCGTTGCATTGTTTCGGAACATGGATCGTATTGAGATAAACAGCGGCCGTTTTCTGAAAACGCACAAGTGCAAACGCTGCCAATTCTCGATAACACATCAATGCATGCCCCTCGATTTCTTCCGAACTGTTCGGTTCGGCACTGAGTTTATGGATCAAACGAACATTGCGCCGAGTGAGATAGTCGTATGCAACTGTGGCTTCGCCTTCTGTCACTCACATCTTAAAAGATCGCGAATCCCGGTATTGGAAGGCATTCCGGGACGGCTTACGCTAAGCTTGCGAGAATACGAGCGTTCTGTCGACGTCACTTGCGCCAAATGTTGTACCACCGTGGTTATGACCAATCGAACAAAAAAAATTTGTTCCGATCTGAACATCTGGGACGGTATCACCGATGCTAATCGTCAAACGTTCTACGATCGTGTTCAAAATAGTCCAAACTGTGCAGCGATCAACCCACCATCCGTGGATAACTTTTATGCTTGCAGTAAGAGTTGCTGCCTCACATATCATCGTTGCTCCAGAACGGACAAGGTTCCCGCAGCTTCGATCACATCACCCGGTTGAATACGTCCGCTCCATGTTATGAACTTGGACTTGGAGTTATGGAGGATACCAAAGTAGAGGAAAATGAACATGCTCTGTTGTAACCGGTCGAAAGACGTCCACAACATTCTGTTTCACTATATCCGTCGGTTAGTATGTAAACTATAGTAACTAGAAAAGTGACTACTGTAGTTTGCTGATCACGTAGTTGAATGATACGTGCACTACCATAAGTTTTTATATTGTATACTTTGCACACAGTTGGGTGTTATGAGTTCATCATACACTTATCAGTATATCTTGTGTCTTTTTTTTTCATATTAAATGAGAATAATAATCTAGAATTATCGAGGTTTTTTCCTCCCCCTGTAATTAAGATGTTTAGGCTGTTATATGGTAGGGAAAACGTAGGAACGTCCAATGGCGTGCCTCCGTGTTGGCAAATTATAAACGTGCTTCATTTATGCTGTTGCAATAGAGAATATGCATGAATTTTTTTTATTTTTTTAAACGATTCTACTACATTGTTATTACATTACTAGAAATAAATATAATACATCCAAAATATAAACAATTACGCTAAAAAAAATTTAAAAAATCGCTATACTTTATGGGCGATGTAAACGCGACTACTTCGGCGCGCATATTCTGTGACGTCAGAGTACTCGACACTCGTACAAGTTGCTAGGGCTGTCAACTAGGGCTGTTGATATTTTTATAAATATCGTTTTTCGACATATCGATATTTTACAATGTATCAATATCGGGGTTCGCTATATCGGAAAAAAATTATGTTATATCGATATTTTTATTATTATTACGATTATTAAATATATTATATCTTATTTACCTTGCAGCTTTTATTCCTCCGAGTTTAACAGACATTAAATCTCGCAGAAAAATCTCTCAGAAATTAAAACGCGAAATACGTTGTCATTATATACACGTCTAATTTAGGAAGATTATCTGACTGTACTTTGACGAAACCGGTTTCAGTCATTGTAATAAGACTTTTTTCACAAAGATTAATACTTGAACACTGAAAACTAATAACTTATTATGAAATAATTGGGTAACAATACAAAATTATCACTAGAAACATACATACAACAATTTGATATCAGAAGGAGAAGGAGGGCTGTTGATAAAATATGGATATGTCAAAATATCGATATTATTATTTAAAATATCGATACTTAATACTGAACTTTTTTTGGACGATATATCGATAATAAAAAGTAAGTATCGAGGGTCGATATTTATTTGAATAAATTTGATGTTTTATCTTTTCTTGTAAAGTATTTATTCTACAAAATCACCGTAAACTTAATCTTCTACTGTAAAAGCGTTGGCATGAAATTGATGATCAGTTATCACTTACACCTAGAATTTGATAAAAAAAGCTCGGCACGGCAACCCCGCAATGAACGAAGTTAAAGAGTGGTCATGAGGAAAATATCGAAATATCGATATTTTTTTTTTTTCGTTATATCGAACTCCGATATTGATATATTTAAAAGTATCCATATATCGAAAAACTATATTTTTTAAATATCGACAGCCCTAACTAGAAAACTCGGGTGTCACGTGTTCAAAACGTGACATCATAGTCCTCCAACCAATGCGGTGCGTTTCAGAAATTTTGCGCGCGAATCTCAAAAAAGGCACTTTTTGATAATTAAATTTAATTATTAAGTAATGATAAAATTAAAAAATAATTGTATAGGTATGTTTTTTAAGCAATAAAGATTACAAATAAAAATAATTTGTTCATTTTGGCGTTTCGTGCATATTCCCTATTATGTTGTTGCACTACCAACTTACAGTATTGGTAGAAGCACGACAGCTCCAACCACGTATAGCATACTGAATTATCGAGTGTGTTCTGAGCTTCTTAACGTTAAGCAACGTTTAGCCACGGAACTCAACACAAATTATATATGCTTAAATGTGCTTAAATAATAGCAACAAAAATGGATCAATACACATACTAACAAAGCTGCTTGTGCGGGACGGGCCTTCAGACAAATGTGTTGTAGTCGGCTGACGTCCCGGTTGGTCGCTGGTTTATGTAGACTGTATGTGTGGACTGTATCTTCGGGTTCGGTTCCCTACTGGCGGGCTTCAGTGAAGAAAGAAAACGATCGATTTTGAAGTAACTTGCACATCGGACGAATATTACACCGTTGCTGCCTAGTCCCTGGATGTTAATGCTTGAAATTCGCTATTTCTTCATATCATTACTTCATACTATGGTTTCAAGCTTCCATCGCGCGCCGCTAGGTGTCTTCGGTAGTCTATGCTACGATGTGTTCATTAAACGAGAGGCCTAGGTACCTTGAGGTTTTACCGTAACGAGAGCCGCGAGGCTTTTAGCGTAAACGGTTGTCGCATTCGTCCAATTTGTGCTATGATTTTATTGAACAATTAACTATAACGCTAAGACTATTACAGATATGCTTACATTCTATATACTATTCTATTTATCCAAGATACATGTATCTGTTTCAGTAGTGGCCGTGACCCTTGGTAGTAAAATAGGCTTTATACAAGCACTAAAACTATTATTTTATACTATCAGCATTGTTTTTTCTATTTTTATTAGGCTATATCTCACAAGTTATAATACCTAGGGTGTTGGTTCTTACTGCGTTCGATAGGTCCTAGCGTATATTTCAATAAAATACCAAGAATATTTATGTTTATTGCAAATTTGACTCTATAAACAATAAAAATTACAGCGTAACTAAGTACAATTATGCTTTTACATAAATTAAGAAAAACAAACAGTTATAAGCTATTTTAACACAATTTTTACTACAATATAACGTATAATTAATTTTCTTTAATGTTCATTACTCATATTGTTTATTTAGCACTGTACACATTTTTTCGTAATGTTTACATCTTACGAATTTTGCTATGTATTTGGAGCGCCCTGATTGGTCGATATTCGTTACGCACTCCTATCTGGCGATACACTTTGAGTTAGTTAATTTTCACGGTATTCTTATCACTATACTTTTTCTCAAAATTCATATGTTACAGTTAACGGGTTGAGAGCCCTCAGCTCCATCCGACGTCCTCGTCACGTCCTCGACGAAGAGGACGACAATATCACACTCGCTCAACAAAGAGCCTACACGGCCCGCGAGGCCTTAACAAATAAATATCCGCGGTTCCGCCCTCGCCGTCGAGGTGCGAAACCGCGCCGCGCAAAAGTCACTACTAAAAACGTGGGCACGCCCACTTTGCCTCCAGCGACGCCCCAAGCCGAGGTCCGTTCCCCACAGGGGGAGCCCTTGGACGATGTCGCTTAGCATACTTTTCTCCGGGTTGAGAGCCCTCAGCGCTCACCCATAGTCCGCGTCAAGCTGTCAAGGCCATCTGCGGCCAACAGCTGTAAACACAAAAAAAAGAGCCCTCAGCGCTCACCCACCAGTCCGGGTAAAGTTGTCACAGCCATCTGAGGCTAACAACTAAGCCACAAAAAAAAAAAAAAAAAAAAAAAATATGTTACAGTTCGTTTTTTAAGCACTATCACGGTATTTTACACTTGTCGCGAACATTTTTTACACTTGTCGCGAACACTGTTGATAAGGCTAATGTGTTATAATCATAACTATTGATAATTTATCATAACAATTATTATTCATGACGTTCACCTTATTCAAAATTTTATATATATGTAGTAGTATTTACGATGGCTCAACTGTAGAATTGATTTATATTCAAGAGGGTTATCGGTGAACGCGCGAACGCGCGAACGCGCGTTTTAGGTATTTTGCTACGTTCCGATATCGACGCACACTAATGCACTACACATACGCGTAGAATTCATAGAATGACCAGTCTTGAGTCTTGGCGCTTATAATCAATCTCTAAATTCATCGGAGAAGTAGGAGCTTTTCAAAAATCAACATAATGTACATTTTAAATTTTTTAATTAAAAACCAAAAATCATAACAGTAAAACGGTTAAAATTGTTTCCTTAATATGAAAAATATAGGAAATAGCAAAGTATAGATTATAACTTAGTGAATAAAAGTACACTCGCGTGCAAGTAAATCGACTCAAGCGTCAAGTGCGCATAAAAAGTGATTTATCTTAACACGGACTCATTTTACCTCTTTATAATGTTTTACATATTTAAAGCCTAGGAATTGGGCTTTAAAATGGTGTAAGTTGCATGAAAATCGATTCAGTAGTTTAGTAAAAAAGGTGTATGTCAATGATATTGTAAAAAATATTGAAAATTCATACAATTTCACAGTACGAGGTTATTGTATATAAATGAAACAAAATGTGTGTAAGAAAAAGAATTTATTCATGTCAATACTTGGTATTCCTTCCTCTAACCCTGATCACTGCCCTCATGCGATTCTTCATAGACCTAATCAACTTTTTTATTGATGATTGTGGTATTCGACCCCACTCCACTACACCCGGTACACGCCGACACCGGTACACCCGGCCTCTTCTATCGCTGCCATGGAGACACATCCTCGTCTCATCAGTGAACAGGACTGACTGCCATTGCTCTATGCTCCAATCCAAGTGTTCTCGAGCAAAGTGAAGGCGTGCTTGACGGTGAGCTGTGGTCAACTTCGGGCCTGTAGCGGGTCGTTTGGGAGTAAGGTTGGCTTCCTTTAACCTTCTTCTAACTGTCCATTGACTGTCAGTCACCCCGCGAACTTGACGTAGCTTCTGCTGCACATCTACACCGGTAAGGTGTCGATTTCGGAGAGAGGTCGAGACCAAAAACTGGTCGTCACGCTCCGAGGTGCACCGGCATCGGCTGGTATTAGGCCTACGAGTGAAGGCACCAGTCTCTTGAATCCTTCTGTACACTCTCGAGACACCAGACTGACTCATATTCAACCGACGAGCGACTTCTCGCCGGTTCAACCCTTCTTGCAACAGGGCAACATCTTGAGCGGCTTCTTCAGGTGTAGTGTCCATAATTTTCTTCAAACAACGGCTTCAATTTAGAGAGATGTGTTCAACGTCTGATGAGCGACTGATAAGAAATATTTTTTTTGATGTGAAACATCTATAGGCGAGGGTGACCGTGATCGTCGCGTGGCGTATAACGCCACGCTTCGCGGTCCCCTAATAATTAAATATCAAATAAATATTTGGATGCATATACCTACATTTTTGTAACGTAACCATAGTGCGATTTAAAATTTTGTACAACGCCATCTAGTGAACTCAAAGTAAATTGTTACTTATAATGTATATTAATGAAAATAAATGTTTATTGAATAAAAATCATCATTTTTTGGAAAAAAATCGCGATATTTTATTAATACTTTATGCCTTAGTTTTATCGTATTAGTTCCTGTCGTAATCTAATGTTCTTTTATGCATAAATACTTGTTTTATAAATTAATGTAAAATTCTTTAACTTATTAATATAAATATACCAGTAGGTATGGTATTTAGTTTACTTTCAGCTACAAAAACTGGAGAACCGTTTTTTTATAGGCTTTTATTAGTTTCAGGTGTATATATATTTATTTCTTTGTATATTACCAACTTCATAGGCATTGGATTTTGACTCACTTTAAACAGTCAAATTTCATTTAAAAGTTGAAAATTTAAGGAGGACCAATGACGTTAAAATTATTTAGATAGCTTGTCTTATTATCATTACAGGATTAAAAATTTCTTTATTAAATATATTGAAGCTGAGAGTTGGTCGTTAGCTCGATAAATGCCGCCATTTCTGTTTCCTAAATCACACTCTTCGTGCGGAAAGAATGTCTGTGAACGGATGAAAGCATTTCATTTTTTATAGGCTTTTATTAGTTTCAGCTGTGTATTTATTTGTTTGTATGTCACTAACTCCTTAAGAATTGGATTTTGACTCACTTTAAACAGCTTGTCTTATTATCTTTACAGGATTAGAGATTTCTTTATAAAATATATTGTAGCTTAGAGTTGGTCGTTTGCTCGATAGATGTCGCTATTTCTGGTTTATAAATCGCAAATTATTTCAAGCTACGTTTTAGAAGGTTCATTTCGTTTGTACTAAATGACGTTACCATAAATATGAGTCGTAAAGTCATTTTTAAAATGGATAATTTATTCGATACGATACCTACCAAAAAGTAGTTATTGACTAAAATATCCAATACAAAAGTATCGGTATCGAAAGAAAAGTACTCTATACCTAAAGATAAAGTAAATAAAAGTAGGTACTTGATACTTTAAACAGTACGTTACTTATCTTTCGATACAATTCATGAATTCAGTATCGATACTTTATATTCGATACCGTGTCTCTACTCGTACAAAATAGTTTCGATGTTTCACATCTGTCAGGCGTCCTGAGCGACGGCTCACTTTTTTTTTTTTTTGTGTGTGTACAGCTGTTGGCCGCAGATGGCCTTGACAGCTTGACGCGGACTATGGGTGAGCGCTGAGGGCTCTCAACCCGGAGAAAAGTATGCTAAGCGACATCGCCCAAGGGCTCCCCCTGTGGGGAACGGACCTCGGCTTGGGGCGTCGCTGAAGGCAAAGTGGGCGTGCCCATGTTTTTAGTCGTGACTTTTGCGCGGCGCGGTTTCGCACCTCGACGGCGAGGACGGAACCGCGGATATTTATTTGTTAAGGCCTCGCGGGCCGTGTAGGCTCTTTGTTGAGCGAGTGTGATATTGTCGTCCTCTTCGTCGAGGACGTGACGAGGACGTGACGAGGACGTCGGATGGATGAGATTTTGGAGGATCAATAGGAAGCCGCCCCAACCACTAGTTGGTTGGGGTGTGTCATGGCAGAGACAAAGTAGCTCTGAGAGCACCGTTTCATAAACTGCTTGATGGTCGGCAGTTCGAGGTCGATGTGGAGATCGACGTTTCGTATGAACCACGGTGCTCCCGTAGCTCGGCGCATGAAACGATTTTGTAGTGTCTGTAGCCTGTGGGTCCTGTGTGGCTTAACATGCGCGAACACCCCGCTGGCATAGGTCATGATAGGCCGTATGCAGGTGGTGTAAAGTCGGACTTTGCTACTCAGGGTCATACGCGACCTAGAGTTGAGTAGACAGTGGAGACGGCCCATCGCAAAGGCTGCCCGCGCGCGGACTTGCTTTATGTGAGGGGCAAAGCTGAGTCGATCGTCAAGGGTCACTCCAAAGTATTTGGCCTGCCTGGTCCAAGTGACCGGCTTGTTGAAAATTCTATCTGTCGATAGCATTCCCCCCCTTAAAATTTCGTCTTAAATTTTCGGCAGTTCGTCTAGTGAACATGACCGCCTGACTCTTCTCGGGGTTGATTTCTAATCTCCATTTCCTAAACCAATTGGCTAGGGCGGTAACCGCTGTTTGGAGAGTCTTGGCTACTGTTGTCGGGGATCTACCAGCACAAAAGAGTGCGGTGTCATCAGCGTAAAGCGCTTTATGTACCCGGTTGAATTTGGGCATATCGCTAGTGTATAGCGTGAAGAGAAATGGGGAGAGGACAGACCCCTGAGGGACGCCGGCCTTGATAGGGTGGGAGGTCGACAACGTCCCTTCCACCCTGTAGCGAAAGCTACGTTGACTTAAGTAGTCATGTATAATGAGAATTAAGTAGTGAGGGATCTTGAGGAGATAGAGTTTGTAGATTAGGCCTTCATGCCAAACCTTGTCGAATGCTTTCGCTACGTCTAGGAATAATACACCCGTATATCTGTTCATGATGAACTGACTACTTGTGTATTCTACCAAACGGTGAACTTGTTGTACGCAGCTGTGTTTAGCTCGGAAGCCAAACTGTGCGTCGGGAACGAGGTTGTTAGCCTCGGCGAATGTACGTAGTCTACTGAGAACTATTCGTTCGTAGATCTTACCTAGACCTTTTAGTAGACTAATCGGGCGGTAACTACTAGGTTCGGTACGGCGCTTGCCGGGTTTGTGGATTCCTATTACCACGGCCTCTTTCCATTGCGCGGGAAAGATGTTATTATTTAGTGCTGCATTGAAGATGCAGCACAACAGGATTATCAAGTGGGCGGGGAATAATTTAATGACATTATTTGAGATTCCGTCCGAAACTGGGGCTTTCCTGGTTTTGAGACCCCTGACTAACGATTCGACCTCATCGGTGGTCACTGCTGGGATTGGCTGATCGGGGCTGTCGTTTCCTAACGAGCGCGAGAGAGTAGTACGACGTTCCACTTCGTCGGCGATGAAGCGGTGATTCGCGGCGTCGGGGTGTAGTGTACTCGGCGTAAGCTCCAAGCAGTCGGCCAGGCCTTCTGACTTTTCATCGTCCATGAATGCCGGAGGCTGGTTGGTTCTGGTGAGAGGAGGGAGAGTGGACACGGTGTCTTTTTTGAGTGAGCGAGAAAGCTGCCAAAAGGCTGTGTGAGAGGGTTTTAGCTCATCGATCATGGCGTCCCATTTGCTCTGTCTCAATTTTTTAATTGCTTGTTTAACCTCCCTCTGGAGTGACCGTAGGCGGGTACGGTTGTCCTCCGTAGGGTAGCGGTCATAAGCGCGTGTCGCGGCGTATTTCCGTCTCAAAAAGTCACGGACGTCGTCTGGCAGGCGCCATTTACGATCGCTCGTATCTGGTACCGGCCGCGAGCAGTCGTCCATTATCGACTGCACGTGGTTTGTGAGCGAGTCGATCGCCTGAGAGGTAGCTTCCTTAGACGTAATGTCTTTGGGAATTTGATCAAGGTGGACCGACGAGGTTGACTTGAGATTTTTCTCTAGCCGTGCCCAGTCAGTCGCTATCTTGGTCCTTTCGTTGTTGTGGCCTGAGGGGCCGGGGGTGCGGGAGGCTAATTCCAGAGTCACCGGGCGGTGATCTGAGTCTAACTCGTGTTGAACTTCTATTGAACATAAACGAAGGTTTATGTTTTTGAGAAGAAAAATATCGAGTATGTCCGGCCTGTGCGAAACGTTAAAGGGGAAGTGTGTCGGCTCTATGGGCGCTATGACAACAAATCCCAGTCTGTCAGCGAATAGCTCTTAAGTCTTGCCCCTCTTATTGGAACTTTGACAGCTCCAAGAGGTGTTCTTGGCGTTAAGGTCGCCGCCAATGATGACGGCGCCTCCCAATTCTAGCAAGGCTTTTAGATCTTTTTCAACCAACTGTTTCGAATGTTCTCTATTGGGAGAGAGATATGCGGATACAAGGGTGATTGGCTGATGGCCTGAGAGGGCTAGCCTGCAAATTGAAGCTTCAATGTACATCAGAGGGGGCGGGTCCACAGGTGTGCAATGCAGCGACCTTTTGTAGTAGATAAGCGTTCCGCCCATTGGTGAGGTTGTCCTATCGTTGCGAACTATATTATAGTTCGCGACCCTAGGGTCCTTGTTAAATGGTTTAAGGAACGTCTCTTGTACTAGCAAGATGTCGAGCTGGTGTTCCCGAAGGAATGTGCCTACTTTATCCCTCTGTTGGGTTGGGCTGTTGGCATTGAATGTCCCTATTTTGAGGTGTCTGGGTTTAACTCTGCCTGGAGTGTACCTATCCATTTTATTTGAATTTAAGCGAGCCTAGACGCTCTAACATGGGGGCAAATTTAATTGTGGTGTTGAGGAGGGTGAGGTTGTTTCCCTCGTTCCTTCTTAATTCGGCTGCAATTTCGCGGATTTCCGTGAAATTGATTTTAGCTGCGAAGTTTGTTACCAGGGCTAGATCTGGATCTAGTCCTTGGGGGGCGTTTAGGGGCGCGCTTTTAGCGACGACGATAGGAAGGGAGGCGCCCTGAGGGGGCTTGGGATTACCACCGGTGGGCTGGTTTGGCCCGGTTGTTGGTGGTTTGGGTTGAGATGTTGCGGGTGGGGCAGCGGGCTGCCTGTTGGGCAGGGTTGGGAAAGCCTCCTTGCTGGTTAGCAGGGGGCGAGCCCACGCATTGTGGGTTGGTAAGGGGGCTTGAACGAAGGTCTTGTTATAGTACAAGGCCTTGCCGTTTGTGTTGGGCTGGCGGACTAACCTCCTCGGCGCTCTTGGGCAGCCGCGGTAGTTAGCCGGGTGTCCGTATTCTCCACAGAGAACACATGCTGGTGGCTCTTTGCAGAGTGAGATGTCCTTTGGCCGTTCACACTGAGAGGTGTGATGGTCACCTAGGCACTTAACGCACCTAGGACGGGCAAAGCAGTTCTTGGACGAGTGTCCATACAGTTGGCACTTGTGGCATTGTGTCAGGTTGCCATTTTTGTGTGGGGGCTCAACCGAGACCCCAGATAGACCGCAGATGGTCTTAATTTTAAAAATGCCTTTACTCTCTGCGTTATTTGTAAGGCAGACGAATATCATGTTGAGGGGATAACGACCCCTACCCCGGATCATCCGGTGTACTTCTACAACCGGTAGATCCTGGGTTTTAAGAGATTCTAGAATCTCTTTGGTCTCAATTTCCCTCGGTACGTTGCGTATTACAGCACGCAGAAGTTTGGCTTCAGGGAGGGTGTACGTATGGTAGGGAATCTGTTGATTCCCTAGCATTTTTGATACAGTACGGTGGTCGGCTGACGAGTGAAGGTCCACTCGTATACCTTGGGGGGATTTCGCAGATTTATACGAAATCCTGTTAGTGTTTAGCCATGCGAAGATGGCTAGCCACTTCTCCTTTTCCCTAATATATAGGGGCGGCGGAGCGAGTGATTTATTGACCGTCGGTGGGGCGACGGTGTTGCTGTCCGTAGGTGGTGGGGCAGCGGTTAGGGCTGCCTGTGAGACGACTGGGGGGGGCCAAAGCGGCCGCGGCGGTCGTTGCAGACGGGGCTGCGGCAGATGTTATTGCCGAGCCCGTCGGCTTAATTTTTGGGGTCTTATAGGGGGCCTCTTTGGTGTTTTTAGTCCTTTTGCTCCGTTTGCGAGAGCGGACCTCGATGGACCTTCCGACTCGGAGGAGGAGGAAGACGAGTTTGAGGAGGAAAAGGCCAACTCTGTTTCCATCGCCGTACCTACGGCCGGTAGTTCCGGTACGAGCGGCTGGGCGGTGGATCGAGCGGGTTTGGGTTGCGGAGGGAGGATCGTTATCGCTCCGAAATGTTGAGCGATATATGCTTTAATTTCTGAAATTGCCAGAAGCGCGTCAATCGTAATGGTTTTTTCCGCCATCGTGGGCTAACGGAAAAAACGATAACTAAGAGGGAGTGTAAAAACCTAGCGCCCTGGGTGGGGTATCCTGGGTTGTGTGTGGTGCGTGTCCCTCCCAACCGGGTGCAGGTCGGGAGGATGAGTACTTAATTAGTGTGCCCTAAGCTTGTAATCCTTCGCCAATCTTAATGTGCGATAGGTTCCTAGCTGCTCGGGCCGTTAGGCCTTCGCAGAAAAATGTTGAAAAGCCGTAGATTAGGTCCGACTAGGAGATCCCCCAAGGCCGGATGCTCTAACCCCTTCCGATTGTTACCTCTGCCCTGAAGGGGCTCGGCAGGCAAATCGGGGCCTTGCCTCACCCGGCTTCGTTGACACCGCGAGGTTTCCGCCGGGGACCAAACAATATGGTTTTCTGCCCTGAGGGGGCCAAAATGGGTTGACTTTTTATCTACCAACGGTAGAAATCTGCACTCGACGTCTTGAGAAAGTCGACTCGTGCAGTTGGGATCCGGCAACACCTGCGTCCAAACAGCGGAACTGCCATAGACAACCGTAAAAACGGCCACCCGGAGCGGGCCACTGAACGGCCACAGACGCTGAACAAGATGGCGGCGTGATGCGACGCGTGGTTCGCTGCGAGAGCGAGCGAGACGGAGCGAGATCGCACGACCGCAGGGGGCGGGTGCGGGGTGAGCGCGGCGAAATGGAGAGCAGAGAGGCGCACGTCCGTGCGCTATGGGTCTCCGACGCGGAATCTCTTATAAGAATTTGTTTCTTCACCATCCCGTAGGGGATAGGTTTGGCAGTGTCAGGGCTGAGCCCTCTGACTGCGGTTGCTTGCGCCGTGGCTTAATAGCCACGTGTCTTCGGGATTAATTGACCGTGGTCCCCACCACTCTTCACACCCGGAGGCGGTCAGTCCGAGCCGGATGAGACACCCGGTTACCCCGGGCGAGGTCCAGCTCCGGACGACCAGCGACTACCGGGGACTTGATGTGGGAGGGACCAGCGGATACGACGTCCAAATGGGGTGATGCTATGGTAATGAAGGTGATTTTTTTTTATTTATAACGCGGCCTCACGCCGAAACCGGTGCCCCCAAGCATGGTGCGTGTATTAGTAGTAATACGCGCAGATGCAAAGGGAGCAGCGGCAGCGGCGTTGGTCGCGTAACGGGTCGTCCGCACGGTTGTGAGCCGTGAGGGAGTGGTCTCGTTGGGATTACGAGCCTGGGACCGAGGAAGGAATGGGGAATTGGTAGGTAGAAATTGGCACTGTTATCCTAGGATAGCAGGCTGGATAAAACTGCCTAAGCAGAGCTGCTGCTGTTGTTATGACCTGGCAAAGTCCCTGGGAAAGGGACGTTCGCCAGGGTGGAGATCCGGGGGGCGGGCGTGCAGCGGGGCGATCCCACGTAAGTGGTCCCATTTTGATGCATCGGCCCTGGCAAACATATTGGTTGCCAGGGTTCGTGCGAAGTCCTGCAGGTTCTCCATTCGCAAGTCTCTGTGGAGAGTGGTATTGCGAACAATATAGGGCGCTGTTGTGACTGCGCGAAGCGACAGGTTTTGTTGCGCTTGGAGGCGCTTGGTGTTGTGAGCGCTTAACAGCCCATACCAAGCTGGGGCTGCATAGGTTAAGATGGGTCGTATGTACAACTTGTAGACTCCCAGCTTGGTACGAGTAGGGAGACGGGAGGCGAAAACTGGGTATAGAAGGCCTCTTGCGACTCGGGCCTTGGCGGTGACTGAGGTGACATGTTTCTTCATGCTGAGGCGACTGTCTAACGTGACGCCTAGGTATTTGGCGTGACGGCGCCATGGGATGTCTGTGTCTTGGAGTCTGAGTGGTGGTGGGAGGTTGGTGCTTCTACCGAAGGTGATAGCCTGCGTTTTTCCCACATTGACCCTTAGCCGCCATTGATTCAGCCAGGGTGGAATGATGTTAAGAGCACGCTGCATTTTTTGAGCAGCGTGCCGGGTGGTTAGGCTTGATGAGACGAAAGCCACATCATCAGCGAAGAGGGCGAGGTCGACTTCGGGGATGGTTGGCAGGTCGTTGGTATACAAGGCATAGAGGAGTGGGGAAAGGCAGCTGCCCTGCGGGACTCCCGCCGAGGCCTTTCTGAGGGAAGACAGTTCCCCGTCCACCACCACTCTGAATATCCGGTCCGTGAGGAAAGAGAAGACCACCCTCACGATGCGACGGGGTGTCGATGTACGTGACAGCTCAAGCAGCAGACCGTTGTGCCACACTTTATCGAACGCCTGTTCTATGTCGAGGAATACTGCAACGGCGTGCTCACTCCTGTTGTGAGTTGCCGTAATCCGGTGCAGTACCCTCGACAGTTGAAGTGTGGAGCTATGTTCAGGCCTAAACCCGAACTGTTCCGGTCTGGGAGTAATGTGCGGTGCAAGGTGCCGCTGTAGTAATTTTTCAAACAGTTTTGAAATTGTTGAAAGGAGGGTTATTGGGCGATAGCTGGCGGGCCGCAATATGTTCTTGCCTTTCTTGGGCAGCATGATAATGCGGCCTTCCTTCCAGGCCTCAGGAAACTCTCCCGTCCGCAGGATTCCCGTGAAGAGCCTTACGAGAGAGGCCGTGGTCTTGTGAGGCAGGTGGCGTAATGCTGTGTTGGGAATCCCGTCGGGTCCTGGGGCTTTCCGCGGCTTTAGCCGCTTTATCATGCTGCACACGGCGTTAGGGGAGAAAGAGATGTGGTCTTCCTCCGGGGCTACGGGCATGGCTAGCTCATAGTGGAGATCTAGTAGCTCATTGCCTACAGCGGCAGCCAGTTCGGGGTCGGTGTTGGTGGGAGGGTTAGGCCTGAACAGTTCGAGATGATCCGCGAATATTTCTGCTCGGTCTGCTGCTCTATACCTTAAGGTCCCGTCGCCGTGGAGTAGCGGGCGCACCGGAGCTGGCGTGTTTGTGAGTCGACGGCAGAGACGATGAATGGAACTCCAGTTGCCGGAGGTGTCCTCTATATAACGCTCCCAGCTCTCGGTGGCCAGGGCCTGCAACTCGGTCCTCACTCTCTCCGCGAGCCGGTTGAGATCAACCTTGAAAAAGGGACATCTATGGCTTTGCCACTCTTTCCTAAGCCTGCGTTTCTCCCTTAGCATCTTCTGGATGTGGAATGGAAGTTTCGGGAGCCTTCTGCCAGGAGGTTGCGATATTCTGGCGGCATATAGTGCGTTGGTTAGTGCTGAAGTGATCTCGTTGGCTAGGAGATTGACATCGGCCGCGGAGCTGATAGGCCGAGTTGGCGAGGTGGTCTTCATCGCTTCGTTGAATTTCGCCCAATCTATGGTCGGACGTGGCGCTGAAGGGGCGGTAGCAGCAGGATGGCCCTTTAGGATGACGAGGACCGCCTGGTGGTCCGATAGTAAATGGTCATCCAGTACAGTCTGTATGACTTGGCAGCTGATGTTATTTAAGACTAAAATGTCTAGCACATTAGGTGTATGAGCGGTATTGCCCGGGTAATGGGTTGGGACCTCCGGGCTCATGACCGTATACCCCCGGGAGTCTGCGTGCCGATGGAGTCGTGCACCTGAAGTGTTACGGGTACTTGCATTCCATGCCGGATGCTTGCTATTCAGGTCACCTGCAATGATTGCTTGTTGGGGTGACCCGAGAAGAGCGTCTATGTCCGCTGTGTCCAGGATGATGGGCCCCAGTGGCTTGTAAGCGGCGAACAATTGGAGTGGGACACTGCCAAGCAGTATCTCCACCCCTAGCGCGTACATGGAGTTTAAGGATGGTGTTGGTACTAGCTGATGCACGACTTGTCTCTTGACGATTACTGCCAAGCCACGGTAGCTAACTGCACGGCTAGATGACTCGTCCTGCCGGTAAACGAGATATCCCCCGAATTTTATTTTGTCTGCAGGTCCCAGGAAGGTCTCGCTTACGAGCGCCACGTCGATATTCTGTTCCTGCAGCAGGAGGCGGAAGAGGGCCTTAGACTTAAGGCCACGAGCATTCCAATGTACGATCCTCAATTCTTTAACCGCGAATGTGAATGTCGATAATACGCTGTACGTTAGTGAGCATTAGGTCTATAAATTCTTCGCTAACGTTTTCCTTCTTCAGTGCTACCATTATTGACTGAAGAGAACTTATTACTAGCTCCAGCGTGGTTAAACCCGTCTTGGCTGTAGCTGATTGGGATGGTTGAGCAACTATTCTGGCCTTCTTCTTCTTGCCGCTTTTTGCGGGGGCCGCTGGGGATTTCTCCCTCCGTGGGGGCTTGACCCTCTAGAATAAGAGGAGGCCGCGGATTCAGGTCTGCTCTCAATGGACCGTACATTTGAGTGTGGCCGCATGATGGACTTTGTGAGTCCTCTGGTCGGCGGTCTTTCGTCCTCTGACGGGGGGACTGATGAGACCGTCACCAGTTTGGTCCTCCCCCTCTTTTTCTTCCGCCTCCTTGAGAGGGGAGCTCCCCTGTCCGTGGGGTCATTTGCCTCTGCCATGAGTGAGGGACCCTGAGAGGTCTCATCCGTGGGGTGGGGGCGAACTTGAGCCGGTTCTTGTAGATTCCTTGGGCGTCTGGCCTCTGTGGTTGCTAATGTGCCAGCCCTGCGATTTTTAGATTCAGACCTAAACACCGGGCAATTAATATGATTGGCCGGATGTTCCCCACCGCAGTTGGCACAAGTTGGTGGGTCTTCCCTGGGTCTCTGACAGTCCTTGGCCGCGTGTTCGCCTCCACATCGCACGCATGCCAGCGCCCTATGGCACTGGAAGCTCGAGTGGCGGAACCTTTGACACCTGTGGCATTGGGCGGGTTTCTTACGTCCTCGCCAGGCCTCCACTTTGACCCCGGGAACGTTCAGAAGTTCTGATACTTCGTAAATGCCGGGTAGGGTGTGTGATTCGCGTTTAAGGGTGGCAAAAAGGATGCACCCTGGTCTCTCGCCACGGGCGCGTATGGGTCGCACATATTCCGGTGTGAACCCTAGTTGACGGAGCTCCTCCTCTACGTTTTCTGGGGCCACATCGTGGGGTAAGCCCCTGATAGCTATTTTTAAGCTGCGCTCTTCTGGGAGCGAATATGAGAACCAGCTGAGCTTCTCAGTTTTCTCCAGGTCGGATAAATAACGCTGGATCAGACGGTATTCTTGTTCGTCAGCTGCTGTGAACCGCATCCCCTTGCCGTAGGGGCGCGCATATGCAGTTCTACCCAGCCTTCTCTTTATTTCCTTCAGGTGGTGAGCCCAGTTTGGAAATGATTCAACCACTAAGGGAGGAAATCTTATTTTTCTAGCGGTGGTAGGTGGTGGGTGACTCACCTGGGCGTCACCTGCTGGGTTGGTAGCGGAGGTGGTTGCTGCTGGAACCGGAGCGGTGGTGGTAGCAGCAACCGTGGTGGTGGCAACGGCGGCTGCATAGGTGATAGGGCGTGTTGGCGGAACCGCAGAGTCCTCTGCACAGCTCCTTTTAGCCCTGGCTTGATCCTCCTCGTCGGTGCTCCTGCGTCTGCGGGGGCGGCTGGCCGGAGGGTGCTCAGAAGCTGATGAGGAAGCAGGAGGAATTTTTTTAGATTTTTTCCTGCTAATGTGTAATGTAATATCTGCGGGGTCAAGGTGGCTGGAAAAATGTTTACGGCCATTTTCGCGGCTCGCAGCGTCAGAGTCCGGGGCGATCGAAGAATCCGAGCGCTCAACCGAGCTTTCAGAGCCACGGGTATCGTAGTACGGAGCCGGTAATTCCCTAGTTATATCTTGGTAGTTCGCCCTCTGACCAGCGTGGTACCGAGATTTGTGCGGGGAACGTTTTTTCCTAGGCGCTAAACTGCCTCGTGTGGCAATTATGTTACACGCCTGGGGTGAGTTGATTGGAGTAAAACTCCCACTCGCTCCTGGGCGAGGGGGAGGGGCATGATGCCAGGGGTGCGTGGGCGCGGCGCGGTTCCTACCGGTGTAGTAACGTAGGTCGCGACTGGTCACAATGGGACGGGCGCTATTAGCGGCGAGTCCACAAAAGGTGGCCTCATGTGTTCCACGGTGGTCAACTGTGGTGCGGAGGATTCGACATGAATAAAACCCGCCGATGTGCGCGGCGGTGAGTTACGTGACGGCGCGGGTGCAGCCGCTGTGGATGAAGCATGTGTCGCTTTGGCCGCTTGATTCACTCTCAGTGCGAGGTCGAGCTTGCAACGATTTAAATAGTTTATATGTGGCGCTGTTTGCAGTGGACGTCGATGGAACTTATGTAGTTCTGACGTTTGCCGCGGTGGCGCTAGTGGTATGTTGGATGCTGTCGAGCGAACGAAGATGGTGGGTTGCGCTCGGGTGTCCTCCAAGTCCTCCGGCGAAGGGCGTCGGGCTTTTCGGGCGGGTCTTCTTGATAGAAGGAGGCAATGGGTGGTCCTGAGAAGGACCTTTTTTCATTTTTGCTATTGCTAAGTTGCTAAAGGATACGAGTTATTTCGCGACCTAAGCGCGTAGCGGGATATTGAAGCACAGCGACAAGCCCCCGGTGAATCCGCTGACGACGGGTGCCAACGCATACACCGGAGCGAGCGAAGTACGGGGTAGGTTCGGACGAAGAACACTGATTTGCACAAACACAATGAAAAATAACTCTGCCAATCCACTGATAAGAAACACGATTACAGGGGTTTTTATAGGGGGTTGAGTCACGCAAGATGTGTATAGAGCGCAGAGCATTTTTCAAGGGTTGCGTTCAGTTGCATTCAAAAGACAAGTGTTTATTTAAATTACTGAAATAATGCTACCATTTTAAAACCCAATTCCTAGGCTTTAAATATGTAAAACATTATAAAGAGGTAAAATGAGTCATTGTTAAGATAAATCACTTTTTATGCGCACTTGACGCTTGAGTCGATTTACTTGCACGCGAGTGTATTTTACGGGATTTATCGCGTTTGTATTTGATAATTAATTGCCAGAAGTTTCGAACACTTTACGGCGTTCATGGCAGATTATGATGTCTTTTTTTTTATGGGTGGGTACACACGCCATCCATTTCGTCCGGGCCGATGAAAGGATGGCGCGCGGGCCCATAACCCACCCATACCCACGTCGACTTCGTTATTTGGCCGACCACTAGTGCCGAATTCCTTGTCCTTAGTGGTCGGCCCGACGAAATATCCTTTCGGGTACCCTCACCTCTCGTCGGTCGCCATCGCGCGGTCAGCCTCTCTGCGGGTGACGCACTAAAGTCCCCGGTCCGGTCACCCGCGGCCTCGCTTACGGCGGCATCAGGCCCGAGTCGCCGGCGGCGGCACGTGTCACCGAAGAGGGGTTCCTCTCGCACACGATCCACCGCCTCCTTGAAGAAGGCTGCGACTGCGTCCCAGTTCCTGACGCAGTTAAGCATCGCCCTAGCGATGGTCAGCAGCGTCAGGTCGACACCGATAATTGCAACGAGTTCACGGCGCTGCTCTGCTCACGAGGCACACACCTCGAGCGTGTGCTGCGCCGTGCTCACGTCGCAATTGCAGTGGTGGGAGGATGGTGTGCTCTCCCTCCTAACGACCTTGTGCAGGTACTTGGCTACCGTGACCCGTCAATACCTGCACCAGTCGGAGGGAAAGTACCCCGTGCTGCCGATCCAACCACCACATCAGCACCGGCTGGAAGGACTCGACGGTTCTGACACCGTACTGAGGCTTATCCAGTCGGACTGCCCAACGAGCAATGACGTCTCGGCGGACGTCGACCCCCCAGGCGGCAATCTCCTTGATTGAGATTATATGTGGCTCGCGTCTCTGACACTCGCCAGTAAAGCTCGGCGAGCATCTCCATCTCCAGGTCCCACGGGAGAGTTCCGGTCAAGAGGCACGCTGCCTCCGTTGCCACCGTGCAGTAGTCGAGTATGGCCCTGGTTGCCATGGCCATGGATGTCTAACAAGTCAAGTCAGAGATTTAAATTTACCCGCTACAGAAATTAGTCATTAAATTTTGACCCACATTTTACTACATAGTTACTGCTAGTACAAGAAGAAAATGATTCACTATGGAAAAATTATATTGTTTATGGTTAGTAATTATTAAACATTAAATTTTGGTTAGCTGATAATCTTCAGAAGATGAGGCTGCATAAATGTTGCGTTCGAATTTTTGATGTGTAACATCTATAGGCGCGGGTAAACCTGATCGTCGTGTGGTGTTAAAAGCTCATGGCGTTAACGCCACGCTTTGCAGTATGGCCTTAACCTTATCTATTTTATTTTTGTATGTGTACAGCTGATAGCCACAGATTGCTTTTACAGCTTGATGTGGACTATGGTTGAGCGCTGAGGGCTCTTAACCCGGTGAAAGTATACTAAGCGATATCGCCCAAGGGCTCCCCCTGTAGGATCGGACCTTGGCTCGGGGCGTCGCTGGAGGCAAAGTGGGTTGATGTTTTCTACATCGCACTCCTTTAAACTACGTAGTAGTGTGTGAGGAAGACGTAGCGACCCGATGTTGTGTGTAAGCGACTGTGTAGTGAATTAGTTATTATTATTGTGTAATATTTCAAATAATAATATAAATCGTAATATTTTATTAATACTTTATGTCATATTAGTTCTGCCTTATATTGTATTCTTTAATGCATATATACTTACACAAAATAATTTCGATGTTTCACATCTGCCAGGCGTCCTGAATGACGGCTCACTTTTCTTTTCGTTTACTCCTTAGAAACTTTGAGTACCTTACAGTTTTGTCGTGTGTTCTCTTTTTTCTCGCCTTGTAACCGATTTTGTCTCCAAGATACAATCTCCTTTTTCGATGCATTACCTAAAACGTAAAAAGATTATATATTATTCTTAATAGAGATCGCATGAAAGTAATTAACATAATTAGATAGTAATAAATACTTACGAATCAAAACTGATCAGTCGCAGTATACACTCAACTTCGTATCGTCGTCTTCGAGAGCCCGAGCACGGTAATATAATCTACCAGTAATCCAACTTCATACAAATGGACAAAACGTGAGCTATACCTACGCGCATTGATCTCGGCATGCGCTCGGCATGCAGACAGTCGCGACTGTGCCGCAGTGACTAACGGTGTGTTGTTTTTTTAATAATAACCGCGTTACCCTTTCCTTCCTTTCCTTTTTCCTTTTTATTCCTTTATAGTCCCTTTTCTCCACCTTGTCCATGTTTTCCAAAACAATTTTAAATTAAGCTTTATATTAGAATGCGGATTTTTCATACTTTAAAATTTAATAATAAAGCATTTCGTACGTCTCAGTCGAGGCGTAAATATTTTTCGGTCGCAAATTTATAAGACCTATTTGTTATTTAAACATAAACATGTTTTTTTTAAATTAAAACTACCAATCAAAAATCAACACGCATTCTTATTGAACACTTCCTATTTAATTCACAAAGTATTTTATTTGTTTATTTAAGAAAAGTATATACAAAACTAAATGGAAACACAAAGTAGGCAAATGTAATTAAAATGCTGGAGGCAGGCAGCTCTATCACAAGTTACGTACCGCGTGGATGTTGGCATTTAATTCAAGGTTACGATCGAGATACATTTTTTTTTTTTTTTTTGTGGGAGGGCTATGGTAAGCGCTCGCGCGGTCCAATCCGTCCGGGGCGATGAAAGGACGGCGCGCGGGACCATAACCCACCCGTACCCACGTCACCTCGTTGTTAGGCCGACCACCGGAGCAGATGTGACTTGTCGTCAGTGGTCGGCCCGACGGAATACCCTTTCGGGTATCCTCACCTCTCGACGTACTGGGACGTCGGTCGCCGTCGCGCGGTCAGCCTCTCCGCGGGTGACGGACAATTCCCCGGTCCGATCACCCGCGGCCTCGGCTAGGGCGGCATTAGGCGCAGATACTCGCGCCTGCGCCGCCCGAGTCGCCGGCGGCGGAACGTGTCGCTGAATAGGAGCTCTACTCGCACACGATCCGCCGCCTCCTTCCGTGAGATTACGGCCTCACAGAAGGCGGCGACCGCGTCCCAGTTCCTGACGCTGACGAGCATCTCCCTGGCGATGGTCGGCAGCGCCAGGTCGGCACCGATAATTGCGACGAGTTCACGGCGATCCCCCTCCCATGCAGCACACTCCTCAAGCGTGTGCTGCGCCGTGTCCTCGTCGCAACTGCAGTGGTGGCAGGACGGTGTGCTCTCCCTCCTGACAATCTTGTGCAGGTACTTCCCGAAGCAACCGTGCCCCGTCAGCACCTGCACCAGTCGGAAGGAAAGCACCCCGTGCGTCCGCTCCAACCACTCCATCAGCACCGGCCGGAGGGCCTCGACGGTCCTGACACCGTACCGAGGACTCTCCAGCCGGACTATCCAACGGGCAATTACTTCTCGGCGGGCGTCGACCCGCCAGGCGGTGATCTCATTGATGGAGACCATGCCACCGCGGGCGCGCGTCTCCGACACCCGCCGATAAATGTCGGCGAGCATCTCCGCCTCCAGGTCCCACGGGGGGGGTTCCGGCCAGGAGGCACGCTGCCTCCGTCGCCATCGTGCGGTAACCCCGTATGGCCCTGATCGCCATGACCCTCTGTGGTCGCCACAGGAGGGCCCTAAGACGGACGGTCAGGGACCCCGCCCACACCGGTGCGCCGTACAGGGCCATCGACCGGATCACCACCACGTACAGCTGTCGGCACGTAGCACTGGGTCCGCCCACATTCGGCATCAGCCGCGAAAGGGTGGACGCCGCGCCGACAAGCCGGGGAACAAGTCGATGGAGATGCTCCCAGAACCAAAAATGCCCGTCGAGCACCAGGCCCAAGTACTTCATGTGGGCCTGGATGCTGATGGTGATCGAATTCACGGTGATCGAAGCGCCGGCGGGAGGCCCGGCGGTACGGAAGCCATGGAACAAAAGGGCCTCCGTCTTTTCCAGGGCTACCCTCAACCCCAGCGCTTCGATCCGCCTGACAATCTCCTCGGTGCCAAGAGTTGCCAGGCGGCACCTCCTCTAACGTCCCACCCCAGGCTGTGACGAGTGTATCGTCGGCGTAGCAAATTACGCCCAGCCCGGGTGGGAGGCTTCCTCTCAACGCCCAGTCGTAGCCGATGTTCCACAGGGTCGGACCTAGAACCGACCCCTGTGGGACACCGCACGTCATGGGCGTTCGCACAACGTCCCCTACTCGGTCAACGTAGAGGACGCTGCGCCTCTCCAAGCAGACTGCCACCAGCCGCCTGAGGTACACGGGCACCCCATGGTACCTCAGCCCCTCCCTGATGCAGCTGAATGGCAGACTGTTGAAGGCGTTGGCGATGTCCAGGGACACCGCCAACAGGACTCCTCCGCCGGTGACGACCTCCGCTACCACGGCCTTCAGGCGCAGCAGGGCCGCGATCGTCGAACACCCCCTCTGAAAACCAAACTGGGCGTCGGACAGATCGGGCCCAACCCCGACAAGGTGCCGCTCGATGCGGGCAGCCAACACCCTCTCCAGCAGCTTGCCCGCATCATCGAGCAGCACGATGGGCCTGTAGGCCGAGGCCGACTCGGGAGACCGTCCCGGCTTCGGCAGGAGAACCAGCCTCCCCTCTTTCCACCACCCAGGGAACTGCCCGGACGTCAAACAGGCGTCGAACAGTCCCCTGAGGCGTGGTCCCAGATGCTCGAGGACCAGGGCCAGCACACGGTTCGGAATAACGTCGGGCCCGGGGGCGGTGGATTTGACTCGCATACGCGCCACCGCCGCCCCCATTTCCGGCTCCGTGATGAGCGGAGCATTTTCATCGTCGGCCTCCCGGTCGCTGTCCGGCGAAGCCATGACCGGGGGCGTGTGCTCCACCCGCCGTGGAAAGAGGTCCTCGACAACTCTGGTGAGGAGGCTGGGCTGGAGAGTCTCGGTGAGGGGGGGGGCCCGCCCGCGGAGCTTGTTCAGCGCCGCGAGGTAGGGGCGACCCCAGGGGTCACGCTCGAGACTGTCCAGCATCTCCAGCCAACTAACGTCCTCGGCGGTACGGATGGTCAGCCTGAAGGCAGACCGCGCACTGCGGTAAGCCTCGTACAGCTGGCCTTCCCGCTCAGCGTCGCGGTGACGCGCTCGGCTGCGGGTGTAGGCCCTCCGGGCATGTATGCACGCGGCCCGAAGGTCCGCCAATTCTCGGGACCACCAGGGGACCGCACTCTTCGGGGGCAGACGCCGCACGCGGGGCATGGCCGCATCGCAGATCTGCGTTAACGCACAGCGGATGCGGCCAGCCTCGGCATCCACCCCGTCCGCCTGGGGCGGTGAGGACAGCCACGACTGAACGATGGCTGCCTCCGCCAACAGGTCCCGATCCAATCGTCCCACAGCCCACCGCGGAAACGCGGGAGCTCCGTCCGCCGTGTGACCCCTGCTGGGCTGCAGGAGGGTCCGGGAGACCTCTATCCGGATGTATCGGTGGTCGGATAGGGTCTCAACCTCCTCCTGGACGCACCAGCTCCTCACACGTGCTGCGACATTAGGGCTAGCGAACGACAAATCCACTGTCGACCCGCCCTGCTGCCGCACGCACGTTTGCACCGAGCCCCTGTTCAGCAAACAGAGGCCCAGTGCCGCCGCCCACTTCGACCGCCCGCCCGCGGTCATTCGTCCTGGGGGACCCCCACGCCGTGGACTTGGCGTTGTAGTCCCCCAGAACGAAGATGTGGCGCGGTGCCAGTCGCCGCATCGAGGCCCCCAGGATGGTGAGGAAGGCCCCGAAATCCGTCGCGCTCCTGTTAGGGGAGAAGTAAACACCAAATAGCGTAACCTCTCCCCATTCCGCCGCGACATACCCATCGCCCCTGTCCTTGAGCAACAAAGGCGGGGAATGCCACGACGTGGAGGTGACGATTGCCACAGAGCCGTCACTGCTGCCCAGCCAATTGGGCCGGTCAGGCACCACGTACGGCTCCGCGGCTACGGCTGCACCGATCAACCACTCCATGGCTTGCAGGAAAACGTCCTGTGCCTCGGCGGCGTGGTTGGCCTGCAGGAGGTGGTAGGATTCGGTCGCCATTAGTGGGCCTTATCCATCACCTCCTCCACGCTGGCGGGCGATCGGGTCGCGCTAGGGGCGAGAGCGGCCGGGGTCGTCGGGCCGCTCCGCCCCTTTGGGGCCGAAGCCGGGGGTCTGCAATCCTTGCCCCCCATGCGGTGTGTGGCGGGCCTATTGCCCGCCGCACATGCGGGGCAGTAGGGGGTGGCGGCGCAGGATGCCGCCCTATGCCCGGGTTGACCGCAGCGGAAACAAAGGTCGCTGCAGTCAAAGCAGTTAGTGCATGTCGGCGAGTGTGTCCGACCGCCATGCACTTGTAGCACCTCGCAGGCCGGGACTCCAGCACGGTCACCCGCGCCGAGCTCCAGCCCACGAGGAGCCTGCCTGAGCCGGCCAATTGCTTGGCCGACTCCACCGGGTACTGCACCCAGGCAGCACCGGCTGCGTTGGCTGCTACCGGCGGTGCATTTGCCGGCAGCGGCTGAGGTCTGGCCTGAGCAGGAGCCGATGCCACCTGCTTCCTCGCGGCGGGTCCTTTGGTTTTCGGCCCAGCAACGGCCGCAGCGTAGCTTCCCAAGCGCCCGCCCTGGCAGGGTAGCACGGTAGGAGCTGACGCCGCAGCCTTCGGCCTGTCCACAGCAAGCGGCGGCCGAAGACGGGGCTCCGGAGGCAGGGACAGTCTCTGCTCCAGAGCCGCCATGCGCGCGTCAAGCATTTTGCCAACAACCTCCACTACGGCGCGCATGGTCTGGTCCGGCACGCCATCTACTGCGGGCAGCGGGACCACTTCGGCCGGCTGGGCCCTCTGGGGACTCGCCGTAGCGCGAGTTGGCGCAGCGGGGACGACGGGGGCGGCGGCAAGGCCGGCACTTGTCGGCGGCGCGGTCCTCGCCAGCTGCGCGACCTGGCGCCGCAAGTCGGCCATTTGTTTGGCCAACTCGCGGTTCGCCTTCTGCACCGCCGACAGCTCCTTTTGTAGGGCCTTGTTCTTCTCCTGCAGACCCGAAACCTCGCCACTAAGGCGGGTATTTTCGGCCTGCAGGGTTGCCACGTTTGTTGGTGGGGGGTCGATACCTACAGCGGGCTCAGTAGCTGCCGCGCCGGTGGGAGGGATGTCCGCTAACACCCTCATCATTCTTGCGGCAGCCGCCTCATTCGCCCGCTTTTGGGCATCAGTCCCCCGCGTATGGCTGATCGACGCCGGAGCCGCTGACCTCGCCGCCACCATTGCAGTCCCTCGCCCCCTACGAGAGGCTGGAACCTTGGGAGGAGGCATGATAGCGCCACTCCCCTCGGAGGCGGATCCTGAGGTGCCACCCATATTCAGGGGGCGCTTCCGCACCATCGAGGGAAGGGCCTCCTCCCCAACCTCTAAGGCTGCCGCGAGGGCCGATGCCGGAGACTGGGATGACCCACCGACAGTTTCAGCAGCCGACATGTCGGTGTCTGACGGCCCTGCGGCAGTACTGCCGCCCTCGTCAGCACTCGGAGCAGCTGCAGCGGCCTCCCTAGCCAGCCGCTCCTGCCTGGCCAACTCGCACCTCTTTACGCTCGTAGCCTTTCCTGTCCCCATGTTCTTCCTCTTCTTTCTCTTTTTAGGGGCCTCGAGTGTCGCCGGCCCCTTGCCTGATCTTGTGGCCTCAAGTGCCGAACTAGCAGCCGACCTGCAGTCGGACGAGGCATCCCTCTCCTCTGGGCCAGTTTTGCCGTAGCTTGGCCGGGCTATAACGTGAGAACTAATAGGTTCCCCGCTGTCGGTGGTTTTGGGCGTCTCACCCCTCCTATCTACATCCAAATTGTACGAAGAATCCATTCGATTCCCACGAGTATGGGAGAAATAAAGGTCGACCCGGGCAGAGATCCCGATACCCGGGCAAGCGTACATTTGTATCCCAACACAGGGGGTCCGCAGGTACCCTGGCTGGGGGCGCGCTAACGACTGAACAACCCATCAGCCATGCATCCTCTCGCCGCGCGCCAGAACTTAGGATTCTGGGTGATTGTTTTAAAGAGGTTTTCTTCCTCGCGGTCGAGGCGGTTAAGCCAAGACCCTTGCTCCTGAATCTAGGCCTCAAGACAAATGTCCCGAAGCAAGAATCAGGTCTACGATTTGTCGCGGTTGGCAAATGCCTGCTCAGTCCTCAAACGAATGAGTGACTGAGCCCGTCGAATTTTCGCGTCCAATACCCTCTACAATTAGAGGGCATGGAGCGAATTTGGGGCATCCCACAAACTGGGCCCCCCCTCGGGCCAGATATTTGCCACGAGCGACAATTCCAGAGAGCAGTCCAAGAAATTGTCGCTCGTGCCCAGGGTACACCACGCGGAGGTTTCTGGCGTAGTACCCCACGATCGAGATACATAACTGATGGATGACTATACTGTGGCCCGAGCGATATGACCCTGCTCCTTTGAGCGCCAACGCGCGACTGGCTTATGAACTTTTTTTTTTTTTTTTTGTCTGTGTACAGCTGTTGGCCGCAGATGGCCTTGACAGCTTGACGCGGACTATGGGTGAGCACTGAGGGCTCTCAACCCGGAGAAAAGTATGCTAAGCGACATCGCCCAAGGGCTCCCCCTGTGGGGAACGGACCTCGGCTTGGGGCGTCGCTGGAGGCAAAGTGGGCGTGCCCACGTTTTTAGTAGTGACTTTTGCGCGGCGCGGTTTCGCACCTCGACGGCGAGGGCGGAACCGCGGATATTTATTTGTTAAGGCCTCGCGGGCCGTGTAGGCTCTTTGTTGATCGAGTGTGATATTGTCGTCCTCTTCGTCGAGGACGTGACAAGGACGTCGGACGGAGGAGATTTTGGAGGGTCTATAGGAAGCCGCCCCAACCACTAGTTGGTAGGGGTGTGTCATGGCAGAATCAAAGTAGCTCTGAGAGCACCGTTTCATAAACTGCTTGATGGTCGGCAGTTCGAGGTCGATGTGGAGATCGACGTTCCGTATGAACCACGGTGCTCCCGTAGCTCGGCGCATGAAACGATTTTGTAGTGTCTGTAGCCTGTGGATCCTGTGTGGCTTAACATGCGCGAACACCACGCTGGCATAGGTCATGATAGGCCGTATGCAGGTGGTGTATAGTCGGATTTTGCTACTCAGGGGCATACGCGACCTAGAGTTGAGTAGACAGTGAAGACGGCCCATCACAAAGGTTGCCCGTGCGCGGACTTGCTTTATGTGAGGGGTGAAGCTGAGGCGATCGTCAAGGGTCACACCCAAGCATTTGGCCTGCCTGGTCCAAGTGACCGGCTTGTTGATAATTTTAAGGGGGGGAATGCTATCGATAGAGTAGGAACGGGCAGTTCGTCTAGTGAACATGACCGCCTGACTCTTCTCGGGGTTGATTTCTAATCTCCATTTCCTAAACCAATTGGCTAGGGCGGTAACCGCTGTTTGGAGAGTCTTGGCTACTGTTGTCGGGGATCTACCAGCACAAAAGAGTGCGGTGTCATCAGCGTAAAGCGCTTTATGTATCCGGTTGAATTTGGGCATATCGCTAGTGTATAGCGTGAAGAGAAATGGGGAGAGGACTGACCCCTGAGGGACGCCGGCCTTGATAGGGTGGGAGGTCGACAACGTCCCTTCCACCCTGTAGCGAAAGCTGCGATGACTTAAGTAGTCATGTATAATGAGAATTAAGGAGTGAGGGATCTTGAGGAGATAGAGTTTGTAGATTAGGCCTTCATGCCAAACCTTGTCGAATGCTTTCGCTACGTCTAGGAATAATACACCCGTATATCTGTTCATGATGAACTGACTACTTGTGTATTCTACCAAGCGGTGAACTTGTTGTACGCAGCTGTGTTTAGCTCGGAAACCAAACTGTGCGTCGGGAACGAGATTGTTAGCCTCGGCGAATGTGCGTAGTCTACTGAGAACTATTCGTTCGTAGATCTTACCTAGACCTTTTAGTAGACTAATCGGGCGGTTGGCTTATAAACAATTATGTCGTTCAATTTATAGTAATATTTAAAATTTAATTACGAGGGTCACTATTCGTATTTCAATTTGGTTTTTTTTTGCTACTTCTACAATAGTCGAACAAATAGTGTATATTTTTTTTTAAATGTTCCAAGGTTAGTATCCATACTAATATTATAAATGCGAAAGTAAGGATGTTTGTTTGTTTGTTTGTAACGCTTTCACGCTTAAACCACCGAACTGATTTCAAAAATTCTTTCACCAATGGAAAGCTATAATATCAGGGCGTAAACTAGGCTATATTTTATCCAGGTATTCCCACGGGAACGGGAACTACGCGGGTAAAACGACTATAACCTATAACCGAAGCGAACCGAGGGCGGTTTGCTAGTATATAATATAGATACAGATATAATAAAATAAAGTTAATGTAAGATAAAACGTACAATTTTTCGTACATTGGGTAGCTACAATAACAAACCACATTCCAACATTTACACATCAGCCCGTAGACGTCTGCTGGACGTAAACTTCCCCACGAGAATCCCACTCGAAACGATCCCACGCTACTTCTATCTTACAGTTTCCTGCAACTTTTTTAAGATGCCACCTAGCGAGAGGGGTTGTCCTAAGCTAAATCGCTAAATCGTCCCATTCGTAGTCCCCACTCGAGAACTTTTCTTTCCCAATGGTTGCCATTTGAAGTATACTTTGCCCACTTTATTAACATTTAAATACACTACGCCCATGTTATGTATTCTCGATAAACATTTATCTCGTACATTTTTTTTTGTAATTGATGTGATAGCTCCCTTAATTAGCCCATTCAGTATAGTAATATAGATTTATTTATTTTATTTAATAAACTTTGAATACTTTGCAAAATCGATACTGAATGAACGTTAAAAATTATACTTAATTTTTGACGATTCCTACAATTATCATTTTAAGTAATAAGACGTAAGGTGTTGAGAACAAAAAGAATTATATATAAAATTATTGCACATATTTTATAGATTACGATCGTAGAAATTGGAAAAGATTGTTTAGGTTATTGTTATTTTATCCTAAATACTAAACTGAATAAAACTTAATGTATAACTCAACATAGGGTTAGGGCTGGTGACAGAGAAGAGTACAATTGTCACCACCCCTTGCTTTATCGTGGAAATCATTAAAATGGAATAAAGAATTCAAGTCAAATCAGATCATTTGTTAATAAGGGCACTTTTTATGACAAATTTTAGATTTTGGTTGGAATTAATCTGATAATCCATCACCAGATTTGAGGGCGACCGGAAGGCGTAAGTGGAGAAGATCCGACAAAAAACTCAGCAGGCTCATTTTTTTGGCTCATATACATCGCACTGTTGAGCTCGAGCCAGCACGCTGGTCAGACGTGTTCGTATAGGGTTTTGTTTCGAGTATTCTTTCACTGGCATAGATGCTATGTGCATTTTATCCCTTAGGTGTCTTTTAAACATTCAAGAGCAAGAGAGCGAGTGGTGAATTGTAGAATACTCCGTCATTACACAAAAAAAACGTACTAATTTTTATATTTTCGCGAGTATAACATATTTTAAATAAAAATTTTTACGGATTTTATTTTATTTATATTTGATTTTACAATGTTTTGAACAGCGTTTGTGGTCACGGGTAGTGTTGCCCAAATGCAAGACCAAGACGAGACTTGGACTAGTCTTGGTATTGGTCTTGCGGCATCACACCTGGTTTCGTCTTGGTCTTAGTATTGCACACTTTTATTTTTTTTTTTTGTGGGTGGGCCGCGGTCGGCGCGCCTCCGCACCACTCCGTCCGGGGCGACAGAGGGGCTTAAGCACGCAACTCCCGCGACCCACCCGAAAACCACGTCGCCTTCGTCGTTGGGCCGACCACTGGTGCAGCGTTAACTTGTCGTCAGTGGTCGGCCCGACGGAATACCCCTAACTGGGGTACTCTCCCATCGACCGACGTGCCCCCCTCTAGTATTCCACACTAGAGTCTTGTTCTTGGTATTGTTCTTGCAGCAAGTCTTGCAAAGTCTTGCAGTTAGAATAACACAAAAGTCATTTATCAAGAAAATGAAAAACCTAACTAAAATAAAAAAATACCATCCATCTGTCCATCTGCCCGCCTATCACCGTATCTAATATAATCCTTACCACATTACTTAATATTACTCATTATTCTTCTCTTTCCCTGGTGTTCCATTAGACAGCTTTTATTACTCCTATGGCAAAGGAAGGACTGTCTTCTTAAGCTGTCACCAGACGGAGCAGTTAACAAAATAAGTTTGATATCATTTTAAACATTGTGACTTTGTATTAATTATATAATGATTTGGCACGTGTAGGAACTTAACGGACAAACGTAATTAGTTAGATACCTATCAACTACATAGTTCTGTATGAATTTTATCTCAGTTCCGGTGATACCTACCGGTGATATGTGTTGCAGCAGTTATGTCGTGAAGTATTATTAACTACGGTCCTTAATAGATATGGACGTTATATTAATACGTTACTATTAGCTACTGAGATAACCGACCTGTGCAAGAACAGGAATACTCTTCATAACACTGTTAACCAGCGTGTCCTGCATAGTAGCTTTTTTTTTTTTGCGGTGGCCTGCGGTCGGCGCGCCTCCGCACCACTCAGTCTGGGGCGACAGAGGGGCTTAAGCACGCAACACCCGTAACCCACCCGAACACCACGTCGCCTTCGTCGTTGGGCTGTCCTGCATAGTACCTAAGCTAGCTCATTGAAGGGCCGTACCTAAACATATTAAAGAATTATATAAAGACAACGAAAATGAGCTATTTAAATATTGTAAAGTGATGAATGTATATAATAAAATAAAATTTAGCATTCTCACTGAAATCAGTAAACCAGAATTATTGGATGAAAAAACTAGACTAAATTACCTGAGATTAATTTCATATAAAAATAAGTATACTCTGCCCAAAACGAACAATTGTTATGGAGAAAGAGTAGAAAAACATTTGATACCATTATTATTAAATGAGCTTCCCAACAACTTACAACAAAAGTATAGAACAAATTGTAAACAATTCAAAAACAAACTTAAAAAATTTTATGTAACCAGTAGCATTGAGTAGTATGATATGTAAAAGATAACATATGTATGTAAAATGTATATAACTATTAGAATGTAGGTATATAACGACTCACCGTAACCCATACAAATCCCTCGCGGTTTACGTGGTACGGATCACGGCATTATATTATGTATTTAATGAAAATTTTGGAAATAAATGAATAAACTTACGGTTCTTGGTCTAAAAGCTTATTGGAGCGAAGCGAGGGTGCGAGCCCAATCTTGTCTGGGCTACTGCTGTGCCATGCGTCGCAATATGCATCCATTGCTGGCTCACCATCTGTATACGCACCGTGCCACACAGCTTTTATAGGCCTGTACGCATTACCATGTTTTTCAATATTGTGTGGTATATTGCTGTGTGGTAGCGGCTTCGAATACTACCAACCCTTGCTTTGCTCGTGGGTGTCGTAAAAGACGACTAAGAGCCCTAGATTGACCCGGACCAACTCCATCTGGTACCATTTGGGTCAACGATTACATTCCCAAGGAGGGTTGACGTTAGGCAGGCGGCCGGTCATAAAAGTCATTGCCGAAACTTTTTGCAATATGTCAAAACAGATGACATATTGCGTCGACCCCAAGTAATTGGGATAAGAGCAAGATGATGATGATGTTTTTCAATATTGTGGATCCAGAAAGGGAATTCATTGATATCGCGTAGATGTTGCTTTTATTGGAAATAATATTATCAATATTTCTGTTCCTAAAATAAATTCAATAAGAATCAAATTTCATTACAGGTAAATAACATTTGTCTGAAAAATTTATTGATATCTATTATCTAGCACGTTAGGTACATGTCATTTTGATCTAAAAAGATTCTACAGAACTGATGTTACTGACGTAATGTATCATCGCTTTACTTTATTTATTTAAAATAAATTAAATTATTGTCGATGTTTTTAGGGTTCCCTACCCAAAGGGTAAAAACCAGGGTCCCTTTGGTTTTTATTACTAAGACTTCGCTGTCTGTCTGTCCGTGTGTCTGTCATCAGGCTGTATCTCAAGAACCGTGATAGCTAGACAATTGAAATTCTTACAAATTGTGTATTTCTGTTGCCGCTACAACAGCAAATACTAAAAACAAAATAAAATATATATTTAAGGGGAGGCTCCCATACAACGCGATTCTTTTGGCCTTTTTTGCTGGATATCGATAATAGCAACAGGGAGGCACTTGAAATAATCACAAAATACTCAGTTGTATTTCTTTAATAATAAAATTAAAATAAAATAATCCCATACAAAAAACGCCATTTTTGCCTATTTTTATAGATAATGATACGGAACCCTTCGTGCGCGATCGACCCGCACTGAGCCGGTTTTATTTATCTATTAACTACCTACAATATGAATTATTAAATGTTATCCAAATTAATAGAAACCTAAGTGGTTTATAGGCAGTAGAAAAAGGTTCAGTTGTAATTTAGGGCCAATAAAAATAAATACAAGCGCTATACAATCCCTAAAAATCATTCTATTTTTTTTTATTTTATTTATAAGACAACACCATGCACTAAGGAAATAATCCTTGTATTGCTGGGAACTTTACAAACATATAATTAACGGACACAAATTACATCCAGACTCAGAACAACAAGTTGTGGATCACACAAAGTGTTGTCCCGCGTGGGATTCGAACCCTCGACACTGGCGTTGTAAGTCGCTATCTTAACCACTACGCCATCTGTGCAGTCGAATTCTATTGCATGTGTAATACTTGCTTAAACAATTGACATAATTACATTAGGTTTTTGTCCAATCATCATCTCAGTCCATACACGTCCCACTGTTGGGCTCAGGCCTCCTCCACATTAAGAGGGTAATTGACCTACTATACCAAGCGGGTCAAACGTGTTGGTATAAGGTTATCGAGTTTTCCTTTACTTGCATAGATATTATATGCATATTATATCCCTTAATCATCTTTTACGACACTCACGGGTAAGAGAGGATGGTGGGTTGATGTATTATTGTATACTTACTCCACCACCACACGGAAATTTTGTCCAATATTGATGTTAAATATATCAAAATGTTTCGTAAATTAAGTCCAGTAAATAAAACTACGGATTTTATCGCGTTTAAGTCTAGTATTAAAAAAATGTACGTTAAAGTAACTTACCATGCCGGATTTAGAAGAACATTCTTTCCACTGAAACTGTAGATTCTAGGTGCATGAGCAAATAATGCCCCTGACCCGTCGAACATTTCACTCCAGGAGTTAGAGTACATTTCCTCTCGAATTTACTACTGGTATCTCTTTGTCCATCCAACTCAGTATAGAGTCAATTGAATCCACCTTTATAAAAAAAAAAATATAATTAAATCCAACTAGTTTTTTTTTTTTTTTTTTTTTATTGCAAACGGTGGCAAACGAGCAAACAGTACACCTGATGGTAAGTGTTGCTGCCGCTCATGGACCTTTACAAGGCCGCTGCCTACCACGAAGAAAGTGAAGGGAGTGTGAATGCATGCATTGAGGCTCGGTGATACCAAGGGCACCACCAAAACCCTCCACACGCAAACACCCTCAGAAAGTTGGGCTTCTGGATCTCTCGCTCACCGAACGAAGCGCAGTAACAAATCGCTACTACTCAGACGTCGATTTTCTGCGAGAGTGTGGTACTGCCCCGGACGGACCGGCCCGCGGCTGTAGACAGATAACTGTCGACAGTGACACCTATGCCTAAAATAGCAATTAAAAAATTTTTGTCTGTCTGTCTGTCTGTTTGTTCCGGGTAATCTTCAAAACGGCTGGACCGATTTCAAAAATTCTTTCACCAATGGAAAGCTATAATATCAGGGCGTAAACTAGACTATATTTTATCCCGGTATTCCCACGGGAACGAGAACTACGCGGGTAAAACGACTATAACCTATAACCGAAGCGAAGCGAGGGCGTATTGCTAGTTTTATATAATTTTATAAACTGTACTGGCGTATATATGGTGTATAGGCGTTTTGGATTATTATGTAGAATTATGTTATATGTAATTATTATATTATAATATACATAAATTTAACATAATTAATAAGAATTCATTTACACTTTGTCAAAATTACATATAAAAAATTCGAAATGTGATTAACTATGCCAAACCTTTGGGCTCACGAGGTATTTTATTAGCACTCTGTAAAAAAGAATGTGGCCCATCAGGGCTAATTTCTATCATGTAGAGGAGCTCCGTGTCCACCAATATGACTTATGTGGCTTGAGAAGAAAAACATGCAGAATTATTTTGTCCCTATTTCTATAAAATATTAAAAAATACGCGTATAAATATACTTAATTATCCTTATCATACACTTCGTACTGCTGGGTTCGACCTATCTACAATATGAGTGAAATCGACCTCTATACACCAGGTTGGTTAGACGTGTTGTTATAAATTTTTAAGTCGAGTTTTCTTCTTTTGCAACGATGATATCTGTATGTCGCCTTTTGGCACACACGGGCAACGCTGATAAGGTATATTATTACACCATTAAAATACGGCAATAACATTGGATATATGACAGAAACCAATGTAGACATTATTGAGTGTGATCCACTTTGCATAATAAAGAGGGATTTTACTACGCTGTTTAGAAGGGTTCATCATTATCATCATCATCATTTCAGCCTATTGCTGTCCACTGCTGGACGTAGGCCTTCCTCATGTTACGCCACAATGTGCGGTCCTATGCCGCCTGCATCCAACGACGCCCAGCCATTTTTAGTAGTTCGTTGGTCCACCTAGTGGGGTCGTCCTACACTGCGTCGTCCGATACATGGTCGCCACTCGACAACCTTTCTTCCCCAGCGGTTGTCGGCTCGTCGAGCGATGTGGCCTGCCCATTGCCACTTCAGCGTGCTAATTCTTCGTGCTATGTCGGTTACACCCGTTCATCTGCGGATTTCTGTATTTCGGATTCTATCTCGCAGAGAAATCCCGAGCATAGCCCGCTCCATAGCACGCTGAGCGACTTTGAGCCTTGTTATGAGGCCTACATTTAGGGACCACATTTCCGTGCCGTAAGTCATCACTGGTAACACACACTGGTCGTAGACCTCTGTTTTCAGACACTGAGGTACGTTGGACGAGAAGATCCTCTAAGTTTCCCGAACGCTGCCCAACCGAGTTGGATTTGTCGGCTGATCTCTTTCTCAAAATTGGATCTACCTAACTGGACTGTTCGTCCTAGGTAAACATAATGATCGACAACTTCGAGAATCGCATTGCCAACTAGAACCGGTACAGGAATGACATGGGTATTTGACATGACTTTTGTCTTGTGCATGTTCATTCGTAAACCCACTAGTTGGGATACTCTGCTTAGATCATTGAGGATTATTCTAAGGTCCTCCATGGATTCTGCCATAACGACGATATCGTCCGCAAATCGAAGGTGAGTGATGTATTCGCCGTTAATATTGATGCCGAGTTCAGTCCAGTCTAAGAGCTTGAAGACATCTTCCAGTGCAGTGGTGAACAGTTTCGGAGAGATGAAATCTCCCTGTCTCACGTCTTTCTGCAACTGGATCGGTTTTGTACTCTTATCCTGGATGACGATGGTCGATTTGGCACCGTTGCAAGGACTGCAGCACCGCCCAAGTTTCGACTGCTTAGAAGGGTTAGCTTAAGTTTTTGAATCTAGTTTTGCTCCTTTTGCGACAATGTTCTTTTTTTACGACTTGTACAACCCCCACAAGAAAGAAAAAGTAATTAACTCGAAGGAGTTCCAATCGGATTGAAGTTCTTTTTATTTGTATGCACATATATATAGGTAATTAAACGAAATATTACCGGGATGGACGTAAAGACTTTGAATGTTCCCTCCATACTAGCTCGCTGTGCTTGTCTGTGGCATTCATAATTTGCACTGAGAACTCCATGCATGTCTCCTGCATGTGGTTCATTCAGTGCCACTAGACGCAGCTAAAAATATTAATATATGGTAAATAAAAAACTTCTAATGACAATAAAATAATATTTAATGTAGATTTTTTAACCAAATTCAAAATGGTGGAGGTTTGTAGTCTGTCACAATATTTTTATGTATGTATGTTACTCAATTACCCAAAAAATCTTCACCGATTTGGAATTTTTGCTTTGTTAGAAAGGTTATTGGTAATTTCCCAGTGGTTACATTGTCTATAGATGAGGATCTCAGGGTAATAAGGTCTGGAGAAAAATAAATAAAAAGAAACTCTAATATAATTATTCTTCACCTGAAGTAAGCACTGCACCTGAAGTAAGCATTACTATAAAAGCCATTATTGGTGTAAACTTTGAAAATATAGCATTTCATTTTTTCATTTTTGATGTAATGACAAATGGTTAAAACCAATATTTTATATGAATATATAGTAATATTAAAAAACAATATATATATATATATATATATATATATATAAATATTGCAAAAATTGGTATGTACAAATTTAGTAAAACTGCTACCCTTATAATTATTAAAAAGTATATAAGTAAATTATAAAAAGCATATATAAGGCCAGCAGTGGACAGCGATAGGCTGAAATGTTGATATAAGTAAATTAGTCATTTATTAACTTATTAAACTACACAACAAAGTAACAAGGAAACCTTGAGTTATTCCTGAGTTCCCACTGAAAACAAAGTAACAAAGGAGGTCAAGGCAAACAACCTAATGAATCATCTACTTCCGACTCCATTGTATAAACAGTCAGTCACTTTTTGTTATCTTTTTCCTATTAAGTTCTATTCGTTAGCAACACGAACTCTATAAATAAACAAAAGAGTTCACTGACTTGATCCGTTTTTAACTAGCGGTTGTTTTCAAATTATCTTTTTGCGTTTGACATACAACTTTGCTATAAAAAGTTGATAGTTTCAAAGTGATGTAATGGCGTATGATTACTCGATTAGGAGCTTCACGCGTACCAGTATCATCGTTAAATGACAATAAATAATTCCCGTTGAAGAGAATTTGATAGTTATTTTTTGTATTATTTTAGTTTGTGTCTGAAGTATTCAAAATTTTGCTTATAAATTATTATTGTCATTTAGATATATAAAAACTGTGCAGTACAGTTATAACCCTCATATAATGATAATTTTAAATAAATACAAATAAAAAATTATGATCTGTAGATGTATTTATATACAATTCTGAAAATCATTATCATTCCAAATTGTATGAAATCTTTTGAAAAATGTTAAGGCAAAGATAAAGTCTACGATTATACTTTGAACATTGTTATTTTGAATATTTTATGTCTTATAACCTAGAGCACGACTTTATCGTAATCGGATTTAGTTTGTGAAACTTATTTTTGACAGGTTGGTAGTATGTTCTTACTATCATTATTCTGTACATTCCTTACACATTCATCATTATCTTGCTCTTATCCCAATTACTTGGGGTCGACGCAATATGTCATCTGTTTTGACATATTGCAAAAAGTTTCGGCAATGACTTTTATGACCGGCCGCCTGCCTGACGTCAACCCTCCTTGGGAATGTAATCGTTGACCCAAATGGTACCAGATGGAGTTGGTCCGGGTCAATCTAGGGCTCTTAGTCGTCTTTTACGACACCCACGAGCAAAGCAAGGGTTGGTAGTATTCGAAGCCGCTACCACACAGCACAACATTCCTTACACATTAATTTATTATAATTATTACTTGCTTACCACAGGTCCCTCAACTACAAGATTCTGATTATGCACTAAGCTAGAAGTTTCGAGCATCTTACGTGGTGGTATTCGTGTTGTAATAGTTGCTGGTGTAGAATGTATTGATAACAATGACCCCATCTAAACAAAAAATAAATATATACATAAAATATAATATAACTATGTACATAAAATATGATATCTTTATACGATATTTCTAAATCCTGCAATCTGTCTATCCTTTCTCTTGACGCTACACATCATCTACCTGGCTGCACACCATCCCTCCTCGACATAGTAATGGTCTCTTCCACAGAGCGTGTTGCTATACATGGACAATGTCCTGCTGATGCCTTTTCTCATCACGAATTACTTTTTCTCTCTTACAAACTTCGCCTTCCTAAATCTAAAACTAAAGTCGTAATGCAACGTTACTTTAACCTTGACAATTTGCGTAGTGACGCTAGTGTTATTGACTGGACTCCTATTATGACCTCTGGATCAATTGATGAACAGGTTCAAATTTTTACCAATAACATAATCAAACTTTATGACAAACATGCGCCTATCCGAGCCGTCAAAATTAAACACTCGCCAGTGCCGTGGCTCACAAACAGAATAAAAACTCTTATTGCCCAGAAAGCCGCCGCAAAATTTAAATATAAAATTAAACCCAACGAATTTAATTTGATAAGTATATTTCAATTAGGAATTACTGCAATAGGGCATGTAGGGATGCGCAACGTCAACACGTCCACAAAGCTGTCCAATGTGGGAACCCAGCAAAGGTTTGGAAATTTCTTAGGACTCTAGGTATCGGCAAATTTCGACAAGAAATAAACTCCAATGTGTTAAATATCCACTTGCTTAACAGACATTTTTCAGCTTCTCCCAACTTCGATAACTCTACTAAGACTGCTACTATTGACTATCTCTCTTCGATGCCTTCTCCCAGCCATCCATAGTTCGTGTTTAACCTTTTCACCAGTTGTGACGTTAAAAAATCTATAATGTCTATAACATCCAATGCGGTCGGATCTGATTGTGTCAGCCGTAATATGATCCTTCCTATCCTCAATGAAATCCTTCCAACCATCTGTTATATCCTTAATTTCTCTGTAACTAATGGTGTGTTTCCATCCGTGTGGAAAGACGCCGAAATAACTCCTTTGCCCAAAATACGTAAACCGGTATCCTTCTCCGATTATCGTCCTATATCCGTCCTACCATTCCTTTCCAAGGTTCTGGAACGTCTTATCCACACACAGATTAGTAATTTCCTCTTCAAAAATAACCTCCTTAATCCTTTCCAATCCGGTTTCCGTCCTGGTCACAGTACCACAACAGCACTAGTCAATATTACAGATGACATTATATCTGGCATGGACTGTGGAAAGTTAACGGTATTGGCGTTATTAGATTTCAGTAACGCGTTTAATACAGTTGACTGCGACATATTACTCAGTCTTCTTCGGTCTATCAATATATCTCAAATTGCAATAGATTGGTTTCACAGTTATCAGTGCGGCCGTCGACAACGTATTTACTTTGAAAATACTAACTCCTCTTGGTGTACTACTACTGTCGGCGTGCCTCAGGGTGGTATTTTATCTCCACTACTTTTCTCAGTCTTTATAAACTCCATTCCTCTTCCCTTCGGACCGCGAAAGCTATCAGACGTGCAATCCGTATATTAAATTGAATATTATTATCGAGAGTTTTTTAAAATTAATTACTGTGAGTTACCAGGCGCTTATAAATACAAGGACATAATATTATTCTTTATTCTCTTTGCCGCGATACATCATTACATCTTCGCATACCAAACGTTTCCTAGAACTAATACTAATTGCCGTAGACTACCAGGCGCACATCACTGCGTAGAGCACATTAGTGCAGAAAAGGATAGCAATTGAAGCAAAGCTACGTTGCATTCAGATACGTCACTTGGTTCTCTCTGGGCGCTAGCCTTAATTTAATATCATAAGCGAAAGCGTTTTTGCATTAATTAATACTTTTGGTGCAAGAGTTTCTCAATGTCTACACAAAGAACACCTGTAAAACGTGGAAGTAATAATGAATCACCCGCCCACCACAGTTCTGATTCCGCGCTCCATGCATGGCAAAATCAAGTCCATATTGATTCAAGTAATACCAAAAGATTTAAAAGGAGATTGGAAGATTCATTGGGCTATTATGATACTACGATAGCTGATTTGAAAAACATGATTGAAGAAATGAAAGATTAACAGACTGAAAGATTTGAAATGCTAAATTCAATCTTGAATGTCGTCACGGAACAAAATCAAGAAATAAAGGAGTCGATGAAATTATTATCAGATAAATATGATGACTTATTGGCAGCTACGAGCAAATTACAGCAGGATAACAAATAACATAAGAATCACATTAAAGCATTAGAAATGAAAATAGAGAAATTGGAAAAAAAATCATGTGCCACTACAGTTGAATTACAAAACATACCAAAATTGGAAACAGAAAATAAAACCCAATTAATTGAAATAGCAAAACAAATTGGATTAGTCATCAACGAACCTATCCAGGAGTCACATATACGTGATGTATTTCGTCTGAAAATCAAGGATAAAAAGAATTGTCCCATCATAGTCGAACTGAATTCCATGGTTAAGAAGGAGAACTTTATTAGAGCAACTAGAACTTATAACAAGGAGAAATGTATGGAGAATAAATTAAGTACTGCTTCTTTGAATATTAAAGGACAAACCCAATCCATTTTCATCGCAGAATCCTTAACTAAGAAAACAAGGCACCTACATTATTTGGCTAGAATGTTTATGAAAATTAATAATTACTATAGTTGTTGGACATCCTACGGTAAAGTGTATCTAAGACGTAACGATAACGGACCACGCATCCTGATCGATAGTGAAGAAACTTTTGATCATCTTAAAAGGGAAATTTGACTAGATAAGTCCTTTTGTAATGCATTTTCACTTAATCATCAAATTGCATGTTTACTAATTTTACGGCAATTCAATTTCTGCTGTATTCATAATCTTATAACGCTAGTTTTTAACTACCTTATTTTTTTAATTCTCAAGTACACTTTTTTAACAGTTTTTATACTTTTCAGACCAAACACTTCAAAATATTCGTCCAAGAAACACGCTAACCTTTTTACCCATAACTTTATACACACGTTACACACACACGCAAACTTTAAATTTTATGGCATATCAAAAAGAGTCACACTATGTATCTTAATATTTCATTATTTTAACAACAAAGCACTAAGCTGTAGTATATTTATATCTTATAGTTTTTACTTTTTGGCTTCTTCTATGATAAAATTTAATCTCAAAATTCAACGAAATAAATAAAATTCAAAATGAACTAGATTCATTCCATATAGCAGACTCAACTATTTGTAATGTAGACGAGTGCTGCTCCTTTCTCCCTGAATCCAATAACTGCCTAAAAATATTTCAACAAAATATAAGAAGTATAAATCGTAATATTGATGGGCTTTTACCTATACTCGCTAAAAGTGGTATTACCTGGGATTACATAACTTTGACAGAGTGTTAGTTATCCTCTACAAATCGTATCCCAAGTATACATGGTTATAATTATTTTTATAGTAGGAATAATGTTACACAAAATGAAGGCGTAGTGATATACTACAGGCAGGACCTTATTTGTTCTTTTGAAGAACAAAAGATAACAGAGGCCAACTGCCTGGTTTTTAAACCAAATAAAAATTCTGCTGTTTTTGTTATATATTGTCCTCCGGGATATAAAAACGTCAACAACTTTATTAATTTATTGAATAATGTACTGATAAAATACTCATCTATAAAAAATGTTATCCTATTAGGTGATATTAACATAGATATTAGGGACCACAGCACTGATACATATCGTTCACCATATTTGGATATGTTGGCCTTTTATGGTATCTTACCAGCGCATACTTTACCAACACATAACAAAACTTGTCTGGACCATGTTCTTCTTAAAACAGAACTTGCAGCACATTGTTTGATTCTCCCGACGTCTATTACTGATCATGAGAGCGTAGGCTTATATATCTCAATTAACCAGAAATCAAAACCCGTTAAAGTCAACAGTCGAATATACCATGAGTCGTTAACTAAGGACATTGCAAATGCAGATTTTAGTCCTCTTTATACCATCACAGATGCCAACCGGGCTG
Organism: Lymantria dispar; assembly: GCA_032191425.1. Classification (NCBI taxonomy): domain Eukaryota; kingdom Metazoa; phylum Arthropoda; class Insecta; order Lepidoptera; family Erebidae; genus Lymantria; species Lymantria dispar. The sequence goes on along the minus strand of CM063457.1, from coordinate 18,986,355 downwards.
CTGATTTTTTCACTGACACGATTCGTGCACTAGTTATTGTTAATACCGGAGCATCTCGAACATCCAGACGAAGGACGATACTGAAACCATGGATGTCACCAGGTGTTTTAAAGTGTCTCAATAATCGTGATAAATTATATATTAAGTTTAAAAAGAATCCTGAAAATACTTTAATACGGATTACATACAAAAGATATAAAAATTTTTGCTCCAAGTTGTTAAAAAACGTTAAGGTCAATTATGAAAAGAAGCAGCTACAGTCTGCAGGAAATAATAACAAATTGCTATGGAAAAAATCAAAGAAATAACACACACCTCTAAAAATAAAGAAAGTCCATATGAATTAATTTGTGAATCAAATCAGCTACAAGCAATAAATAATGTGAATAACTTTTTTGCTAATGTAAGAAAAAACTAAGCACTCACAGCAAGAGGTAAAAACCCTAAACAACATCACCCTATATTCGCAAAATCAAACCCTCACTCGTTCGTTATGCTACCCACTGATGAAAGTGAAGTAACTTCAATTATATCAAATTTAAAAATAATAGTTTAAAAAACTAAAAAATCACGCTTTTATAGAAAATCTAACTAAAAAATAAAAAATAAAATTTGATAAATTTAGATTAAGAATAGTGTAAATGAAAAATAAATGTTTATTATTGTAAAAAAGCGTGGGGTGCAGTGTCTTCACTTGTACGTTTGATTGTATGTAACTGACTCCAGTGGATTTGATTTTGATCCACTTCAAACGGTTAGATTTCGTTTAAACTGCTTTTTAGGATATTTTCAGTGATGATCCTTCTCATATCTGCCATTAAATGTTTATAACTATTGACACTATGCACCCCACGCTTTTTTACAATAATAAACATTTATTTTTCATTTACACTATTCTTAATCTAAATTTATCAAATTTTATTTTTTATTTTTTAGTTAGATTTTCTATAAAAGCGTGATTTTTTAGTTTTTTAAACTATTATTTATTTTCCATTTTTAGTTGAATTTTCTATAAAAGCGTGTTTTTTAGTAAACTTTTATTTATTCTCTGTATAATGCAGGATACAATTCTCTATTGATTATTTACAATTTGGTTGTTGAAAATTCGCTATTAATCAATATAGAACACAATTTTGAAAATACAGTAACGTAGAATGGCAACCATCTCTTATTTCTTAAAACCACACAAAGGAAGTACCGCCTGGCGAAAATGTATACAAAAGAGCGACATCTTTTTTAAATATTGCCGGAAGTCATTATTGAGCCACTTACTTACAATAATATAGTATAATAGTTATTAATATAATAGTTATCTAAAAATATAAACCAATATTCTAGAATTAGGTATCAAAATTTACGTTTTATAATAACTTAAACAACGAACAATACTTCAATTTAGATAAAATATTCGAGCGTAGCGGAAGTTTATTACAATTAATGATGCATTTTTATTAAGTGTGAAATACTAATTATACATTTAAACATTATTTTCTTATCAAGCTAACACATGCGTAGTTCGCGCACTAGTCCTGTCTCTCTTACTCTCATGCAAAGGATGCGGATTATCAAGCTAACACATGCGTAGCTCGCGCACTAGTACTATCTCTCTTACTTTCATGCAAAGTATGCGGAAAGAAATTGATGAATCCTGGCGAATTTAATAAGGATAATCGGATATTTTAATCGAATTATTGCATTGTCATCAGTCTTTGACAGGTGTGCAAAGTTTGAATTAAATCTGATCGTTCAAAGTAGGACAAAATCGAGCTCAAAGGGGTCGGTTACAAACATACATACATACAGGTGAAACTAATAAAAGCGTGTTAAAAAATGGTTGCGCTACGGGTCTAGACTTAATATCCACAGATATTATAAAAATAAACAAGGCTGTCCTAACGAAACCAATTACCTATATTTGTAACTTGTCTATTTCGACTGGAGTGTTTCCGTCAGCCTTCAAAAAATCGAAAATTCATCCAATTCATAAAAAGGGTCCAAAAGACTGCGTTAGTAACTATAGACCAATTTCGATACTTCCTGCACTATCTAAAATTTATATCTAAAATCTAGAATTTAGAACGAATCATTAATAAGAGATTAATTAACTATTTAGAAAGTAATAACCTTCTGTCAAATTCGCAATATGGTTTTAAACATAATAAATCAACTACAGACGCTATTCATGAATTAACCGATTTCATCGTTTCAAACCTTGACAGTAAAAAGAAGGTAATTGCAATATTCTTGGATCTAGCTAGGGCGTTTGACGCCGTTACCTTTTCAATATTAATAAAGAAACTTGAATGTTTAGGCATAAGAGGCCTCCAGTTGAAACTTTTTGAAAGCTATTTGATGAATCGCACCCAATGTGTTAAAATTGATAATATCATCAGCCATGAAGAAATCATCGAATATGGTGTTCCTCAGGGAAGCATTTTGGGTCTTACCTTATTTTTAGCATATATTAATGACTTGTGTGATTTAAAAATCTATAAAACTAAAATTATTACCTTCGCTGATGACACAGCTTTGTTATTCAGCAGTGACACGTGGGCTGAAGCTTATTCGAATGCACAAAATGGTATGAATGCTATTGCTATGTGGTTGAATGAAAATGCTCTTACCTTAAATATCGAGAAAACCAAATACATTAAGAAATAATGTCCTTTTCCTTAAGAAATAATGTACTGGACAAACATTTTCATGAAAGAACCACTCATGTGAAAGTCCCAAAAACAAACACTGTAACTGCACTCAACTTGAGAAAGTAGAATCTACCAAATACCTAGGCATAATACTTGACGCCAGATTAAACTTCCAGTACCACATAGAAAATCTGACCATGAGAATACGCAAACTGATAACTATCTTCAAGAAGCTTCGTCTTGTGGCAGACACAGATCTAATTAGATCCGTGTACTTAGCACTCTGCCAGTCACTCTTGTCATACGGCATTATCGCATGGGGTGGTGTTGCAAAGTCCCATCTTCTGAAAGTTGAAAGAACTCAAAGAGCTGTTTTGAAGATCAGTCAAAGTCTTCCCTTCTACTATTCCACCACGGAACTCTATAAGCAAACGAAAGTACTAACTGTTCGACAACTATTTATTCTACAAACGGTTGCTAAAAAACACTCACAAACAAAATATGAACCTTTAAAGTTTATTTCAATACGTAGAAAAGATAGGATATCCACTATTAGTGTGCTCAATACCAGCTTCTCTCACCGATTCTTTATGTATCAAGGCAGCAGCTTGTACAATAAAGTTAACTAAATATTATCGATTTACTCTATGACAAAGTCAAAATGTGTCAAAGTGCTAAAATAATGCCTTCAAAAATTAGATTACACAGATACAGAAAACTTGCTACACTAACAGGAACACACTTACGCACTCGTTCATCCAATCTCACATTCTTACTCGCTGCCTCTCATAAACTGACACCCCTACAATACTCACACAATCACGCAGCATGCGCTTACGCACGCTCACCCGCCCGATAACTCACACACAACACACACACATAAATATACGCTCGTGCAATTGTACTTGCAAACTATTACTATAATCATGATTTTGTAAATTGAAAACATAATTATATTCTATTATTTTTTAATTATCCTTTTTGTTCATTCTTTGTTACCTTATAAAAAAAAAAAATGTAAATTTGGTTTTAGTATCTATTTGGCTCCTATTCTACTGCATTAAGTTTTTCGCTGGCCGGGGTGAGGACCTGGTGATCTGTAATACAGGTATATCCCACTTCAGACACCAGCTCCTTACATACAACCAACATGTTCATTAGCATAATTTCTTGTTCTATGTAACACCTGATTTGTAAGGAGTAATAAATAAATATTATTATTATTATTATTTCCATTAACCTATCTTCTTCCTATCATCTTTACGCAGACGATCTTCAAATCTCATTTTATCTCCACTACTTTTCTCAATCTTTATAAACTCCATTTCCATTAACCTATCTTCTTCCTATCATCTTTACGCAGACGATCTTCAAATCTATTTCCAAACCTCACCAATCCAACTATCGCATGCTGTGTCTACTCTTAATAAAAACCTTGATAAGATAAGGGCCTGGAGTTCATCTCATGGTATCACGGTGAACCCTTCAAAAACGCAGGATACAATTATCGGTAGTGGGAAACTGACGTCAAAAATTAATTGGTCTGAATTACCTAATGTATAGTTTGATGGTGTTACTATTCCATTCAACGATTAAGTCAAGAATTTAGGCCTAATTATTGATAGTAACCTAACTTGGGGTCCTCAACTACAAGAAGTAAGCCGTAAAGTGTTTGCCTCTGCTGGATCCCTTAGGAGATTACGTAATTTCTTGCCAACTGCGACTAAAATTACGCTTGCAACTTCCTTACTTCTTCCTATACTTGATTACGTGGATGTCAGCTATTTAAATCTCACCGAGGGTCAACTGGATAAACTTGAACGTCTTCAAAATGTTTGTATCCGATTCATATTTGGCCTTCGCAAATATGATCTATATGGGAAATATTATTCGCATATATGGGATTTCCCAATTTCGTGTAAAACTCAAGTAGTTACCAATTCGCTTTCGCCGGAATGCTCATATTCTCTCTCTACTCTAACATTCTGTTCAATCCTTCTACTCCTTCCTATTTATAAAGTCGTTTTATATTCCTTCACGAAACACATGACAAATGTCTAAGGTCGTCACTAAATCTATAATTAAAAACCCCAAAACATTGTACATGTTACAGCGGTAAATCATTCACCGTAACTGCCATCCGGTTGTGGAATGATCTGCCAAAAGAAATAAGGCATGCTGAATCACTGGAATCTTTTAAAAAAATGGTAAATGGTATCTTGCACTGTAAAACTTATATTGCTAGTCACTGATTACTTACATTCTATATTTTATTTCCTATATTATTTTATTTCCTATATATTATTGAATTATGTATTTAGTATATTTTATTATAAATATTTAAGTAAGTCTATATAATGTATTTACATATATGTATGTACATATATATTTATGTTTACATTATTTATTAACCTATAATTTATCATATGTTTCATCTTTTTATTGGCTACACCAACAACTACCTTTTTTTTTCCTACACTAATTCCATCCAAAGGTTGCCTGGAAGAAATTGCCTATGGCGATAAGGCCGCCCATTGTACTGTGTCTATTACATATAGCTCTTCTGTATAAATTTCTGGTGTACAATAAAGCATATAATAAATAAATAAATAAATAAAATATAACTTAAAGGATTTATAATTTTGACTCTATTCGTTAGTTATTTTAGTACTTTAAACTCACAGCGCCTTCACAGACCCGTCGTCCATCAGTGCGAAAGTGTCGAATGTTCCGTGCGGACCTCGAACTTATATCGGTAATATCTTCAGATAGGATTGTTTCTTCTTGGCCGACCAGATGAAGTTGATTGTTTCTACGTGGTGCACTGGTTGACCTTCGGCGGAGTCATTCTTTTCAGTTTTCCTGACGTAGTGTAGGTGTTTGTGGTGAGTATATTTACACTCGTTGACGCCGCACGGTTTGTTCTTGCAGTTGTGTGTCTTGTTCATGTAGCGAAGACATCTAAATAAAGCACAGTCGTTTATTCTTGGGCATGTCCCATCTTGAATTTTCATCTAATTGCTTGAATTGTTCGCACTCGGGGGTGACGTGTCCCTCTTCGTCGCAAACCGGACATTTCGATGTGTATATAACGTTGTTGACCTTCTGCGATCTTTTCTGTATAGTGGTGGTCTTGTCCGTTATATGGTTAACCTTCTGTACTCTTTTCTGTATAGTGGCAGGCGTACATGTTGTTATTGTTTCTGGGAGCGCGTACGGCGCGCACAGTTCGGCTTCTTGTTTGAAGAAATTCTTTATTTTCATAAGGTCTGGGCTGTCTTGCGGTTGCTTAGCGGAGAAGTCGTAATATCTGTAGCGTAGCGTCGGGGTGAGTTTGTCTGTGACGGCCTTTGCAACTTCCGGGTTGTATAGGTAGTTAGTGCAGCTCAGAGTCTTCAAGGTCGCTACGATGTTGGAAATCTTCGTTGCGTAGATGCAGATGTCTCGTGGTGATTCTGTCAGGCGCTGTAACCGAGAAGTCGTAATATCTGTAGCGTAGCGTCGGGGTGAGTTTGTCTATGACGGCCTTTGCAACGTCCGGGTTGTATAGGTAGTTAGTGCAGCTCAGAGTCTTCAAGGTCGCTACGATGTTGGAGATCTTCGTTGCGTAGATGCAGATGTCTCGTGGTGATTCTGTCAGGCGCTGTAACCCACGGAGCGCTTCCATGTTCATCATGGCGATCGCTTCTGGTCTTCCAAATCGGGACTCCAAAGTCTTCATAACTTCCGTCGGGTGTGCGTTGGTGATGAGTAATCCGTCGACGGCTTCCTTCGCTTTGCCCTTGAGATTTCTTCTTAAGCGGTTCGGATTTTCAATCGTAGTGAACATACCTTCTGTTTCGTAGTATACGGAGCGGAACGGTAACCACTCGTGGTGAGATCCGTTGAATGTTGGTAGCTCGATGAATTTTGGTCGGTGAGCAGCTCTGATGGTGAGGGTGATGGCGTCGATCATCATCTTGACGTCGGACGATACGCCCGCCGGTGGCTGTAGTGGTTGCTGTGGGTGATGACGCTCTTCGGTAGGTCTCGCTGGGATCTGTAGTTCGGTGTCGGCGATCACCGGTTCTTCCACGTGGTGGGTGTGTTTAGCCTGGTTGTCCAGCCAATTGTCCACTCGTTCGTTCGCGTTCGTCTTGGAGCAGATCGAGACGTCATCTTCTTCTTCATCGCTTTCTTCGGTTTCTAGCGCGGCGAGGCGTACGGCGGCTAGTTCGACTTGTAGACGCAGTAATTCTTCCTTAGCTTTCGCTATTTTGTGCGTCTTAGTCCTGCTGTGAATAGATGCCTCCCCTCCCCTCTTCTTGTCGGAAGGTCGGAGATTCATAGGTCGGCTCGGCATTGGCTGACCAACGTGGCTCTTCGCTCGTTTTACTGTGTCGGTTTCTTGACGAGCTTCTCTGCGGTTTTCGATGACTGTAGCGGGCGGTTTCATGTTCGATTCTACTGGTAGTGTAATAGCGGTCGGGTAGACGACGGCGTCATCGGGGGGCGGGGTCGCAGGTTTCGTGGTGGATTCGGCGGAAGCGACGTCCGTCACGGCGGCGGTTTCTGTCTGTTCTGTAGTTTCCGTGGCGACGCTTGTTTCCCCGCTGTATACGGTTGCCGACGTAGTTGCGGTATTTTCAGATGACGACTGATTTTCTGTTGGCGGCTTGCGACCTCTTCCCTCGGAGGGTGTGACCGGCATACTTGCTGTTTGACTTTTCTACTATGATAGATAAATTTCTTCTGTATTCGATGAATTTCTATCTTCACTTGATCCGGCTCTTGAAGGACCAAAATTGTACGGGATGCTGGATTGGTGAAGATGAAGAAATAAAATATTTTCTTGAGTGTTCAGAGTTCTTGTTTATTTTCCTTTTTGCTATTGTTTCCATGAAGCTCCCGAATGCAGTAACAATCCCATCGACTATGCTCTCCACCCCCGTATAGGATGGGAGAAACGGTTTCAGGGATGTTTCCCTCTGACCGTAGTTGCTACCGCCGGTATTGAAGAATACCGTGTCATCGGGGTGTTTTTAACAAACGATGGTGTTTGGTGGGGGACGGTGAACGATCTTCACACCGTAGGGGTGGTCAGGACGAGCAGGGTGAGACCCCCAGTTACCCCGGAGGAGGAGCGGGGCCCGCTCCGAACGACCAGCGACCCTAGGGTGACTGACACGTCGAACACCGTCCCACGCTGGTCATAGTATCTTATGAGGTGAGTTTGTAAACCGCCGGTATCGCCGCTCCGCGGACGCCAACAACAACTGTATACTTACGAGAAGTATGCAGAAGTGTTTGGTTTAAGCGGGGCGATTGCGTTGCAGCGGTTTGTTCTTCTTAAGGGCAGGGCTTCGATCTTGATATGATTACCGAAAAGCCCTTAGCGACGACGTCTGCGATGTCTTCGTAGGGCTTGCCGGCGTCTAGTGCTGCGAGGACGTTCTGTAACACCAACATCACAGTTGATATTCGTGTATGGATCTCATAACTTGCTGTTGGCGGCAGAGGGCGCTCTGAAAGTGGCTGCGTGAGCGGCTCCGCTATCGTCGCGGCCGGCGCTACGGGCGTCGCGACGGCAGCTATGAGCGTCGCGACATTCACTATGCCGGCGTCGCGACGCTGGCGGCTTTCTTTTTCTTTTTGTTTTTCTTCTTTTTGTATTTCGGTTGCTGCGGGGCGGGGTTCGCCGGCGCCATCAGGCTAGTCGCCTGCGGGCCGGCGGCCACGCTGTGCTGCTCAGGCGCTTGTGGGCGCCTACGTTGCGTTGAGAGGGCTTCTGTGCTCGCCTGACGATTCCGGGCCTCTCGTCGTAAGACGGGGCAACCGGAATAGTTGGCGGGATGTGGCCCCCGCAGTTGACGCACGTCGCTGGTGTCTCGCGGGGGCGGCTGCACTCTCTGGCGGGATGCGGACCGCCACATCGCACGCAGGCTAGCGGGCGATGGCAGTTATGGCTGCTGTGACGGAAGTGCTGGCAGCGGTGACATTGGGCAGGGCGCCCTTTGTCGCGCCAGCCCTGCACCACTACCACCACACCAGTGAGGCCTAGCAGCTCCGTCACTTTGTAGACATCTTCGTTGTTCGGGTTGCGCTGTAACATAGCATGGTGGATGCAGCCAGGGCGACCACCCCTGGTACGTATCGGACGAACATAGTTCACTACGAAGCCTAGTGATGCCAGTTCTTGGGTGATCAGCTCAGGAGGGGAGTTACTGGGAAGACCCCTGATGGCGATTTTGAAGTCTTGTTGTTCCGGCATCATGTAAGAGTACCATGAGACCTTCTCCGTCTGCTCCAGTATACTGAAATACCGTTGCAGCAAACGGTACTCTTCATCGTCAGCGGGCGTAAAACGAATGCCCTTGCCGAATGGGCGAGCATTCGCTGTTCGCCTGAGCTGCTGCTTGATCGCCGCCAAGTGGTGGATCCAATTTGGTAGGACCTCAACCACTATGGGGGGATATTTGGGCTTCGATGATGAAGTTGGAGGCTGCACGGCGTCTCTCTGGGCGCTGGTAGACGGCATGGGCTCGTCGGAAGCGATGTTCGGTGCGTGCTCGGCGACCGCGCTCGCATATGATCGCGGCGCAGGCGTCGGCGTTGGCGATTGCGGCCTTAGCCGCGGCGATTGGCCGCTAAAGGGCACCATAGGTGCGGTTGCAGGCGGGGTGGAGGCCTTCACAGGCGCAGAAGCGCCCTGCGGTTTCTCACACCGCAAGTGCGTAGGCGGCGAAGCGGGCCCGGCAGCGCATACGCTCTTCGCCGGGTCGTCGACGTCTTCAGGGCTGCGCCGGCGTCTAACACCCGTAAGGGGGTCAGGCGCCGGGGTGACAGGCGTCATCGGAAGTGGTGGCGTCTTCTTTTTCCCCCTTTGGGGAGAAGGGTCCTCCTGCGGGTCGTCCGACACTGAAGCGTCAGACGAATCGGAGTCGTCGCTGCGGTCGTAATACGACGACGCACGCGACGTCGGCTGCTGCGGGCTGATAGTGGGTGTGGCGGCTGCTGCGATGTTCTCGCGGCTGCGGTAAATCGTCATCGAACGAGTCGACGACGAGCGCACCAGCGAGAACCGGCGACTGCCCTCCTCATAGGGCGGCGGGGAGGTGAAGGCGGCTGGCGCGGGGGGCAGCAGGGTGGGATCACCCGTGCTCACACCCGCGGATGGCGGCGATTTGCGCGGCGCGCGCGTTGACACGCGTTGCGGTTGCGGCGGTGTAGGTTGCGGTGGCGTGGGCGAACGTGGGGACGCCTGGTGGCGCACCCCCGTGGCGCTCGATGATGGACCGGCGGCTGACGGCTCCTTGGTTTGGCAAATACCCCGCATGGAGTAGCCCCTCCGAGGACGCATGGCGAGAAAGCAGTTGGGTCAGTACCCGTGCGACTGCGATGGATGCTGGTCGCGCGTCGGCAACTGCTCCGATGCCAATGCTGACGCTGAGACGCCAACACAAACACCGAAGAAGCTACAGACGTGGAGTCCGAACACTTGTAAGACAGCGATAAAACGTTGAATAACAATGGTACTGAGGCGCTCCAGTGACAATCCCACTGATCGGTGCGGTTTATATGACGAGCGACCCCCTTTCAATATGTTGCGGTCCGCTGACTATAAATTGTTTGGCTCAGCCAATCAGAGCGCTGTATTAGTTTAGTCAGTTGGTCGATTGTCTGACTTTACAGGTGTTACCTGACCTTATACTATTGGATTCTATAACTATATTTAAAACTTTTATTAAATTAACTATTTACAACTTATGTCTAATCGGTATTTACTTTAATTACTTTCAAAGACTTATTCTAAGATTGCGTTGTCCCGCACAGCTACAATTCATTACGCGAAGACTTTGGATGATGGGAAGTAAATATACTGTAAAGAATTAAAAGTAAATAATTTTGTTACTGTAAATACTTACAAAGTACTTACTATTTATTAACTTTTTGTGTTTTGTTTGAAAAAAATAAAACCCATATTTTTATTTCTTCGGGAACATCGTCAAACAACTACACAGTATTAAAGATAAATAGATAAAATTTTTAATTCTTTTCAAGATTGATTGTTGATTTTCAATATGTTATACCTACTTCCATATACCTACCACGTTTTTTAACCTAGTCTAGTCAATAAAATGACATTAGTAGTAATACTGCTGTACCTGTCGCGATTTTTGGTCACCTATAAATTGTGGTAGTAGTATAGTACAATCGGCTGAGATTTAAATCGACTCGACATACCACCTATTTATTCATCTCTGCGTCATGACTTATTAAATTAACCTCATATTGCATAGGTTCCCTTAATCGCACAGTTGATTTTTATTTGAACAACTAGCAACCCGCCCTCGCTTCGCTTCGGTTATAGTCGTTTTACCCGCGTAGTTTCTGTTCCCGTAGGAATACCGCGATAAAATATAGCCTAGTTTACGCCCTGATATTATAGCTTTCCATTGGTGAAATAATTTTTGAAATCGGTTCAGCCGTTTTGAAGATTACCCGGGACAAACAGACAGACAGACAGATAGGCAAAAATTTTTTAATCGCTATTTTAGGCATAGGTGGCGTGTAAATAATCGTGTGAGCATGAAAAAAGCCTATTATTTTGACATTACAAACAGACACTGCAATTTTATTTATTTGTATAGATTTAGATGTCTTATTTATTGTGAAGGGAATTCTAAACTCTAAAGTCGGTAAAATCTAAGGATTTAAAACTTAAAATAGATGGAACACTTGTCTAATAGATAAATAATTATAAAAAAATAAGGTGGAAGTAAGTTTGTCAGTGTTTGTTACTTACTTTTCTTAGGTTACCATGGTTATCTTTTTCGGGTGGGCTATGGTCAAAGCACATGCCGTCCAATTCGTCCGTGGTGACGAGAGGGTAGTGCGCGGTCCCATAATCCACCGTATTCCTTCCCCATCGCCATTGGGCTGTCCACCAGTACCGCGTTCCTTGTCGACAGTGGCCAGCCCGGCGGGATAGTCTTTCAGGTACCCTTTCTCCCTAACGTCTCTTCAGCGACGTCGGTCACCCTCACGTGGTCAACCTTTCTGCGGGTGATGGACTATTTCCCGATCCAGGTACCCGTGGCCTCGGCTAAGGCGACATCAGGTGCAGGTACTAGCGCCTGCGCCGCCCAAGTTACCTGCGGTGGATCGTGTCACTGTAGAGGATTTCTTCACGCGCACGCTCCGCCACCTCCCTGCGTGATATTACTACCTCACAAAAGGCGGCGATCGCATCCCAGTTTCTGTCGTCGTATGACGCTGTCGAGCATCTTCCTAGCGATGGTCGGCATCGATGACTGCGACAAGTTCGCAGCGCTGCTCAGCTCACTCGGCATACACCTCGAGCGTGTGCTGCGCTGTGTCCTCGTCGCAATTGCAGTGGTGGCAGGACGGTGTGCTCTCCCTTCTCACAACCGTGTGCAGGTACTTCGCGAAGCAACCGTGCCCCGTCAATACTTGCACCATTCGGAAGGAAAGCACCCCGTGCCGCCGACCCAACCACTCTATCAGCACCGACCGGAAGGCCTCGACGGTCCGTACACCATACCGAGGCCTCTCCAATCGGACTGCCCAACGGGAAATAATGTCTCTATTGCATCTACAACAGCCATCCGTAGAGTCCGGTGAGCTTTACCGCCTCCAGGTCCCACGGGGGAGTTCCGCTGCGGCGCTGCCTCCATGGCCACCGTGCGGTAACCGCGTATGGCCCTGACCACTATGGCCCTCTGTGAACGCCATAAGAGAGCCTAGGTTACCATGGTGCGAGTATCTTTACTTATGTATTTTTAATAAAAAAAGGTAACCTAATATGTCGGTGTCGAAATTTTTTGAGAATTGACAATAAACGTTTCGTGTTTTAGAGCATTTTCATCATAAAGGAAGAAAATTTTTGGCAGGACGCCCTAAGATTTCTTTCCTTCATGATCTTCATTAAATTACTATAGAATTTGAATTAAGAGGAGTAATTAAAAACAAAAACATTATTTTAGGGCCAGTAAATAATAATTTTCCGTGTGGTGACGGAGTAAGAATTCACCACCCCCTCTCATACCCGTGGGTGCCGTAAAAGACGACTAAGGGATATATTACGCATAATTATGACATTTATCAAGAAGTGGAAAACTCGAGACAAAACCTTATACTAACCTGTCTGACCATCATAGTATAGTAAGATCAATTTACTTCCTATAATGGTGGAGCTCGAAGCCAGCAGTGGGAGTTGGAATATATATGAACCGAAATGATGATAAAATGAAAATCATAATAAAAAAATATTCTTGTTTCTTTTCTTTTAAAGCTTATCTCTACCTAATCCACTAGGTCTATTGAATACAATGCTTACAAACTTTAAATGACTTACATTTAAAATAGGGGGCAGCGAATTTTTGGTGGGCCCCGGGCAGCGATAAGCCACGCTACGCCACTGATAAAAGCTTTTAATAAATAATGATGTTGGGTATAGGCCTCATTACAAATGAGGATAACATCATAATCGCAACGGGTTGGCGATTTTAGTTGATTTTCAGAAGTCATTTTCTTTCAGAAGTAAGAAGTGAGGTGCTGTCCACCCAGTGGTTCTCTTTTAATAGCGTTTACGACTTGCATAATAGAGTATGAGGAAGGTGCAATTATATTCATAATCCATCACAACACCAAAACTATTGCCTATAACTTTAACAATATGTTCTATGAAAGACGACTACAAATTGAATCGACCTCAAATAATTGGGATGATGATGGCGTGCTTCTTTGAACCCAGACCATTATTTTTGTATGTTTAAACCATTTTAATCTAAGGTAGTAGATTAAAATGAATTAAAATTAAAATTCCAAAATAAATTAAAATTCCAAAATATTTTGATCAGATTATAGTGCCTTTACATATTTATTCTTATTACCTTTCAAGAACATACTCTTTAGAATTATAGTCTTTATAGGAGAATAAATATTCTGGCTCTGTTTATAAACATTAAGTACGAAGTACTTAATGTTTTCGAATAAGCATAGTTTAGAAACAGTCTACTTATTAGTTATTTTTTTTGTGTTCATCATTATCTTCATCAATGAAATGTGAGTTTTTTTATCTGTAATACCACAAAATAAAGTTCTAAAGGCAGTAAACTAGACTGTTCGTCAGTTTTTATGTATTGCAGATATATAAGCCCATTTTAATGCATTTTGCAAGTAACTCATAAACTAAACTTTTAAATTAAGCTAATTATCGGTATTTTAATTGCCGAAATCTAACCTTGAATATAAAAGTAAATACCATGACGATTGCCGCACTTAAAAAATATGCAAAGTTTCGTACACATATTGATTATCGAGCTGCCGTTAAGAGCCAACCCTTAGCGCTGAAGTCATATAATTCCAGGAGTAGGAATAAATTAACACAATTGAATGTCATATACGATTCCTGTTTCTATCGATCACTATTCACTTGATTGTGAAGCAATTTCATTAATCGGGACCATCCAACCAAGTGCTACCATAACATTGATTTTTGAAACAATCATGTTATGGTATATAATCATTTTATGATTATGAGCAACTTCTCATTCAGAAATTTCTTTATGTTATTGTCATCTTATGTTATTGTCACAGTTTGTGGTTCATGGGCCGTGGGCGCACGCCGTTCCTTCTGTCCGGGGCAACGAAAGGGAGGCGCGCGACTCCCTAACCCATCGCACTTCTGCTCCGTCGCCATCAGGTCAATCACTGGTACCGAATCTTTGACGTCCGTGGCCGGTCGACGGGCTATCGGGCGGTACCAATCCCTATTGACATTGTATAGCGTAGGATATTTGGATAATAGGTAAAAATGATAATCTGTCGTTATCTCACAATGAGACTAACGCAAACTTCGGCGGAACATTATATGGCTGTCTAAGTTCTTTTGATATAAAAAAAAAATGTGTCATAAGATTTATAAAAAAACCTATAAACCGTAGGGCAGCTTGTGGCGTGCTGAATGTGAGTGGCAACACTGCGGTCCTGAATGCCTCAGAGAGTTGGCTAGGACCTCGTATCCAACTCGCCTTTACCGGCTGGCTGGAGCGGAAATCGAAGAGTGTCCGCAGAATTCTTAACTCTGGCTTGCCTTAAACAGCTGGTCAGAGAGGGGTCGCCAGAGCTATATTCCCTGGGTAGAAGTGTCATTTTTAAGGGCATAACTACGGGTAACCACTGCGGGTCTCCGTTTATCAGGGACTTGCTATAGTGAAACCGGCACCGTACCGCTCGACATCCCAAACCACTTGCACCAATGTTGCCCCCTGTTGCCCGTATTGCCTGCGTGTCTGTGGCGACCATTTAGAGGGGCGCATTCAGTGAGTTGGCGAGTCACCGTCTGCCAAAGTTCAAGACGTATAAGGTATTGAAGGCAGACGACATTTTTTAAACAATAGTTTTTAGTTAAACCAGTGCATCAAGCCTCCAACTCCATAAACATATATTAGATACCACTACACGCTATCGTTTTACACCTACCATTGGCAGTCCACGAGTATTATGTGCAGATGTGGAATGTCATCGGTAGACGTCCCATCCCATTTTTAAATTAAATTTCTCCAAAGGCTTCTGCGTGTTGGATCCATATTCCCATGTAAGCCTTTCAAAGAACCCGGTCTCTTCCCTAGGAAGATCCCATGAAAAGGGAGATACATGATAATAATGAGTTTTACCAAACTTTAGGTTTTCTTTATTTTAATATAACACGGTCTTGCTCACTAAAATGGTATTTGCATGAAGTAACTGCGCAGAGCTAGTCTCTTCCTTTTCTGCAATGTGGTTGAGAGGAGGGATTTTGTAAGTTTTTCTTACTATACGAATAGATAAAGTTACTCATTCCATTCAGGTAGCGAGGCTTTAATAAAAATAAGAATCAAAGTTCATGAATACCAGTATATATATTATATATGATTTCACTAATATTGTTAAGGTGAAAGCTTATGATTGTGTACATACACACTAAACATACGAGTACATATGTTTGTTACCTTTTTACGATTTAATAACTGGCCCAATTTGTATAAAATTTTATGTGGAGGTAGCTGACACCCTTTTTTGGGGCGCAGGCTATGGTATATTCATACCCTACCCATACAGGGCGATGGATGGAACGGCTCGCGACTCCACAAACTGCCATACTTCTACCACGAACCTCTCTAACTCCTAGCTGACACCCTAGTTTTCGTATATAATGTAATATTTCTCCTTTAGGAGTGGTAGGACCACACTGTCGACAGTTATTTGTCTACAGCCGCGGGCCGGTCCGTCCGGGGCACTACCATGCTCTCGCAGAAAATCGACGTCTGAGTAGTAGCAATTTGTTACTGCGCTTCGTTCCGTGAGCGAGAGAGCCGGAAGCCCAACTTTCTGAGGGTGATTGCGTGTGGAGAGTTTTGGTGGTGCCCTTGGTATCACCGAGCCTCAATGCACGCATTCACACTCCCTTTGCTTACTTCGCGGTAGGCAACGGCCTTGTAAAGGTCCAAGAGCGGCAGCAACACTTACCATCAGGTGTACTGTTTGCTCGTTTGCCACCGTTTGCAATAAAAAAAAAAAAAAGATAATACTTCCCTTTAGGATAGGAGTTCAACTTTCCTTTATTTACTCGATCATTCGTAATCTGGTGAACACATTTGGATCAAATTTAGTCTTGGACAGATTACATTTTACACGAGCAAAACCGCTGGCATAAACTAGTTGTATTATAAATCACCATTAAAGGAACAGCTTAATATTTTGGTTGGTGTCGAGTCATTTTCAGTTAATTTAGAGCCTCGTACAACTAGTTATAAATATCACGCTATCCCTAAAAGCTAGCGCGAAATAGATTAGTTAATATTGCACAGCTCTATAAAAAATAAAAATTCTATAGTAAAATATTAAGACCTGTTCAGACAAATCTCTTTGTAAATTTTAATCCCTAGAATTTCTTTTGAATGTATTTAGTATAATAATATTGTACATTTAGTAATTTTATAAGAGTATAACGTTTATATAAAGTGTAGTATTTAAGTGAAAGCTAAATAAAAAACGAATGAAATTATATTTGAATGAAATCTATAACGTTAATTTTTATATCGTAAAAATTATGTCTACATTTTAAACAAGAATTTTTAAACAGAAAATGGACATTAAAGGTTTTTTAATTTGTATAATCTATATATATATATATATAGGAGAGGCGGGTTTTGCGAGCGATATATTGACTCATCACCATATCTCTGGAACCATAAGGCGTACAGACTTGAAATTTGGCATAAATATTGCTTTCGTCGAGTAGAGAGCTAAGAACGGATTTTACGAAATTCCACCTGCAAGGGGTGTTGCGGGGGCGTTAACAATAATATACATATAAAGGAACAGGGTGAGGCGGCGGATCGTGTGCGAGTAGAGCTTCTATTCGGCGACACGTTCCGCCGCCGGCGACTCGGGCGGCGCAGGCGCGAGTATCTGCGCCTAATGCCGCCCTAGCCGAGGCCGCGGGTGATCGGACCGGGGAATTGTCCATCACCCGCAGAGAGGCTAACCGCGCGACGGCGACCGACGTCCCAGGTCGAGAGGTGAGGTTACCCGAAAGGGTATTCCGTCGGGCCGACCACTGACGACAAGTGACATCTGCTCCGGTGGTCGGCCCAACAACGAGGTGACGTGGGTACGGGTGGGTTATGGGCCCACGCGCCGTCCTTTCATCGCCCCGGACGGACAGGACCGCGCGTGCGCTTAGCATAGCCCACCCAAAAAAAAAAAAAAAAAAAAAAAAAAAAAAAAAAAAAAAAAAAAAAAAAAAAAATATAAAGGAACAGGGTGAGCCGAAGCTACTGAACCTAGAAAAATGAAATTTGGACTGTAGTTTCATTTCGTGACGTAGATACCCACTAAGAAAAGATTTTTTGAAATTCCACCCCAAAGGGGGTGAAACGCAATGGTAAAGTTTGTATGGAAAGAAAAAAAAATCTTTAGCTATTGTCTTCAAGTTAAGCACAAATACTCTTTAATAAAAATAAATAAACACGTGTTTCAGCGTTTGTCCTTTTTCATTCTCTAACCCCCGTATTCCAAGTCGTAACCTCGAGATCGCCTCCACTCACACTCAGGTAAGGAAGCTTCGAGGATCGCCTCGAACTTTCCTCAACATCGGTATTCATAGTCGTAAACTTGAGGGAATTCTGAGGTTCCTCCAGTAAGGAAGAGTGGAGGTAATACGTCACGAATGACGTCAGAATTTTGAGGAATTCGCTACATTATGTTGGCATTCTAAAAATGTGTGGTAACATTTGGTTCCGTTTGCGTAATCAAATTTAAAAATATATAAACAAAGAATCTCCATTTAGCGGTTTACTATTGTTAACAATAAATAACCATTATTTTATAATTAGGTAACACAGGGCTTTGCTTGGCGCTTCATTGCTATAAAACATTATTTTAATTGATACATTTACAAAATGGCTGGAAGTGGACGTCAATATTTTGATGAAAATAAAAACAGCAAGAACTTCTTGTCTAAAAATACTGCAAATGTTAAATACCGACTATGATTACCGGTTATTGTGTAGGTAGGTAATCAATTAAAGGTTATCATTTTAGTTACTCACTTGGAAGTTGCCAGTTGCGTAAAATCTTAATGTGACTAGCACCTGTATAATCGGCGAAATTGATAAATTTCTGAGATTTACCTCCATTATTTTGAAATAGTAGCGGTAATTAATAGTGTGCTGCAATGGTTTTTGTAAATCAAAACCTTTTTACAAACTCACTTTCGTCGTATAACTACGTTGGATTATCTGCATCACGCAAATATCGTCCAGATAAATAACTGTACGGATTATCATATAGATATTCAATAAATTCCTCGAATTATATTATTGAAAATTACAAGATCGTATGCATATATATATATATATATATATATATATATATATATAAAAACCTCCTTAAAGTATCCTCAAGGTACCTCAAGAGACACCTTACGTTTGACAGTTGTTTCCTCGACTCAACCTTACCTTATTGGAGGAAAGCTTTAAACTTGAGGACAAAAATGACAACTGTGAATACGAAACGTCCTCAATGAGGATGAGTCGAGTCGAGGAAGTTTCGAGGTAACGACTTAGAATACGAGGGTAAGGGTGTAAAATAGGCAGAAAGATGTCAATTTATTGACTTATCACAGAGCCGAAAGTACTGAAGCCAGAAACATGAAATTTTGACATTAGTTTCTTTGCGTGACGTAGAAACTCACTAAGAAAGGGTTTTTTGAAATTCAACCCCCTAGGGGGTAAACCGCAGTAACAAACTTTGTATAAGGAGAAAAAAAATCTACATCGATTTTCTTCAAATTCTCCAAAAATACTCTTTAGTAAAAATAAAGACGTGTTTCAGCATTTTTTAATTTTCACCCTCTTTTTTTTTTGTGGGTGGGCTGCGGTCGGCGCGCCTCCGCACCACTCCGTCCGGGGCGACAGAGGGGCTTAAGCACGCAACTCCCGCAACCCACCCGAAAACCACCTCGCCTTCGTCGTTGGGACGACCACCGGAGCAGGTTTACTAGTCGTCAGTGGTCGGCCCGACGGAATACCCCCTACGTGGGGTACCCTCCGTCGGCCTCTCGGCGGGTGACGGACTAATTTACATTACATTAATTTAAATTCTTTCACCAATAGAAAGCTATAATATCAGGGAGTAACATAGGCTATATTTTATCCCGGTATTCCCACGGGAACGCGAACTACGCGGGTAAGACGACTGAAACCGAAGTGAAGCGAGGGCAGGTTGCTAGTTACAAATAAAATATGACAGAGAGCCTTATATCGAACTGGGCCGACTTCATCTTGATGCCGTCCGGTCATCAATTACATTTGCAGAGGGTTGACGTTAGGCAAACTACCGGTCGTAAAACTATAGCCAAAACTTCTGCAATATATACGGTTTTTTTTTGTTTTTGGAGGTGGGTTGCGGTCGGCGCACTCCTTGCCCGACTCCGTCTGGGGCGATAAAGGGGCGTAAGCCCGCACACCCTCAACCCACCCGTATAGGTAGTCGCCTTCGTCGTTGGGTCGATCACCGGTGCAGACAGGCAGAGTCCTTGACTTCAGTGGTCAATATATACGGTGGAAGAAGAATATATATTTTGTCAATCTAAAGTAATTGAGATAAAAAAAAAAGATGAGTTGTTATAAGGATGAGAAAAAAAAATATGTAAATGGTATTTTATTTTTATGCAAATTACATGAAATAAAATTGTTTCTTATGACAGACACTAACATAAGAAAGACAAATGAATAATAATAATCAACATCACAGCTCATATACATCCCACTGTTGGGCTAGAGCCACAATAGGAGGGAAATTGACTTGATATACCTTGCTGGTCCGACATGTTAGTAAGGTAAGAGCACCAGCAGTTGACCATGTACCTGTATTGACCACTAACGTACATAAATAGATATAATAAGAATGTACGGCTTATTTTCAACTAATTTTATATTAAAATTATCCAGTCATTGAATCGTGTAAACTACAAACAAACTTTACTTATTTTGGTATTGAAATTATCGTGAGACTGATCTATATTATAATATAACGGCAAAAAACCACAGGAAAACTACGCACACAGACCGGTATCTTCATGCCAGTTCTCACCATCATCCTGCACACTTGTTCTCAGTACCAAGATCACTAATCAACCAGACTCTTCGAATATGTGATCCCCAATACGTCAATGCAGAGCTCGAGCACGTTTGGAAGGCACTAGTGGACAACGGGTATAATTGGCGGCAATGCTGCTGGTGGGCCAAGCCAAGTGAACGTAAGCGGCCAACAGGAGTGGAACGTTCTCCGAACTACTTACCTTTCGTGAAAGGAATAACGGACAAAATCGGGCAGCTCTTGCGAAGGAAATACGACATAAGAATGTTCTTCCGCCCACCGGGCCAAATACGGCAAATGCTGCGTTCATTGAAAGACAAAAACCACCTTTTTTTTTTTTTGTGGTTGGGCCGCAGTCGGCGCGCCTCCGCACCACTCCGTCCGGGGCGACAGAGGGGCTTAAGCAACTCCCGCGACCCACCCAAAAACCACGTCGCCTTCGTCGTTGGGCCGACCACTGGAGCAGCGTTAACTTGTCGTCAGTGGTCGGCCCGACGGAATACCCCTAATCAGGGTACCCTCCCATCGAGCGACGTCCCCCCCTCGGGGAGGACGTCGGTCTTTCCTCACAAGACAAAAACCACCTGAGCGTACCAGGCGTCTATCGAATACCATGTGATTGTGGCAAGAGTTACGTGGGAGAAACTGGACGCAACATCGCCCCCAGACTAACAGAACACATCAGGAGTATGAAGAGCATGGATACGACACAATCAGCAATAGCAGAGCACGCCAGTCTCGCGAATACAAGGCAAACGGCTCGAAACCCGGGTCGACGTAATCGATCTCAGCACGTGAGTGATTTTGCCGTTATAGATATTAATATCTGGTTGACCGAGCTTCGCTCGGAATATTTTTGTAGTATTTTTGTCGAATTTATTTAGATATATATTAATAAAAATTAAAAATTAAATAATGAAATAAATTACAAAGAGAGAATAATAATAACACTGAGATTCGATCCGACGCCATTTGAATGCCAAAACAAAACTAAAATGAAACTGGACTACTTCCCAACTGAGCTATCGTAACTCATGACGTTGACAGCAAAATTTGAATTCATATTCTTTTAAAATTAAATGTCTTTATATTGTTTTGCCAAAAACACTGACAAAACAACATTTTCTATAAATAAAACCTAGCTATGTCGATTTTTTGGCCTCGAAACCTCTAGTATACCAAGTTTCATCAAAACCGTTGGTGCCGTTTCCGAGATCCTGAATATATATATATATATATATATATATATATATATATAAATATATATATATATATATATATATATATATATATATATATATATAACATCTGGTTGACCGAGCTTCGCTCGGAATATTTTTGTCGAATTTATTTAGATTTATATTAATAAAAAATAAATAATGAAAATTATATATAAAACTACAAAAAGAGAATAATAATAACACCGAGATTCGATCCGACGCCGTTTGTCGCCGATGTCAAAAATAAAATGAAACCTGACTACTTCGCCACTGAGCTATCGTAACTCATGACATTGACGGCAAAATTTGAATTCATATTTTTTTAAAATTTAATGTCATTATATTGTCTGGCAAAAACACTGACAAAGCAACATTTTCTATACATAAAACCTAGCTAGATCGATTTTTTGGGCCCGAATCCTCTAGTATGCCAAGTTTCAACAAAATCGTTGGAGCCGTTTCCGAGATCCTGAATATATATATGTATACAAGAATTGCTCGTTTAAAGATATAATATCAGGTTGACCGAGCTTCGCTCGGAGTATTTTTGTAGCATTTATTCAGAATATATATTAAAAAAATTAAAAAATAAATAATAAAAATTATATAAAAAATTACAAAAGGAGAATAATAATAACACCGAGATTCGATCCGACGGCGTTTGTCGCCGATGTCAAAAATAAAATGAAACCTGACTACTTCGCCACTGAGCTATTGTAACTCATGTCATTGATGGCAAAATTTGAATTCATATTCTTTTAAAATTTAATGTCATTATATTGTCTGCCAAAAACACTGACAAAACAACATTTTCTCTTCATAAAACCTAGCTAGATCGATTTTTTGGGCCCGAATCCTCTAGTATGCCAAGTTTCAACAAAATCGTTGGAGCCGTTTCTGAGATCTTGAATATATATATATATATATATATATATATATATATATATATATTTACAAGAATTGCTCGTTTAAAGATATAAGATAAAACATTACTTATCCGTGAGATTTGTAAAAAACTGTTAGACGATTATTAAGAGAATGGAGAGCAGCGCTCTTATGGGAAATAAGTATGTAAACCTAGCCTAAATTGCAATTGCCAATCAACTTGTCAAGTCTGGCGATTATGACAATTACCCCTAAAACGACCGTGCGACAATAACCGCGCCATAAAGCATTCTATGGTGATGTTTCCCTCCAGCAGTGGACGATAAAAAGCTGAATGATGATAGGTTTACCTTGCTTATAATACTGCTGAAAGAGATACATCGTTTTCTCGGGTTATAACGTTCTCAATTCATACATAAAAAGCCGTGTCGCGTCTAGATAGGAGATACTCTGTTTATTCAAGGCTTTAGTTAAATTAATAAACACTTAAAAAGAAGAATTTAACGTAGCATTTTTACAGGCTTACTTAGAAAGCTTCTTAATTTTGAGATTATCGTAAGAAGTTTGGTAAATTAAATAAATAAAATAGTAATGTAAATTTTATAATGTATTTACTGAAAGGTTGTCTCAAAGTTAAATATTTATAAACTAGCTGACCTGGCGAACTTCGTATCGCCTAACAGGCGACTCTTTAATTTTTGGGTTTTTTTAATACTTCTTCTGCTATTCGGGACGCCAAGTCAGCTAACAAGATAAAAAAAAAAGAACGTTAAGAAGTCAACAATTACATGTCAAAAAATAAAAATTATAAACATCAAACATTTTGTGTTTGTCATCATTATATTTACGATTGCGCCTCCTGCCGCCCTAGCCGAGGCCGTGGGTGACGTGACCGGGGATTAGTCCGTCACCCGCCGAGAGGCCGACTGCGTGAGGTAAGACCGACGTTCTCCCCAAGGGGGGGACGTCGGTCGATGGGAGGGTACCCCAAATAGGGGGTATTCCGTCGGGTCGACCACTAATGAGTAGTTAACCCTGCTCCGGTCGTGGGGTGCATCGTGGGTGGGTTGTGGGTGTGCGTGCTTACGACCCTCTGTCGCCCCGGACGGAGAGGTGCGAGGAGGTCGCCGACCGCAACCCACCCCTAAAAAAAAATCGTTATATTTACTATACTAACATCACCCAATTGTTTTGCCTTTCCGGAACCTTTCCACTAACACTTGAACTTTATGGTATGGCATTAAAGTTCAAATTGACTTTTAAATATTATTATAGAGTGTTGCTTTTAGACCTTTATAAGCATATTTTTTTAAATATCGCTCTGCGTAAGAATCATCGCTGTACTTCAAGGAATATTCTAAAAAAAGAAATAGCGAAATCGGTTTAGCTGTTCGCGAGATTTGCGCTTAGCAACACATTCAGCGATTCTCAACGCGCTTTTATTAGCTTCACTGGACGTTACAAATAAACATACAGGTGAGCTTTGAGCTCGATTTTGCCCTACTTTGAGCTATCAGATTTTCTTTAAACTTTGCATATCTCTCAAAAACCGATGACAATGCAATATTTTTTTTATGGGTGGTGAAAAAATGAAAAATAAATACAGTTTAAAAAAACTAAAAAACGTGCTTTCATAGCATATCAAACCAAAAAGTGTAAAATAATTTTCAATGTAGGCAAAAAATAATAATGAACGAAATATATTAATATTGTGAAAAAAGGGGGCGCTTTGTGCCACATTTTCGTAAGTCGAGGGGCCCACGCTTTTTTCATAATAATATTAATACATATAATAAGTATTATTTCACAATAGTATTTCGTTCATTATTATTTTCTGCTTATATTGAAAATTATTTTACACTTTTTAGTTTGATATACGATGAAAGCGTGTTTTTTAGTTTTTTTAAACTATATTTATTTATATTATAGACAAGGCAAGTTATGAGTTGGGCATTATAACATTCCTCCATTTTTTATCTCCATTTACCTCCATGTCATATATATATATATATATACATATATACATTATGATCTCACCTTAATGTTTCCGTACAGTTGTCGCCGTGTCCTACTCAGTCGTCGCACCCAATTTGCTTATGTAAATACGCAGTTTCCGTTTTGACCTGAATAATTCATTCCTGAGCTTCCACGTTTGAGTCCCAATGCCAGTTTTAAAAATCAACAGAAAACGGAATGTCTACGTTTACATAGAAGAGTAAAAATTATAAGACTTTAATGACTCGCCGGGTTATTCGTATTTGTTTACATTCGTTTAAATATTGTAGTGCATATGTGTTATTTTTTTTAATCATGCTGTATTTTAGCCAATAATATTTACAAAATTATCTGTCACAAAAATTAACCTTTTAATAACACTTTTTAAATAAAACTATTTTTACTGATTTTATCGCGTTTCCATTTCATTTTTGATTTTCCAACGTTTCAAACGTCTTCCATCATTCATTGTCACGAAAGGATGACCATGATAATAAGAACATTAGAAGCAAGAAACTGAAAACCATAAGGCACCGGTAGATAGTGGAATTACGCCAGAGCTCCTGAAGCTAGGTGGAAAGGTATTATTAAAAGCTAGAACCTATTTCATTCCGTTCTTCTCTTTGGGGGGCGATAGAGAGAGTCGGTTCAGAGTCGTGAACTAGGACTGTGGCATGCTGTTCTCCAAGAAAGGTGACAAAGCTCTTCTAAAAAACTGCAGATTCAACTCACACTTGAGCCAAGTCTACAAGGCCTTTTCAAGAGTCATTACAAATAGACTTATGCTCCAGCTTGATGCTTCCTGAAAGGCTAAAGTACTACAGACCATATCCTCACGCTTCGGTAAATTATCCAGAAGACCGAGGAGTACAATAGTAGATTTCTATTTATACCGTTTGTGGACTATGAGAAAGCCTCTGATTCAGTTGAAACCTGGGCAGTGCTGCTGTCCCTTCAGCGGTACTAAATCGACAATCGTTATATTGTAGTGCTGAGTGCTTGTATAGAAACGGCATAATATCAGTACGTATCCGGGATAAGAGTATTAACCCGATCCAATTGCAGAAAGATGTGAGATTGGGCAATGTCATCTCTTCGAAACTGGTCACCACTCCACTAGTCTTAAAGCTTTTAGATTGAAGTGGACTCCACATCAACATTAACGGCGAATACATCACTCACCTTCGATTTGCATCATCTGTCAACCTTTTGGCAGAAGCCATGGATGACCTTGGTCTCATGCTCAACGATCTCAACAGGCCATACCAATTAGTAGGTTTACCCATATCATTCAAGTGTCGGTTCTAGTTGGCAATGTGATTCTCAAAGTTTTCGATCATTATTGTCGATCTTGGATAAACAGTCTAGTAAGGTAGATCAAATTTTGAGAAAGAGGTCAGCCAATGAATGCAACCGGTATGGTCTTGATAATAAAATCCAAATCAGTTATAGTAGGCTACTCATTATGATAAATCAATCGCCTACGTTGTGACTCGTTTACACTAGATGCACATATCTTATCTTATATCTTTAAACGAGCAATTCTTGTAAATATATATATTTTCAGGATCTCGGAAACGGCTCCAACGATTTTGTTGAAACTTGGCATACTAGAGGATTCGGGTCCAAACAATCGATCCAGCTAGGTTTTATGTAAAGAAAATGTTGTTTTGTCAGAGTTTTTGGCAGACAATATAATGACATTAAATTTTAAAAGAATATGAATTCAAATTTTGTCATCAATATCATGAGTTACGATAGCTCAGTGGCGAAGTAGTCAGGTATCATTTTATTTTTGACATCGGCGACAAACGGCGTCGGATCGAATCTCAGTGTTATTCTCTTTTTGTAATTTTTTATATAATTTTCATTATTTATTTTTTTATTTTTTATTAATATATATCTAAATAAATGCTACAGAAATACTCCGAGCGAAGCTCGGTCAACCTGATATTATGTATAAGTAAGGTAAAAACATAAGATCAATTAATCGACAATTATTATTTATAATGACCGTTAAACTCTGTTAGTTAAAGGCAAACTCCTAGACAGAATCTTAACTGCTCATATCGTACGACATCTTAGAGGTTACCCAGGTTGATTTGTTGATAGAGCGTTTGATTAATAAGCGAAGAGGGAAAAATGTGAGGTTTTGAGAACCTGCGCAATCCTTTCATATTGGAAGGGTGATTAGACAGGTCAAAACATACTCGTCCAATAATAATATCATATTATTTGGTAAAGTTCTCATACGAAACGGCACTTAAATTGTTACCAAAACAGATTCACAAAATCGTACATTGTGAATATTGAATCACGTAGAGAATACCTTAAGGGGGTAGCGATACGCGGCAAACGGCTTGAGGAAATAAAATTCTTAACTCCATTCGCAGCGCGTTACAACACAATGTAACTATACATCGATAAATAAGAACCATTTTTATTATAGGCTGGAGCAACTGTGAGCATTTAATCGATTTTAAAAATTATTTCACTAATGGCAAACTATTTTATCAGCGAGTAACATATTTAGATTATTTTTATCCCGGTATTTCTACGGGAACGGGCACAATGTCTATGAAATCGCGGGCATTTAATGGATTTGAAAATTAAATCACGCTATATCAGTAAATAATATATACAAACTATCCCCTTATTTTCTCGGGAACGAGAACGCCGCTAGTAAAACCAGCTCATGTTGAACAATTTTTAAAATTCTTTCACCAATGAAAAGCTACGTTATCCGCGAGTAACATGGGGGTGCTACGCCAGAAACCTCCGCGTGGTGTACCCTGGGCACGAGCGACAATTCCTTGGATTGCTCTCTGGAATTGTCGCTCGTGGCAAATATCTGGCCCGCGGGGGGGCCCAGTTTGTGGGATGCCCCAAATTCGCTCCATGCCCTCTAATTGTAGAGGGTATTGGACTTAAAAATAGTAGCATAGCCAATTTTCATCTCGGCATACGCATGCGAATGGGGTCTACATGGGTGAAACCGCGTGAGTTTGATCGATATTATTATTTTTTCACCAATGGAAAGCTACATTATCAGCGACTAAGGAAGTATCGGGGCAATTCCTTGGTTGGCAGGCGGAATAAAACCCGTGGACTGTATATTCGTATATTGTTGATACAAGAAGTTATTTAATCTAACAATGGTTGCCGTAACTGCGGCTAGTAATAAAAATGTATTAAGAAAAACGTAAATATGTGAATGCGCGCGCGCGCGATATGAAGTACGAAGCGCAGCGCAATGTTCTATCGGTTGACGCGGCGCGCGGTGAACAGCTGTTGGCGCCCCCTCACCGCGACGCCCCCGCTGTGGTCCTGCCAAGTTGAGTTGGATGACTCAAAATACTCCCCCCGTTGAAGTATCTTCAAGAGTAGTGACTGAAAGACGGCAGATTTTGCTATAGGCACGCCGGTTTGGTCCACCATTATGCAGCACGTGAATGATGTGTCCAAGAAGGCATGATAAGGGTGGCAAACCCTTGTATTCGATGATGTTGTTGGCTGATCACGTTGAGATTGTATGTCTGTGGATGTAGCACCATGTTTATGATCGTCCAATAAGAGAAGGATGTGTAGGAAGGAAGAAAGTCAGGTCTGCAGGATCTTTGGATAAGGGAACTAAGGTCATTCCATCTAAGGCTACTAAGGCGTTCCATCTGTATCCATGTGACCATATCTTCAGACTCCAAGTTTGTTAAACCTATTATAATTCTAAGGTTTTTTTTTGTGGGTGGGCTGCGGTCGGCGCGCCTCCGCACCACTCCGTCCGGGGCGACAGAGGGGCTTAAGCACGCAACTCCCGCAACCCAACCGAACACCACGTCGCCTTCGTCGTTGGGCCGACCACCGGAGCAGGGTTACTTGTCATCAGTGGTCGGCCCGACGGAATACCCCCCATATGGGGGTACTCTCCCATCGGCCGACGTCCCCCCCTCGGGGAGGACGTCGGTCTTTCCTCACGCGGTCGACCTCTCGACGGGTGACGGACTAATCCCCGGTCACGTCACCCGCGGCCTCGGCTAGGGCGCCATGAGGCGCAGGTAGTTGCGCCTACGCCGCCCCATTCGCCGGCGGTGGATCTCCTCATCGAGGCTGCGCTCCTCGCGCAGGCGATCCGCCGCCTCCTTCCGCGAGATCACTGTCTCGCAGAAGACTGCGACCGCGTCCCAAAGGCTGCGACCGCGTCCCAAATTATAATTCTAAGGTGGTGCTTAGAATACTTCATTGCAGACTACTATATAGTCCGCTAAAATAGGCTGACATAGGTAAATAGGCGTTTATAAGTGACTGATGTAACGAAGATTTAAATCCTATTTTAAGAGGAAAAAAATTTATTATTGTTATATGATAAAATGTGATGTGTGGCCCCTGCGAGCAATAAAGCGATTAAGTAAGACAAGAGATCTTTGTAAAATAAAAGTTAAGTTACAAATAAATTAAATTAAGAAAAATTAAAATGTAATTAAGTTACAAAGTAGTAGCTAAAAACACAAATATGCAAATAAAATACCTAAATGAGCTTACATCAGCGGTAAATAAAAGCCCAGGGGGTGTTCACAGTCGTTTTATATTATAGCGCTATCTAGTTTTGAAATCTATTAGTTTTTATTTGATTTGACACTAATAATGTAAATAAATGTCACTAGATGTCCCATATAAATATATATTTTGAATACAATATATTAAATAACTGATATTATTGATATTTATTTTATTCAATAAGAATTTACTAACAACATATTTAATACAAAATAAATATTATCGATAATCATTTTAAGGAGCCAAAGTACCTACATAGTTTTAGTTTATTCTCATGTAACCTCCATCGAACTGTAAAGTACCCACTATTTCTCTATTCTCTAATTAAAAAGTTGCAGATGCCTATTTGACGCTGTCAATTGTAGTTTTTAGTATATTGTAAAATTGAAATTGAAATTTATAAAATTTTTAGCGGCTATATTATGTGACGTGACTAAAAATGTGAAAATTTTGTAAAATGTGAAATATTGTATCTCGACACTGGCATAATTGTTGCTGATTGTCATTACACAAGAAGAAGAAGAATAAAAATTTGGCGTTGTATAAGTTTTGTGAGCTGGTGTAAAAATTATAGAAATCAAGACTTTATTGCCCAACGACGGCCTAAAAATTATTAAAGAAGCTGTATAACATGTCAAAAAATTTTCATTTGATTGTCCCCATGACTCCTGTAAGTACCTACTTTATATATTTATTCAACAGAACATATTTTCTTAATTCTAAGTAGATTGTATTTACATTACAAAAATTATGAAATCATTACGTTCCGTGTAATGTGTCCGTGTCGTGGGCGTGTTAAAAGACGTTTAAAAGTTTGTTATATACTTCATTCTTCTTCTATTAAAACGTCCATACAGGTAAGGAAAAACTTAATATTAAAATATTATTCCATCCTGTTTGACCAGCATGGTACAATAGGTTAATTTCCTCGCAATCGTGGCGGATTCTGAATTCTAGCAGTGAGACTGAGATGATGATGATGCTGAATCCCTACAAAAAGAAGTGGCATTAACATACTTAAGAACTCTGGCAGTGGCATGACTCGCTTAGAGTACATAACCTACCGTTGGGCATTAAAGGTTGCCGAGTAAGAACCAAGAATCTACCGGTACCTTGTAAGTCAGAAGGTTGACCTAGAAGACTAATGATTAATTAATCGTAGAATTAATGAAAGTCTTGAGTGGCGACCACGAATCGGCCGATGCAACGTAGGACCACTTGCCACTAAGTGAAATCGTTGGAAAGAATCGTTGGATGCAAGTGGTGCAGGACCGTTCCGAGTGGCATTCCCATGGGGAAGGATATATCCAGCAGTGGACGTCTATAGGCTGATGGATGAATAATGAAAGTCATAGGAAACTGTTAGATGTAAACCACTAAATAACATCTTTCAGTTATTCTGTGGGAAAACCTGTTTATAGCAGTAGACCCTTTACCCGAAAATTATCTCTGTTTCCGTATTCATTTATTATAATTATTATATGTACTCATGTTTAAAGATCAGACAGGCCTTTTTTTTTAAAGATCAGACAAAATCTTTAGGCAAAAAATGTAAAATATTATTACATACTGAAATGGTTTTTGTTTAATTTTTTCAGTTTGACCTACCATTTGCCGAATCCTGAAAAATATCCAGAACGGTTCCAAGAATGGGTACAAAGAGTCCAGGGCAAACTGGAGAAGGATGCGGATTTGGAACTTCTTAAGAAGAAAATGGTGTGCGATATTCATTTATCAGACAAAACCGAAATTGTCGATTGAATGTTTTGACACTGCCTACTGGTTGTCTGGTTAGTATGGAATAGTATTCCAACGTAATAATGTAGCAATAGATTCTTTTTAGGTGATTGACTGACATGTTAGTCCAAGAGCTTAAGTTTGTGCCATCCTGGTACCTGCGTTGAACTTCTATGGCCTTACCGTGACCGCCGAGTTAGCCACTAATGTCAAGGAATCGACACCCGTGGTCGACCCAATGATATTGGGGAGGAAACATGGTAGATTATAGGGCCATATGCCATCCATCTGTCGCCCTGGACATACTGGGCGGGATGTATCCAGACCATAGTCTAACATAAAACAAAAATAAAGGCTTTATCGTATTACGGGCATCTTTAGGAACAACAAAATTGTGTAAAAAAACAACATGGGTGTAATTAACATCCAGACTCAGCGAGAATTTGTGGATCACACAAAGTATAGTCTAAGATCGTAAAAATCAAATATACGATACATGGCCTGTGTTTTAACCACTACGCTATCTATGCAATTGTTAGGCTGTCCGTGACTCACTAAATACCATAATGGTAAAAAAGAGATAAATGATTATTCAACTTTTTTGTATGCTATTTTACGTCGTCTTATCAGCTCATAAACGTGCCACAGCTGGGCTCGAGCTTCCTCCTCAGTAAGAGAGAAATTGACCTACTATACCATACTCGGCACATATGTTGGCATAGGGTTTTATTTCTAGTTTTCCTTTTCTTGCATAAATGTTATATTTGTATCCCATAGTCTTTTTTTACGACAGCCGCGGGAAAGATGAGGAGTGGTGAATTGTATTCTTACCACACATTTGCTGTTCTATTCTCGGAATTTTCTCTCTATTATATCTATTTTACGTACATCTACAATAATAAAAATCTTCTGCAGTCTATACTTTCATTAATAGATATGGCAAGAATGGAAAGCGAAATGTATTAATGACAAAGTAAAATATTTGAGCTAAACCATAAGAAATGACATAGTTGGGCTTTTGCATATTTGTTATTGTAATAACTAAACATTTTAAATGTAATAAATAAATATATTATTTTAAATATAAAATATTAACACATTATGTATCTTGACCTACTTTATTAAGAAGATTTATTATGTGTATTTACTCACGATCGATAAATAATTTTCAGATTTTGAATGTTACATAACAAATTATCTTAACACTTCATTATTGACGAGGACACGGCCGCGCGCCATACGCTCGAGGTCTGCGCGGCTTGGGCAGTGCAGCGCTGTGAACTCGTCGCAATCATCGGTGCAGACCTGACGCTGCCGGCTATCGCTAGGGCGATGGTCGACAGCATCGGGAATTGGGACGCGGTCGCAGCCTTCTGCGAGACAGTGATCTCGCGGAAGGAGGCGGCGGATCGCCTGCGCGAGGAGCGCAGCCTCGATGAGGAGACCCGCCGCCGGCGACTGGGGCAGCGTAGGCGCAACTATAGTTGTCACAAAATAAAAGACCCGTTTTGTCAGTTCATGCCCAAGAAGTTTGGTATTTTTTACCGATCGAAATGTTGTGAAGGTTATATTTTAAAATTATTAATTATTTAATTATTAATTATTTATTTTAGAATTATATTTTTCATTGACGGGTACCGCCCACTGGGCTAAGTGCAGCGGCATAACAATTTTTTTCATATTGTCCACAGACTATTAATAATCGGTTAAGGAAAAATAAATCGATCAAGATATATTTTTTAAGGCGGACTCGTACTTGGTCGGTGTATTAATTTGAATACTAGTATTTAGACCAACTAATTACATAATTTCACCAGCTGTAGAGTGATTTTTACTGTAAATTCGAGACGTCAATATTGACAATATGAAAATGAAATAATATATATATGGGTGACGATAACTGACAATTTTAGCTCATCGTCTTAAGAAAATGATTGACTAAAGATTCACATTATCTCGATATTTTTGTGATTGAGTGAATGTTATTGTCACAAAAATATTAAATGGGAGAAAAATTACCATTCGTAGCATTGTATAATTTCAAAGTATCTACAATATCACAGTTTAAATAAAAATTTCAAATCATAACTTTAGTCCAATGCACTTTACAATACATATTCAAATCGATTATATACTCATATAAACTTGATTTGATTTATCGTGAGTATCGAGTCAGTACTCGTATGGTTCATCACTAAATATATCGGTAAGACCAAGTGTCAAAACGGGCCTCTTATTTTGTGACAACTATACCTGCGCCTCATGCCGCCCTAACCGAGGCCGCGGGTGACGTGACCGGGAATTAGTCCGTCACCCGCCGAGAGGCCGACCGCGTGAGGAAAGACCGACGTCCTTCCCGAGGGGTGGACGTCGGTCGATGGGAGGGTACCCCAATAGGGGGTATTCCGTCGGGCCGACCACTGATATCAAGTAACCCTGCTCCAGTGGTCGGCCCAACGACGAAGGCGACGTGGTGTTCGGTTGGGTTGCGGGAGTTGCGTGCTTAAGCCCCTCTGTCGCCCCGGACGGAGTGGTGCGGAGGCGCGCCGACCGCAGCCCACCCACAAAAAAAAAAACACTTCATTATTACCGAAGAAAAATAATCAGCCTTCTACATCAAGCGCAGTCAATTTAGGTAATTAAATTATTTATATATACGAGGATATATATACATGAATAATGTGTGCTAGTTTCACTAGTATGTGTTTGTACTTGTTATTATTATATATCTCCATTTATTTCTATGGGATCATCAAGGAGTCAACGACACTCGATATTATGAGAGCTTTATATGAAGATATAGGTCCAAAACGTTAATGCTTTAAAAAAGCTGAATATAAAAATGGCATGGAACGTCTACTGATGACATTCCACATTTACACAACACTCGATGACTGCCAACGACAGCTGTAAAATTGCTGTTGTACTGTATTGTAAACTGAATTGAATCTTACAATGGACTTGGTTTAACTCAAAACTGTCACGTGCCTTTAACACCACTGTTTTGGTTTTGGTAGCTGTTAACTCGCGAAATCACTGGAAGGATCGTCCAAATTGTTGCCATGGGCATACACACTATCAGCATACACGCCAACGACTCACCGAACGGCACACCATACCTACACTCAGATCAGCAGTTTAAGACATGTCTGAGTTGAGAATCTTGCAAAAAACAGATAAGAGAAAATACAAACTACTATATTTTCGTAAAAAAATCCGATCTTTCTGTAAGTTCTCTGAGAGCGGGTTCTTTAGTGACTGTCAAGTCCCACTGCTAGTTTTTTAGTGAGTAAAGCTCTACACTAGTACATAATTTTTTATTTGCATTTTACGAGGCTCCAAGAAACGATAGGTTTGTCGAATCTATCACTGTCAATTAACAGTTTAAAGACGTAAATAAATATATATAAATATATGTATTATTTCAGGCACTACAACCGCTGCAAAACAGAAATCTTGTATAGCGCAAGAGTCAATCTTAAAAACTGGAATTGATATTCTATCCGAATTAAATGTAACTAAGGCAGGTATAGGTATAATTTCAATAAATAAGGTTGCAAACACTTTTTTCAAATAAGCATAAAATTAACGTAATTCTTAAATAATTTCACATAACATGTATATGGATCTATGTTCAAAACGACTGAAGATTGAGCATTGAAATAATAATGACGAGATAATATTATTATTTTTAGTAACATTTTTGGTGATGGGTTAAGATTATAATGTTTCCCCGCTTTCTACTTTCATATAGAAGTCACAAAAATCTGCCGAGGGATCCCCAGAACAATGAGCAGCAAACTGCTGGCAAGCTTATAAATAACAACTACTTCTGACAAACGGCCAGCCAAGTGTAACAATTATATTATTCTGCCTCTTCAAAAGGCTTATGTCTCACGTGTAACAAGTGTTATAGTGAACACGAACAGGCTATCGGACGGATGAATGAATGAATAATTGGATAGTTACATAATGCACATATAAGTCCCACTGTTGGGTGCCCTCCTACATAGTGAGAGGTAATTTGACTTACTATACCGTGCTGGTCAAACATGATAAAATAGGGTTTCATTTCGAGTTTTCATTCTCTTGCACTGATGTTACGTGCATATTAAATATATACCATAGTAGTCTTTTACGACATCCACAGGTAAGATAGGAAGTGGTGAATTGTATTCTTACTCTGTCACCACACGAAAAAAATATCAATTATTGATTGCTTATTTTATTTCGTTGTATTAAGCTGGGGATAAAAAACCTTAGATCCTGGGTTTGACTTCTATCATATATAATAAATATTATGAAGTGTTATTCACTACATGTTATTCACTACAGCTTAGGTAATA
This sequence comes from Lymantria dispar, assembly GCA_032191425.1. Lineage (NCBI taxonomy): Eukaryota > Metazoa > Arthropoda > Insecta > Lepidoptera > Erebidae > Lymantria > Lymantria dispar. The sequence goes on along the minus strand of CM063457.1, from coordinate 18,951,327 downwards.
GGTGTCTACTGCTGCAGAATTCCGAACAATGATGTTGAAACTCAGAGTAAAACAGCCCCGATTTGTCAATCGATCTGCACCATTATTGCTCCATGATAACGCAAGACCTCATACGGCTCGAGAAACTGCTTTAACACTACAAGACCTGCAGTTAGAAACCATACGTGATCCTCCGTACTCGCCAGACCTTGCCCCAACAGACTACCATTTTTGCCGCGATTTGGACAGTTTTCTGCACGGAAAAAGTTTCTTTCGAGGAAGCAGTACAAAATACCTTCACACAGTTTGTTGAGTCCAGGACCCCAGAATACTGTCGCAAAGGTTTAAATGATCTTCAAATTAGATAGCAGAAATATGTTGATAACGAGTGTAGATACTTTGATTAAAGAAATCCGTTTTATGGACAAGAAAATGGTTTTAATTTATCAGTACGAAACGGCAATTTCATACTTTAATCCCTAATATTAATAAGCTGTCATAATTTGCCAAAACTATTTTAATATATTTAGATAGATAGATAGATATAGTGTGGACTATATCTGAAATTCTGTCTTACATTTTAGATTTATTTTTAAATATTTCTGTTACTGGTACTACTACTACCTAAAAATATTATTATCGTGTATATTTCGTATTACGTCTGTGATGTTATTTTCTCATATTTTACTATATTGCTAATTGATTGTTAGTATTTCAAGCAAAGAAATTAATTTGAACAACAATCTTGGTTTTACCATGTAATCTTTAAGATTCAAATAATGTTTACATATATCGATGTACATATTATATTATTTACATTACGTTCTGTAGCCTAACTCATTTAATGTATAAAAATAAATTGAATGTTTCATATATGTAAATTGTCTTTAGATTTCAATGTTTAATGAAATGGCCCATAATATAAAATTGCGTCCTGTGATTTCAGAAATGTTCTAATTATTGTACTATCTGAGACTATTATTTTCACTACATAGTTGCATTTTAAGAAAATTTACCAACTATCGCAATTCGTGTTAAATTCTAGCTACGATAATATAGATAATAAAGATATAGATAATATAGATAATAAAGAAACACTAGTAAGTTTAAATCTTCATAAGGTCATCATCGTACTCCTTATCGTTCTCTAAATTCTTGTCGTCCACTTTGTAATTTAACAGTTTCGGCAGAATATCATTTTCTATGGACCAACGTTGTTGATAGTTGATTGTATGCTATGTATTACATACACAGATTTGCCCGCGATGTTTTGCTTCAAGTAGTAAAGTAAGCGTAATTTCAATGTACGATTTAATGAATATTGTAACTGCTAAAAGTCACGGGCACTGAATTCGCGTTCGAGACTATTTCTTTATACCTAGTTGTTAATTTGCTAAGTATTAGCAATTCAATACTTATGATATAGAGGGCGCTTAAAATTCCACGAATAGGATAACGGAATGCACACATGTAAAGACGCATGTGTGTGTGTGTGTGTGACGTATGTTTGTGTAAAGAATGTCTTTGTGTTGGTACGAAATAATTATTGATTAAGATAATAGATGTCAAAATGTCAAAAAAACGCGAATGGGCTCTCTATTTCCAATATATAGTACTACTCTATGTAAAAGCCTTTACAATATGCTACCATGATAGGTACAGCGTAATGCTAAAAGGTAGATTATAAATATAGATTATAATAAAAACATGTAAAATCCATAGTAATATTATAAATGCGGAAGTAAGGGTGTTTGTTTGTTTGTAACGCTTTCACGCTTAAACCACCAAACCGATTTCAAAAATTCTTTCACAAATGGAAAGCTATAATATCAGGGAGTAACATAGGCTATATTTTATCCCGGTATTCCTACAGGAACGGGAATTACGCCGCGGGTAAAGCGACTGAAACCGAAGCGAAGCGACGGCGGGTTGCTAGTATGTATATAAACTGCAATGGCATTTCACCCATGAGTTACACAACAATGGCCTTGATTCTACCGCGTTTCAAGAATTGATGTATAATACCTATAGCAATATCTTTACCACTGGTATCCCAGAAGCGAGGAATTATGGCAAATAAACGATTAAGTCCGGTATTTTACTACGGCTTACTATTTCGCTAAAATCCAATAATAGTAAAATTGTCAAGTTGCATATTTGCGTTATTTATTTATGTAGTCAGAACCTAGGACTTTCCTTCTCGCAACAGCTACGTAATTTTTTAAGTAAATTGAGTGACATAATCTTGAGCAACCCTAATAATTATTACTTAATAATTGGAGATTTTAATATGAGTTCAATATTATGGACGCCCAACATCACCTCACTACATATGTTGCCCTCAAATATAATCAGTTTTGATGAACAATGTTTTATAGACGATCTTTATTTATATGGTTTGCGATAATTTAATGGAATTTTGAATAACTATGGCAGAATATTGGACTTAGTCTTATCCAATGAGGATGTATGTGTATCCTGTTGTGATGATCCCTTAGTCCCAATAGACCCGCATCATAAAGCCTTAACAATTACTGTGAAATGGTCTAGTATTCACTATTTAAAACCGCAATCGTTTATACGATACTTATATCACAAGGGCGACTATCTCTCAATAAATAGGACTATTTCTGAAATTAACTGGCGGGATGAATTCATTGGACTTGAGATTGACGAAGCTATTGATAGATTTTACTCAATTGTTAATGATTTAAAAAATAATTTTATACCTTCAAAAAAAGTTCAAAAGGGAGTCTACCCAAAGTGGTATTCGCCTGCTTTAAAGAAAATTCTTCGAGAAAAACATAAATATTTTATGAAATATAAAATCTACAAAAATAGCTGTAATCAGCATATCTATTATCTTCTTAGAGATAGGGCTAAAGTATTAGAATCAAAATGTTATGCTGACTACATGAACAATGTTGAAAATTCAATTTTAAGAAATTCCAAATATTTTTGGTCTTATATTAAGTCCAAATCTAAATCCAATTGCATGCCCAATGTTCTTAAATATAATAATAGCACGGTGTCAACGGGTGAAGAAATCTGTAATACATTTTCGTCCTACTTCTCATCAATGTTTATCTCTGATGACTGCAGTAACACCTCTCACTTGTCTCCGACTAAAGATGTACATGCAGTGAACTCACACATCGCAGATATATCACGAATCTATGTAAATACACACCTCGTTGCTAAACACTTGGCTAGTTTGGATGCTTCAAAATCAGCGGGTCCCGATCACGTCAGTCCTGTATTTTTGATCAATTGTGCCAAAACGATTGCTTTACCAATCTCACTACTCTTTGAAAAATCCTTAGCGGAGTGTATATTTCCTGCAGTTTGGAAATCTGCATATATCACACCCATTCACAAAAAGGGATCTAAAACTGATATTACCAACTATAGACCTATTTCCAAGCTTTGCGTTATAGCGAAAACCTTTGAAAGAATTGTGCATGAGCAGGTGAGTGCTATTCTAAAGAACCAATTCCACAGTTCTCAGCATGGGTTTCGTCGTGGAAGATCCACTGTCTCTAATTTAATGCTACTAAATGAACATATTACTGCAGCCATGGATACAGGTAGTCAAGTAGACGTGATTTACACGGACTACACGAAAGCATTTGACCGGATAGATCACAGCACTCTTTTATTTAAACTTGCACGCATGGGCATCCGAGGAAATTTATATAGATGGTTCTCCTCATATATCGATAGAAGAACTCAAGCAGTAGTGGTTAATAATTACATTTCCAGCTGGGTTACTATCCCCAGTGGCGTCCCCCAAGGATCTTTATTGGGCCCATTACTGTTTACCATCTTCATTGACGATATTTCAACATGCTTTCAAAATTCGCAGTACCTTTGCTTTGCTGACGATATGAAAATATTTAAGGAAATTAAGTGTCCCGATGATGTCACCAAACTCCAGTCGGATTTAATTAGATTAGAGAATTACTGTGCACTGAATAAACTGGATTTAAATACAAGCAAATGCAGTGTGATAAGCTATTCTCGTAAAAAAAATGATATCAAATTTGATTACATTTTAAAGAATGAAATTTTAACAAGAGACGATGTCATTCGTGATCTTGGCGTAATCTATGATTCAAAATTTATATTTAATTACCATATTGATAATATATGTATGAAAGCATCCAAATCACTGGGCTTTCTGATGAGAAGTTCTATGTCCTTTACCAAAGCCAAAACTATAAAAATTATTTATTGTATGCTTGTTCGTAGTATTCTTGAATACGCATCTCAAATTTGGAATCCATGCTATGATAAATATGTGTTACGCATCGAACAAATACAAAATAAATTTATTAAATTTCTTTGTTTTACACAAAAAATAAAATATAAATCTAGCGATTACCTAATTTTATGTAAAAAATTTCATTTACTTCCTTTGTCGTTCAGACGTGAAATTGCTGATATAACCAGTCTGCTTAGTATCGCAAATAACACAATAAACTGCCCGGAATTATTAGTTAACCTCAAATTCAACGTTCCAAACAGATTTGTACGTTTTAATCCTCCTATACATATCCCATTGGTTAATACTAATTATAGACAAAATTCGTTCTTCTGGAGAGCATCTAACGCATTCAATAAACTTAGTAAAGAAACTGATTTAGAATTAGACATATTTTGTACCAGTGTTACCTCTGCCAGACAGCAATTGAGTAAGCGTTTTTTCAATCAAACTAATTGATGTATGTATTTAATTAATTTAGCATACTTAATGTTGTAATATTCACATATTTGTTTTACTAGTGTATCTCTACTCGTGAGAACCTGTAATTGGCTTTATGTTACTAGAATTTAGTTACTAAGATGTTTTTGATAGCTGTTGGTTTTCCTATAAATAAATAAATAAATAAATAAAATAAATTTATAAGAAGAACACGGTATATGTTAAATATTGAAATACAAACAATATTAGACTTATTAATGTCAATAGGATGTTTTATTCTATAATTATGATATAAATTATTAAGACGGTCTCCCAGGCAAATCAGATAAGACTGTAAACGACACCTACTTAATAATCGAATAAGAGAGAGTACTACACTATGTAATTTATTGAAATGCGAATGTTTTGATTCAATATTATTAACATAATAGATAATGTTAACATGATGTGAAGATCTAATATTTAGATCATTTCTTAGATTATGAGGCATTAGAAATAATGATGAAGATGATTCCTGTTAATAAAAATATAATTTTATTTTAAAAAGTGGCGGTTCTGACCACCACGTATAAGAAGAAACCCTCCCAGCTCTAAGTCCGCGCGAAGCGGTGTCTGCGGGGTTTTCAAGTGATGTATAATTACGCCATGAACACTGTGCAACAGTATTATGAATCTCAGATTCGCAAAGATTTACAGTTTTCTAGTTGTGTTGGTAATGTACCTGAGTCATCATGAAAGCTACCCGAAAACTTAGGTAAATCAATTTTAGGTAAATATAATGATATCTGATGTTTACGCGAGCACTACACATTGTAAATAAAACTACTTTTAAGGATTATATCGCGTTTGTATTTGATTTATGATTGCCCGACGTTTCGAACACTTTGCAGCATTCATGGTCACGGGCGGACTAAGGTGTCTCACGTCCAACAAGTAATCGTTATTACAGACATTTACAATTATCTACCCGATACAGAAAATAGTTATAAACTTATTAAATTGTTACCCACATTTTAGTACAAATTTATTGCCAGTGTAAGAAGAAAATGAATCTATATGAAAAATTATATTGTTTATGGTTAGTAATTATTAATTATTAAATTTGTAGCAATTATTATTACAATTTGTTGATTTAAAACTAACAAAACAAATATACTACCACCGGATCGGAACGCGGCCACACTGAGAAAGATCCGGCAAGAAAACTCAGGGGACATGATGCTAAATTAATATTGATTTTTAATTTTAGATGCGGCTTACTAAAAGATTTTTGATTTATAAAATTATCTTTAACCATTATTATTGTGGGTCAAATCTATACAATAAGTGCTCACAGTATCATGCAGTCTTGTGGTGGTCTCTTTGGATTTATTTTTAATTATGTTTATAACAGGATCCCAGCTTGATGGTAATACCCAGCCATCCTCTCTATTGAAATTTTTGTGTTTTTTGATTTCAATAGCCTCGCGTACCATTCTAGGCAGGTATCGGTGTTCCTTTGCGAGGACTTGAGGTTTATCAAACCTAATGTTATGGCGGGAGCGGTCCTGACTATGTTCACAGACTGCAGACTTAGTGTGGCGGCGGTGCTTCACATCAGCTATGTGTTCTTTGACCCGAGTTCTTATGGATCTCTTTGTTTGGATCTCTGTGTTGTAAGCCACCAAAACTGTATGGATTGCCAAAAATACACAAAGCAAGTGCCCCACTACGTCCAATAGTAAGTCAGATAGACACGCCGACTTACAAGTTAGCCCAGATGGTCGCAAAAGTCCTCTCACAACTCCGGGGACACACTAGTGCATTTGTAAAAGACTCATACCATTTTGTCAGTGAAATCAAAGATCTACATCTCGCTGACAATGAAACTATGGTCAGTTTTGATGTCACATCACTCTTCACCTGTTTACCTGTAGAGGAATGCATTAAAACTGTAACTAAGAAGCTATCAGACAATAATATGCCACCGGAATATGCTGAACTATTACGTCAGTGCCTAACAACTGGATATTTATTGTGGAATGATGAATTCTACAAGCAAGTAGATGGAGTGGCTATGGGCTCGCCTGTCTCCCCTGTTGTCGCTGACATTTTCATGGAGGACTTCGAGGAGCTGGCCTTATCAAGCTCACCTGTCACACCAAGGTTCTATAAGCGGTACGTAGATGACACTTTCACAATACTACCAACAGACAAAATAACCATATTCCTAAACCATCTTAACTCCATCAATCCAAAAATTCAATTTACTATGGAACTGGAGTCAAATAACTCATTAGCTTTCTTAGATATTTTGGTTATCCGTAAACCCAATAACACCTTGAGTCATACAGTGTATCGTAAGGCAACACATACTGACAGATATCTGAACGGAGATTCTCATCATCCCCCTTCACAGTTAGCTACCGTGTCTAAATCTTTGTTGCAGAGAGCACGAGGAATCTGTGACGAGGAGCACCTGGCTGGGGAGCTGCAGCATGTCAAGCAGGTTCTACGTGCAAACAAGCTGCAAGTTCCACGCCCCCGTCGCAGAGACCGTGTGAAACCACCCACAGTTGAGCGCCTCCCTGCAGTACTACCTTATGTGAAAGGAGTCACTGACAAGATTGGCTATATCCTGAAACGGGCTTCCATAAAAACTTATTTTAAGCCACTCAAAAGGATAAGTCAGTTCTTACCACCTGTCAAGTGCCAGATCCCTCTACAAGATGCAGGAGTTTATAAACTTGACTGTGACTGTGGTCTCTCTTATATTGGGCAAACAAAGAGATCCATAAGAACTCGGGTCAAAGAACACATAGCTGATGTGAAGCACCGCCGCCACACTAAGTCTGCAGTCTGTGAACATAGTCAGGACCGCTCCCGCCATAACATTAGGTTTGATAAACCTCAAGTCCTCGCAAAGGAACACCGATACCTGCCTAGAATGGTACGCGAGGCTATTGAAATCAAAAAACACAAAAATTTCAATAGAGAGGATGGCTGGGTATTACCATCAAGCTGGGATCCTGTTATAAACATAATTAAAAATAAATCCAAAGAGACCACCACAAGACTGCATGATACTGTGAGCACTTATTGTATAGATTTGACCCACAATAATAATGGTTAAAGATAATTTTATAAATCAAAAATCTTTTAGTAAGCCGCATCTAAAATTAAAAATCAATATTAATTTAGCATCATGTCCCCTGAGTTTTCTTGCCGGATCTTTCTCAGTGTGGCCGCGTTCCGATCCGGTGGTAGTATATTTGTTTTGTTAGTTTTAAATCAACAAATTGTAATAATAATTGCTACAAATTTAATAATTAATAATTACTAACCATAAACAATATAATTTTTCATATAGATTCATTTTCTTCTTACACTGGCAATAAATTTGTACTAAAATGTGGGTAACAATTTAATAAGTTTATAACTATTTTCTGTATCGGGTAGATAATTGTAAATGTCTGTAATAACGATTACTTGTTGGACGTGAGACACCTTAGTCCGCCCGTGACCATGAATGCTGCAAAGTGTTCGAAACGTCGGGCAATCATAAATCAAATACAAACGCGATATAATCCTTAAAAGTAGTTTTATTTAGGTAAATAACTAAATATGTGGTTGTTTGTGTTATTAGTACCAGGTGTAACCTCGGACACTGAATCTGCTAAACGTTGACTACGAGCATTGTTGATTAAGAGGCGTGCAGTGGCCAACAAACTGTAGTACTCGTTTTCAAACGTCTCGCGTTCCGCATATTGCTCGCTGGGATCATCCACCAGTGCCTCCAGGTCACTCTGTAATTCATCATATTTTTCGTATAAGTTTTCGAATATATGAAGTGAATGAATACATTACTCAATTCTTTACAAGCCTTGCTTATGTGTAGGTAACTCGAAAAATGTGTAAGCTTAGCTTTAAATGTAGCTCGTTTTTTGATTAAGGCTTTGGTGTCAGCCATGTTTCAAGCAAAAGGCCAAAATGTTGATAAAAATACATAAATAAAGCTATAGAAATGATATTTATTGCTGAACTAATAAAACGCCTGTTAATTTTAAAACAGGTGTTGCATTTATATTAGCGTAGGCACTTTTGTACTATGAAAAAAATAATTAACGTATATGCAAAGAAGCTAAATTACTATGAAAAATGGTTGTATATAATTATCAAAATGATTAATAACTACAAAATAAAAGAATGTAGAGATGTGCACAGGCAAAAGGCAAAATGAATGACTAAAACAAGCTTATTAGTGTTATTTGCCAAATACCTACATGAAATATGAAAATGTTCTAATGAAATTAAAATAACGCTTATAGAATGATAATTATGAATAATGCTATGAATTAAGCTAATAGCATATATTGGGGCAATTCCTTGGTTGGTAGGCGGAATAAAACCTGTGGATTGTATATTCGTATATTGTTGATACAAGACATTATTTAAACTAACAATGGTTGCCGTAACTGCGGCTACTAATAAAAATGTATTAAGAAAAACGTAAATATGTGAGTGAGCGCGCGCGATATGAAGTACGAAGCGCAGCGCAATGTTCTATCGGTTGATGCGGCGCGCGGCGAACAGCTGTTGGCGCCCCCTCACCGCGACGCCCCCGCCGTGGTCCCGCCAAGTTGAGTTGGATGACTCAACAGGAAAGCCATATTTATTATCATATTACCACAGGAATCAGTACTACAAAGGTGAAAACAATATTTAAATGTGAAATTTTGTGAAGATATTTTGATGTTTCTTACTCAATCACTCGTAAACTGTTGAGCCGATTTGGATGAAAATTGACACATCAATTATTTCTTTAATTAAGAAATAGGATACTTTTTATGCCGATAAGATCCCTTGAGATAATAGTTCAATAAGCAAGTTAATATTTACGCGGGCGAAGCCGAGGCAAATGCTAGTTAGAAATAAATTTACTACTCTCTACTACACTGTGTACTCTACCGGCTCTTTCTTGGGGAGTGCTCTGTTTGACTTGGTACCACCGTCACCGTTTAATCAATGTACCACTCATTCCGCGTCGGAGACCCGTAGCGTACGGACGTACGCCTCGTTGCTCTCCACTGCCGCGCTCTCCCCGCACCCGCCCCCTGCGGTCGTGCGATCTCGCTCCGTCTCGCTCGCTCTCGCAGCGTACCTCGCGTCGCGTCGCGCCGCCATTTTGTTGACGTCTGTGGCCGTTCAGTGGCCCGCTCCGGGTGGCCGTGTATACGGTTGTCTGTGGCAGTTTCGCTGTTTGGACGCAGGTGTTGCCGGATCCCAACTGCACGAGTCGACTTTTTCAAGACGTCGAGTGCAGATTTCTACCGTTGGTAGATAAAAAGTCAACCCATTTTGGCCCCCTCAGGGCAGAAAACCATATTGTTTGGTCCCCGGCGGAAACCTCACGGTGTTAACGAAGCCGGGTGAGGCAAGGCCCCGATTTGCCTGCCGAGCCCCTTCAGGGCAGAGCTAACAATCGGAAGGGGTTAGAGCATCCGGGCTTGGGGGATCTCCTAGTCGGACCTAATCTACGGCTTTTCATCATTTTTCTGCGAAGGCCTAACGGCCCGAGCAGCTAGGAACCTATCGCACATTAAGATTGGCGAAGGAGTACAAGCTTAGGGCACATTAGTTAAGTACACATCCTCCCGACCTGCACCCGGTTGGGAGGGACACACACTACACACAACCCAGGGTTTACCCCACCCAGGGCGATAGGACACATTCCTGCGAACGTTTTTCCCGCCAGCCCACGATGGCGGAAAAAACTATCACTATCGACGCCCTTCTGGCGATCCCCGAAATAAAAGCCTACATCGCTCAACATTTTGGAGCGATAACTATTCTCCCACCGCAACCCCTACGCGCTCACTCCACCGTCCTGCCGCTCAAACCGGAATTACCGGCCACCGGCACGGCAATGGATACGGAATCGGTCCCCTCCTCAGCCTCAGCTTCATCTTCCTCCGAGTCGGAAGATTCGCCCAATGAGGGCTCCTTCATTGAAGTTCGCTCCCGTAAGCGTACTAAGAAGGCAAAAGCCAACAAAGAGGCCCCCTCTAAGGCCCCTAAAATAAAGCCAACCGAATCGGCCATAACTCCAGCTACAATCCCGTCTGAAACGACCGCTACGACCGCCTCGGCCAGCCCAGTCGTCTCGCAGACAGCCCCAATCTCTGTCCCATCCACTACGGACAGCAATACCGTCGCCCCACAGACGATCAAAAAACCATTGGCTCCGCCGCCCCTATACATTAGGGATAAAGAGAAGTGGCTAGCCATCTCCGCGTGGCTAAACACCAACAGGATTTCGTACAAATCTGCGAAATCCACCCCCCAAGGCATACGAGTGGACCTTCACTCGTCAGCTGACCACCGCTCCGTGTCAAGCATGCTAGGGAATCAACAGATTCCCTACCATACATACACCCTCCCCGAAGCCAAACTTCTGCGTGCAGTAATACGCAATGTCCCGAGGGAAATTGACACCAAAGAGATCTTAGAATCTCTTAAAGCCCAGGATCTGCCGGTTGTAGAAGTACATCGGATGATCCGAGGCAAGGGTCGTTACCCTCTCAATATGATATTGGTCTGCCTAGCAAATACCCCTGAGGGTAAAGGCATTTTCAAAATCAAGGCCATATGTGGTCTATCCGGGGTCTCAATAGAGCCCCCACACAAAAATGGCAACTTGGCACAGTGCCACAAGTGCCAAATGTATGGACACTCGTCCAAGAACTGCTTCGCCCGTCCTAGGTGTGTCAAGTGCCTAGGTGACCATCACACCTCTCAGTGTGAACGGCCAAAAGACATCTCCCTCTGCAAAGAGCCACCAGCGTGTGTTCTCTGTGGAGAATACGGCCACCCGGCTAACTATCGCGGCTGCCCAAGAGCGCCGAGAAGAATAGTCCGCCAACCCAACTCAAATGGCAAGGCCTTGTATTATAACAAGACCTTCGTCCCAGCCCCCTTACCAACCCACAATGCGTGGGCTCGCCCCCTGCTAACCAGCAAGGAGGTTTTCCCAACCCTGCCCAACAGGCAGCCCGCTGCCCCACCCGCACCATCTCAGCCCAAACCACCAATGATCGGGGCAAACCAGCCCACCGGTGGTAATCCCAAGCCCCCTCAGGGCGCCCCCCTTCCCATCGTCGTCGCTAAAAGCGCGCCCCCAAAAGCCCCCCAAGGACTAGATCCAGATCTAGCCCTGGTGGCCAACTTCGCGGCTCAAATCAATTTCGCGGAAATCCGCGAAATTGCAGCCGATCTTAGAAGGAACGAGGGAAACAACCTCGCCCTCCTTAATATAGCGATCAAATTCGCCCCCACGTTAGAGCGTCTAGGCTCACTCAAATTCAACTAAAATGGATAGGTACACTCCCGGCAGAGTTAAACCCAGACACCTCAAAGTAGGGACATTCAACGCTAATAGCCTTTCCCAACAGAGGGATGAAGTAGGCACATTCCTTCGGGAACACCAGCTCGACATCTTGTTAGTACAAGAAACGTTCTTAAAACCATTCAACAGGGACCCTAGAATCGCGAACTATAATATAGTTCGCAATGATAGGACAACCTCACCAATGGGTGGAACGCTCATTTACTACAAAAGGTCGCTGCATTGCACACCTGTGGATCCGCCCCCTCTGATGTACATTGAAGCTTCAATTTGCAGACTAGCCCTCTCAGGCCATCAGCCTATCACCCTTGTATCCGCATATCTCTCTCCCAATAGAGAACATTCGAAACAGTTGGTTGAAAAAGATCTAAAAGCCTTGCCAGAATTGGGAGGCGCCGTCATCATTGGCGGTGACCTTAACGCCAAGAACACCTCTTGGAGCTGTCAAAGTTCCAATACGAGGGGCAAGACTTTAGAGCTATTCGCTGACAGACTGGGATTTGATGTCATAGCGCCCATAGAGCCGACACACTTCCCCTTTAACGTTTCGCACAGGCCGGACATACTCGATATCTTTCTTCTCAAAAACATAAACCTTCGTTTATGTTCAATAGAAGTTCAACACGAGTTAGACTCAGATCACCGCCCGGTGACTCTGGAATTAGCCTCCCGCAGCCCCGGCCCCTCAGGCCACAACAACGAAAGGACCAAGATAGCGACTGACTGGGCACGGCTAGAGAAAAATCTCAAGTCAACCTCGTCGGTCCACCTTGATCAAATTCCCAATGACATTACGTCTAAGGAACATACCTCTCAGGCGATCGAGTCGCTTACAAGTCACGTGCAGTCGATAATGGACGACTGCTCGCGGCCGGTACCAGATACGAGCGATCGTAAATGGCGCCTGCCAGACGACGTCCGTGACTTGTTAAGACGTAAAAACGCCGCGACACGCGCTTATGACCGCTACCCCACGGAGGACAACCGTACCCGCCTACGGTCACTCCAGAGGGAGGTTAAACAAGCTATTAATGAATTGAGACAGAGCAAATGGGACGCCATGCTCGAGGAGCTAGAGCCCTCTCACACAGCCTTTTGGCAGCTTTCCCGCTCACTCAAAAAAGACATCGTGTCCACTCTCCCTCCTCTCACCAGACCCAACCAGCCACCGGCGTTTATGGACGACGAAAAGTCAGAATGCCTGGCCGACTGCTTGGAGCTTCAGTGTACGCCGAGTACACTACACCCCGACGCCGCGAATCACCGCTTCATCGCCGACGAAGTGGAACGTCGTACCACTCTCTCGCGCTCGTTACGAAACGACAACCCCGATCAGCCTATCCCAGTAGTAACCACCGATGAGGTCGAATCGTTAGTCAGGGGTCTTAAAACCAGAAAAGCCCCAGGTTCGGACGGAATCTCAAATAAAGTCATTAAATTATTCCCCGCCCACTTGATAGTCCTGTTGTGCTGCATTTTCAATGCAGCACTAAATAATAACATCTTTCCCGCGCAATGGAAAGAGGCCATGGTAATAGGAATCCACAAACCCGGCAAGCGCCGTACCGAACCCAGTAGTTACCGCCCGATTAGTCTACTAAAAGGTCTAGGTAAGATCTACGAACGAAGTTCTCAGTAGACTACGCACATTCGCCGAGGCTAACAACCTCGTTCCCGACGCACAGTTTGGTTTCCGAGCTAAACACAGCTGCGTACAACAAGTTCACCGCTTGGTAGAATACACAAGTAGTCAGTTCATCATGAACAGATATACGGGTGTATTATTCCTAGACGTAGCGAAAGCATTCGACAAGATTTGGCATGAAGGCCTAATCTACAAACTCTATCTCCTCAAGATCCCTCACTACTTAATTCTCATTATACATGACTACTTAAGTCATCGCAGCTTTCGCTACAGGGTGGAAGGGACGTTGTCGACCTCCCACCCTATCAAGACCGGCGTCCCTCAGGGGTCGGTCCTCTCCCCATTTCTCTTCACGCTATACACTAGCGATATGCCCAAATTCAACCGGGTACATAAAGCGCTTTACGCTGATGACACCGCACTCTTTTGTGCTGGTAGATCCCCGATAACAGTAGCCAAGACTCTCCAAACAGCGGTTACCGCCCTAGCCAATTGGTTTAGGAAATGGAGATTAGAAATCAACCCCGAGAAGAGTCAGGCGGTCATGTTCACTAGACGAACTGCCCGTTCCTACTCTATCGACAGCATTCCCTCCCTTAAAATTTTCAACAAGCCGGTCACTTGGACCAGGCAGGCCAAATACTTGGGTGTGACCCTTGACGATCGACTCAGCTTCGCCCCTCACATAAAGCAAGTCCGCGCACGGGCAGCCTTTGTGATGGGCCGTCTCCACTGTCTACTCAACTCTAGGTCGCGTATGCCCCTGAGTAGCAAAATCCGGCTATACACCACCTGCATACGGCCTATCATGACCTATGCCAGCGTGGTGTTCACGCATGTTAAGCCACACAGGATCCACAGGCTACAGACACTTCAAAATCGTTTCATGCGCCGAGCTACGAGAGCACCGTGGTTCATACGAAACGTCGATCTACACATCGACTTCGAACTGCCGACCGTCAAGCAGTTTATGAAACGGTGCTCTCAGAGCTACTTTGACTCTGCCATGACACACCCCAACCAACTAGTGGTTGGGGCGGCTTCCTATAGACCCTCCAAAATCTCCTCCATGCGACGTCCTCGTCACGTCCTCGACGAAGAAGACGACAATATCACACTCGCTCAACAAAGAGCCTACACGGCCCGCGAGGCCTTAACAAATAAATATCCGCGGTTCCGCCCTCGCCGTCGAGGTGCGAAACCGCGCCGCGCAAAAGTCACTACTAAAAACGTGGGCACGCCCACTTTGCCTCCAGCGACGCCCCAAGCCGAGGTCCGTTCCCCACAGGGGGAGCCCTTGGGCGATGTCGCTTAGCATACTTTTCTCCGGGTTGAGAGCCCTCAGCGCTCACCCATAGTCCGCGTCAAGCTGTCAAGGCCATCTGCGGCCAGCAGCTGTACACACACAAAAAAAAAAAAACAATGTACCACTCGACACCACAGCAGGATTCATCTATTTTACCTGGAAACGTTATGGTAAGAAGTGGTATGGTTAAGAAATAATCTCTGAAAACGTACGTGTTAGTAGTAGACTAACACGTACGTTTTCAGAGATTATTTCTTCCACGTACGTGCAGGCTCTGAAATAAACTACCCGCTGCTGTATTTCCCGAACGCTATGACATGTCCCTTGTCGCCGCCGTTACTGCATTCATACACCCACGCAATCATTACCTTCATTATATTCTTTCACATTCATTTACACATTCACTTCACTCATACAGACCATTAATCCGCCATCTTATACTTACATATTACACAAGAACACCGACACATTCGCACCAAAATTGTTGGGCTAACAATTATTGAATCTTATACAATATACCATATTATAAGATTCGCCTATTTTTATTTCTTTTGTTCCCATCGCGAACAAAAAGTGGCGACCGTGACAGGACCTGCCGGGTAGCAGTCTGATTGCAGGTCTCTTTGTTCCTGCAACGAAAAGAAGATTTGCCGCGTGGTACCTACATGCGCTGCTGACTTTGGTGGCTAATCCGAAGCAATCAGCGGTGCCTAAGACCTACTACGTGCAGCACAAGCCGAATTTCGTCAGGAACAGCCTACTATTTCATCCCTAGAAGCGCCAATCACTATACGGAGGGACACGTCATCGATCGGAAGAGTTTTGCAGCAGGCGCAGATACAGCCAAGGAGTACTACAACTGCACTATCCTGTCTGAGTGAGCTCGTTCCTATCTATATTTCCTTACTTTCCGCTTAAATTTGTGGAAGCAGTGATTTGAGCGACCGATTGTTCAACCTATCTAGATAAGACCTATTTCTAAGCTTATCTATTCATCTTATTGCAACAAACTTCATGCCTACTAGTGAATTATAGCTAGTTATAGCAAATTTTAGCTAAATCATATGCAGTTTAGCTAACATTACCTACCTACATATATACTCGCACTTGCCTACCTACCTCGTTATTATTATACATCGTTTTAATCGCTTATCTTATTTGCAATTATTATTTCAACTACTATTATTTCGCACAATCAGCGTTAATAACAGCACTATATAATAATTCTATGCACTAAATTATTCTGCCTATCATTCTAAAGCTTCCCTATTGCTCAAAACACATACATCCTCGTCAATTCACTAGTAAAAACACATTATATTTATTTGCGTTGTTTGTCACATTCCAGTGCACTGCATGATTTCATCGCTGCGGCCGACCCGTGCGGTGTTGCATCTTTGTTTATCCCTACCATCGCAGCGCGTAATCAACTGAGGTGATCGTGTGACGTCACCGGCTACCTGCGCCCGACTTCAGTGAACCTTTCGTGAGGAGCGTATCGTATATGCAAATTCTATTTAGCTAACTTAACTAAAACTAAACTAAACTAATAGCTAACTTAACTACTGTTTATATTTCATTACGAGTTTTATAATGTCAGACGATAAGCTCTTAGTATAGCATCGCTGCTGTTGTTTACAGACAAATAATTATATTAGGTAATTAGAAATATGCTAGAAATAAGTTCTTTTGTGAGAAATCTAGAGTTAACATATAAACGCAGCTCCATTAGAGGACGCGTAACTAAATTCAAAAACATGTTAACGATTTGTGTTCGTTAGAATCTGTTTCTGAAATAGAAATAAGTAAACTTGCAATGGCGTTGTCTAAGTTTGAAGCGTTTTTCATATCGTTTGACGAGTTGCAAAGTGAAATAGAAGTTGTCAATGCTATGAATCAAACCGCGGAGTTAAGTGCTCGCGACGCAATAGAACAAGATTTCTACCATTGTATCGCATTTGCTCAAAAATTGATCGAGACTAATTCCAACTCGAATCCTGCCGATATTAAATCGAATCCTTCTCATAGTGTGACTTCGCATTGTCATCATCATGATGAGTGCAACAAAAATAACCCTCTTGGTTTTAAATTACCGGAAATTAACATACCTAAATTCGATGGCTCATATTTTAAGTGGTTAGAGTTTAAAGAAACATTTAACGCTTTAAGTAATTCACGAAAGTGATGCTATTAAAAATATTCATAAATTCTTTTATTTAAATTCTTATTTAGAGAACGAAGTCAGGGGTGTTATATCTAATTTAGAAGTCACAGATAGTAATTATTCGCAAGCGTGGTTATTATTATTGTGCGAACGATATGACAACAAACGCCAATTGATTTATGCTCATTTGAAATCTTTATTTAATTTTGAGACAGTGCGAGAGACCGACAAGTCATTAAAAAATATAATAGACCATGTAACAAAAAACTTGCGGGCTCTCAGCACCCTTGGTCTTCCCACCGATAAGTGGGACGCACTAGTTATTTTTATGCTAACTACTAAATTGGACAGTAGTACTATATTCAAATGCGAAGAGCATAGGAATAATTTGACGGATATTCCTACATTAAATCAATTCTTTTCTTTTTTAAAATCACGTGCTGATGTTTTTGTAACGGTTCATCGCAATAAAATCGAGAGGCAAGAAAACCATAATAACAAACCTAAATTTAATAATGTACCGTACTGTAGAAATCAATCTAAAGCGTTAGTGATGAATTCGCGTGGCCCAAAGACTCCCAAAGTAGTCTGTGTAGTTTGTCAAGGTAGTTATCGCATATATGATTGTTCAAATTTTAAATCAAAGTCCCATAAGGACAGGATGTCTTTAGTTTCGTGTCTTTATTATCTTTAAATCCGTTTATTGATACTATGGGAATTTTTCGTGTTGGTGGACGTATTAAATCTTCCTTTTACTCTTACGATAAAAGACATCCTATTCTCTTAAATTCTAATTATCATTTTACAAAACTAGTATTTAAATACGAACATAAACGTCTTTTCCATGCTGGACCACAACTACTTCTTGCCTATATTAGGGAACATTACTGGCTTATCGGAGGTCGAAACAATGGTGTGTGGTTCGTCAATGTTTTATTTGTCGTCGCTTTAGAGGTCAGACAATGACAAATATAATGGGCAACCTTCCGATCGTGTGGAACCAAATTTCCCGTTTAGCTCAGTAGGCATAGACTTTGCCGGGCCATTTTTAATCACAGATCGAAAGGGGCGGGGTTGCAAGATAACCAAATGTTATTTATATGTTTTTATTTGCTTCCGTTATAAGTGTATACACTTAGAAGCCGTCAGCGATCTAAGTAAGGATGCATTTATTTTAACTTTAAATAGTTTTATTGCTCGTCGTGGTTTACCTCACACTATATTCTGTGACAATGGTAGAAATTTTGTTGCTGCGGCTAAGGATATTAAATATCTCTTTGCTTCAAATAGAGAGCATATTATAGACTTTGCGTCTCGTCGGGGGATAGAATTTTGCTTTTCGACACCATACGCTCCCCACCAAGGGGGTCTCTGGAAAGCTGGCGTGAAATCCGCCAAGCACCACCTAAATAGAGTCTTAGGTAATGCTCATCTGACATTCGAGGAGCTCTCATCATTGTTTGCTCAAATTGAGACAATCCTTAATAGCCATCCCCTCTGTCCACTTTCACCTTCACCCAATGATTACGTGCTACTCACAGCTGGACATTTTTTAATAGGAAGACTACTGACTTCATTGCCGACGCCGTGTCTCTTGGAGCACGGTACACACCGCATCAACCAGTTCCAGTGTCTCGAACAGATTAGGCAGCATTTCTGGAAACGTTGGGCTGCTGAATACGTCGCCGAGCTACAGCAACGTACAAAATGGCCCACCAGATCTCGAGATTTACGTGGCAATGATCTCGTTCTTATTAAAGAGGACAATACACCACCACTTTGTTGGCGTTTAGGACGAGTGCACAAACTGTACGTCGGCTCCTATGGTGTACCCCGTGTCGTCGATGTCTCCACAGCCAATGGCATCATACGTCAAACCATCAATCGTCTTTGCCTTCTGCCTACGGCTGAGGATCAAGAATGTTTAAAGGCTACTTTCAACGGCCGGGAGGATGTCCACACATGATTTCCACAGCGTTAGAAAAAGAAAAAAAAAAAAAAAGGTGTCTCACGTCCAACAAGTAATCGTTATTACAGACATTTTATTGTTGGACGTGAGACACCTTAGTCCGCCCGTGACCATGATTGCTGCAAAGTGTTCGAAACGTCGAGCAATCATAAATTAAATACAAACGCGATATAATCCGTAAAAGTAGTTTTATTTACAATGTGTAGTGCTCGCGTGAACATCAGATATCATTAATTATTGAATCTTATACAATATACCATATTATAAGATTCGCCTATTTTTATTTATTTTGTTCCCATCGCGAACATCCCTCTTTAAACTAAGTTTAAGAAGAGCATTTTCTTTATGGTAAACAGCGGTCTGGCCCCTGGAATTGCAGTTGTCCATTTGCGGCAGTTTTCCACGTTGTGACGGAGCAAGATTACAATTCACCACCCCCTCTATCACCTGTGGGTGTCGCAAAAGACGACTAAGAGATACAATATGCATATAATATCTATGCAAGAGAAGGAAACTTAAAACAAAACCCTATACCAACACGTCTGACCAGCGTGAAATAAGAGGTCAATTTTCCTCTCATAGTGGAGGAGCCCCGACGTGTATGGGCTGAGATTATGATAATGATGATGTGCGGAATTATCACTTAGCATCAGGTATACTGTTTATTCCTTTGCCACCATGGACAATAAAGAAAAATGTTACATGGATCACTGTAAACATATTATCAAAGGGTGTCTTAATACTAGATACACTACATGCAGCTATTAGGTCCACCTAATAGTGACTGAAATATTTCTTTATAAGGTGGGATGTTACTAGTAGACACCAGTTGACCCCAAAAACAATTCTATTTCCCAAGCACATTGATCTCAGAATTTATTATGCCTCCAAATTATATTATACAAAATATATATAAATTTTGCTCAAACTAATGGATAGTCGCATTTTTATTCCAAAGGACTAATATTGTCAAGTACAAATCAGATTCAAATTAATAATTCATAGATATATAATTCTTCTGTACGTATGCTAAGGCTTCCAATCCCGCAGCCTGAATTCAATCTCGGTATTTGCGGGACTAAGGATTTTCAATCCCGCGGGATTTCGGTATTTGCGGGATCCCGCATATTGAAAATATTCCCATTTATATAAGGCAAATAAAATAATGAATTAATCAACTACACATTTATTTACGTACATATTACTATTAATATAAGATCAAGCAATTTATATCGTTTATTTGTAACAAAAAAAAAAATGAATTAATCAAATAACTACATATTTAATAAAGTATTTATTATTAAATTATCTTTATTTAAACTTATACCTACTAAATACATTTTTAAATCTTAATATATATAAATCTCCTGTCACGATGTTTGTCCGCGATGGACTCCTAAACTACTTAACCGATTTTAATCAAATTTGCACACCGTGTGCAGTTTGCTCCATCTTGAAACATAGGATAACTTAGATCTTTAATTATAATCGCAATTTTATTTTATTACAAATTATTTGTCTATAATTAATTGACAGTCACAATTATCTGTTAACTCCAAAAGATTCTAACAGATGGCGATATCTGTTGACTGGATTTAAGTAATTTGTGTGTGCTCAATGAGATTCGAGAATGGTTTAGATTCACAATTGGACCCGGTAGGTGGAGCTTTATTTGAACAGAACAACGTCTGTTGGGTCAGCTAGTATAATATAAAAATACAATATTTAAAAATATAAAAAGCGAAATGACCCACCGGCAGCGAATTCAAGGACCAAGCTGTCGGTGGTTAGAGAGGAACTTCCTCACGATGCGTGCCGTGTCCCGCAATACTGCCTTCTGTATCAGACCCATAATCCAACCACCCAACGCGAGCCTCTTAAGGTGTTTGTTGAGACTCTTGGCTATTAGACCGTTGGTCGAAACGACTATCGACGACTAATGATTGCCGTGTCCACATCCCACATGTCGACAATCTCGTGAGCTAGGTCTTGATATTTGATTTGTTTATCCTTCTCAGCCTTCACGAGATTCCCGTCATGGGGGACTGTAACATCGATAATCATTGCACGGTGCTTTAGCCGATCTATCACCACGATATCAGGCTTGTTGGCTACAACACTCCTATCAGTGATGATAGATCGGTCCCAGTACAATGTGGCATGACCATTTTCGAGAACTGGCTCTGGTACATACCTGTAGTACGGCACCTCTACGTTCACAAGATTGTATAGCAAAGCAAGTTGCTGGTGAATGATCCTGGCTACTTGATTGTGTCTGTGCAAGTACTCGCCGTTAGAAAGACGCGAACAGCCGAAAACAATATGCCTGAGGGACTCGCTTGGTAGGTGGCATGCCCAACAGATGTCAGCCGTCTCATCCCTCAAGATATATTTCCGGTAGTTATTCGTCTTAATAACTTCATCAGCAATTGCACAGACAAAACCGAGGCTAATAGGTTTACATTCGGGTCATGCAGAGGCCTCTAGAACCTGCCATGTAGCTCCTTGCCTTTTTTTTTTTTTTTTATTGGGAGGGCTATGGTAAGCGCACGCGCAGTCCTGTCCGTCCGGGGCGATGAAAAGACGGCGCGCGGGCCCATAACCCACCCGTACCCACATCACCTCGTTGTTTATTGGGCCGACCACCGGAGCAGATGTGACTTGTCATCAGTGGTCGGCCCGATGGAATACCCTTTCGGGTAACCTTACGTCTCGACGTACTGGGACGTCAGTCGCCATCGCGCGATCAGCCTCTCTGCGGGTGACGGACAATTCTCCGGTCCGATCACCCGCGGCCTCGGCTAGGGCGGCACTAGGCGCAGATACTCGCGTCTGCGCCGCCCCAGTCGCCGGCGGCGGAGCGTGTCGCCGAATAGGAGCTCTACTCGCACACGATCCGCCGCCTCCTTCCGTGAGATTACGGCCTCACAGAAGGCGACGACCACGTCCCAGTTCCTAACGCTGTCGAGCATCTCCCTGGCGATGGTCGGCAGCGCCAGGTCGGCACCGATAATCGCGACGAGTTCACGGCGCTCCCTCTCCCACGCAGCGCACTCCTCGTGTGCGTGTGCTGCGCCGTGTCCTCGTCGCAACTGCAGTGGTGGCAGGACGGTGTGCTCTCCCTCCTGACAATATGGTGCAGGTATTTCCCAAAACACCCGTGCCCCGTCAGCACCTGCACCAGTCGGAAAGAAAGCATCCCGTGCGTCCGCTCCAACCACTCCATCAGCACCGGCCGGAAGGCCTCGACGGTCCTGACACCGTACCGAAGACTCTCCAGCCGGACTGCCCAACGGGCAATGACTCCTCGGCGGGCGATGACCCGCCAGGTGGTGGTCTCCTGCAAGGAGACCATACCGCCGCGGGCGCGCGTCTCCGACACCCGCCGATAAATGTCGGCGAGCATCTCCGCCTCCAGGTACCACGGGGGAGTTCCGGCCAGGAGGCACGCTGCCTCCGTCGCCACCGTGCGGTAACCCCGTATGGCCCTGATCGCCATGACCCTCTGTGGTCGCCACAGGAGGGCCCTAAGACGGACGGTCAGGGACCCCGCCCACACCGGTGCGCCATACAGGGCCATCGACCGGATCACCCCCGTGTACAGCTGTCGGCACGTAGCACTGGGTCCACCCACATTCAAGCCGGGGAACAAGCCGATGGAGATGCTCCCGGAACCAAAAATGCCCGTCGAGCACCAGGCCCAAGTACTTCATGTGGGCCTGGATGCTGATGGTGACCGACTTCACGGTGATCGAAGCGCCGGCGGGAGGCCCGGCGGTACGGAGGCCATGGAACAAAAGGGCCTCCGTCTTTTCCAGGGCTACCCTCAACCCCAGCGCTTCGATCCGCCTGACAATCTCCTCGGTGCCAAGAGTTGCCAGGCGGCACCTCCTCTAACGTCCCACCCCAGGCTGTGACGAGTGTATCGTCGGCGTAGCAAATTACGCCCAGCCCGGATGGGAGACTTCCTCTCAACGCCCAGTCGTAGCCGATGTTCCACAGGGTCGGACCCAGAACCGACCCTTGTGGGACACCGCACGTCATGGGCGTTCGCACAACGTCCCCTACTCCGTCAACGTAGAGGACGCTGCACCCCCTCCAAGTAGTCTGCCACCAGCCGCCTGAGGTACACGGGCACCCCGTGATACCGGAGCGCCTCCCTGATGCAGCTGAATGGCAGACTGTTGAAGGCGTTGGCGATCGTCGAACGCCCTCTCCGAAAACCAAACTGGGCGTCCGACAGATCGGACCCGACTCCGACGAGGTGCCGCTCGATGCGGGTAGCCAACACCCTCTCTAGCAGCTTGCCCGCATCATCGAGCAGCACGATGGGCCTGTAGGCCGAGGCCGACTCGGGAGACCGTCCCAGCTTCGGCAGGAGAACCAGCCTCCCCTCTTTCCAGCACCCAGGGAATTGCCCGGACGTCAAACAAGCGTCGAACAATCCCCTGAGGCGTGGTCCCAGGTGCTCGAGGACCAGGGCCAGCACACGGTTCGGAATACCGTCGGGCCCGGGGGCGGTGGATTTGACTCGCATACGCGCCACCGCCGCTTCCATCTCCGGCTCCGTGATGGGTGGAGCACTTTCATCGTCGGCCTCCCGGTCACTGTCCGGCGAAGCCATGACCGGGGGCGTGTGCTCCGCTCGCCGTGGAAAGAGGTCTTCGACAACTCTGGTAAGGAGGCTGGGCTGGAGAGTCTCGGTGAGGGGGGGGCCCCGCCCGCGGAGCTTGTTCAGCGTCGCGAGGTAGGGGCGACCCCAGGGGTCACGCTCGAGACTGTCCAGCATCTCCCGCCGACTAACGTCCTTGGCAGTACGGACGGCCAGCCTGAAGGCAGACCGCGCACTGCGGTAAGCCTCGTACAGCTGGCCCTCCCGCTTAGCGTCGTGGTGACGCGCTCGGCTGCGGGTGTAGGCCCTCCGGGCACGTATGCACGCGGCCCGAAGGTCCGCCAATTCTCGGGACTACCAGGAGACCGCACTCTTTGGGGGCAGACGCCGCACACGGGGCATGGCCGCATCGCAGATCTGCGTTAATGCACAGCGGATGCGGCCAGCCTCGGCATCCACCCCGTCCGCCTGGGGCGGTGAGGACAGCCACGACTGAACGATGGCTGCCTCCGCCAACAGGTCCCGATCCAATCGACCCACAGCCCACCAATGGCGCCAATTCGGACGGTGTCCACGGTACACCCGGTTTTCGAGACGATGGCCTCCCGGATGTCATCCACCGTCACGGAGTCGTCCAGACCCGCGACGCGTAGTTCTGCGCACTTTACGGGTCTGGCGATTTTGACGCCACCCTCCACTGCGAACAGACCCCTCAACTTGGCGGCCATGCTATCGGCCATCTTGGCGCCCTCGGCCCCAGGGAACTCTAGAATCCGTGCCCCTGTCCGGGCCTTGCGGTTCCTGGCTTCGACGCCTCCTAAATCGGAGACTACAAGCTCCCGCCGGGCGCGACGTAAGACGGTCTCATAGCTGAGGCCGTTTTCGGCCGCCTCAGGCAGCACGGTGATCACCACCGCGGCTGACTTTGGCGGCCGGAGCCTCCTGCGCGACCTCTTATTTGCGGCTCCTGCTTTGGGAGCGGAGGCTTTGGCGGCACTTTTGGCCTCCGCTCTCCTCTTCTGGCCGCGACTTTTTCGGCTGCGCTCGGCTATCTGCCAACCTTCTTCAGGTGCAGCGAAGGGGCCGGGCACAGCAGTCACGGCCGCGGCTGCGTTGGCTGCTACCGGCGGTGCATTTGCTGGCAGCGGCCGAGGTCCGGCCTGAGCAGGAGCCGGTGCCACCTTCTTCCTCGCGGCGGGCCCTTTGGACTTCGGTCCAGCAACGGCCGCAGCGTAGCTCCCTACGCGCCCGCCCTGGCAGGGTAGCGCATCAAGGGCTGACACCGCGGCCTTGGGCCTGTCCGCAGCAAGCGGCGGCCGAAGACGGGGCTCCGGAGGCAGTCTTGACTCCAGAGCCGCCATGCGCACGTCGAGCATTCTGCCCACAACATCCACTATGACGCGCATGGTCTGATCGGGCACGCCGTTCACTGCGGGCAGCGGGACCGCTTCGGCCGGCTGGGCCCTCTGGGGACTCGCCGATACGCGAGTTGGCGCAACGGGGTCAGCGGGGGCGGCGGCAAGGCCGGCGCTTGTCGGCGGCGCAGTCCTCGCCAGTTGTGCGACCTGATGACGCAAGTCGGCCATTTGCTTGGCCAACTCGCGGTTCACCTTCTGCACCGCCGACAGCTCTTTGTGTAAGGCCTTGTTTTTCTCCTGCAGGCCTGAAACCTCACCAGAAAGGCGGGCGTTTTCGGTTTGCAGGATGGCCACATTGGCAGCTGGGGGATCGCCACCCACAGCGGGCTCAGCAGCCGCTGTGTCGGTGGGAGGGATGTCCGCCAACACCCTCATCATTCTTTCGGCAGCCGCCTCATTTGCCCGTTTATGGGCCTCAGTCCCCCGCGCCGTGCCGATCGGCGATGGAGTCGCCGACCTTGCCGCTACTACCGCGCCGCCTCACCCGCCCCGCCCCCTGCGAGAGGTCGGGACTTTGGGAGGAGGCATGATGGTGCTACTCCCCTCGGAGAATCCCGAGCTGCCACCCTCATTCAGGGGGCGCTTCCGCACCTGCGAGAGGAGGACCTCCTCCCTAACCGCTAGGGCCGCCGTCAAGGCTGACGCTGGGGACTGACTGGCGATCTCTGCAGCTGATGTGCTGCCGCCCTCAGTGTCTGACGGCTCTGCGGCAGTGCTGCCGCCCTCGTCAGCAGTCGGAGCGGCTGCAGCGGCCTCCCTAGTCAGCTGCTCCTGCCTGGCCAACTCGCGCCTCTTGACACTCGTGGCCTTCCCCGTCCCCATATTCTTTCGCTTTTTTCTCTTCTTGGTGGCCTCGAGTGTCGCCGGCCCCTTGCCTGATCTTGTGGCCTCAAGTGCCAGACCAGCAGCCGAGCTGCAGTCGGACGAGGCCACTCCTTCCTCTGTGCCAGTTTTTCTGTAGCGCGCGCGCCAGAACTTAGGATTCTGGGTGATTGTTTTAAAGAGGTTTTCTTCCTCGCGGTCGAGGCGGTTAAGCCAAGACCCTTGCTCCTGAATCTAGGCCTCAAGACAAATGTCCCGAAGCAAGAATCAGGTCTACGATTTGTCGCGGTTGGCAAATGCCTGCCCAGTCCTCAAACGATTGAGTGACTGGGCCCGTCGAATTTTCGCGTCCAATACCCTCTACAATTAGAGGGCATGGAGCGAATTTGGGGCATCCCACAAACTGGGCCCCCCTCGGGCCAGATATTTGCCACGAGCGACAATTCCAGAGAGCAGTCCAAGGAATTGTCGCTCGTGCCTAGGATACACCACGCGGAGGTTTCTGGCGTAGAACCCCGTAGCTCCTTGCCTTGCCATACATTCTCGTGGTCGTCGGTATTTAGTACTTCAGGACGCCGCCAGTTCTCTTTAGTCAACCCAAGTGAGATGGCTATCTACCGACACCACATCATGATGCACACCACCCGTCATCTTTAGTAAATAATCCCTGAGGTTGTACACTTCGCGATTATGGAGGGATTCGACGTTTAAAAAGCCTCGTCCCCCACATTTTCGCGGAATATACAACCTCATTATTGATGAACGAGGGTGATGCATACTGTGTAATGACAATAGTCTATAATATATATATATAATAGTATATAATATATATATATATATATATATATAATTTTTCTGTATATGTGTATGTGATTAATTGCATCCTAAAAGGCTACAGTAATTTCGATGAAATGTTTGGTGTGTATTTATTTAGGTGGATTCAAGACTGATTTATATTGATAATTGGACCCGGTAGGTGGCACAGGTGTAGGGCTATCGCCCTATTGACAGTTGTCTGTCTACAGCTGTGGGCCGGTCCATTCGGGGTATTAACCCAGCTCGCCACACACTATCACAGAAAATCGACGTCTAACTAGTAGTAATTTGTTACTGCGCTTCATTTGGCGAGCAAGAGAGCCGGAAGCCCAACTTGCAGAGGCTGTTTGTCTGTGGTGGGTTTTCGTGATGCTTCTAGTATCACCAAACCTCATTGCATGCATTCACACTCCCTTCAGTTTCTTCACGGTAGGCAGAGGCTTAGCAAAGGTCCATGAGCGGTAGCATAACTTACGATCAGGTGTAAAATAATCATACCACGGTGGTCAAACAGGTAGGTTTTATTTTGAATTTTCTTTTTCTTGCATAGATATTTTAAGCAGATTATATCACTTAGTCGCTTTTACAACCACCATGGGTAAGATTGAGAATAGTGAATTGTATTCTTACTCCGTCACCACGCGCAAATAAAAATGTACATGTTTAATTTAAAATTTCATATTTAATGTGGCATTCGAATTCCAGGCAAGACAAAGTCTGCCGGGTACGCTATTTATATATAAGAAATCTTAAATTTTAATCTCGATATTATGATAACTGGTACAAACTAAGACTGGCAACTATGTTTTAAAAGAGGATTCGAGAACGTTGTTAAACTTAAGACGAAGCATATAAGTTTATCGTGGTTTTCTGAGGCTGTGTGTTACTTTATTTGAATATAGCTTTTTATTTCAGGATCCAATAAGATGTATAAAAACGTGAAGCCATAACTACGTGCATATTTTGCTTTTCAAAGATATGATATGTAACGAAAGATAATGCATTTTAAATAGTTAGATTTTATTAATTCATTCACTAACATAAATATCTTTCTTTCTTTCCTCTCACTAGCAAGAATCAGGTTGCCCTGGTTGATGAATTGTATTCTTACTTCGTCATTACACGAAAACACACAACGATATTTATTGACCGGAAAGGTCAATTTATGCACAGGTATTTTGTGAAGCAGTTCTATAGAAAACAATATTTTGGGTAGATTTCTATTTTTATAGGGTAATGGAAATTATTTTCTGAAAACTTAAAGAATACACTAAAATTTACAGCAAAGCTCTGCAGGGTAAATAAAGAAGAATATATAAAATACAATGTTTACGTTATTGAAATGAAACTTATTTAGAACCGTTGTGATTTCAAAGTCGATAAAACGAAAAAGCAAGTCCATTGAAGACACAAACATGTGTATAGGATTCAGCCGGCGAGAGAATGACATAAAGGATTAAGTATAAAGGATAAAGAAGTTTCACTTCTGATATGCGTACTTTGTGCACACTCTTTTTTTTTTATTCAATGTGTGTAAAATTATTAACATATCTCTTTTTAATTTAGGTATTTCTTTGTTATAAACTGTCGAAAAGCTTAATCTGGCGCATACAATGCATTTTTTATAATAATCTATACTTATTCACGTCGCGCGATAATTTGTACTACCCATTTCGTAGAAATTATCTCGATATACCACAAAATATTTAATGATTGGTCAACTTAGAAGTCCTTCATTTAACCAATAAGTATAGCCTTATTAGAAATGTTTATATAATCTTTATTCAACGCAGACTTAGCTTTGTAACACATAAACAAAGTTTCATTGTCTTAGTCCACATATAGCCCACTCAAGGAGCCTGCACTACTACTATTATACTAGCATGGCATGGTACCCCACCACGATAGTCTTACTGTTAGCGAAGCGTTATATTATGCACTTGGTTTTTCAAGATATTTTATACTTAATCGATCAGGGAACGTTGTGGTATGAATGTTGATGTAGTGACAAGGATTGAGAAAGATATGTTAAGTTGGTTTGGTCATGTAGAGAGAATGAATGAAAGGAGATTTAAAAGAAGAATTTATAAGGCGAATCTGAACGGAAGTGTTAGAAGGGGAAGACCAAGGCGGACGTTCCACGATCAAATCGGGGACGTTCTTAAGAAAGGCCAGTTTAGAAGTACCCTAAACCAAAGAATATGCATGAAGAGATTAATGAATGTGGAGGAGGCGAAAGTGGTATGTCAAGATCGTAGTAAGTGGAGGGAAGTGATCTCTGCCTACCCCTGTGGGAAAGAGGCGTAATCGATCAGATACCACAGGGGATCATATGGGCTCATATAAATCCCACTACTGGACTTGAACATCCTCCACAATAGGAGGGAAATTGAACTTACTATATATATACTATTCAGGTAGGTTGATATTATAAGGGATATACCCTTAGTCGTGTTTTACGACATACAAGGGCAAGATAGGGAGTAGTGAATAGAATTCTTGTTTTGTCACCACACGGACCATAGGGAATAAAGGTATTATCTTTCTACAAATCTTGCTTGTGGATTCTGAGTACATTAAAACTTTTTGTATTATTAATATTATTTAAACAGTACAGTTACTGCGTTTATATGGTAATGGATTAAAAACACAAAATCTTTTGCTTAACGTAATTAATATTTAAAAAACTTTATTATACAACAAGCCACATTTCTACAATTAAAAAAAACATTTTTAGTTGGCTATATGATACTTTAGTGCAGTAAGAGTATGCAAATATCGAGCCTAGTATGGAGACCGTAATGGATTTTCCTAGAAATTGCTGAAGAAATTTTCAGGAGCAGACACATTGTATAGAAGTGTGGA
Organism: Lymantria dispar; assembly: GCA_032191425.1. Lineage (NCBI taxonomy): Eukaryota > Metazoa > Arthropoda > Insecta > Lepidoptera > Erebidae > Lymantria > Lymantria dispar. Next base: position 18,921,642 of record CM063457.1, on the reverse strand, counting down.
GAACAATAAACTCATCCTACCTTTTCATATCACATTATGCATAAGTTATACCTGACGTTACTCCGTATGAGATGACGGCATGAGACATATAATCGTTATACTCCTCCTCTATGAATGTAAAGCTTATTCATTGGGCTACTGAACATAAGCCTTTGTTGTGGGTGAATATGTTAGAATGCCATTGTATTTACAAGAATAAAGGCATAGAAGACTTGTAGATAGTTGTGTATTGCCTCGTTGCTGTTAGATGTTAGCGTATTTTTACCTCAAAATTTTACGACGTATCGTAATAAAACCAGGTTACCTACCTACAATTTTAAAACAGGCTAGAATGGTCACATCAGTGAAAGTGGGGCAATAAATATTAGTTCTTTACATATGCAATTAGCGTTTTGTCGTACTGACCACTTTAATCTGAAATATCTCCTCTTTGGTTAAGAATCTCAAATAGAAATTTATAAATTCATTTAGCTAGTACATTTGAGTTTTGAAAACAGTCATTCATTTGTTTTTTCCTCATTATTTTTTTCTTTGGAATCGCTTATTACCGCACAATGGAAAACATGAAATATCGATATATTTACGAGTAGGTACGAGTTCTACCGTGGCACCAGTGCTGCAGAAACAGCTCGAAGGATTAATGATATTTACGGCGCTGATGTCGTAAAAGAAAGCACGGTACATTTTTGGTTTCAATGTTATTGTTCTGGAAATTTCAACCGTGAGAACCAACCTCGTGGATGACCGAAGACCACTTGAAACAAATCGGGCAAGTAAAAAAACTTGAACAATGGGTACCTCATGAATTGAGTGAATCAAACTTGCAAACACGCATCGACTGCTGTGTTACTTTGCTCAACCGACACAATAGGGGGACCGAAGGGATTTTAAATCGAATCATTACTTGTGATAAAAAGTGGATATTGTACGATAATCGAAAGCGCTCGTCGCAATGGCTGAACCCCGGAGACCCAGCCAAATCCTGCCCTAAATGAAAATTGACTCAGAAAAAGTTACTTGTGAGTATTTGGTGGACTAGCGCTGGTGTCGTTCACTACAGATTTCTAAAATCTGGCCAAACGATTACGGCAGATATCTATTGTCAGCAACTGCAAACCATGAAGGAAGAACTAGCTGCTAAACAACCGAGATTGGTCAATTGCTCTAGGCCACTGCTGCTTTACGCCAATGGAAGACCACACACTGCACAACAAACAACCACTAAGTGAGATGAGCTACAATTGGAATGTCTGCGACATCCGCCGTACTCTCCGGACCTTGCTCCAACAGATTACCATTTTTCCGAAATTTGCATAACTTCTTACAAGGAAATAAATTCAACTGCGATGCGGCAGTCCAAACTGCCTTCAAAGAGTTTATTGATTCTCGCCCGCGTGATTTTTTTAGTAAAGGTTCAATGAACTACCTATGAGATGGCAAAAGTGCATAAGGTAACAACGTTTCATAATTAAATAAAAAAAATTTTAATAAATTTTTTAATTAAATATATTTTACAAAATAAAATATAAGTGAAAATCTTTTTGAAAACAAGCTTTTATTTCAAAGCTCTAAAAAGACAAAAATAAACTTTAACTTTAAAACTTTTAATATTAACTGATAACGTCATTACGCAATTTATATTTTATAAAAGCTTGTCGTATGAAAAACGCCAATTTCATATATAAGGACCTAATATTATGATATGGTTAATGTTTCTTCTGATAATTTTAACGTATTTTACAAAACTGCAGAGATAACAAAATATTCTAAGTAGTGACCTCTCATGGTGTGTGTCGTGAGTCTGATCCCCAGGAAAGATAATACTTTATGTAATTCACGAACGAGTTCTGTGAATCTAGGTGTAATTTGCGTCCGTTGTACATTTGTCAAGAACAAGGATTATTTATTAATGCGGGGTGTGGAGAAACAAGGGTTTATTTCTTATCCACAATAAAAAGGTCAAGTAAAGTTTATTTACTGGTACTGCTAATTGTCATATGTGTGTTGACGGGGTAAGAATACAATTCATCATCCTTTTTCTTACCCGTGGGTAATCGTATAACACGAAGAAGGAATGCAAGCAGATAGCATCACTGCAAGAGAAAGAAAACTTGAATTTACACCTTATACCAATCCGTCTTACAAGTGTGGTAAGTCTATTCCTCTCCCATTATAGAGGAAGCTCGAGTCCAACAGTAGGACTTATACAGACTGTGATGACTATATGCCAATTATATAATAACACAGTATTGTTTCACACAACACAGTATTCCTGTACCGGTCCTAGTTGGCAATGTGATTCTCGAAATTGTCGATCATTATGTTTACCTAGGACAAACAGTCCAATTAGGTAGATCCAATTTCGAGATAGAGATCAGCCGAAGAATCCAACTCGTTTGGGCAGCGTTCGGGAAACTTAAGAGGATCTTCTCGTCCAACATACCTGAGTATCTTAAAACACAGGTTTACGACCAGTGTGTGTTACCAGTGATGACCTACGGCATGCAAACGTGGTCACTAAATGTGGGCCTCATAAGTCGTAAGGCTCAAAGTCAAGTCAAAGTAAGGCTCAAAGTCGCCCAGCGTGGCATGGAGCGGGCTATGCTCGGGATTTCTCTACGAGATAGAATCCGGAATACGGAAATAAGCAGAAGAACAGGTGTACCCGACATATCATGAAGATTTAGCACGCTGAAGCGGCAATGGGCAGGCCACATCATTAGACAAACCGACAACCGCTGGGGAAGAAAGGTTATCGAGTGGCGACCACGTATCGGACGACGCAGTGTAGGACGGCCCCCACCAGGTGGATCGACAATCTGGTGAAAGTTGCTGGGTATCGTTGGATGCAGACGGCACAGGACCGCACTTTGTGGTGTAACATGAGGGAGGCCTACGTCCAGCAGTGGATGGCGATAGGCTGAAATTATGATGATGACAATACTGTTATCCTTATTAATATTATAAATGCAAAAGTAAGTTTGACTGTTTGTTTGTTTGTTACGCTTTCACGCTTAAACCACCGATCCGATTTCAAAAATTCTTGCCCACGGGATCGGATACTACGCGGGTACGGCGACTAAAACTCAAGCGAAGCGAGGGCGGGTTGCTAGTAGTACAATATTTTAAACAATAAAAATGTGGTCTATAATTAACATATCAGATAAATCTTGTACATCAAGTGCATTATAAAAGTTACAATTTACAAAGATATACTTCTATTGGGTTATCTGGGGACAATAGTAGAGATAGCGAATTTATTTTCTTGAGCCCCTCTGCTCGTATTACAATCACCCTAAGGGTTTTCTCTACGTGATGCCAATATTCCAAACAAATGATGTTGGAAACCGGCTTCAGTCAATTTAAATGATCATTTCGTGATAAAAATTTTGAACAAGAATTGTTTACATAAGATTAATTTATAGAGCTGACGATTTTCTTTGTAACGGGATATTAGGAGTAATATCAATTTTCAGGAAAGAGAAAATAATTTTGTATATAAATTTATGTATAAAGAAATGTTTTAAATCTTTAAACGAGTAGTTCTTGTACATATATATATTTGCCGAATCTCGGCAACGGCTCCAACAATTTTTATGAAATTTAGCGTACTAGGTCTATCCAAAAGTTCGATCTTGCTAGGTTTTATTTATATAAAATGTTGTTTTGTCGGTGTTTTTAGCCAATCGTATTGATGACATAAAATGTCTATAGAATAGGAATTGAAATTTAGCCGAACCTGTCAAGAGTGACGATAGCTCAGTCGGGAAGTCCAGTCGCATTCAAACAGCGTGAGATCGAATCTCGGTGTTATTATTCTGTTTTTGTATTTTTTGATATTTTTTAGGGTTCCGTACCCAAAGGGTAAAAACGGAACCCTATTAATAAGACTTCGCTGTCTCGCTGTCCGTCTGTCTGTCACCAGGCTGCATCTCAAGAACCGCGATAGCCAGATAGTTGAATTTTTTACAAATTATGTATTTCTGTTGCCGCTACAACAAAAAATACTAAAAACAAAATAAAATCAGTATTTAAGGAGGGCTTTAAGGTAATAAATAAATTCGTCAAAAATTCAATTTAAGATAAAAAAATTATATCGGTCAACCAGATATTAGAGCTGAATGCGTCATAAGTTACACAACCCAATATTTCTTAAAAGTAAAAGTACTATATAGCGAAATAAAATGTAATTTATGAGTGAATATAGGTGATATAAAAATAAAATTAACAATATAGTATACAATTCTTATACTTAAGACTTTTTAACTTAATCATACAAAAGTAAAATAAATGTTACAACGGCACATAAAATAGGTCTGTCACATTCTATCGTTGTTTGTACAGGCGTTGGTTAAAAAGGTCATTTTGCTATATCTTTAGTGGATTTTGAAAGGCTTATAATAAAATACCGCCTGTGACTGACAGAAATATGGCACATCAGTTTTTTTGCAAACATACAAATGATCATAAACGTTGGCGTGTATCTGTGTTTTGCAAGCCTACAAAGAGAATGACATAAATTTATAAAATAAGTTTTAATTAAATTTCCTTCTCTTCTATAGGTTTTATCTACATACATATTATAGGTATAGTAATGTCCCTTAGTGGACTTTTACGATATCCACAGCAAGAAATGGAGTGGTGAACTGTATTCTTAATCGGTCACCTTACGGAATTTTGGCAAAAATGGCGAAAATTAACTTCTTTTCACACCTCCCTTTGCTTGCACTGAAAGTAGGTTCCTTTTTTTTGGGGGGGTGGGTTATGGTCGGCGCACTCCTCGCACCACTCCTTCCGGGGCGACAGAGGGGCATAATCACGCACACTCGTAACCCACCCGTGACATCTCACCTTCGTTGTTGGACCGACCACCGGAGCAGGGTGACTTGACCTCAGTGGTCGGTCCGACGGAATACCCTCTCCTCGACTGACGTCCCGCCTCGGTGAGGACGTCGGTCTTTCTTCGCGCGGTCTGCCTCTCGGCGGGTGACGGACTTATTCCCCGGTCCAGTCACCCGCGGCCACGGCTAGGGAAGTTGTAGGTACCTATGACGCAATCTTTCTAACCCCCGCTTTCTCTTGCGCATCGCTAACATAGTGACGCGGGTTAGCTAGTTATATAGCTATATTTAGAATAGAATAGAATAGCATTTATTGTCACATAGTAACTAATAATTATAATACATGTTTTTAATTTATTTTGACAATAGGGGAATGCTCAGCATTGTGCTGCATAGAAATTATGCAGGGCTGGTTTTCAGAAAACCCCTTTCCTCAAATATATAAGAAAGAAAAATAACAAAAAAAAAGAGAACAGAAACAAAAGAAAAAGGAATAAAATAACTTACAATAAGAATGATAACAATATAAATAACATTAATGAATTGAATTATGAAGGATGTGCTTTTGTATGATGAGTTCGCTTTTTCATTTTTGTGTGTATGAGTGTGGAGTGTTAGTTTGCGTGTGTGAATGTGTGTATGTGTGTGCGTATGCGTGTATGTGGGCAGCGATTGACGTATGTATTATTATTTACATTCCATGAAGATAGATCACCTACGTAACAATTCCAGAAAACTAGAGCCATTAAATCAAATCAGGATCCCATTTAAAGTATGCTTGCAATGTAAATAAAACTATTTTACAGATTTTATAGCGTTTGTATTTGATTTTTGATTGGCCGACGTTTCGAACACTTTATAGCGTTTATGGTCAAGACCACCACAGTCATAGTTATACAGTCATAGTTATATCTACCCGCTACAGAATTAGTTATTAAATATTTTGACCCACATTTATTGCCAGAATAGAAATTTATTGCCAGTACAAGAAGAAAATTATACTATTTAAAAAAAAATACATATTGTTTGTGGTTTGGTTAGGTTCTTCTAAAATTTTCTATAGATAAAAACTTTTCTACATGGGTAACAATTAATTTTAGTACATTTACGTACTTTTACTATTTTCATTTACAATTTTACTTTACTTTTGTAATTGTGGTCTGTTGCATGTCTGACCCACAAGGAACGAATATTTTATTATATGTATTGTGTATTTTTTTTTATATATCTCATGTAAGTGAACTTTAATTATATTCTTATGAGAATAAAGTTTCTTTAAATCGTTAAATACGTAAAATGATTTTATTTACAATGTGTAAAACTCGCGTAAACATCAGATATCTGTATGCTTGTAATGTTTAATATTCTATTAATATATTGTATCTCCTTTTAGTTCACGAATATCTTCCAAGGGAAGATACCCGGTTCTTTGAAAGGCTTACATGAAGATATGGATTCAACACGCAGAGGCCTTTGGTGAAATTTAATGTAAAAATGGGATGGGACATCTACCGATGACACTCCACGTCTACACATAACACTCGTGGACTGCTAACGGTAGATGTAAAACTATTGTGTGATGATGGTATCTAATATGTATCTGTTTATGGGGTTGAAGGTTCGATGGACTGGTTTAACTAAAAACTATTGATGTGAAAACTGTCGTCTGCCGTTAATACCTTTATCGTCTTGAACTTTGGCAGACGGTGAATCGTCAACTCACTGAATGAAAAAACGGTCGCCACAGACACGCAGACCATATGGGCAACAGGGGGCAACATTGGTGCAAGTGGCTTTGAGTGTCGAGCGGTGCGGCGCTGGTTTTACCATCGCCAGTCCCCGATAAATGGAGACCCACAATGGTTTCCCCGTAGTTATGCCCTTGAAAATGATACTTCCAACCCCGAGCATATAGCTCTGGCGACCCCTCTCTGACCAGCCATTTAAGGCAAGCTAGAGTAGTAGCTAATCTCTCTCTCTTCATAATCCTGTCGCTAAAAATAAGTCGATTTACATATTTTGGAAAGGACTGTCTCTTGTGTGTATGTACCTACTACATAATTCAAGGCAGACTCCGTGTAAAATTAATAACTGTTTTGGATTTTAATCCTCTCAGCTATATATACTCCACGCTGGTCAGATGTATTGGAATAGGGTTTTGTTTCGAGTTTGCCTCCTCTTGCACGGATGTTATATGCTTATTCGTAGTCGTATTTTACGATATCCACGGGCAAGATAGGAAATGGTGAATTGTATTCTTACTCCGTCACCACACGGAACAGGTTTTTAATAAAGATCGTTAATTATTATTATTGCATCTTTTTACAATTTCATGGAAAGATAATTGGTCCTTCTGAAAGGAAAGATTATCGGCCCTTTGGAAGGTTTACATGGATACATAGGTTTACCACGCAGAGGCATTTGAAGAAAATAATTTTAAAAAATGGGATGGGACATCCTGTGATACTTCATGCCTGTACTTGTGTATTTGTGAACTGCCAACGTTAGGTTAAAAACAATAGCGTTATTATTATTACTGTATTTTGCGTCTATAATAAATGAATTATATTGCTATCATAAACAAATTATTACAACTATTCATGAGTAAACACTCAACGCTATCATTATAGCAAAAACCAATAGTTCATTTATATTGCCTGTAGCTATATTATATTATGACCCATTTATATCAACGTCACGCCTCAAGTCCCTGCTTACATAATAATACTGGGGCTTCAAAATAATACCAATTATGTAAATACCTCAACAGCGATTACAATGGATTTACCGTAAATAAAAAAAAAAAACTTCTACTTAATTTCAAACACGTGGCAAAAGCTAATCAATCATAAGTCCGTATAAAATAATGTATGACTAGAAGCAGCTGAATGTATACCTTTGTAACTATTTTGTTTAGTTATTCTCATGTTTCTCTATATTTTATGTTTATTGAAAAGATTTTCTTAGTAGTTTTTAGTCATTGTAATCTCAGCTCATATATGTCCTACTGATGGGCTGAAACCTTCGAAATAATACAAATACAGTTGACCTACGACACCATTTTCGTCAGACGGATTAGTAAAGTGTTTTATTATGTTTTTTTTTTCCTTCTCTTGCATCTATGCAAGAGAAGGAAAAAAAGGATATGTTATAACACATATTATACCTCTTAACGGTCACTTACGTCTTTCACTCATGTATATTAATACACAGATACTTTTTAACAATTCCTCGCATTGTGAGGGACTCAAAACAATACTCGTGAAACAAAACCCCCCCAGACTCTTTTTGGGGTTGATATCGATTCTTCACCTCTGAAGCCACGTACCGAGGGTAGAAGCTGCAAATTAAATGCATACAACTACATCCTAGATATGTATTTAATGGGCGGCGGCACTGGGTCTCTGTTTGCTGAACAGGGACACGGTACATACGTGCGTGCGGCAGATGGCGGGTCGATAGTGGACCTTTCGTTCGCTAGCCCTGAGGTCACCGCACGCGTGAGGAGCTGGTGCGTCGCGGAGGAGGATGAGACCCTATCGGACCACCGGTATATTCGGATGGAGGTCTCCCGGACCCTTCCGACGCTCGGCAGAGGTCACAGGGTGGACGGACGTCCCGCGTTCCCGCGATGGGCTGTGGGTCGTTTAGACCGGGACCTGCTGGCGGAGGCAGCCATCGTTCACTCGTGGCTGTCCTCTGTCCACCAATTGGACGGGGTGGACGCCGAGGCTGGCCGCATCCACAGTGCATTGACGCAGATCTGTGATGCGGCCATGCCAGGTGTACGGTGTCTGCCCCCGAAGAGGGCTGTCCACTGGTGGTTCCGGGAGCTGGCGGATCTCTGGGCCGCGTGTATTTACGCCCTGAGGGCTTACACCTGCAGCTGGTGGCGCCATCGTGACAAGGAGCGGGAGGGCCGGCTTTACGAGGGCTACCGCAATGCGCGGTCGTCCTCCAAGCTGGCCGTCTGTACCGCCAAGGACGTAAGTCGGCAGGAGAGGCTAGATGGTCTCGATCGTGACTCCTGGGGTCGCCCCTATCGTGCGGCGCTGAGTAAGCTCCGCACGTGCCCCCTCCCCCTCACCGAGACTCTCCAGTCCGACCTCCTCACCCAGGTCGTCGAGGACTTGTTCCCACAACGGGCGGAACATACGTCCCGGGTCATGGCTTCGCCAGACACTCACCGGGAGGCCGACGATGAGAGTGTTCTGCCCGTCACGGAACCCGAGGTGGGGATGGCGGTGGCGCGCATGCGCGGAAAAGCTACTGCCCCCGGGCCCGACGGTGTTCCCAACCGTGTGCTGGCGCTAGTCCTCAACCATCTGGCTGTTCGACGCGTGTTTAGCGTCCGGGCGGTTCCCTGGGTGCTGGGAGGAGGGGAGGCTGGTGCTCCTGCCAAAGCCGGGACGGTCTCCATAGTCGGCCTGAGCCTACAGACCCATAGTGCTGCTCAACGATGCGGGCAAGCTACTGGAGAGGGTGGTAGCTGCCCGCATCGAGCGGCACCTCGTCGGCACGGGGCCCGATCTGTCGGACGCCCAATTTGGGTTTAGGAGGGGTCGTTCGACGATTGCGGCTCTGTTGCGCCTGAGGGCCGTGGCGACTGAGGCTGTCACCGACGGAGGAGTGCTGCTGGTGGTGTCCCTTGACATCGCCAACGCATTCAATAGTCTGCCATTCAGCTGCATCAGGGAGGTGCTCTGGTATCACAGGGTGCCAGCTTACCTGAGGCGGTTAGTGGCAGACTATTTGGAGGGGCGCAGCGTTCTCTACACCAACCGAGTAGGGGACGTTGTGCGTTCACCCATGACGTGCGGTGTCCCACAGGGGTCGGTCTTCGGACCCATCTTGTGGAACATCGGCTACGACTGGGCGGTGAGGGGGAACCTCCTGCCCGGACTGGGCGTGATTTGTTACGCCGACGACACGCTCGTCACAGCCCGCGGTGGGACGCTAGTGGAGGCGGCAAGCCTGGCGACTCTAGGCGCCGAAGAGATCGTCAGGCGGATCGAGTCGTTGGGGTTGAGGGTGATCCTGGACAAAGCGAAGCCCCTCTTGTTCCATGGGCCCCGCATGGGCCCTCCCATCGGCGTCTCGATCACCGTCCACTCGGTTGAAATCAGCATCCGGGCCCATATGAAGTATAGTGGATTTCATTAATAACGACCTCGGTTGTAACGACCTTTCGCTTATAGCAACGTCGAACTTGCGTCCCTAGAATTTAAAGCATACTTTTCTAAGAAATTCATTCGGCAATTCCCGATACAAACTAAGATAATAAAAAAAAGTATTCCGTTCTCTTCAACGGGAATTATAAATTAATAGTTATTTAACGATTACACTGGCGCGCATGATGCACCTAATCGAGTAATAATATGTCATTACATCCACCAAATTAACCAAACATAATCTATTAAAGAAATTACAGTACAGATAGTCGCAAGAATATTTAAAAATAATTTAGATATCTGCAGTGCGATTGCCATGTCATTCTATTTATTTAAGACATAAAAGATCTTTAATATTGATATAGTCACTATAAGAAGTTATTAGGTTAGCTATTTACGTAATAACTTAAGAAGAAAGGTCCCTTAAGCAGGGATTGAATGAGATAACCGACTTATTATAACATGGATCTCACAACTTTTTATGGTAGAACTCAGTTGCGAGGCTTGGCTTTTTTTTACAAGTTTTGTTTTTGATGGTATTAGATTAACATGTCAATTGTCCATATTATTCTATCAATCCTCGTTGGAAATGCAACTGTCAAATTTGTCAATAGTAAATCCAGTCTCGAAAAGAGGTCATTCGAATCCCACTCAGCTAGACAGTATTCGAGAAAGAGCACCTAATGCACTTCAATGTCCGATAACAAAACTGAAAGTCACTCAACATGCAATGGAGTGGCACATATTTGGAATTTTTCTGAGAGATAGAAACTGAAACACGAAAAGCCGTAGAAAAATGGATATTAGAACGCTGAAATGGTAGGCCATAACGCTTGACGAATTGATAACTCCTTGGAGAAATTTTTGGAGTATTGAGTACGTATTTGATGAAGAAGTGTGGAACAACTGAACTGGTGGAACAACAGCGCTATGAAAGCGATCAAGTATTGTACTTTCTATTAGGGTGATCTATGTCTAGCAGTGGACAGCAGAAAGCAAAAGTATAATGTTTATGAGGATATTGGAGTCGGCTGTACTGTAACTGCTGTAACTAACTCCGGCTGTCAGATTGAATCAGATCTATTCCGTCGGGCCGACCACTGATGACAAGTAACCCTGCTCCGATGGTTGACCCAACGACGAAGGCGACGTGCACGTGGGTGGGTTGCGGGTGTGCGTGCGTACGCCCCTCTGTCGCCCCGGACGGAGTGGTGCGAGGAGCGCGTCGACAGCAACCCACACCAAAAAAAAAAAGAAAATCCAATCTAATAGCTTGGTCAAAAGTTACTTTTATTACAAAAAACGTTCATCGCCACGAGCATGAATAGGAAGAATTTTACCTAGAATTTATATAACTATTCAACATTTTACGCAATGAAAAGCTTGTTTTAATTGGATGTGTAAGTATATGTATATTGACTTCAGCTTACTTCGTTCACCAATTCAAAGAAGCACAAAAATATACAGTTTCACGAAACGAATATAACAAACAGCTGTTTTCATTCATAATGCTAATCTTTCAAATGTTGACTGTCGGTGAGTAATCCGTCGACACCAACTCACCGCTCATTAACCAACCACTATAATCGTCGATCGCATTGACAATATATAGGATTCTCCTACGATAGCCGCCGTGTCAAATTTTATATCAAGTATTAAGCCGAAATACTACCACATAGGCAACAATCGGTGATACGGCTAAACCTTCAAGTCGTGCATTTAATTTTTGTAATGCTACTATAAGGTACTTTTTTTCTTGTTATGCACAATAATGTTAACAATTTTCTTATATTACTCTATTATATTTATTAACTATATTTTATATTTCATCCTAATGTTTATTATTAATCTTAGTCGTTAAGGAGCGCGTGCGTTATTTTGTTATTTATCGGATGGTCGGCCGTTATTGCCACCTTCATTAATCTCTTGGATTCTTAAAGGAAATCCCGCAAAAAGCATTGTTTCCCTTAATGATAAATGTGGGTACGGCATTTCTTACTTCTAGTTTGACGATAACGTATATATAAGGTGTAATTATATGATACTGAGCTGAGATCTGATATTCTGTAAATTCTAACTAATATTATAAATTCGAATAGAAATTTGTTTGTTTGTTATCCTTTCACGTTAAAATCAATAAATCGGTTTTAAAAATTCTTTAGCCAATGGAAATTTAAATTATCAGCCAGTAAAATAGTCAATATTTTATACCCGTATTCTCGGGAACGGGAACCTTGCGGGTGAAAACGCGGAAATTTGCTAGTAAGTTATAAATAGAAATTTATGATTTCTATGTTCTGTTAAAATAAAGTATATTAGCTACAGTTATCGATTAGTCATACGACTAGACTTCGGTGGTATACTTATCGTGCTATCCTTTTGTGGATCAACCCCCCATCGATATCCCCATAACAAAGCACTGGGACAACGCCCTCTCTATGGGTGGTGGACCAATCCTCAATATAACCACTCGTGATCGACGACTTTAGAACATGGCATATGTTACTACGACCAAGGTAGAATTTTTAATAACTAAAGTGTGTGTTACCTTACCTACTTGATTACGAAGCAAGGTGATGTCATTTGGGTCACAGGGTATTCCAGTATACATATTCGGTTTTTATTCAAACTTAAACTTACTTTTTTGGCCCAATAAAGACTATTCTTATATTAATTCCCGATTGCCCTAACAATAGTGGATGTTAGTTAGATCGGCAGATAAATGCAACGAGTTGACGGCGTTGCTCCACTTAGCTTACCTAATATCATTATTTTTATTAAGGTAAATAAAGATCAAAGGTTCCGGATTAACATTGATGCGGGTGGATGAACCGAGGAGTAGTCCTCCACCCGAGAGAGGAGACGACGCCCTGGCAATACTGCCTTGTTGTCGGTGCGTCGAAGGGGACGGTACTAGAAAGCGTAATCCGCCAAGCCGGCTACGGATGTTAAGGAATCGATACCAGTGGTCGATCGAAAGGCGATGGGGAGGGAATATTGTAGGTTATGGTGCCGCACGCCACCCATCCGTCGCCCCGGTTGGTTGGGCGGGCCGGACAATAGTCTACCACAAAAAATAAATTTGAATGAGGATATCTGCGTAAAGCGATTCACACATTGGCGATGAGCCCAGGCGCGGAGGCGCGGGACAGCAGAACCCGCGCGCGGCGACGGAGGAGCAGATCTGCCTCTTCGAGCAGATTTTACCGCGCCTCCGCGCAGGTCGGCTTTGTACGCGGCCCGCACCAAACTAAAGGTTATTTTCCATTTGGTCGTCGTGGTTAGTTATTCTTTGCATATTATATCCCAAATTGCTCAGCGTTTTTAAATTTTGTATATAAATCTATCCGTGTCCAGATCCATCGTGAACAAGAGCACGAAAATAGGCGCGATACTGCAAAGTGCAGTGTGTTTCCTGCTGCGGACCGCCCCGCGCCTCCGCGCCTGGCGGCAGAATCTGCAAGCGGGACGTGCTCCTGCACCGTGGCGCGTTTTCGGTGTATTGGACCTGGCGTGTTTTCTATACTAATCGATGTACTTGCATAAAAATCTGTCACTCCGCGCCAGGCGACGGAGCGCGGAGCAGTGTGTGAAACGCCTAAGTGCTTAGAAATAGTTTCGCATTTTCGCTCGCAATTTTTATATTTAAATTTTTTTAACGCCAAGTTGGAGTTGTAAACTGATCCATGACTTTCGTCTGTCATTTAATAATTTAATAATATTTAATAAATTTTAAGACAACATGCCCATGCACTAAGGAAATAATCCTTGTATTGCTGGGAACTTTACAAACATATAATTAACGGACACAAATTACATCCAGACTCAGAACAACAAGTTGTGGATCACACAAAGTGTTGTCCCGCGTGGGATTCGAACCCCCGACACTGGCGTTGTAAGTCGCTATCATAACCACTACGCCATCTGTGCAGTTTAATGAAAAAATATTACTGTATAGGTAGATGAATATAAGTAACACTTTGTGGCACCCTTCCTTAAAATAATATGAAATATTTACACCCGCAACCCACCCACGATGCACGTCGCCTTCGTCGTTAGGCCAACCACCGGAGCAGGGTTACTTGTCATCAGTGGTCGGTCCGACGGAATACCCCCTACTTGGGGTACCCTCCCATCGGCCGACGTCCCACCCTCGGGGAGGACGTCGGTCTTTCCTCACGCGGTCGGCCTCTCAGCGGGTGACGAACTAATTCCCCTGTCACGTCACCCGCGGCCTCGGCTAGGGCGGCATGAGGCGCAAGTACTCGCGCCTACGCCGCCCCAGTCGCCGGCGGCGGATCACCTCATCAAGGCTGCGCTCCTCGCGCAGGCGATCCGTCGCCTGAAGATATTAATCCATGATCAGTGGATAGACATCATAGTGGTAGGACCACACCTTAACAGTAGTTTGTCTACAGCCGCGGACCTGTCTGTCTGGGGTAGTAGTACAACAGTCTTGCAGAAAATCAATGTCTGAGTAGTAGCAATTTTCTCCTTTTAGTATTGCGCATTGTTTGGTGAGCGAGAGCCTGCATTTCAACTTTCTGAGGGTATTGGCGTGTGGTGGGTTTTAGTGATGCCTTTAGTATCACGAACGTCATTGCATGAATTCACACTCCCTTCACTTTCTGCAACTTTCTTTCTTGTTTGCAATAAAAAAAATAATTAAAAACAAACAGTCATGGTCTGCTAAAATAATCTTTGAATGTGCAATACTGAAAGATTATTTATTAAATTGAAAATATTTATACTGAAAATAATTGAGACTATATTTCATATTTACTAAAAAAAATATATAAAAATGCGAGAACCTTCAGAGCTGTACCCACTCAATTATAGCCAACGAAACCATGACTCCCATGAGTCAAATAAAAAGCGACCAATTTGCCTACAAAGCTTAGTGATTATGAACAAAATTTTTCATACATTAGTATGTATGAATTTTGTCTCCTGAAAACTCATGAATCATGAGTACAAACGATGCTTTAATGATAATAAAACATTCGTTCGTATGTGGCTTGATTTAATTTTGAGATGTCAAAAATACAGTACGACATCTTCGTAGCTGTAGGTGTAGTAAAAGACGACTAAGGGAAATAATATGACAATAATATCTATGAGAGATACAAGAGAAGGAAAATGCAGTGCACAGTGGAGGAAGCAGTGGGATTTCTATAAGCTGTGGTTATCATAATGATAAAGCTACCTTGAACAAATTTTACATACTGATGTTGCTTCTTTATTCAGACTACCACAACGCACGGTTTAAGAACAGTTTTAGAACTATCTAAAGTAAGCTGTTGATAATTAGTCGGGCCGGCCACTGAAGTCAAGGAACTCTGCACCGGTGGTCGGCCCAACGACGAAGGCGACGTGCTATACGGGTAGGTTACGGGTGTGCGTGCTTACCCTTCTGTCGCCCCGGACGGAGTGGAGCGTGGAAAATGCCGACCGTAACCCACCTCCAAAAAAAAGCTGTTCATAATTTGAAATTAAACTATCGTTAACTATGTGATCAACTAGTCATGCTTTACAAGTAATCATATTCATCTATTAAATAATCGTAAATAATAGATGAATCGTAAATAAGTGCTGTGTGGTAGCGGCTTCGAATACTACCAACCCTTGCTTTGCTCGTGGGTCTCGTAAAAGACGACTAAGAGCCCTAAATTGACCCGGACCAACTCCATCTGGTACCATTTGGGTCAACGATTACATTCCCAAGGAGGGTTGACGTCAGTCATTGCCGAAACTTTTTGCAATATGTCAAAACAGATGACATATTGCGTCGACCCCAAGCAATTGGGATAAGAGCAAGATGATGATGATGATGATGAAATAATCGTAAATAACATTTTGAAATGAATGATCATGAAATTATCTCTACATATAAAATCATATTTTCCGTTTGGTGACGGAGTACGAATACAATTCATCACCCCATGTCGTGTCCGTGGGTGGCATAAAAAACTACTAAGGTATTAAATATACATATAACATCTATATGAGAGAAGGAAAACTCGAAATAAAACTCTGTATAAACACGTCTG
Source organism: Lymantria dispar (assembly GCA_032191425.1). NCBI lineage: Eukaryota > Metazoa > Arthropoda > Insecta > Lepidoptera > Erebidae > Lymantria > Lymantria dispar. Next base: position 18,905,580 of record CM063457.1, on the reverse strand, counting down.
ACCAGCGTGGTGTAGTAAGTCAATTTCCCTCCTATTATGCAGGAGACTCGAGCTCAAAAGTGGGAGCTAAGGTGATAAAATCAAATGGATAGAGGATAGATAGACTCACTTAAATCTACGCACATTTCTATATCCATCAAGAAAATTAGTAAAATCTAAAGATTTTGGTGTATAGGCAGAGATAAATCTCTGCCTATACACCATGATTGCTTGCCAACTTCCCTAATTACACTCTTACATAGTGACAGATGTTTACTCCTACAATGTTCTCATTAAGATAATCGACTACCATTTTCTCGCTGAACAAGACTTACAAGTATGTTATTCCAGGAATAATTTTGTCTACGACTGCACAGTGTTTAAGATACCGACCAACCATGTCAGGGGATCAAATCTCACGCAGGGCGACACTTTGTGCGATCTAAAAATTGTTGTGCCGAGTCGGGATATAATTTGTGAATATTTTTAAAGGCTCCCGCAACACAGGGATCATTTTCATAGTGCAGTCTTTAAAAAATAAATAAAAAAGAGTTGAATATGTATGTTCTTGTAACAAGTAGCATATGTGCAATTTTTCAAATCATAATCATTGTCACAGCCCATATACATTCCATTACTGAATTCAAGCTTTCTCCTCTGTGGGAGAGAGATTGATCTACTTTACAATGCTAGACTGACATGTTGGTAAAGAGTTTTATTGCCTTCTCTTGCATAGATGTTATCTGATTATCATATCACTTTGTAATTTTTTATGATACCCACGGGTACGACAGCAGTGGTGAATTATATTCTTACTCCATCACCACACGAATTATTCGTGACATGGAATTGATACGTCATCATTTCATTTGCCTGCCCTCATCCCACACGGAGTGGGGTCGGCAGAACATGTTCAGTTTTGAACCCATGTTGTAAGAGAGATACGGCTATTTATTTTATGGCCGGCCGCCTGCCTGACGCCAACCCTCTTCGGGAATTTTTGTTTATGGGAAAAAGATGGGACATGATGAATAAATATGGAAGAAAATAGGTTAAAGATACTACTGTCATGGGATGTAGGAAGGAGGTACGATAGCAACAGCTGGAGCAGTCCGATCGCGCGCCCGTAGTGGCACTAATCAGTTGACGGACGGACAACTGGTAGTAACACCCTCTGAACTATGGATAATAATTGATACGTATAACTTTTCAAATATTTAGTTAGTAATATTTAGAATGTTCGTATTTTTTTATTGAGTTAAACATACATTTTGTCGTCGTTATTCGAATTTTCCGTGTGGTGACCGATAAATAATATAATTACTTCCCAGCCCTTATCTTGCCCGTGTGTGTCGTAAAAGACGACTAAGGGTTATTTTAAAATTGGTGTTGCGGAGACCAACTTTGCTAAGCTCAGTGATCCCCGAAATATGGCCATTAAATGTTTGATGTTGTTTAATGAGTTTAATGAATGGATTTGGTTTCAAGGCCCCAAAACCATTAAACTGCAAACCTTTTTTTTTTTTTTTTTTTTTTAGTGGGCCGCGGTCGGCGTGCCTCCGCACCACTCCGTCCGGGGCGACAGAGGGGCTTAAGCACGCAACTCCCGCAACCCACCCGAACACGTCGCCTTTGTCGTTGGGCAGACCACTGGAGCAGGGTTACTTGTCATCAGTGGCCGGCCCGACGGAATACCCCCTACCCGGGGTACCCTCCAATCGACCGACGTCCCCCCTTGGGGAGGACATCGGTCTTTCCTCACGCGGTCAGCCTCTCGGCGGGTGACGGACTAATCCCTGGTCACGTCACCCGCGGCCTCGGCTAGGGCGGCATTGCACGCAGATAATCCCGCCTGCGCCGCCCCAGTCGCTGGCGGCGGGTCGCTTCGTCGAGGCTGTGCTCCTTGCGTTCGCGACCCGCCGCCTCCTTCTGCGAGATAACTGCCTCGCAGAAGGATGCGACCGCGTCCCAGTTCCTGATGCTGCCGAGCATCTCCCTAGCGATGGTCGGCAGCGTCAGGTCGGCACCGATGATTGCGACGAGTTCACGACGCGGCTCTGCCCAAGCGCCACAGACCTCGAGTGTATGCTGCGCCGTGTCCTCGTCGCAATCGCAGTGGTGGCAGGACGGAGTTCTCTCCCTCCTAGCGACCCTGTACAGGTACTTGCCGAAGCATCCATGCCCCGTCAAGACCTGTACGAGTCGGAAGGAGAGCACCCCATGCCGCCTTTCCAACCACTGCATCAGCACCGGCCGGAAGGCCTCCGCGGTCCAAACACCGTATCGAGGCCTCTCCAGCCGGTCTGCCCAATGGGCGATGACGTCCCGGCGGGCGTCGACGCGCCAGGCGGTGAGCTCCTTCAAGGAAACCACACCGCCCACCCCGCGCACCCCCGACACCCGCCGATACAAGTCGGCGAGCATTTCCGCCTCCAGGTCCCACGGGGGAGTCCCGGCCAATAGGCACGCCGCCTCCGTTGCCACCGTGCGGTACCCGCGGATGATCCTGACCGCCATGACCTTCTGTGGACGCCACAGAAGGGCCTTAAGTCGGGCGGTCATGGATCCCGCCCACACCGGTGCGCCGTACATTGCCATCGACCGGATGACCCCCGCGTACAGCTGTCGGCATGCCGCGCTCGGTCCGCCCACATTCGGCATCAGCCATTGTAGGGCGGACGCCACGCCGACGAGCCTGCGGAAATGCTCCCGAAACCACCATCGCCCGTCGAGCACCAGGCCCAAGTACCTCATATGGGCCTGGATGCTGATCCCAACCGAATTGACGGTGATCGAGACGCCGATGGGAGGGTCCATACGGGGCCCATGGAACAAGAGGGCCTCCGTCTTGTCCAGGGCCACCCTCAACCCCAGCGCCTCGATCCGCCTGACGACCTCTTCGGTGCCTGAGGTCGCCAGGCTTACCGCCTCTTGTAGCGTCCCACCGCAGGCTGTGACGAGCGTGTCGTCGGTGTAACAAATCACGCCCAGCCCGGGTGGGAGGCTCCCCCGCAACGCCCAGTCGTAGCCGATGTTCCACAGGGTGGGTCCGAGGACCGACCCCTGCGGAACACCGCACGTCATGGGCGTTCGCACAACGTCCCCCACTCGGTTGGCGTAGAGGACGCTGCGCCCCACCAAATAGTCTGCCACTAGCCGCCTCAGGTAAGCTGGCACTCCGTGGTAACGAAGCGCCTCCCTGACGCAGCTGAATGGCAGACTATTGAATGCGTTGGCGATGTCTAGGGACACCACCAACAGCACTCCCCCGCCGGTGACGGCCTCAGTCGCCACGGCCCTCAGGCGCAACAGGGCCTCGATCGTCGAACGACCCCTCCTAAACCCAAACTGGGCGTCCGACAGATCGGGCCCCGTGCCGACGAGGTGCCGCTCGATGCGGGCAGCTACTACCCTCTCCAGTAGCTTGCCCATATCATCGTGCAGCACGATAGGCCTGTAGGCCGATGGCGACTCCGGAGGCCGTCCCCGCTTCGGCAGGAAAGAAAAAACTAATAAAAAAACTGCAAACCTAGGATGTGTATAAATATATTATATCAGAACGTCAGAGGGCTAAGAACAAAAACTGAGCAATTCATGTCCTTGATTGAATCATCTTGTTCAGATATATTTGTGGTTACCGAAACAGGATTAAACAATTCTATCCATGATGCTGAGTTTGTACTCAAAGGCTATCATACATTAAGATGTGACCGCGCAGATGGACGTCATGGTGGCGCACTTTTATTGGCCACACCGCGTTTGGAGCTACGTCGATTACCATTGCCCGGTAATTATGAAATAGACAAGTATTGTTTTGAAATTATCTGTGCTGCTGTATATATGCAAAATAGATTCTTATTTACATGTTGTACGGTTTATATTCCGCCACAAACTGATGAGTGTGAATATATGATATTATTTAATTTATTAGAAAAAATGTGTATTAAATATAGAAATAACTTGATTGTTTTAGGAGATTTTAATTTATTTTCGTGTAATACTAATGTAACTATTTATTATGATTACTTTATAGCGTTCTGTGAATTTGTTCAGTGTAATTTGGTTCCTAATTGTAACGGCAGACAACTGGATCTTGTATTGAGCGCGCGCGACGGTGTATCGGTTAACTTGGCGGACGAAGCGTTGCTACCCGTGGACGCGTATCACCCCCCACTTGTCGTTCGTCTATCTTTCGGTGCGCAGTGGAATGAAAACCTCTTGGCATTTCCCGTATCTTCTCTTATGTTACCACATATACGACAATCTCAAAAGTCCTTAGTTAGAAAACAATGGAATTTCAAAAAAGCTGATTTTAACCGTTTATATTATTTGATATCTATAATAGATTGGAGCGAAATATACAGTTTAAATGACCCTGATCTAATATTAAATTTATTATATGAGAAAATTTACGAAGTATTTAATGTTTGCATCCCTTGTAAGACAACCAGTTCGACGGATAGACGTTATTCTTATCCTGTGTATTACACCACCGAAATAATTATAAATATTAAGCTTAAACACAAATTACACAAAAAATACAAATCCAGTAAATTGCACAGTGATTATCAAGCATTCTCACTGTGCAGAGCAAGAGTGAAAGCGCAGATGGGCCGAGCACTTGATCAATACATCGATCGGATACAAAATCACTTGGCAACCAAACCTCAAGCTTTTTGGGCTTATGTGAGATCTAGGAAAGGTAATTCAAAAAAGCCGAAACTAATCAACGAGGGACGAGCATTATCTGAACAGGAATGTGCAGATGAATTTGCTCGATTTTTTCATTCTGTATATAACCCGGAGCCGCCTGTGCTGAGCGTGACGACGGCGAGTGCGACGGCAACAGAAGCGCCAGGTGCGTGGGTGCGTCTCGCTCGCTTGAACGCTGCTAACGTGCATCGTGCTCTCTCTCATTTACCACCAAAAACGAGCTCTGGCCCCGACAATATACCAGCGTTCATATTTAAAGACTGTAGTTCGGTATTAATTAATCCGTTGTTACACTTATTTAATGCATGCATACAACGTGCAGTGTTTCCCGATTGCTGGAAACTCACAAGAGTTGTACCCGTCCCAAAAGGTAGCGCAAGTTCAACACCCAGTGACTATAGACCTATTGCGGTTCTCTGTACTCCTGCTAAAGTATTCGAGTCCGCCATTCACAGCTGCATATATGAACAGGTAAGTGCCCAATTATCCGATGCACAACACGGTTTCCGCCCTGGTAGGAGCACTACAGGTAATTTACTCCACTTGATGACAAAATTGTTACCAGGGGTCGATGCTGGTCGGCAAGTGGACGTTGCCTATTTTGATTTTCGGCGAGCATTCGATATGGTCCATAATGACCATCTGCTTTTGAAGCTAGCGAATACGGGTTTCACTCCACATACGTTAACTTTCTTTGCCAGTTACCTAAGAGATAGACGCCAATACGTTGATTGTGGTGGATATATTTCCGAGTCCTACTATACACGATCTGGGGTTAGTCAAGGCAGTAACCTTGGGTCCCTTCTGTTTATTTTCATGGTCAACGATTTGCCTAAAACCGTCAAGATATCTACTCCCTTGCTATTTGCAGACGACTTAAAGTTAGTTTTAGAAATTAAAGAAGAAACAGATCATAGTTTACTTCAGATTGATATTAATAGTATAGCGGCATGGAGTTCGGTAAATCAGTTGCAATTTAATGTGTCTAAGTGCTCAATTTTATCATTCAGTAGAGCGCGCACTCCTAGTCATCATCAGTACCACATAAATGGTGAACTGCTGCAACGCGTTACTGAAGTCAAAGACTAGGGTGTTCGGTATTCAGCTGATTTAAATTTTAGACAACATGTTATTGATGTTTGCAAGAGGGCTTACCGACACTTGGGGTTTGTTTTGCGTCAAGCAAATAAATTCACTAATATCAGGGCGTTAAAGGCGTTATTCGAGACATTAGTTAGAAGTCACTTAGAATGCAATTCGGCAGTGTGGGCTCCCAATGAAACTAAATATATAATAATGATGGAGCGTATACAAAATAAATTCTTAAGATTTTTATATTCAAAACAGTTCGGGGTATATCCAGGATACCCATCATTATATCCGACTGCATTTATATTAGGTATGGTAGGTTACTACAAATTAGAAATAAGAAGAGAAATGGCTCTTGTCATGTATGTATTTAAAGTGTTACGGGACCTAATCCACAACCCAGCTATTCTGCAAGAGATTCAGCTGTATGTACCAGACGAGTACGTTTGTAGGCGGCGGCGGCCTCCACTCTTGGACGTGCCACGGTCTCGCACCAACTTGTTACAGCAAGCACCGAGTCACACGCGCTCTACATGTGCTTAACGCTGTGTCACACACACACACACACACACACACTGATATATTTTCGTGTTCACTGAACGAATTCACACGTACAGCTATTTTAATTTTAAGTAAATAGATATAAGAATTTTGTGTTATTTATAATTATTACTATATGTTTGTATTTACTAAGACTGTCTTCCTCTATCGAATTGGGTTGTAATACCTGTAATGATAGCTGTGTATTAAATAAATAAATAAATAAAAATTACGCATAGATATATACATATATCTATCCAAAAAAAGGTAAACTCGAAACTAACCCTGTACCAATCTGTCTGACGAGTAAGGTCAATTTCCCACCCACTGTAGATAAGGCTGGAGCCAGTTGTGGGACGTATATGATCAGAAATGAATTCATAAAGTAATTTGAATAAATTATTTTACGTATGCTTTCACAAAAAAAAAATCGCAATGACACATTCGCGTTGATATTGAAATTTGACTAACATACGTTCTTATATATTAATGCATTCAACAGCATAAACAGACTTAGTTTCTTCTTAAAAAGAAGAAAATATAATTTTTTAAATATTTAGTATATTTTGGTAATTAATTAGTCTTGAATTTGTTCTTAGGTCACTTTCGCAAAAAAATATTTATATAAAAAATTGATTTTGTTTTTCTAAAACACCAGTTTCAGTTCAGCGTCTGGCTATTTCCCTAAGTCCAGATGCTGGAAAGTATTATATTTTCATTTATAAATGTCTATGTTGAACTAGAAACCATTTTTTATAGTTGAATGTAAAATATATTATAAAATAATTATAATTTAAATGCTATTTGTACAGTTAAAATGTTTATAAGGTAGTAATAATAAATAATATTAGCGTGTAGTGAAGGAGTAAGAATCATCCCTTCGATAAATGGGAATGATCATCCAACGCGACTAGGGAATGCAATAATTTCCAAAAAAAAAAAAATCTATACCTACCAAGTCGCCCATTTCGCGTGGTATCGAAATAAGAATACAATTCATCACTCCTATTCTTGCTCGCGGATCAAAGTACTATGATATGCAGATAACATAAATATGTATATAAAAGAGAAGACGAACTCTGCATAAAATCATATGCTTACCGAACGTGTTATAATAGATCAATTTTCTTCCCATAATGGTTCGAGCTTTGATTCGAGGCTCGAGCCCATTCAAGCGTATTTTAAGAAGAACATTGTTATATCTTAAAATATTTATTTCGATTAATTATAAGATTTTTAAAGTTTCATCTGTCAGTTCTCAGATAAATATTGCTGAATTATCAAAGTAGGTACTGATTCTTTGATGTTATTGTTAAAACCCTCAAATAAAAGTTAGTATAATCTTCCGTGTGGTGACGGAGTAAGAATACAATTCACCACCTTATATATGTATATATATATATCTTACCTGTGGGTGATCGTACGAGACGACTAAGGGATATAAAACGCATATAACATCTATGCGAGAGAAGGAAAACTCGAAATAAAACCCTATACCAATACGTCTGACCAGCGTGGTATAGTAGGTCAATTACCCTTCCATTATGGAAGAAGCACGAGCCCAACAGTGGTACGTATATGGACTGAGATGATGATGATGATGATAACCTCAGTATAACCTCAAATGAAATAAGGACTAAACTCAATTCTGGTTAGAAAATGGAGCTTCACATGGTGTGCACATTTAACCAGTGAAAGACACGTAAATGGCAAGAACGCAGGCAATAAACTGTAAAATTAATTTCTAATATCATATCACCATCTTATTTCTACCCACATAAATCCCATTGTTGGGTTCGAGCGTCCTCCGCAACGGGATTTAAATTATGACGTGTTATATCGCGCTGGCTAGATGTGTTGACATAGGGTCTTCTGTAGTGTTTTCCTTCTTTTACATGGGTGTTACCTGCATTTCATATCCCTTAACCTTCTTCTACCACGGCCACGGGCAATAGACGGTGTTGAAATGTTATTCTTACTCCATCATCACATGGAATACTTTCTAATATGCGGTAAAGTAATTGCAATATCAAGCACAATGGTTATTATTTCGTTAAATTACTAGATACTTAAAATAGACTTCATACATAAATATCTTTTGGAAGACTCGTATTCAGCGAATATAAAATCTAAAGCCAGAAAGTATCTTTATATAAAGTTATGAAATGTAGCAACATTAAATCAACTCACATACGAAGTTATTTCTTTGGTAAATAATTTGAGGTGCCTCTTGAAAGCCAAAGGGTTTATCATTTACAATGAATTCTGATCTCAATGTATAAGGAAATAATTAGAGGGCATCATACAAGGGCCACTTATGTTAAGGATATTCGTTATATTATAATATCCGCATAGTATTGGATAAATATTATCATGAAAAAAGATTATTGATGTGTAACATTTTCTCCAGCTTTATTACGTAATGAGAGAGTAACTTCATAATTAGGGAAGCAAGTGTGTAAAAAACCGGCTAAGTACGACTCGGAGTCGCGCACATAGGGTTCCGTATCATTATCTCTAAAAATTGCGTTTGTTGTATGGGAGATTAAATATTTATTTATTTTGTTTTTAATATATGTTGTTACAGCGGCAACAGAAGTACATAATTTGAAAAAAAATTAACTGTCTAGCTATCGCGGTTCTTGAGAAACAGCCTGCTGACAGACAGACAGATGGACAGTCAGCGAAGTCTTAGTAATAGGGTGCCGTTTCTACCCTTTGTGTACGGAACCCTAAAAAGAATCGAGTGATTTTATGCGTCCTAAATTTGGCCGTCAGATAGTGACTCAAGGTGATAATTCATAAATATAGTATCCTCGTGTGATGGTGGAGGAGAAAGATGGAGAGGAACTAATAAATGCAACTAAATAATCATCGACTTTTGGCTCTTTGGAATAGACTTAATGAGGACTTTACTCCTTAATAACATTGAAGGTATAGCGGTCATAATAACTTTATACAAGATTACATTCTGTTCCGGCTCTTTCGGATATTCTGTCATCATCTCAGCTGGATACAGGCCTCCACAATGGGAAGGGAATTGACCTACTATTCCACACTAGTCAGACGTGTTGGTATAGGGTTTTGTTTCCAGTTTTCCTTCTCTTGATGTTATATGCTTATTATATCCCTTAGTTGTCTTTTACGACATCCACGGGCAAGATAGCGAGTGGTAAATTGTATTCTTACTCCGTCACCACACGGAAAGCTATAGCAAAAGTAAGATGTAGCAATAAATAGTATACCTAACAGCAATTCCGTTAGAATATCAATCTAGAAAGATTTTATTAATAGAAATTGATAATAGCTAATATTTTTTGCTATCAAAAGTATGCACATTATTTTTTCATATTTGTGGGTATTCTGATTTGAATGTTAGAATTAGAAAATGCCCTTTGTTCAGTCACGGGGATATTCGGATCTATTCCAAGAAAACGATTTCTTCGTAAATAATTTTCGTTTAATATTTGAATTTGAATTTATTACATGTAGGTGTATCGGCAACCCTTAATTGTATAAGAGTATTGAAAAAGAGTAATAGAAATCATACAATATTAATAGTTCAGTCGTTCTTCGCGATCATCATTCCAACCTCATTCGTCAAGGTCGGACCGTCTTCGTTATATGCCACTAGATGGCGCTAAAAGTTAGCGGCGTCGACATGCCCCCGGCCTTGGAAGCACCGTCTTGCAAAGGTGGTACATCAGATGTCTTGGTGGGATAATTCTCTGTTAGTAATGGGCATAATTTGGAGAATGCCCTCCTCATGGGACCATTCGTGGTAAATAAATCGGCAAATCGTGAGCCACCATCAGCGCCCGAATATATATATGGTTAACACGCCCCATTCGCCATTTAAGTTCGCCGATTTAATACATAGCGTATTGAAGAGGCAATAGAGTGTAACCGTGGCTCTAAAGTGTTCGCACGAGATTTGTCTATCGGGCACAGCCAAATGACCAAGATGAAGACCGATGATGGCACTGTTATTTCATCCCAGAGCGAGATCTTGGGAGAGCTCGAAAGGTTCTATGGGCACTTGTATAGATCATCCCAGAAACCTGTTGCCGGCTTGGTCCAAGATCCCAGATCGAAGCTAACTCGGCACTACACCGAAGAAATCCCGGACGTCAGCTTGTACGAGATCAGAATGGCTCTGAAACAATTAAAGAACGGGAAGGCACCGGGACATGACCAGCAAGCCAACTTTAAAAGCCCTACAGAATTTGTTTAATTTTGTCCTTCTTAGGGGCGACCTTGAGTCATGAGTCAGAGTCGTGGACCAGGAGTGTGGTGGTGCTGTTTTTCAAGAAGGGCGATAAAGCGCTCTTAAGGAATTACAGACCCACCTCACTCTTGAGCCACGTCTACAAATTGTTCTCAAAAGTCATTACGAACCGACTCGCGTACAAGCTCGAGGACTTCTAGCCGCCCGAGTAAAGCGGCTCCCGAAGAGGTTATAGTGCCATAGATCACATCCACACGCTACGCCAGATCATACAGAAAGTGCCAAATTGACTATCGGTACTTCCAAGTGCTTAAGTGTTTGTATAGAAACGCTACTATGTGAGTCCGCATCCAGAATAAGAGTACGAAACCGATCCAATTGCAGAGAGGTGTGAGACAGGGTGACGTCATCTCTCCGAAACTGTTCACCACTGTGCTGGCAGATGTCTTCAAGCTCTTAGACTGGACCGGACTCGGCATCAACATTAACGGCGAATACATCACTCACCTTCGATTTGCTGACGATATCGTAGTCATGGCAGAATCCATAGAGAACCTTTTCACTATGCTCAGTGACCTCAGCCGGGTTTCTCAACTAGTGGGTCTACAAATGAACATCGACAAGACGAAAGTCATGTCTAATGCCCATGTCATTCGTGTACCGGTACTAGTTGGGAATGCGAATCTCGAAGTCGTGGATTATTATGTTTACCTTGGACAGGCAGTCCAGTTAGGTAGATTCAATTTCGAGAAAGAGGTCAGCCGACGAACCCAACTCGGCTGGGCAGCGTTCGGGAAACTTAAGAGGATCTTCTCATCCAATATTCCGCAGTGTCTAAAAACAAAGGTTTATAACCAGTGTGTGTTACCAGCAATGACTACGGCACTCAAACGTGGTCTCTAAATGTCGGCCTCATAAAAAAGCTCAAAGTTGATCAACGTGCTATGGAGAGGGCTATGCACGGTATTTCGCTACGTGCTAAAATCCGAAACACGGAAATCCGTAGAAGAACGGGTGTAACTAACATAGCTGGCAGAATTAGCACGTTGAAATGGCAATGGGCAGGCCACATCGCTCGTAGAACCGACAACCGTTGGGGAAGAAAGGTTCTTGAGTGGCGACCACAAATCGAATGGCACAGTGTAGGACGACCACCTAGAAATAGAATGGTACAGTGCAAGACGACCACCACCTCCCCACTAGGTGGACAGACGACATTCTCAAAGTCGCAGGGAACCGTTGGATGCAAGTGGCGCAGGACCTTTCCGAGTGGCATTCTCGTGGAGAGGCCTATGTCCAGCAGTGGACGTCTGTAGGCTGATGTATGGATGGATGGATATGTACATACATAGCATGTCAAAACATAATGCTCCTTCTCCATAGTTGGGTACAAAGTACAAATTATTACGCGTGTATTACACATTTTAAGTAAAAGCATATTTACGTTTTTTTTTTGCTCACCTGTATTTGATTTTAAATTCCGAACGTTTCAGCCTTCATTTTCACGTCATGGACGCTGAAAAGTGCTTTAGTCGATATAAATAAAATGTTAATTTTTTGTGCAGTACTACGAAGTGTATAAATGTGTACATAATCTATAAACTAATTAAAAACAACATACATTATAGTTTACAAAGGCCATAAATGTAACATTACCATAATAAATGTTCTTAATTCATCATCATCATCATCATCATCGCAGCCCACATACGTCCCACTGTTGGGCTCGGGCCTCCTCCACAATGGGAGGGAATTTGACCTACTATACCATGCTGGTCAGACATGTTGGTATAGGGTTTTGTGTCGAGTTTTCCTTCTCTTGCACAGTTCTTACGTGCATATTATATCCCTTAGTGGTCTTGTACGACATCCACGGGCAAGATAGGGAGTGGTGAATAGTATTCTTACTCCGTCACCACACGGACGTTCTTAATTCATTGAACATCAATTAACTAATACTGTACAATATAAGCATAGGATAGTTATTGGTTTTGGGTTAACCTACTGGGATTTATGTATTGACCGATTTACAACAAAGGTATTGTTAAAGTTTAATTAAATATTGACGAAATATCCGTGTTAATAATTAATATTTAGGGACATTTCTGACATGAGTAGGGTCTTAATTTAAAGAAAAATACTGGCCGAGGAATGATAACTTGTATACCAGGTACTATCAAGTTCATCCAGGCATCAATTAAAACTATTAGATCATGATAGAGCTTTATTGTGATACGGTTATCGTGCAGGAGGGCACTGCTTCTAGAGCTATAAAGAAGGCCAGGGCAAAGTGTAAATTATTTCCCGATGAGATAAGAGTTTTTCTGTGTGGTGACGGAGTAAGAATGCTATTCTCTATCACCTATCTTGCCCGTGGTTGTTGTAAAAGATAACTAAGGGATATAACACGCATATAATATTTATGCAAGAGAAGGAAAACTGGAAATAAAACCCTATACCAACACGGGGTGCCCGTGTACCTCAGGCGGCTGGTGGCAGACTACTTGGAGGGGCGCAGCGTCCTCTACGTTGACCGAGTAGGGGACGTTGTGCGAACGCCCATGACGTGCGGTGTCCCGCAGGGGTCGGTTCTGGGTCCGACCCTGTGGAACATCGGCTACGACTGGGCGTTGAGAGGAAGCCTCCCACCCGGGCTGGGCATAATTTGCTACGCCGACGATACACTCGTCACAGCCCGGGGTGGGACGCTAGAGGACGGCCTCCTCCATAGTGGGAGAGTAATTGACCTACTATACCACGCTAGTCAGACGTGTTGGTATAGGTTTTATTTCGAGTTTTCCTTCTCTCGCATTGATGTTATATGCGTTTTATATCCCTTAGTCGTCTCGTACGATCACCCACGGGTAAGATACGAGGTGGTGAATTTTATTTTTACTCCGTCACCACACGAAAAAATGGTTAGTATTTATTAAACATTTTTTTTTTTTGTGGGTGGGTCGCGGTCGGCGCGCCTCCGCACCACTCCGTCCGGGGCGACAGAGGGGCTTAAGCACGCAACTTCCGCGACCCACCCAAAAACCACGTCGCCTTCGTCGTTGGGCCGACCACTGGAGCAGCGTTAACTTGTCGTCAGTGGTCGGCCCGACGGAATAACCCCTATTGGGGTACCCTCCCATCGACCGACGTCCTCCCCTCTGGGAGGACGTCGGTCTTTCCTGACGCGGTCGGCCTCTCGGCGGGTGACGGACTAATCCCCGGTCACGTCACCCGCGGCCTCGGCTAGGACGGCATGAGGCGCAGATAGTTGCGCCTACGTCGCCCCAGTTGCCGGCGGCGGATCTCCTCATCGAGGCTCCGCTTCTCGCGCAGTATTTATTAAACATTAAAAATTGCAACGCGACAACAACCAATACAAACACGATGAAATCCGTAAAGTAGTTTTATTCAGCCTCCTCGTTATGGAGCTGTATGGCATCCAAATGCATTGGGTGGTGTGGGACCGGAATAGCCTGTCGCAATAAAGAGGTTTTTCAATTAAAATACCAAAAATAGAACTGTTACCGTTAAAATTCAAAAAGCTTTTATCTTAACTGGACCTTTCTAACTGTACCTTTCTAGTGTAAACTGCACTAACTGTACCTTTCTTGTGTCTGTCTGCAATCTAATTTTCCACGCTATTGACCGGCTTTCCAGGTTTTTAAGCAAAAAAATTGCAGATCTTTTATAGGTGAACATATTAATAACGACACAGTGTGCATTAAATAATATTGTAATACATAGTTCTCATTTAACCACCGTCTCAAGATAGCGAGCTATATTTTTCTTTTCAAATCTCTTAATATAAGTGTTAAATAAGGAACGTTAGGTAAATAAATGATAAATTTAGTGTCATCACACTAAATAAATATGACTGCGGCTTTAAGTAATATTTCTTTTTAAACGTTCTTGGTATCAAACGAAGGACTTTGACAAACAGAAAATGATGCATCGAAACGAGATCGATCACGATCGATATGGTGGTGTGTGAGTGGTTTACATTTTCTTTTCAAATCCTTTGGTATAGTAATAAGTATAACAAAAATGCAACATCAATAATAATTAATAATATAGTTGTATAGTTATTTTACTACCATCTACACTAAATACTTACTGTGTTATAGCTAACAATAGCAGCGAAAGACTAATAATAACATTTTGCTTTTATTTTTGCCTCTTTAATACATCCCTAGCGAAATGGGTTAGCATTGGAGGTTTCTGTTGAGAGGGTATTCATGTGCTTATGTGTTATATTGCTATACCACTAAGTTTAGTAACTAATTTTTTTATGTCCATTTTCACCAACGGCCTCATAAATGTGTCTTTTTTTAGGGAACAAGCTGTATTCTTTCAACGCAGAAAATAGACGGCGTGCAACCGAATAAATTGTTGTACCTACACGTTAGTCTTTATGGCTATCGCCCTTTTGGGCACCAACTCGTGTCGACACATCACAGTAATTTTCACTGTAGGTGAGTCGCCCACGCGAGTCGGTATCTCAGCGGATGAAAGACTAATCTGCGGTCCTGTCTCATGCTGCCACGGTTATAGTGATATAACCAGACATGCACGGAGCGGAGCGGAGAGGTGGAGAGATATCACCGTAGAGGAGTTGCTCTGGAACCCCTCGCCGCCTCCTTTTGCAATACTTCTAAATATACCTTTTTGTGACTGGCTATGGTCTGAAGACGCCCCGTTTAATCTGTTTGAGGCGACGGAAGACCGGCGCAGGACCCCTTAACCTACTGAATTCTATTCCCATCGCTATTAGACTATCTATTGATACCCATTCGACCTCCCCATTGTATACAATGCAATATATCCTGTTGCCACTTGTCTTCGATGTCAAACCGTCTGATTCGAGTAAATCAATTTCCTTCGTTTTGAGGAAGAGGCCGAAGCCTGAAATTTGGGTGTTTTATGGGCTGAGAAGAAGAATTTATCCTGTTTGATTAGCCTTAGATGTATAAAGTAATACAGGCGAAACATATCATTGCCTTAAGTTCTGCCTAAAATTTTATAGCCGTTGATGAAAAAAGGGATTAGATTAGAAGAAAAACTGAAACGCTTTACAAGGTAACGTTAATTTATTTGGAAAATTAAAATTTTTCGACTAAATTCAGCAGCAACCACAAATTTTTAAAAGATAAGAAAGCTGTTAAGAAAAATTAAGATAACTTCATTTGCAGATGTTAAGCGGCGGGATAAATCATATACAATGGTCGTAGGCGTTTAAGTCAAAGTGCCTTTTAATTAAAGGAATGAAAAAGTATTAATGCCTTTTCAGTGCCTACTTATGTTTTTATAAGATGATTTCAAGTTATGTTTAAAATTGTATTTATGTAACTGAAAATATGTAAGGGCTTAAATTATACATTCATTATATAACTTTTCATAGCTGAGTGAGCCCTATAATACAACTGTTTATATCTCAATTGAATTGCATCATTCCCTTATTGAACTCAAAGTATTAGTATGATTATTCACTTTTTAAACTTTTGGTGAGCTAATCACTTTTCCGTGTGGTGACGAAGTAAGAATACAATTCACCACTCCCTATCTTGCCCTTGGATGTCGTAGAAGACGACTAAAGGATAAAATATGCACATGACATCTGTGCGAGAGAAGGAAAACTTGAAATAAAACCCTATACCAACATGTCTGACCAGCATGGTATAGTAGGTCAAATTCCCTCCCATTGTGGAGGAGGCCTAAGCCCAAGCCAGCCCAACAGTGGGACGTATGTGGGTTGCAATAATGAGCTACTCAAATTAAATAGAGGGTGCAATGGTCTGCGTTGAAGACCTTAGTGATTCCATGCTTAACGCCTGCTGAGTTGTTCAGGGCCTGCTTTTCTGCTCACGGCGCCTACCAAGTACATATTTTTAGTACAAACCTACAACTTCTGCACAATTATCAACAAGATTTTCTGTATCGGGTAGATAATTATAAATGTCTGTAATAACGATTACTTGTTGGACGTGAGACACCTTAGTCCGCCTGTGACCATGAATGCTGCAAAGTGGTCGAAACATCGGGCAATCATAAATCAAATACAAACGCGATATAATCCGTAAAAGTAAGTTTGATAATTTTAAACAGTTAAAAGCATTTTAAGTGCAAATTGTGATCATACAAATTTATCTTTAGATATTGTGATTTGTTGTGATCAATTTTCAGAATAGACAAACCACTGAAAAACAAAAAGGAATCTAACTAAATGTCTTCAAATTTTCGATAGAGATAAATGACTGGATGGGAAGATGGGAGGTCGTTTCAATTTACATAATATAATTTATCTAAATAATCGTTTTACTTTTCCAAATAATGGTATCATTCTTTTGGGTAAATATAAACTAAATAGCTGCAATTTGCTAAATTTTCGCATGATCTATATAATCGTAAGCTGAAACTTCATCATTTTTTACTTTTACTTTTACAAAACGCTTATGATCACAGATAATTCCACTAATTTATAGACGAATTGTATTACTATCTTATAGAAACTAGCTGATTACTTCTTTATAAATAGATCTTATGTTCTTCACAATACAAATCAGCAATTTCATCATAATTTTCATCTTTTATTTTCTTTCTTTTACTTCTCTTGCAGTGACTCTATTATATGTAGAAAATGTACCTTAATTTTTATGGACTTTAAGTAAAAATTTTCACGTTTATCTGTTAGGAGACGGGTGAAGAATACAACATATACCCTTGCGAGTCATAGCACCTAAAGGAATAGGCGGTAGCTTCCTCTGAGAAACATTTAACATCAACTTAGTTCACCAAACCACCTGCCAAATGTAGCGACTAAATCCACAGTGTAGACATTTTCACCCTTTGGAGATATCTATGCCTAAAAATGATGAATAATTTATGGGTATTACTATGGCAATAATCATTGTCTAGAATTATAATATATTATGGCAAAACACATGTGCTGGAATCGATTACGTTGTCCCATGTTTAGCATATCTCATGCTCATCATCAGTGCGAGTGCCCAGTGGCATCTGCGAATCCGGTTTTGGTCGGTTTGGAAAGCGACCTGGTTGTGGTATATGATAGTGATGGCATGCGGTGTGACACCATAGTAATAACATCTATTAACATTGGATGCGATGGGGCCTCATCGGAAGATGCCGCTGGACCCTCAAGAAATAAACACAACCGTTTGAAGATGTGTTGCGTCATATCGTATGTTACGAGAATGTCTTACCTTTCAAGTTGACTAACTTTCTGTGATTATTTGTAAACTACCCTCTATCGTATCACAACCAAACCAAACACACTTAAATGAAATTCAAAATGAATAAACTAAACGGATACCTAATGAAAATAATAACAAACTAGTTTGCTTGAAATTCCATTATCTTCTGCCTTCAAATATCACGCTCCGCGATCTATATATATGATTAAGTAAATTTATATCTAGGTACAAATAACTCTCCGTATGCATATCTTTCTTTTATATAATTTTGAAAATAAAGCAAAACCACGGCTAAATACAGTTCACGTTATACATCATCATCTCATCATCATCTCAGCCCATACACGTCCCACTGTTGGGCTCGGGCCTCCTCCATAATGGAAGGGTCATTGACCTACTATACCACGCTGGTCAGACGTGTTGGTATAGGGTTTTATTTCGAGTTTTCCTTCTCTCGCATAGACGTTATATGCGTTTTATATCCCTTAGTCGTCTCGTACCATCACCCACGGGTAAGTTAGGGGGTGGTGAATTGTATTTTTACTCCGTCACCACACGGAAGAGTTAGGGGGTGGTGAATTGTATTCTTACTCCGTTCACGTTATACATAATACACATATTTCGTAGAGTTGTCAGATTATGCCGAGTTGCGCAGTTATTCCTTTGGTAAATATTTCGAAATCCTCTCTCCAACTATATAAGGTTTATTACTTACACGGAATGTCAATGTACTTTGCAGGTAGAGGTCACGTAAAGAGCCATCCACTTATACAAGGGTTCTTTGTGGCATTAACAAGTTTGTTAACGTAAATTATGAAATGATTATGGATGCTTTTCATAAATCCTATGAATAGACTTACTTGTGGCATAATAAAAAAAAATTAAATAGAGTAAAATAAGCCTGTAAGAGCCTCTTAAAGTTTACCGGAAAGTTTCACTTATACTTAATGATACTATAATTTTCATAATTATATAAAAGAGAAAGAAATAGAGCAAAACAAGCTACTAAGATCATAATGATTTCTGATGTTTACGCGAGTATTATACATTTTAAATAAAACTACTTTACGGACTTTATCGCGTTTGTATTTGATTTTTGATTACCCGACGTTTCGAACACTTTACAGCGTTCATGGTCACGGATGGACTAAGATGTCTCACGTCCAACAAGTCATCGTTACTACCGATACCGATCGATACCCTTTCAGGTACCATTCGACGCCCCTGCAACAACCTTTATGCGAGTGGCAGAGTAATCCCCGGTTCGTCTACGTGCAATCTCGGCTAGGGCGGCGCCAGGCACAGGTACTCGCGCCTACGTCGCCCAACGCTCCGGCGGCGGAGCGTGTCTTGGTAGAGGAATTAGTCCCGGAACCGCTCCGCCACCTACTTCAGCGAGTGCGTTTTGACGGATTAACCGTAATGATACAAGAACGACGAGGAACTTCAGAACCCGCTATGTGGCGCGAGGTGTGATAACTGTGTTTCTGTCTTCTGTCTTTGGAAATGGATTACACATCGTCATCATCACATCCCAAGTCCCACTATTAACATCGGGCCTCCTCTACAATAAGAGGGAAATTCTATAGTATTCCTTCTCTTGCAACATCTATATTAGGTACATATTAAATCCCTTAGTCGTCTTTTACGATACCCACGGGCAAGAAAAGGCATGTTGAATTGTATTCCTACTCCCTCACCATACGAATAGTGTATTATTGGTGCCTATTAATAGCGAATTCATTGACATTTAATTCATTATTTTCAACGTATATCTTGATAATCTGTTCAGTAGTTTTTTTATTAACAAAACCATAAATCCTCACAAACTTTCACAATTATAGTGTATGACTAGCAATCCGCCATCGCTTCGCTTCGGTTATAGGTTATAGTCGTTTTACCCGCGTAGTTCTCGTTCCCGTGGGAATACCGGGATAAAATATAGCCTAGTTTACGCCCTGATATTATAGCTTTCCATTGGTGAAAGAATTTTTGAAATCGGTCCAGCCGTTTTGAAGATTACCCGGAACAAACAGACAGACAGACAAAAATTTTTTAATTGCTATTTTAGGCATATGTATAGTGCAAATAACCGTGTGAGCATGAAAAAAGCCTATTATTTTGACATTACAAACAGACACTCCAATTTTATTTATTGGTATAGATATGTTATATTATACATTCCGTACTTCGTAAATTTTTTCATAATTTTATCCTTGTAGAAATCCAAATAAATAATAAAAATCCGAATTAGCGAGCTTAGTTTGGCGTTATTTATTGGCGAAAGGTGTTTTTTTTTTGATAAATTTATTTAGATATTAAAGGGTAATTATGGTGCTTTAAAATATCATCATTCAGATCTTCGCTGTCCACTGTGAGATGTAAGCCTCGTTCTATTTAAACACAAATTACGGTTTTGTGCCGCCCGTGTCCAACGACTCTCAGTAACTTTCATCAGGTCATCGATCCACCTGATCCACTTTAGAACATTACTTGCCTAGCGATTAGCAGTTCGTCACGTAATTTGGCTTGGCTTTTACCACATCAACGTGTTAACATCCGTCTTTCTATCTTTCTGTATTTCGAATTCTATTTCACAGGGAAATGTCAAGCTTACCCCGCTCCATAGCACCCTGAGTGACTTTAAGTTTGGTCATGAGGCCTATATTTAGGAACGCCTTTCTATGCCATAAATCATCACTTAGTTAGTCGGTAGTTGTAAGGTAGTAAGTAAGGTAGTTGATTACTTTTTCGAAATTAGATTTTGCCCACATAAGCACTTCAGTACTTCGATATAATGACACTAGAAGACTGCAGACCGCTGAAGGAATACGGCAAGGCGCCACTAAGTTTCGATAGAATTAAGGGCTTTTTCTATGAGTACACAAACGATATTATTGATTTAATAAATAAATAAGTAAAATTATAAATTTTGAATAACCCGCGACACAAACTAAAATAATACAAAAAAAAAGTATCACGTTCTCTTCAACAGGAATTATTAATTAATTGTCACTTGATGACTAGACTAGCAAGCTTGAAGCACCTAATTGAGTAATAATACATCATTATATCACTTTGAAAAAGAGCTGATACACTTACACTGCTGAACTGATATTAACTAAACATAGCTAAGAATCACTGTAAGAAAACTGGCTTTCATAAGAAGAAAACCGCATCGAAATTGATTCATTCGTTTGAGAGTTACAATGCCACAAATGGACACACACATACACACACACACACACAAACACACACGCACGCACGCACGCACGCACGCACGCACGCATGCACGCACGCACGCACCCACGCACGCACGCACGCACGCACTCACGCACGCACTCACGCACGCACGCACGCATGCACGCACGTACGCACGCACGCACGCACGATGGCACGCACGCACACACATAGGCAGATAGACATTGACGCCAAACTTATAACCTGCAAGAAATTTACTTATTAACATTATATTGAATCCAAACATTCTACTGCAAGCTTTCGAGGAGTTGGGCTCTCAGGAGACTATCCAGGTTGTAGTACCAGGTCAGCGTGTCTGTATTGCAAGATCCTGCTGGGTACCTACTAATTCAAACTAATCTATTAAACCCAAAAATAACGATATATCTGCTGTGAATTTTCGAAGAGTTGGGTTCTCTGAAGACCATTCTGGTTGCAGCATCAGATCGAAGTTATCAATTAATTTTCATTTAACGATGAAATATACTGGCACGCGTGATGCAACTATTCGAGTAATCATTACATCACTTTTGAAAAGAGCTGATACTCTTACACTGATGGATCTATATTAATCAAACATAAACCACCCCCAGGAAACAGGCTTTCAAATAAAAAATATCGCAATGGAATCCGTCCATCTGTTTGGGAGCCACGATGCTACAGACAGACACACTCACACACACAGATAGACAGACATCGACGTCAAGCTTATAACACCCCTCTTTTTCCGACGAGGGTTAAAAATAAATAGAAATAGAAATAAATAATAAAATAATGAAAATAAATATATTAAATATTAAAAGAAAAGAAAAACATATAATGATACCGATGATTTACGAGGATTGAATACGGGTTGTATGAATGCGACTGGTTAATGTCCAAGTGAGATATTTTTTTTTTTTTTCGAGGCGTAATGCTCGCCGGATTGTATCGGCGGGTGACGGGGGTGCGAGCGGAGGGCGGCGTGATCTCATTAAGGGAGCTCACCGCCTGGCGCGTCGACGCCTGCCGAGACGTCATTGCCCGTTGGGCAGTCCGGCTGGAGAGGCCTCGGTTCGGGGTGCGAACCGTGGAGGCCTTCCGGCTGGTGCTGATGCAGTGGTTGGAAAGGCGGCACGGGGTGCTCTCCTTCCGACTAGTGCAGGTGTTGACGGGGCATGGGAGCTTCGCCAAATACCTGCACAGGGTCGTAAGGAGGGAGAGTACACCGTCCTGCCACCACTGCGATTGCGACGAGGACACGGCGCGCCATACGCTCGAGGCCTGCGCGGCTTGGGCAGTGCAGCGCCGTGAACTCGTCGCAATCATCGGTGCCAACGGTAGGCTAGGGCGATGGTCGACAGCGTCGGGAATTGGGACGCGGTCGCAGTCTTCTGCGAGACAGTGATCTCGCAGAAGGAGGCGGCGGATCGTCTGCGCGAGGAGCGCAGCCTCGATGAGGAGATCCGCCGCCAGCAAATGGGGCGGCGCAGGCGCAACTACCTGCGCCTCATGCCGCCCTAGCCGAGGCCACGGGTGACGTGATCGGGGATTAGTCCGTCACCCGCCTAGAGGCCGACCACGTGAGGAAAGACCGACGTCCTCCCCGAGGCGGGGACGTCGGTTGATGGGAGGGTACCCAACGTAGGGGATATTCCGTCGGGCCGACCACTGACGACAAGTAAGCCTGCTCCGGTGGTCGGCCCAACGACGAAGGCGAGGTGGTTTTCGGGTGGGTTGCGGGAGTTGCGTGCTTAAGCCCCTCTGTCGCCCCGGACGGAGTGGTGAGGAGGCGCGCCGACGGCAGCCCACCCACAAAAAAAAACAAGTGAGATATTTTTCCTCTTGTCTTGACAGCCAAATTTATTTTGATATTATAATGATATTTTTTTCATTGGCTGAAAAAAAAAGTATTTTTCTATACCTAAATGAAACTTAACTAGATCAATTTATCACCCTTGAAACTTCTCATATACTAAATTTCATGATAATTTGGGCACCATTGCCGCGATTCTGTAATATAATGATATATGGATATTTACAAGAATTGCTCGTTTAAAGATGTAAGTTATTTCATTATGAATCTTGTCTTCTTAATTTGGTATATAAAATCTATGCATATGAACTGCTTCGTCCTAAATACCTGACTGACTCACGAATCAATGCATAGTCTAAACCGCTGATCGTTTGTTTGGGATAAAGTGATTCTTTAGTGCAATCTAGTTAAAATTTTGCACAAACATCTTTGACAGAATTAATGGGATACGTGTTTCTGTTTATTGAAATTCATCCCGTCACTGGCTTAAAGAGGGTAGACACTTATTTTAAAGGTGATTTGCTTGAAGTTGATATTAATACTCTTTAGTGTTTTTGATTTAAATTACATTATATTTCCACATATATTTGGAAATTCAATCCGATTTTGTTCAGAAATTTTTAACCTCGTATAAAAGTTTGGTGCAACGCTAATACTCTTTAAACTTGGAATGTCATTTTGATATTTGAAGATTTTTAAGCTTTAGAGAGGTCCATGCATGCATTTTAATAAATAGGAACGTAGAGTTCGAAATTTCGATTGTTAAACACTAAAACATTTTTAACCTCCGACGCAAAAACGGATTGTTAAAAGTTTGACGTCATTGTCTGTATGTATGTGTCTGTCTGTGGTACTGTAGCTCTTAAACGGATGGACCGATTTCGATGCGGTTTTTTCATTTGATTTCGGTTTTTTCAATTTCCTTTTGGTGGTTTGGCTTAGTTATGTTCAGTTAACATCAGCCTAGCAGTGTTAGAGTATCAGCTCTTTCCAAAATGATGTAACGGGTATGATTACTCGATTAAGTGCTTCACGCGTGCCAGCATAATAGTAAAATGATAATTAATTGATAATTTTTGTTGAAGAAAACGTAATACTTTTTATTTTATTTTAGACAAACTAAAATTTGGGGGTTATTGAAATTTTCAATTTTATTTATAGTTAGTAGTGTTATAAAATATACGAAATATTTCACATTAAGAAGAGCGTTTAAAATACAAATTTAAAACAATATTTAAATTGAATTAGAATTCAAGATTTTAATTTTATTTGTTCTTTGATATTCGAATGAAAAACTTACCTTATACCACGATTTTCCTAGAAAATCTTTTAGATTACCATATTAGCGAATATTTGTGATTGCTGTATAATTTGTTTGGAGGTTCACTTTCAATATTACATTAGAATATTATGTTTGCATTTTTTACCATGAAATTAAAACCTATCGCAAAAAATATCTATTTTCTTTAGAGATTCCGCTGAGAGTTTTGGTTACCTATGACACCCTTTATTTAACCCTTTTTTCTCATTTGTGACGCAAACGAAGTGAGTAACTTCGTTTGGATCAGCTAAGTAATCTATAAATTATATTTTTGAAATATGTTTTATGTCATTATAAAATATTTTATACTGCATAATATTAATGCTTTATACGCCAACTAGAAGATTATTTTGCCCACTAATCACATAAATACGTTAATGTTTGACACATTAATATTTCAATTTAAGAAATGCAGTTTAAAACTTAAATTTTAACATGTTCAATGGTAGCAAGTGGTTTATGTTTTTCAAAGTAATATGAACCATTCAAGCTATATACGTAAATCTTTAATAAATGGTACGAAATTTTCATTTAGGTTTTCTATAATAAATTCAAATAATTGACAAGCTAATTTAGAGTATATAAACTTTAAAATGAATATCTTAAGTAAATAAACCAATCGATCCATTTACTGATGGAAGTAACAATATAATGTGTCATCCACTTTGATTAGTTATTGTAAAGAGGACTAAAGACGTAAGCAATATTATAAACTAAGAGCCTGTGGACCCCAGACCTTCGTGATTTTATTAAAGCTGAAAGTTTGTCACCGCATGCTCCCAACACAGGTAAGAACGGTGGCCCATTATGAAGTTTGTGTGTGGCTTTGTGTGTGTGGCAGTGGCTTTGGCAGATAAAAGGTACTAAAAGTGTGTAAAATTATACACACTTTTAGTACCTTTTATCTGCCAAAGCCACTGTGACCCAAACTTCATAATATGCCCCCGTTCTTACCTGTGTTGCGAGAATGCGCTGACAAACTTTCAGATTTAATAAAATCACGAAGGTCTGGGGTTCACGGGCTCTTGTGTTATAATACTAGTGCTAGAAACGTAAAAACTGTAACTGCAAATCATTGCAATTTTAATGTGTATTTTTTTTACTTTAATACGCATGATAGCGTATGAAAGTAGTTTTATTAAGTTTAATTTCAACCAATAAAATTTAATATTGTAGACATATGGTGAATAGTAAAAGATATAGGATTCGTTACATGCCGAAAAAAGTTCCGTTCCCTAAGTATATGAAAATAGATTTTATATGTTCTTCCAGCATACGCTATCGGGCGAAGCAGCGGACGGAGTTATGAATACAATATTCTGCTTTTTCATTGACGTATCTAATTCATTTCTAATGTTTAATGTTAAACTACTATGAAAGAAATAATCACTATTAAAATTTCAGCTTCGTAAATCATCCCAAGCTTTACAATCAAACTTTTACAGTTACAGGAATGTAAAGGTTGTGAACACGATTGTCTTGTGGTCACGAATTGGAAGCTAACGACTTCTAAACATGCACAGATCTCACGTATCTTTTATACAAATATGCAAAATTGCTAAATAAATGAACTTTAGAGTACCAATCGAAGCCCCCGTGGCTTTTGCTAGTCGACCATTTTTTTTTTTTTTATTGTCAACGGTGGCAAACGAGCAAGCAGCACACCTGATGGTAAGTGAAGGAAATACTCTTCTTAAACCTAGTTTAAAGAAGGACATGTCATAGCGCTCGGGAAACACAGCAGCAGGTAGTTCATTCCAGAGCTTGCACGTACGTAGGAGAAATGATCGCAGAAAACGTACAGTTGACGACCATAACGTTTCCAGGTGAAATGGATGAATCCTGCTACGATGTCGAGTGGTACGTTGGTAGAATGGTGACGGTCGTACCAAGGCCATGTGGACTGATTGCATTATTGACCAGGTGGCTAAGCCGAATAGCTTTACAACAAGGTAACATCAGGGCGCCGTGAGACTATTCTACGTTTTCTCAATGTAGGATTGGTATTATAGGTATATTCATATTTTTCCAGTCTGTATAAATTATTAGAACGAGTATCGTAGAAATATTCCAAGAGAGCACTACCCACGTAGGAATATTTCTGTTAGCAATAAATTATTTATCATATTATTATTTTGACGTTACAAACAGACACTCCAATTTTATTAATTTGTATAAATACAGATTAATTTAATAATAATCTTAATGGAAATGCCGCCAAGCCATTTCATAGCACATATAGCAAAAATTTCTTCTGTGTGGAGATGAAGTAAGAAATATAATTCACCACCGCCTTTCTTGCCCGTGGGTTTCGTATAAGACGGCTAAGAAATATAATATACCCTAAAACCCTAAATCAACACGTCTGATTATCATGGTGCTGTACGTCAATCTCAGACTTCTTTTGGATGAGGTTCAAGCCCAATAGTGAGACGTATATGAGCCAGTACGACGTTCGGACCGTCAAGGCTTTCAGACTGGTGCTGATGGAGTGGTTAGGTCGGTGGCACGGGTGCTTTCCTTCCGATTGCTGCAGGTATTAACGGGCCATGATTGCTTCGCCAAGTACCTGCTCGAGGTCGTGAGGAGGGAACACACACCGTCCTGCCATCACTACGATCGCGACGAGGACACGGCGCAGCACACGCTTGAGGTGTGTGCCGCGTGGACAGAGCAACGCCGCGAACTCGTCGCAATCATCAGTACCGACGTGACGCTGCCGACCATCGCTAGGGAGACATTCGAAGGCGTCAGGAACTGAGACGCAATCGCTGCCTTCTGCGAGGCAGTCATCTCACGGAAGGAGGCGGCGGCGCTTGCGCATCAGGAACTCCTCTAGATTCGCCGCCGGCGACTTAGTGGCGGCACAGGAGCGAGTAGCTGCGCCTCCTGCCGCCCTAGCCAAGGCCACGGGTTACTAGAACGGGTAATAGTCCGTCACCCGCAGAGAATCTAACCACGCGAGGGCGACCGACGTCCCGAGAGAGGCGTTAGAGAGGAAGGGTACCCGAAATGTTATTCCGCCAGGCTGGCCACGGGCGACAAACAAGGAACTCGATACTGGTGGTTGGTCCAATGGTGAAGATGAGGGAATACGGTGGGTTATGAGGTCGCCCACCGCCTTTTCGTCACCCAGACTCAACGAACGGCGTGTGCGCTGACCATAGCCCACCCAAAAAAAAAGAAAAGTCATTAAGTCAATGAATTTTTTGTCCTCTATTTATTTTATTCTTAAAGGAAATAAAACTATTTTCACGGATTATATCGCGTTTGTATTTGATTTATGATTGCCCGACGTTTCGAACACTTTGCAGCATTTATGGTCACGGGCGGACTAAGGTGTCTCACGTCCAACAAGTAATCGTTATTACAGACATTTATAATTATCTACCCGATACAGAAAATTAGTTATAAATTTATTAAATTGTGACCCACATTTTAGTACAAATTTATTGCCAGTGTAAGAAGAAAATGATTCTATATGAAAAAATTACATTGTTTATTGTTAGTAATTATTAATTATTAAATTTGTAGCAATTATTGTTACAATTTGTTGATTTAAAACTAACAAAACTAATATACTACCACCGGATCGGAACGCGGCCACACTGGGAAAGATCCGGCAAGAAAACTCAGGGAACATGATGCTAAATTAATATTGATTTTTAATTTTAGATGCGGCTTACTTTGTCTTACTAAAAAAATTTTGATTTATAAAATTATCTTTGACTATTATTATTGTGGGTCAAATCTATACAATAAGTGCTCACAGTATCATGCAGTCTTGTGGTGGTTTCTTTGGATTTATTTTTAATTATGTTTATAACAGGATCCCAGCTTGATGGTAATACCCAGCCATCCTCTCTATTGAAATTTTTGTGTTTTTTGATTTCAATAGCCTCGCGTACCATTCTAGGCAGGTGTCGGTATTCCTTTGCGAGGACTTGAGGTTTATCAAACCTAATGTTATATGGCGGGAGCGGTCCTGACTATGTTCACAGACTCGTATCACAGATCCGTAAAAGTAGTTTTATTTACAATGTGTAGTGCTCGCGTAAACATCAGATATCATTATTCTTAAAGGAAAGTTGTGCTTTGACAGAAATTCATCCCCTATATCTTATATCTCTAAACGAGCAATTCTTGTATATATATACCTATATATATACAATATATATATACAATATATATATTCAGGATCTCGGAAACGGCACCAAAGATTTTGATGAAACTTGGCATACTAGAGGTTTCGAGGCTAAAAAATCGATCTAGCTAGGTTTTATTTATAGCAAACTAGCAACCCGCCCTCGCTTTGCTTCGGTTTCAGTCGCCTTACTCGCGTAATTCCTGTTCCCGTGGGTGTATACCCATAAAGTATAGCCTATGTTACTCGGGGATACTGTAACATTCTAATGGTAAAAGAATTATTGAAATCCGTCCCGGAGTTTTTGAGTTTATTCGTAAGGAACGTTTCCTCTTTATAATATTAGTGTAGATTACACCCTTAGAGGGTGACAATTAAAAAATGCTGAAACACGTGTTTATTTATTTTTATTAAAGAGTATTTTTGGAGAATTTGAAGAAAATCGATGTAGATTATTTTTCTCCTTATACAAACTTTGTTACTACGGTTTACCCCCTAGGGGTTGAATTTCAAAAAACCCTTTCTCAGTAGGTTTCTACGTTACGCAAAGAAATTAATGTCAAAATTTCATGTTTTTGGCTTCAGTAATTTCGGGTCTGTGATAAGTCAGTAAACTGACATCTTTCTACCTATTTTACACCCTTAGAGGATGAAAATGGACAAACGTTGAAACACGTGTTTATTTATTTTTATTAAAGAGTATTTGTGCTTAATTTGAAGACAGTAACTAAAGACTTTTTTTTCTTTCCATACAAACTTTGCCGTTGCGTTTTACCCCCTTAGGGGTACAATTTCAAAAAAATCTTTGTTATAGAGTGCCTAAGTCACGAAATGAAACTACTGTCAAATTTCATTTTTCTAGCTTCAGTAGCTTCGGCTCACCCTGTTCTATATGTGTATTATTGTTAACGCCCGCGCAACACCCCTTGCAGGTGGAATTTCGTAAAATCCGTTCTTAGCTGACCTCTACTCGACGAAAGGAATATTTTTGCCAAATTTCAAGTCTGTACGCCTTATGGTTCCAGAGATATGGTGATGAGTCAATATATCGTTCGTAAAAACCGCCTCTCCTATATATATATATATATAGATGTTGTTTTCTCGGTGTTTTTAGCAAAACAATACAACGACATTAAATTTTAAAAGAATATGAATTCAAATTTTGCTGTCAATGTTATGAGTTATGGTAGCTCAGTTGGGGAGTTGTCCAGTTTTCTTTTAGTTTTGTTTTTGCATTCAAACAGCGTCGGATTGAATCTCGGTGTTATTATTATTCTCTTTTTGTAATTTTTTATATTTTTTTCGTTATTTAATTTTTATTTTATATTAATATATATCTAAATAAATTCGACAAAAATACAACAAAAATATTCCGAGTGAAGCTCGGTCAACCAGATATTTTTGATTTATACCAGGACAGAATCAGAACTCACGCGTGGAACTATAACCACGCATATATTCAAATTCAGTGTAAGTAAGTAGCTACTTTCATCTTATTTAATATAAGTAAATATAACGAATGACATAAAACAGGCCACGATATGTCCAAGCCCTAAGCTGACCCAACGAAGTAATCCGTTTCTGTCAAGGTTTTTAACGCAATGGGTAGATTAAACAGATGTGGTTTTAATTTTTTGCGACTGAATATTATAGTACAGTACCAATTTAGAATAACTTTCTTGTTAGCCAATGAAGTAAACAATGTATATAATAAATGTAAAATAATACCATTAAATGCTATTTGAAAGTGATAGCGTTCGGACATGTTACGTTACATTTGGTTTAGTTACCTGACCGTTTATTGAGAGAATTAAAAAATGCAACGGATGAATGACGTACAGCAAAAAATTCATCATCATGATTTCATCTTATGCAATAGTCATTGTCAAAACACTTGCAGACATTAAGTTCGTCTGATATTTAATCAGAATGGGGAGTTATGAATTTTACTAATATATGTGTGTATATATGCTTCTATGTGCTTAAATAGTAGCAACAAAAATAGAAAATACGCATACTAACAAAGCTGCTGATAAAGCTAATGTATTATAATCATAACCATTGATAATTTATCATAACAATTATTATTTTTACCTTATTCAAAATCTATACCAATAAATAAAATTGGAGTGTCTGTTTGTAATGTCAAAATAATAGGCTTTTTTCATGCTCACAGGGTTATTTTCACGACACCTATGCCTAAAATACAAATTAAAAAATTTTTGTCTGTCTGTCTGTCGACTGTCTGTCTTCAAAACGGCTGGACCGATTTCAAAAATTGTTTTACCAATAGAAAGCTATAATATCAAGGCGTAAACTAGGCTATATTTTATCCCGGTATTCCCACGGGAACGGAAACTACGCGGGTAAACCGACTATAACCTATAGCCGAAGCGAAGCGAGGGCGGATTGCTAGTTTTATATATATGTAGTAGTATTTACGATGGCTCAACTGTAGAATTGATTTACATTTAAATATGTAGCTATAGTTATGTCTCATTCATGCCATTGCTAAAATATTTATATAGTTTTGTAGTACTTTGTTTCACGCTTTATTACTAATTCAATGATATTATCAACTAACCTATATTTTTCAATAACCCCTGGGAAAAGAAAAGTCAGGGATGCATAGTTTTGCAATAGGTTTTGTATAAATCAGAAAAGAGCAGGTTGTTTCACTTGTTGTGTACTAATATAGTGTGTATTCCATTTAATTAAGCTACACACACTTTCACACTTTGCACTGATGCATATACATCCACATTCACCTGTTTCATTTCATTGTTTATTTTTATTGCAGAGACCAAATTCACGCCCAAATAAATGTGAAGTAAAACTCTGGGGACGTTAATTAAGTTCTTGGCTTTTACGGCCCCTCGTAGCCTGCGGTACCACCCGTAATGAGTATTAGGAGGTTAGAAAATACCCGTATCGGACATGTGGCTAAGACTTTGTCTGGAAGGGGAAACCAATCACAATTGGGAAGGGGATTAAAGCTTTTATATTTAGTGAGAGGATAGGTACTATGTTGAAAAAGCTTATACAGTTTATATATAATATAGATACAGATATAATAAAATAAAGCTAATGCAAGATAAAACGTACAATTTTTCGTACATTGAGTAGCTACAATAACAAACCACATTCTAACATTTACACATCAGCCCGTAGACGTCTGCTGGACGTAAACTTCCCCACGAGAATACCACTCGGAACGATCCCACGCTACTTCTATCTTACAATTTCCTGCAACTATTTTAAGGTGCCACCTAGCGAGAGGGATTGTCCTAAGCTAAATCGTCCCATTCGTAGTCGCCAATCGAGAACTTTTCTTTCCCAACGGTTGCCATTTATACTTTGCCCACTTTGTTAACATTTAAATACACTACGCCCATGTTATGTATTCTCGATAAACATTTATCTCGTGCATTTTTTTTTTGTAATTGGAGTAAGGTGAGATGGAGTATGCTGGAAAGAAAAGAGTATGCAAGTCAATTTAAACAAAATATGGATAGATAAAGTGATTGAAATGAATGATATGAAGGATAAATCTGTAAATGATTGTTGGAATAAAATAGCTGGTATTATTAGGAGTACGGGTAAAGTAATTCTAGGAGAAATGAAAGGAAAAGGCATAATTGATAGGGATACATGGTGGTGGAATGAAGATGTGCAAAAAATTTTGAAAGAAAAGAAGAATAAATTTAAAGAGTGGCAGAAAGAAGATAATAAAAGGTTGAAGAAAATCAAAAAGGATGAATACAAGGAATGTAAGAAAAAAGCTAAACGGGCAATAGCTACAGCGAGAGCGCAGGCCCTAGACAGAATTTATAACTCGTTAGATGGGCCTCGAGGGCAAAAGACGCTGTACCGTATTACCAAAGCCCGTGAGGATCGAGCGAGAGATATTAGGCATGTGAAGTGCATGAAAGATGGAGCTGGTAAAGTTCTAATAAAAGATGAGGAAATAAAGCAGCGTTGGAAGGAATATTTTGAAAGACTAATGAATGAAGAGAATATATGGAGTGGCGAGTTAAAAGATGTGCCTGAGAACGTCGGCCTAGCAAGAGAAATTACAATAGATGAGATAAGAACAGCAGTGACAAGCATGAAAAATGGAAAGTCTGTAGGGCCGGATGGTATACCAGTAGAAGTATGGAAAGTTTTGGGTGAGGATGGATATATGTGGCTGACTCTGTTCTTCAATAAGTTGCTGCAGGATGAAGAAATACCCAGTGAATGGTGCAGTAGTGCGATAGCGCCCATTTTTAAAAATAAGGGTGATGTCCAAGACTGCGGCAGTTATCGGGGAATAAAGCTCATATCACATAGTATGAAAGTGTGGGAAAAAGTGATTGAGAAGAGATTGCGAGAAGAAAGCGAGATTACCCGAAACCAGTTCGGTTTTGTGTCAGGCTGTGGGACAACGGATGCCATATTTGCACTGCGCCAACTGTGCAAAAAATATCGTGGTGCACATAAAAACTTGCACATGGTATTCGTTGACCTCGAGAAGGCCTATGACAGAATACCGACAACAGTTTTGTGGTGGGAACTGAAAGAGAAAAGTGTGCCTGTGAAGTATATTAGGTTAATCTATGCCATGTACCAACAATCTAGGTCGTACGTAAAATCAGCGGCTGGAGACTCTGACGGGTTCAGTGTGGGAGTGGGTCTACACCAAGGGTCGGCGCTAAGTCCTTACCTCTTCCTCTAGATAATAGATGCATTAACATCGGAGATACAGGAAGAGGCACCCTGGTGCATGCTATTCGCTGATGACATTGTTCTGGTCGGGGAGGAGGGCCTTGAGGTACAGAGCATGCTGGTAAAGTGGCGCTGTAAATTGGAGAATGTTGGCTTGAAAATTAGCAGACCTAAAACAGAATACATGTTCTGCGATTTCGGCGGTCCCTCCAATTTTACACTCATATCCTTAGATGGAGTATCTATACCAGTATGCTCGGCTTTCCGTTACCTAGTTTCTCTTATCCAAAGCGATAGCGACCTAGACCGTGCGGTGAAGCACAGAATCGATGCGGGATGGATGAAGTGGCGGCAGGTCACGGGTACAACATGTGACCCCAGAGTGCCCCTCAAATTAAAGGGTAAAATTTATAAAACCCTAATAAGACCAGCCGTACTGTATGGATCAGCATGTTGGGCGACAAAAGTGACGGATGAGAGGCGACTGCACGCAGCGGAGATGCGAATGTTGAGATGGATGTGTGGTGTGACAAGAATGGATTAAGTGAGGAATGAGCACATTAGAGGAAGTTCGAAAGTTGCGCCAATGACGGAAACGTTAAAGAGTGAACGGCTGACATGGTATGCACATGTGATGAGGCGGGATGAAAGTAATGTTGTGAGGAAAGTTTTAGGTATGAATGTTGAAGGCTTTAGGGGTAAAGGAAGACCGAGGAAAAGATGGATGGACTGCGTGAGGATAGCCTGGGAGTGACTGCAGAGATGACGTCTGATAGGACCGTATGGAAGAAGATGACATATTGCGTCGACCCCAAGTAATTGGGATAAGAGCAAGATGATGATGATG
This sequence comes from Lymantria dispar, assembly GCA_032191425.1. Lineage (NCBI taxonomy): Eukaryota > Metazoa > Arthropoda > Insecta > Lepidoptera > Erebidae > Lymantria > Lymantria dispar. The sequence goes on along the minus strand of CM063457.1, from coordinate 18,871,769 downwards.
ATTTTTTTTTTTGTAATTTATGTGATAGCTCCCTTAATTAGTCCATTCAGTATAGTAATATAGATTTATTTATTTTATTTAATAAACTTTAAATACTTTGCAAAATCGATATTACTACTGAATGAACGTTAAAAATTATACTTAATTTTTGATGAATATGCCTACAATTATCATTTTAAGTAATAAGACGTAAGGTGTTGAGAACAAAAAGAATTATATATAAAATTACTAGCTGACCCGGCGAACTTCGTGCCGCCTTTTCTTCGTAATTATTTTGTTTTAGTATTTATCAGTTTAGTTTTAGTATTATCCGTGCGGTGACGGAGTAAGAATACAATTCACCAGCCATGTGTGTTGTATAAGACGACTAAGTGATATAGTATGCATATTATAATATCTATGCAAGAAAGGGAAAACTCGGAACAAAACCTTTACCAACACGTCTGACCAGCGTGGTATAGTAGGTCGATTTCCCTCCCATAGTCGAGGAAGCCCTAGCCCAACAGTGGGACGTGTATGGGTTGAGACTATGGTGATGATTTATTAGCCACCTACAAATGGCGTAAAGTTGCGGATTAAAGAAATATAACAGTTGCCGTAAATTCCATCCAGTTAGATTATCAATAATACCGTTATATCGACATGTTTGTGGCCAAGGCCGGAGACTGTTCCACCTTCGGCAGGAGCACCAGCCTCTCCTCCTTCCAACACCCAGGGAACTGGCCAAACGCTATTCAAGCGTTGTACAGACATGTAAGATGTGGTACCAGGAGCTCAAGAACCAGTGCCAGCACCTATTAGGATTAACCGTCTGGCCGGAAAGTGATAGATTTAATACGTATATGTGCCACTGCTGCCCCATCCCGTGTTCGTGGCGGGGCGGTCTCCGTTTACTATCCAGCAAAGCAATGATTAGGGGGGCTTTCCGCGGAGGAAAAAGGTTCTCGACAACCGTGATGGTTAGGTCGGTATGGAAATTTTGGTGAGGGGAGGAGGGCGTAGCTTACTCAACGCTGCGCGATAGAGGCGACCCCAGGAGGTCACATTCAAGACTGTCCAGAATTTCCTACTGATTGATCTGAAGAAGTGAAATCTCTACTTAGTGCCGTACAATAAGGACGACCCCAGGGGTCACGTTCGACACTCTCCAGCATCTCTTAATGGGTGCTGGTGCTGGTCTTTGAGCACCTGGTACCTTGACTGTACAACGCTTGAATAGCGTTTGGCCAGTTCCCTGGATGTTGAAAGAAGGGGAGGCTTGTGCTCCTGCCGAAGCTGGGGCGATCTCCGGACTCGGCCTCAAACGTATCAATATAGTCGAATTATTGATAATCCAACTGAATTGAATTTACCGAAAGTGTCATATTTCTTTAGTCTGCAACTTTACACTAATTGTGGGGAGGCTGATAAATCATCATCATCATCTCAGCCCATACACGTCCAACTGTTGGGCTCGCACATCCTACAATATGGGAGGGAAATCGACCTACTGAACCACGCTGGTCAGACGTGATAATATAGGGTAGTTTTTCTTCTCTTGCATAGATATTATATGCATATTATATCCCTTAGTCGTCTTTTACGACACCCCCGTTTGTTGAATTGTATTCTAGCTATTTAATATACCGCCTTTTCTTATCGATTCCAAAACCTTTTTTAAAATCTAGATCTACATGTAATTATGCCAAAAATAACGAACTGACGGGACGAACATCAAATGTTTGACAGGTAAGAACAATTTGTATGGGCAAATGGATTGTTTTTTTAATTTTTTTTTTAGTATTTTACTCGCTAAATTTCCATATTTTCTCACCGTTTAAACCTACCCTGGACTTCCACAAATAATTCAAGACCAAAATTAGCCAAATCGGTCCAGCCGTTCTCGAGTTTTAGCGAGACTAACGAACAGCAATTGATTTTTATATATATATAGATATGTAATACTAGCGTAAACATCAGAAGTTATTGTTTCAAGTCAATAAGCTTTTTTAGGGTGCCATACCCAGAGGATAAAAACGGAACCCTATTACTAAGACTATCTATCTGTCCGTCCGTCCGTTTGTCCGTCCGTCTGTCTATCACCAGGCTGTAACTCAAAAACCGCAATAGTTAGACAGTTGAAATATTACAATTTATGTATTTCTGTTGACGCCATCACAACAAATACATCGCGGAAGGAGGCGGCGGATCGCCTGCGCGAGGAGCGCAGCCTCGATGAGGAGATCCGCCGCCGGCGACTGGGGCTGCATAGGCGCAACTACCTGCGCCTCATGCCATCCTAGCCGAGGCCACGGGTGACGTGACCGGGGATTAGTCCGTCACCCGCCGAGAGGCCGACCGCGTGAGGAAAGACCAACGTCCTCCCAGAGGGGGGGACGTTAGTCGATGGGAGGGTACCCCAAGAGGGGGAATTCCGTCGGCCCGACCACTGATGTCAAGTAACCCTGCTCCGGTGGCCGACCCAACGACGAAGGCGACGTGGTTCTCGGGTGGGTTGCAGGAGTTGCGTGCTTAAGCCCCTCTGTCGCCCCGGACGGAGTGGTGCGGAGGCGCGCCGACCGCAGCCCACCCACAAAAAAAATAAATATCACAACAAATACTGAAAACAAAATAAAATAAATATTTAAGGGGCTCCATCCGATACAACAAACGCGATTTATTTGCTCTTTTTATAGATAATGGTACGGAACCTTTCGTGCCCGACTCCGACTTGCACTTAGCCGGTTTTTTTTAATACGCTTATTACTCATTTTATATATTACTTTATATGACATTCAAAATAAAACCAAATACGATATTTTACATACATAAGACGAAGGACAAACGCAATTTGACTGTTTATTTGTTTGACAAGAACCATGTAGCTTGGTTTACATTTCAAAAAAGACTTTATGAAGTTTGGTACCATAAACCATGTGGCTTAGTTTCATTTTGTTTAACACATACCCAAATGATTCACATCTACTATGAAGCATGGATCCGTTTAACTTATCGAAAGCGGCTGTATTCATACAGACAGGGTTGGTCAGATTCTTTTTTTTTTTGATAAGCAATGGTCTACAAATACCCCGCCCAATTTGTCCGGAGCGACGACAATAACCTACCGTATTACCTTCCCATGCCCATTGCGCCGACCACTGGTACCGATTCCTCGATGTCCGTGGTCAGCCCGGTGTGTTACTTTTTTGGGTACCATCTCATTCGACGCCCCGGCGAATTGCAGTGTTGTGGGGGTGTTGCCCTCACGTGCTCGGCCTCGCTGTGGATGGTGGACTAATCCCTGGACCATCCACCCGCGACCTTGGCCAGGGCGATATCAGGTGCATGTACTCGCGCCTGCACCGCCCAATGTCTCGGTGGTGGGCCGTGTCGTAGTAGAGGGATTTCTCCCAGAAATGCCCTCCCTCTGCAAGACAACTGCCTCGAAGAAGCCAGCTATCGCGTCCCAATTTTCAACGCTGTCGAGCATTGTTCTAGCGATAGTCATCAGCATCAGGCCGGCACCGATTATTGCAATGATTTCACGGCGCTGCTCTACCCAGACATGTGCTGCGCCGTGTCCTTGTCGCAATTTCAGTGGTGAGAGGACGACGTCCTCTCTCTCCTCGCGACCTTGTGCAGGTACTTGTCGAAACAGCTATGCCCCGATAACCCCTGCACCAATGGGAAGGAAGGCACCTCGTACTGCCGGCCCAACCACTTCATTAGCACTGGCCGGCAGGCCTGGCACGTTAGTCTTTTTTTTCTTATTGTGGCTGGGTATTTCAGCCAGGATATTTTGGAGAAGGTGAGGGCATGCTATTGAATACCTATTTATATAGGTAAGTGAATTCCATTCGAGATGTGAGTTGATTCTAGTTTGCATAACTACTTTCATATATAACAATAAGAATGTTTATTTCTTTGTAGTCTGCCGACGTGAAACTCTTACACTATAAATTGTAGTGTGAATAGATAACAGAGAAGATACAAGCGAAAAAAAGCCCGAAATTAAAAATTATACCAACTCGTCTAGTCAATATCGGGTAGTAGAATAAATTTACTCATCTGAAGGAGGCCCATGCCCAATAGTGGCGTAAGAATTCAATTAGGTTCGAAGAGGTTTATGTAGAGTTTAAATTAGATTACCAAACTCTCAGAAACAATACAGAATAGAAATTCGCATTGTCGGAATGAGTATCGAATTCATAATTATCTCATGGGATTATTAACTACATGGCAAAATATACATCTCTGTTCTCTACCGTATCAATGTGAGACTTTTTAAGATAGCAATAATTTTGTTATTATAATGTCGAAATAAAGTGCTAAAGCAACCTTTCACTGTGTAATTCAATTACCAATACATCATTTTGGATCGCCACAACTGCAATATTTCAATCTGTCACAGTCAAAATCAACCATTAACTCACCACAGAGTAGAATTATGGCCAGTTTAAGTTTATTGTTTTGATTCTGGGTGCTGTTGTTCCAACATAATAATATTGATATTTAAGTACCTAGTATTTTCGATTGTATCAGTTGTTTCACGAAAATTGTTATCAAAGTACATTATTATACATATTTTTTCAAATAAGATACAAACCTAATTTATATTTCTTGACTTCATTAATTTTAAAATATTTATTTCAAACATATGTTATGTATTCTAAGTTTAGATTTGTTGTTGTTACATCGATAATTAAAAATTATTTATGACATATCTAGTTTTGCCATAATTACTGTAACAAAGAAAAAAAGAATCTATTGCAAATAACATTTATTACTTTTATATACATGATTATAAAACAATTTAAAATATAAAAGCTTATTCGAAGTAGCCTCCATTGGCTGCAATACAGTCCTTTAGATGTTGAGGCGAGTTGTCAATAGAAGCACGCGCTCTTTCCATGGGCAAATTCTTCACTACCAATTGTATGGATTGTTTTAGGGACTCCAAATTATCATGGCATTTAATGCAAGCTGTACTCTCTAAAACTAATTATAAATTATAATCCAGTGGATTATGATCGGGATTAGACGACGGCCAGTCTTCAGCTCTGATGAAGTCCGAAACGTTCGTTTCCAACCAAGACTGCGTAGACCGAGCTGTATGACCCGGCGCTGAGTCTTGCTGGAAGGACCATTCTTGATTATTGAACATGGTATTGTTATGGGGCTTCACTACCTTCTCAAGAATGCTATCTTGATACACTTGTGCCGATGTTTTGATATCTTTTTAATAAAAGTATGGCTCAGTCACTCCTTCATAGCTAATATTCCACCAAACCATCACTGAAGTCGGATAATGCCAACGTTGCACTCTGTCGACTAATTGCAAAGCTTCCTTAGAGCTTTGAGCATAAATACGGACATTTTGTTTCTTGAAATATTGCTCAATTGTATAAATTTTCTCATCCGCAAACAATTTTTTTCTGTGACCACCATCAGCTTCAGTAGTTGTTTCGATTATACCACCCTATTCTTTTTAAAATTATCAGTTAAGAAATGGCCAGTAGGTCTCTTATAGGCTGCAAGTCCTAAGTCATATTTTAAAATTTGCGACATGGTTCTAGTTGCTGTCTTCATCTCCCGAGATAAAATCTTTTGCTTTCGGACAGGATTTCTTCAAATTCTTTACCTTACTGCTTTGGCTACCTTTTTCATACGAAAACTACGTAGACGGCCAGATCTTTTTCTGTTACAAACAGTAGGTCTCGTTGTATCTATTAATAGCCCGATACGCAAACATTTTACTAATAGCAAGCGTATGAAGAGTTTTAAAAATTGCATTTGGCTCGATACCTAATTTGTGTAATGCAATCACAGCAATTCGGTTCTTTTTATCACCCCACTCCATTTAACCCTCCGTATACGAGGTGGGGTATGACATACCCCAGCAGTAAAAAAATAATTACAATTTTTAAATGAAAAAGGTGTGCAAGTTGGTTTTCTCTGTAGCTGCAGATGTGACGTTGCCGTTCCCATCCGTGCGAAAGAATTAATCCAGCGTCAGCCACGAACCGTGTGACACTTGCAAAAAGTGCGCTTGGGTATCACACACCCCACCTTGTATGGCGCGTGGCCTAAAAGGTAAGTGTAACTAATTTAGATTTTTATTTATTTATATGTCTATTTCGGTGATTAATGTGGTGAAATATTGTTTGCAAGTAATATTTTACTCTAAAACATGTCTCGATTAGTGGCAGAAGACAAATTACGAGCACTGATAGGAGAAGACGATGATTGTGACACTGATTTAGAACAAGAATCGGATGGTGATGCAGATCATATAAATGCTCAAAACAATACAGATAGTGAAGTGGATGCTGACATACTGTCTTCGGATTCAGTCAGTGAAGACATTAGGCACATTTGTAAAAAATGTAATAAGCCTATATGCATGGAAATATAGATTTTTATTGTCAAAACTGCGGCAAATTAAGTGATTAAGATGTGATTTTATTATTGTTTGCTTTTACTAAATTGTTAGTGTTTAAAACTAGATATACTGTAGTTTTATAAATTGGGAAAACTGTGATTGTAATATGTGCCATTTGATTTAAGTGCTCAAGAAAAGATTTAACAGTTTATAATTTGAAGAAAAAGTTAAGTTTTCGTATTTTTATTAATAAAAGTCTATTCTAATGTAAAAATAAAATTTGTTTCACTTAAACCAATTCATTATTAGATATATAAATATTTTATTAATATTTATCAATCACAAAAAACAAATATGCGGAATTTACTACCTTTTATTAGTTAGTTAGTTGGGGTATAGCAAATCCCACCTAGTACAGCATGATGAGATTAGTCACCTCGTATAGGGTTAATCGCAAAATATTGTAGAATGTTTTGACGCCAAAATGAGAAAACACAATGAACAATCATATAAAAATGACAGATTCCAAATTCAACTGTAATATTTTGTTATTTTTAATTGTAACAGTATTTATGGCCAGACTAAGTATACGTGAAAAAATAATAGTAAGTAATCTTTGCATATCTTATATCTTTAAACGAGCAATTCTTGTATATATATATATATTGTAAATAAAACTACTTTTACGGATTATATCGCGTTTGTATTTGATTTATGATTGCCCGACGTTTCGAACACTTTGCAGCATTCATGGTCACGGGCGGACTAAGGTGTCTCACGTCCAACAAGTAATCGTTATTACAGACATTTACAATTATCTACCCGATACAGAAAATAGTTATAAACTTATTAAATTGTTACCCACATTTTAGTACAAATTTATTGCCAGTGTAAGAAGAAAATGAATCTATATGAAAAATTATATTGTTTATGGTTAGTAATTATTAATTATTAAATTTGTAGCAATTATTATTACAATTTGTTGATTTAAAACTAACAAAACAAATATACTACCACCGGATCGGAACGCGGCCACACTGAGAAAGATCCGGCAAGAAAACTCAGGGGACATGATGCTAAATTAATATTGATTTTTAATTTTAGATGCGGCTTACTAAAAGATTTTTGATTTATAAAATTATCTTTAACCATTATTATTGTGGGTCAAATCTATACAATAAGTGCTCACAGTATCATGCAGTCTTGTGGTGGTCTCTTTGGATTTATTTTTAATTATGTTTATAACAGGATCCCAGCTTGATGGTAATACCCAGCCATCCTCTCTATTGAAATTTTTGTGTTTTCAAAACACACACAAAAATTTCAAAAAAAATTTCAATAGAGAGGATGGCTGGGTATTACCATCAAGCTGGGATCCTGTTATAAACATAATTAAAAATAAATCCAAAGAGACCACCACAAGACTGCATGATACTGTGAGCACTTATTGTATAGATTTGACCCACAATAATAATGGTTAAAGATAATTTTATAAATCAAAAATCTTTTAGTAAGCCGCATCTAAAATTAAAAATCAATATTAATTTAGCATCATGTCCCCTGAGTTTTCTTGCCGGATCTTTCTCAGTGTGGCCGCGTTCCGATCCGGTGGTAGTATATTTGTTTTGTTAGTTTTAAATCAACAAATTGTAATAATAATTGCTACAAATTTAATAATTAATAATTACTAACCATAAACAATATAATTTTTCATATAGATTCATTTTCTTCTTACACTGGCAATAAATTTGTACTAAAATGTGGGTAACAATTTAATAAGTTTATAACTATTTTCTGTATCGGGTAGATAATTGTAAATGTCTGTAATAACGATTACTTGTTGGACGTGAGACACCTTAGTCCGCCCGTGACCATGAATGCTGCAAAGTGTTCGAAACGTCGGGCAATCATAAATCAAATACAAACGCGATATAATCCGTAAAAGTAGTTTTATTTACAATGTGTAGTGCTCGCGTAAACATCAGATATCATTATATATATATATATATTCAGGATCTCGGAAACGGCTCCAACGATTTTGTTGAAACTTGGCATACTAGAGGTTTCTGGTCCAAAAAATTGATCTAGCTAGGTTTTATTTATAGAAAATGTTGTTTTGTCCGTGTTTTTAGCAAAACAAACAATGACATTAAATTTTAAAAGAATATGAATTCAAATTTCGCTGCAACGTCATGAGTTCCGATAGCTCAGGTGGGGAGGCGGGTGGTTTTAATTTTGGATTATGTGACATTTAAACAACGTCGGTTCGAATCTCGGTGTTATTATTATTCTCTTTATGTAGTTTTTTATATAATTTTGATTATTTATTTTTTATTTTTTATTAATATATATCTAAATAAATTCGACAAATTATTCCGAGCGAAGCTCGGTCAACCAGATATTAATTATAATAAACAAATCTTCACAAGATAGAAATGATAATTATTATAAATTTTGGAAACATTTTTTTTGGGGAGGGGTATGGTCAGCGGATCCGCCGCCCGGCAACGTCCGGGGCGACAGAGAGGCAGCGCGTGACTTTATGGCCTTCGTCGTGCCAAGTTCCTTATCATCACTGGTCGGCCCGACGGAAGGGGGTGCCTGAAGTGGTAACCTCTCCTCTCGACGTCCGGGACATCGATCGTCGTCGCGCGGTCAGCCTCTCTGCGGGTGACGGACTAAAATCCCCGGTCCGGTCATCCCCGGCCTCGGCTAGGGAAATTTTAGAAACCTTAAAGAATCAACGATAACGTAAAACTGACTATAAGAAAGTGAATATAATAAATGAATTGTTTTGTGCCTTCAAATTGCAAGAATTGTGCAGCATTTTTGCCATTTCATCATCATCATAGCAACCCACATACATCCCACTGTTGGGCTCGGACCTCCTCCACAATGGGAGGGCATATGACCTACTATACCATGCTGGTCAGACATGTTGGTATAGGGTTTCATTTCGAGTTTTCCTTCTTTTGCACAGATGTTATGTGCATATTATATCCCTTAGTCGTCTTGTACGACATCCAGGTGCAAGATAGGGAGTGGTGAATTGTATTCTTACTCCGTCACCACACGGAAACCATTGCCATTTTGCCATTTAATTGCATAATAAAATTGGCTACTAAGCTTAACAAACCTTAAAATACTTGCTCATTCTGTTTTAGTTCCTATTATTTGCGCATTATTAGTAGTTACGTATTAAAATATGATGATTACTTAGGTATAGATATCATAAACAAATTTAATAGCCTTCGTAGAATTCAAATAATAGGTAAAATTGAAAATTTTGCATAACCCCCAATACAAAAGAAAATAATACAAAAAAGTATCACGTCCTGTGAAGCACCTAATCGAGTAATCATATGCCATTACATCACTTTGGAAAAGAGCTTATACTCTTACACTGCCGGACCGATTTTAACCAAACATAGCTAAGAACCGTCGCCAGGAAACTGGCTTCAAATAAAAAAAAAATCGCATCGAAATCCGTCCATCCGTTTGAGAGCTACGATGCCACAGACAGACAGACATCAACGCCAAACTTGTAACTCCCCTTTTTCCGTCGGGGGTTAAAAATATGTATTTAAGAAGCAAAATTTAAAGATTTACTGGTACATCGGATTTTGTGTTTCACTGTCATATAAAATACTAGCTTTTGCCCTCGACTTCATCCGCGTAGAAATCGAGCGTGACAGAGGCAAACACAAATAGATGTGCAGAGTGTTCAAGGTTCTAGAGGCCTATTGTGTTGCTAAATGATGCAAGCAAGCTAGTGTAGAGAATCCTGACTGTCCGCTTCACCTAACACTTTAGCGAAGTTGGCTCCGATCTAATAGACCTTCGGTTCAGTTTTTGATAGATGATCGCGCATTTCTACGCCTGAGGCCAGCCGACACAGACACAGTCATCGTCGGAGGGATGCTGTTGGTGGTGTCTATAGACAACGTTCTCTTTCTCATTCAATAGTTTGCGCCATTAGCGCCTTTATAACTTAAGTAAGTGATGGCAGACAATTTCAAATAGTGCGGTGTTCTCTGCGTGTAGCGCGTAGGGGACTTTGTGCTAACATCCGTATAGTGCCTAGCTGGGGTAGATCTTGCATACGACCGTTTGATATAGTCGCTACAACTGGGCGTTATGAGGTAACCTGCCTATACAGGGCTTGATATGAGGACGTAATACGCTTATACCAGGAGGTGATCCGGTGGCACGCAGTACGTGCTCTAAATAAAACGATTTTTTTGCTATTTCATAGACCTCGTAACAGCCCACACTCTGACTCTTCAATTATCGTCAATTCAATGTCCATCATCATCGAGTCGACGGGAGATACTGGTTTGTGAATAGTGTTTTTAAAACAATTAAATATTATTATTGCATGGTGCTCATATAAAAAAATTATAATGTATTAATAATAAAAAACAAAGTTTCTTACAAAAACATTATAATTTAATCATCTCAGCTCATATACGTACTGCTGGGCTCGCGCTACGACCGGGCAAGAAGTGCTGTCTGCGTCTGTTAGACAGCGCAGGTGGAAATGCTTTTTCTTTTTTTTTTTAGGTGTGGGCAATGGTCAGCGCGCCCGCCGCCCAGCTCCATTCGGGGCGACAGAGGGGCGGCGCGCGGTCCCATGACCCACCTATGGCACGTCGCCTTCGTCATTAGGCCGACCACCGGTGCAGGGTAACTTGTCTTCAGTGGTCGCCCCGACGGAACACCGGTCGGGGTACCCTCTGCTCTCGACATTCCCCCTTGGGGACGTCGGTCGCAGACGCGCGGTCAGCCTCTCTGCGGGTGACGGAATAAATCCCTGGTCTAGTCACTCGCAGCCTCGGCTAGGGCGGCATTAGGCGCAGATACTCGCGCCAGCGCCACCCGAGACGTCGGCGGCGGATTGCATCGTCGTGGAGGCGTTCCTCCCGCGCGCGCTTCGCCGCCTCCTTCCGCGAGACGACTGCCTCGCAGAAGTGGCGGCCGCGTCCCAGTTCCTACTGCTGCCGAACATCTCCCTAGCGATGGTCGGCAGCGTCAGGTCTGCCGATGATTGCGACGAAATCACAGAGCTGCTCAGTCCACACGGCACACACCTCGAGTGTGTTCTGCGCCGCGTCGTCGTCGCAATCGCAGTAGTAGCAGGCCGGTGTGCTCTCCCTCCTCACGACCATGCCGCCGTGGGCGCACGTCTCCGACACCTGCCGGTAAATTCTGGCAAACATCTCCGCCTTCAGGTCCCACGGGGGAGGTGGAAATGCTTGCTGCTGATTCGATATTTGTATGATATAGACCCAGTAGTCTGTGCTTATGTAGTAGATGTTTATGTGTATGACGGAGCAGATATAACGACAGTAGACACGGCTTTTTTCAGCTAATATAGGTATTGTTGGGAATGGTTACTATTTCAAGTAGGTACAAGTATGTATGTAAATATGGTAGTAAAGAAAGAAACGCCTCAGTGCTGGCACTACTGTAATTTATTAAGAATATGACGCGATATAACTCTAGCATGAGCAAAGTTTCCTGCTGTTTCTAGCTATCATTAAAGCAATATTTTCCATCGTTAAGAAATAAGACAAGGTTATTACCTTCTGCTGAACCGTAATATCGTACAAGAAAGCTCCAGAAAGATAAGTCAGGCCAGTGCTGTACGTGGGCGTAATATTGCAAATGAAAATACTGGCTCCTTGGGGTCGCTCTAACTGAAGCTGTGGGTAGTTCGTACGTGGTATAGGGCGCCATTCACAACAAAACTTTATTGTATTGATGCGATGGAACCTCACACAGGGAATGGGTACACAATAGGGCCGCAAAACGCAAGGTCACGGTATGGATAATTCATTTATAAAGCTCAAAGAGGAGGAGGTACGGCACACATTTATTGGGTTCCATGTCACTCCAGAAAGTTTGACTTACATGTGGCTAGAAATATAACTGAAAAGGATATCTTTAATGATTTTGCGAATATTACACCTATGAAATACAACTATACACAGCTTCAATACAAAATCAGCGTAACACTTATGAAACTCTGCATTTCTAAATGCTAAACTGTTTTTTTTTTATATTGCACTATTACGCCTATTGTGTACCTATTTGTTTATGTTCGAGTAATGGGTCACGGCACGACTGTTAGTGACAAATTTTTTAGAGAAAAAGCTAAACGCTGTAACTCTATTAATAAAGAAATATTGTTTTTTTTTAAGTCTGTTAACCTTTTAAAGAACTTCTGCATTTTGTCGTACTTATATCTGGGGCAGAGTCACCTCCAGGTCCAATACTGCAGAAGAAGGCGATGACCCAGTGGCGGTTACGGCAGCCAACGTGCTGCCTTTCGTATCAGACGACTCGTAACAGGATTTCCGCCATCACCCTTCCTGAATAGTTTTGTGTCAGCACTGCTGCCCTCGTCCTCCTTGGACGGTTCTGCAGCAGAACTGCCACACTCGTCCCTCTCGGATGGCTCTACGACAGAACTGCCACCCTTGTTGCTGAGTTTATCTCCAGCGGCAATATGTGGCCGCCACTCTCCTCGCTTTTCCTGGCGTCTTTTAGCGTCGTAGGTCTTCCAACGGGACATTTTTGGAAGCCTTCCTCTGCACTTTTTCAGGCCCTCATGTGTGGTCGGGCCCTTGGCTGTGGCATCAGCTGCTCCCCTTCCATACACAACAAAGCGAACTGAGCCGGTTTATTCATACCTCGCGTTCAGATACCGGCGATCGTTTGACCTCCACCATTCGGTTGGAGATTAGTCTTGTCTTGACTTTGTACAATCTATGTTTATATGCATCCCCTCGTCAAGAAGCCAAACTTCGGATTTGGGAATTTTTTGACGAAAGATTTTACCTCGCAGTTCAAGGTAGCCCCGGCCTCGAGTTTAGGTCGAATTAGTTATCCTAAACACAGGCTTGTGGTTGGGGCCGTCGGGTCTACCGTTCGCTAGAGAGACAATCCCCTAGCCCTCGGCTGCAAGGAGCCGCCACCGGCAGCGGAGTTCACATGAGACTGCCACAAATTTTGACGCGAGAGATCTGAAAATTGATATAGGGACCTTGGCTCTACATGAGACCTGATACCTTTTTCACATTGCAAGCCGTATAGTCTCATCTTGTCAAGACATTTCGAAAAAATCTGTAAAAATATAACTCATACACAAACTTGTGTCACAAGACGTATACGAAAACTGGAGTATTTATAACTTTTTGCTCTGGTGCTTCAAAAGTTGAAATGAAATATTACTTCAAAATTTAACAACAAACACATTTTCCTTGGTCTCTTTGCTCATTATTCATCACAAAGAAACTTTTTTTTAATTTTACATATTCTAAAATTACCTCATTATTTTGTTTTCCTTTGACACGAATTTCTGTTGATTTTATTTTGTACACTTGTAACATTACACTTATTACGTAAATTTATTTCATAATGTTAATTTTATCTTTAAATAAATGATTGACACACAAATTTATTTGTTGAAATAGTAATAATTTTTCGTATCATCTCAACAGTTTTTTTTTTTTTTAAGAAATTATGTTTATCCATAATTTTACTGAAAATTGTGTGTTAGTCACACAAAGAAAAATTTAGGTATCCTTTCACACCAAAATTACGGAATAGAAAGGCTTTTATATATTTATAAAAAAAAACTAAATTATTTAATTAAATATTTCACTCATCAAGGACTAACTGAAAGCTTGAGAATTTAAATAAATTTTGTGATTTATATTTTAACGTTTATATAAATAAGATATTCTATAACTATCTTAAAAGTATTCTAGAACATCAATTAACAAATATATGTCAATAACATACCGTTGTGAAGATGCATTAAGAATATAATTTTTCACCATTACTCTTCTTCACGTGGAAGTCGTAATAATCGGCCAAAGGATCACCCGGTGAATAAGTAGCAGAAATTTCTTGGGATGCTTACAATAAAAATCGCCATTGCCAATTGGTCAGACAAAGGTGTCGATTGTTCTCAGTTTAGGAATGTACATATATATCCAATAGTACAGGTAAACAGGCTGATTTTTTAATTACTACATGTTCCGTAGCAACAAATAGTGCCTTATATTAAATGATTAGTAGTTATAGTCCTTGATCAGTGGCGCAAACATATGACTGCCAATCGTAAAATCATGAGAACAAATATTGAATTAGGCAAAGAATACCTTAGATTTTTCACGGGCAAACTCTTAAGTGACAACATTATCCTTACTAATATTATAAATGCAAAAGTAAGTTTGTTTGTTTATTTGGTTGTTTGTTTGTTACACTTTCACGCTTAAATCGCTGAACCGATTTCAAAAATTCTTTCACCAATGGAAAGTTACAATGTCGTGGAGTAACATAGGTTATATTTTATCTCCGTATTCCCACGGGAACGGGAACTACGCGAGTAAGGCGACTGAAGCCGAAGCGAAACGAGGGCGGGTTGCTAGTATACAATAAACCTGAATAAATTTGCTCTTTCTTAAGTGAACTAGTTATGCTCCCAAATAGAAATTACATGTAGTAATTTGAAGATGACTTATCGCATAATTTTGTCATAGTCTATAAACTTTACCAGTGTTGTCGATAATTTTATAAGCTTATAGACAAGTTAAAATTGTACTACGGTTATAACCATAACTATAAGACACCTACGTTATTGCTTACGTGTTTTGCTTTCCGCTTCTACTTACATCCTCGAATAAAACCTTTGCTAACGACAGTACTTAACTTTCATAGGTTTTATGATGCCTAACCTGGTATAGTAGTATCGCCGATTTCCATTATTTATTTAAACAATTGGCTAGTTATATAAACGTCAGTATTAAGTACTATCTATATCTTCTATATCTATATCTATATCTATATCTATATACATATAATAAATCAGTAGAAATCGCGTGTCTGTACTTTTGATAAAATTTAAAAATGGATGTACGCCGTTAAAAAAGACGAATGGAACACAAAAAATATTTTTTTGAATTTTTTGTCTGTCTGTATGTCTGTGTGTCTATATGTATGTATGCGCTAATCTCGAAAATTACCGCACGGATTGTTACGCAGTTTTCACCGATAGATTAAGCCCAATTCAGGGCAACATTTAGTCTTCGTTTTGTTAAAATCTGACGTCAGGAAAAAAGTTATCGTCATTTAAGTTTTTAAAATCGCCGCGCCGCTCTCCGTTTATGT
The DNA here is from genome assembly GCA_032191425.1 of Lymantria dispar. NCBI lineage: Eukaryota > Metazoa > Arthropoda > Insecta > Lepidoptera > Erebidae > Lymantria > Lymantria dispar. Next base: position 18,856,228 of record CM063457.1, on the reverse strand, counting down.
CATTTGAAGAGTTAATTCAAAATAATTATTTTATTTATTGGTGATGTAAGAAAAATATTTCTATTCTTAATACACAGTAGGTTCAGTAGCTTAGCTCATATACGTCCTGTCCCACCTCTGGACCCCGAGTCTCAATTTTTAATTGACAATCTCTCTTCTCAATCTACAGTGGAAGGCAAATTTACATACTATAATCACGTTAGTCATGTAGTTAAGATAACTATTAAAGCCACCTGTGATGTAAAAAAATAATATTTGCATTGGTTAATATTTAGTTTAGCTACAAAGTAATAAAATTAATGATTTGTTTAGTTCTTTAAATGAACAACAGATGGCGCTGTAATTTTATTTAACTCGCGCTTTGGTTAAGATTCTAAAAGACGTCTACATTTACTCCTTGAATTCAGTATACCATCAAAAACAAGTCTTGTAAAAAAAAGCCAAGCCTCGCAACTGAGTTCTTCTACCATAAAAATTTGTGAGATCCATGTTATACCAAGTCGGTTAACTCATTCAGTCCCTGCTTAACCCATATCTTCCCAAGGTATTAATTTACAGAAAATTCATTTTTATTTTATACATACTTATTAAGTGGCTGCTAATTAACAATAATGTTTTAGTTATATTATATTTTTTTGTATACTGGCTGAAATTCAGGACCGCACCTTAAATGGGGCGCTGGTAGAATATGCCTACAGGTTTACTATGAGGATAAATAATATACACAATTACTTCAATATGTTTTTATTATGAAATAAACTTATATTTAGTATCTATTTAGAATTATTAGAACTAGAATTAAAAAAAAATGTATCTTATAAATGTAATTGGGAGAAAAAATGGGACATTATTTCACTGTATGAAAAACTTGAGAGCAATATTGGTGCAAACCAACCCTACATTTGCTGCATTTGAATTTCGTGTTCTTATGACACTGACGGCATCGAATTTGCATTGCGTTCCTCACTATATAATGTCCTTTTTCATCCAATCGTATAACATCAGGCAATTTATTCTTTATAGTCATAGGTGCCTTTACAGTACTATTACGTTTTGAAAGAGAGGACGATGCTTTGTCCAGTATCAAATATGTCTGTACTATATATCTGGTAAAAGATAGAAAGTCATGAGCATCTTTAGCTTGACGACGCTTGATGACGCTGCATGAAAAAAACGTAACAGCTCTTCAAACCGATTACGACTACTACTACGACGATATACATGAAGATACTTCTGGATGATGAGTATCGATACTTTGATCCCAGTATAGTCTGTACCGGTAAACACTATTATAACCGGATAAAAGTAAAATACCTACGAAACTCTTCACTTCTTCAATCATCATCATCTCAGCCCATATACGTCCCACTGTTGGGCTCGGGCCTCCTCCATAATGGAAGGGTAATTGACCTACTATAACCACGCTGGTTAGATGTGTTGGTATAGGGTTTTATTTCGAGTTTTCCTTCTCTCGCATAGATGTTATATGCGTTTTATATCCCTTAGTCGTCTCGTACGATCACTCACGGGTAAGATAGGGGGTGGTGAATTGTATTCTTACTCCGTCACCACACGGACTTCTTCAATAGTTACTCGGAAATTGGTATGTCCTTTCGCAGTAGCATTTTTCTCAGTACTGGAGCGCAGCAGTTCGTAATCCTTATCATCGAAAAACATCTCGAAAAATTCTAAAGGATTATCTTTATCTAAAACAAACTCTGATGATAATGACTCCTTCTCAGGCTTTGCAGATATATCCTTTTGTCTTCATTTCTTCTTCGTAACTATTTTGCTTTCTTTGCATGTGAACCACATAAGACGTAGATGGATGCGGGTCTTGCTCGCTTTCATTTACAAATGGAAGTCCATCCAGTCTCCATAACTCCTTCAGATGACGGCACCTGACATCTTACCTCAGCTTTTGCTAGTAGTTGTCTTCGTGCATGATTGCCAATATCTCCTGTGTCTTCACTTCCGCTGTCTTCGTTGCTCAAATCTTCATTCTCAGGTGGCGTGATAAATATATCTGCAGAAACGATATGGTCAGCTTCCTCCAAGGCTGTTATAATGTCGTGAACACTTAACCTGTAATAAAACAATCAAAATAACGAAGCTGGAACAGGAGACACCCTACCACTACTTACGGTGCCTCCTGTTCCCAGCGCACCTCAAAAGGGGCGTTCGGTAAAACATTGAATTTTCACATAAATCAACAAAGGATGTTTTTTTTTACTGTACTACATAATAGACTAATACGTAACGTTGCAAAAACATAAGATTGTATAAATTATAACTCAATAATATAAAAGTACTACTTACGTTTTCCGAGAAGTCATGATCGTCGAATTTCACAAAATTTGAACAATTCTTATAAATACACTATAGCATGTAATCTCTCTTCGCTACTATAAATGTTAAGAACAGTATGTCAGCTTAAGAAAAAAAATATAACTTCTACCCTCACTTACGAAATATTAGAACTGAGCATTAAAATGTTAGTGCACCTTAAATGGAGCGTTGGGATAATATGGGTTAAGGGACCTTTCTTCTTAAGTTATTACGTAAATAGCTAACCTAACAACTTCTTATAGCGACTATATCAATATTAAAGATCTTTTATGTTTTAAATAAATAGATTGACTTGGCAATCGCACTATGTTTAGTACAATTTAATATAATATGTATTACCTTTGAGGTGTGTTTTCATGCGATTGTCAAGTCATTCTGTTTATTTAAAACATAAAAGATCTTTAATATTGATATAGTCACTATAAGAAGTTGTTAGGTTAGCTATTTACGTAATAACTTAAGAAGAAAGGTCCCTTAAGCAGGGACTGAATGAGTTAACCGACTTGGTATAACATGGATCTCACAAATTTTTATGGTAGAAGAAGTCTTGTTTTTGATGGTATCTCATTTCTTTTTGTAGATAGACCTACTTATTTGCCTTTCCGGTACCTTCTACTTCTTGAATACCAACAAAGGATTTTCTTAGAGCACACTCTCTTAAAAATGAGACATCTCTCCTTTCCGCTTGAGTCAATTCTACCTAAACTAAGCGGAGAGATGTGGAAATAAAGAAATTTGATTGGTTTTTTGAAACACATCTCCTCTAGTCTCCTTTCCGCTTTGATGGCAATCGAGCCTAATGATGGCGTTCTTTGTTTCAGATAAATTTCAGGCAATTTAGTTTGCTTAATACTTTGGGCGATTTTGGAACAATTTCATAAGACACGTCCCACTCTTGATTTTTCATTAAGTTGATTGACCATTTTACAAGTAATCTTTGAACATAATTATATCTACGTAACAGTCTACACCTATTATGCCAATCATCATTCAGCCTATCTCTGTCCACTGTAGAATATAGACCCCCTCATGCTTCACCATAAAGTGCGGTACTGTGGCACCTGCATCCAACGACGCTCAAGGGTAACAGAGTTGCCATGACTAGAGCTTATTTTTCTTTGCCTTACGAGGAATAATGACGTAGTCGCCACGTTTGTTAGGCGGGTTGGTTTCGCAGTGAGATATCATACATTTCCCCGGCGAGAGCTGCTGCCCACTCTCCTTCATGTCGAATCTTTTTTTTAAATGACAACGCCTTGCACTAAGGGAATAATAATCCTTATATTGTGGGGGATTTTACAAACATATAATTCAACATCGCATCATCATCGTAGCCCTCATGTGTCCCACTGTTGGGCTCGGGCCTCCTCCACAATGGGAGGGAATTTGACCCACTATACCATGCTGGTCAGACATGTTGATATAGGGTTTCATTTCGAGTTTTCCTTCTCTTGCATAGATGGTATGTGCATATTATATCCCATAGTCGTCTTATACGATATCCACGGGCAAGATAGAGAGTGGTGAATTGTATTCTTACTTCGTCACCATACGTAAAGAACATATAATTAACCGGAATACGGAAATCCGCAGAAGAACGGGTGTAACCGACATAGCACGAAGAATTAGCACGCTGAAGTGGCAATGGGCAGGCCACATCGCTCGACGAACCGACAACCGCTGGGGAAGAAAGGTTCTCGAGTGGCGACCACGTATCGGACGACGCAGTGTAGGACGCCCCCCACTAGGTGGACCGATGACCTAGTGAAAGTAGCTGGGCGTCATTGGATGCAGGCGGCACAGGACCGCTCATTGTGGCGCAACATGAGGGAGGCCTACGTCCAGCAGGGGACGGCGATAGGCTGAAATGATGATGATGATGATGATGAAATGTAACTTTGTAATCCTATATATTTATATGGGTTTACAAAATTATTTATACAGTTATTGTACCTCGGAAACTGGATGAAAATTATAATGTTTCATAATTTTTCCTTCACTTATATACTAAACACTAATTGCATTCTAAATTGGAAGCTCCTATGTCTAGTAGAAGTGCCACTTTAATATTGATGATCGGTCAGTCAGTCAGTGAGTGACAAAATTACGAAAGTTTGACTAGTTATAATTCTTAAACTATTATTTCAAATTGAATGAAATTTGAAATACACAATGTGTTTACATTGCCTGCTAGGTTACTGAAAATTGAGCTTTCTAGCTTTATTAATAACGAAGTTATAGGGGGTCGAAAATGGCCTGAATGGCTTCGAGAAAAGTATGTTACGGCAGTGTTGCGTTTTGCCCGACTTTTTTTTTTGCTCGACTTGGCGCGGGCACTGCCGTGCCCCCAGATAAGATTATAATATTGTTGTATTGTGTATATTCTAAGGTAAAACGGATTGTATGAATTAAGCATTTGTTTAATATTTGGCTATAAAAATACGGACTTCTTGATATTGCTTAACGGATTGGTTGAATAATTGCTATTATTATTATTGGATTATAAAAATATATTGTGAATTTGAAAATAATGTTAGTCGAATTCTGTTTTATGAATTGAATTGGTGGACTAGATTTCAGTTTACATTTCTTGAAATTACTGCTGTTTTAAGGTTCCGTACCCAAAGGGTAAAAACGGGACCCTATTACTGAGACTTCGCTGTCCGTCCGTCCGTCCATCTGTCTGTCACCAGGCTGTATCTCAAGAACGGTAATAGCTAGACAGTTGAAATTTTCACAGATGATGTACTTATATTGCCGCTATAACAACAAATACTAAAAATAAAATATAATAAATTTTTAAGGGGGGCTCCCATACAACAAACTTGATTTTTTTACCGTTTCTTGCTCGATACTAATAACGGTGACAGGTAGACGCTTTAACTATTTACAGAATATTTAGTTTTATGTTCTCTTTAAATATAATTAGTTAAAATAAAATAATATAAATAATTAAGGGGGCTCCCATACAATAAAAGAGGTTTTTTATAGTACGGAACCCTTCGTGCGCGACTCGACTCGCACTTAGTCGGTTTTTTTTTTAATTTTTCGAGTGTGAAAAATGCCTCGCCAAAAATCAAATCTGTCTCAGACTACTAGACAAGCGAAAATACAGAGGACTAGGTCTCAAGAGTCCAATCACAAAAGACAGGCGCAGGTTAGCGCTAATCGAGAGCGAAATAGTACCTCGGAGAGTTCCACTCAAAGAGAGTCTCGACTTAGCGCTAATCGTGAACGTAACACGTTGTCACGCGCCTCGGAGACTTTTGCTGATAGAAGCTCACGACTGAGCGCTGATCGAGAACGTCATATGTCATCTCGCGCCATGGAGACTTTCACCGACAGAGAGATGCGATTAAGCGCTAATCATGAACGTAATACGCTTTCTCGCGCCTCGGAGACTTTTACTGATAGAAGCTCATGACTGAGCGCTGATCGTGAACGTCATATGTTATCTCACGCCTCGGAGACTTTCACCGACAGAGAGATGCGATGCGAAATCCGCAGCCAGAATAAAATAACTTTGGCAGTGGCTTCGTCCGGAATTGCAGCCACATTGCTTCCTGGCGGTAAGACGGCTCATACTATAAAATTCCAATGAATTTAGAGAGCAGTGAAACACCGACGTGTTCATTAACTCGCAAGCTAAACAACAACAAAGCTAAAGTATTTCAGGATTGCTGTCTAACCGTTTGGGATGAATGCGCAGTGGCAAATAAAAAAGGTCGTAAGTCGCCGCCGTGAGGCTGTGGATCAAACTCTCCGCGATGATCGCCGTAATGAAAAGCCAATGCGGAATATCACATTGCTTTTCTTTAGGGATTTTCGGCAAACTCTGCCTGTTAAAACTAGAGGGACTAAATCCGATAAGGTCAATGCTTCACTGAAGCATTCTTGTCTACGGCCCCAAGTGCAAAAGTTAACCTTCACAATTAATATGCAAGCACAGCTAGGTGGCCATTTACACGCCCAAGAATATTCTGATATTCTAATGGAAATCGGAAACGGCGTTCTCCCTGAAGAAAACGGTCAAGTGACTCTGCTAGAAACACTTGATCGAGTCGTTTCGTCAGAAGACGAACTAATTAGTTCAGTTACGGAGACGTTTCGTGTATACCACATCAAGAAAATTCTTGGTTATGTGAACGCGCTATACTCACTCCAAAAATGATCAAGCTGCTACAATAAATGAAAAAATATTAGGACAAGTTGCTGGGGATGGAATAGTTCACACATCTTTAAATAATGTTATTAATCAGGACGATGCCACAAATGATCTAGTTGAATTTTTATCTTCCCTTACTGCTAGCAGTCTTCCTGCACACAAAATTACAAAATTAATTAAAATTAAACTTGGCATTCCCATAATACTCCTTAAAAATCTTATTCCACCTAAATTGTGCAATGGAACTCGACTTAGAGTAACTGCTTTGCAAAGGAACATCATCGAGGCTGAGATTCTCACGGGATGTGGTTCTGGTAAAACTGTGTTCATACCATGAATACCACTGATATCGAACAATTTCCCCTTCCAATTTAAACGCACACAATTTCCTGTAGGGGCTTGCTTTGCGATTACCATAAACAAGTTCCAAGGTCAGACGTTAAGGACTGCTGGTGTCGATCTGAGGTCTAACTGTGTTTCCCACGGCCAGCTCTATGTGGCCTGCTCGCGAGTCAGTAATGCTGATAATTTATTTATTTTAACCCCAGCAGGAAAAACAATTAATGTCGTCTATAAAGATGTTTTATAATTGGTGTGCAGTATCATAATTAAAAATAACCACTGTGAAAATAGAAACTAAACATAATGATTTTTTAAATATATTGAATTGATTGAAAACCACGCGGACGAAGTCGCGGACATCAGCTAGTTCATAATATAACGAGTAAAATTTGTGTTCTTCATTTTTTGTAAATTATTGAAAATTTCAGCTCTAGTTATCACAATTTTAAAGTAGTGTGGAATTCTAATCTCATTTGCTTTGTTTGTTTTTTTCATTTCACTCAAATACATGCTACTATTGGGTAGGAGCTTTCAAACCAAATTTAGCTGTGGGTATTTATTATAACTATGGCAGACAGATTTAAATGCGTATTTTAAGTTTAACTTCTGTTTCGGTAATATTACGTAATATATAGCATTGTCCCAATACAAGAAAATAATAAGGGATGGTATTTGTGTAGGAGTGTATAAAATTTCCCTAGCCGAAGCCGTGGGTGACTGGGCCGGGGATGCAGTCCGTCACCCGCTGAGGCCGACCACTAAAGACAAGAAACTCTGCACCCCGGGCGATGAAAGACGAATGCGACGTGCCACGGGTGGGTCATGGGGTGCCCCACACCGCATGGTGCCCCTCCGTCGCCCGGATGGAGCCGTGCGGCGAGCGAGATGACAATGACCCATACTCCCAAAAAAAAAACATGTATAAAACTTTAAGGAAAACGAGGTTTTTGAATCCGTTGCCAAAACCTATATTAACCTATGTTAACCTTGAAATATTAATAAGGAAATACAAACAATACCATATAAGCAATACTGCATGTAAAACTAGCAATCTATATAATTATGCACGTATATTCTAATTCCATTTGAGAGATTATAATACTCCAACTACTACCTAATATGTTATATATTTAAGACAATGCGAAACTTTCTACACTAAACTTGACATAATTTTAGTGAATAGAGGGCTCTTAGAATTTGCAGAGTTATAGCGTAAATAAACCACGTGCTATTATTATTTGGTACGTACCTGTCACGTTGCCTACCTGTGTTCTCTGCACACCTATTAACTTGAAGAAGACTATTTTCCGTAAGGTTCGAAGCTAAAGTGTTTACACGCTTGCTTTAGATACAAGCTACGTGCTTAAATATGTTTTCAAAATGGAGGATTTAGAAAATGTGTACAAAGCAAAATTTTTGATATAAAATTAGATAGGTACCTACTTATTTTTACTTCAAATTTTATTTAAGACAAAAATATGTAATGTGCCTGATATTCTCTTACAGATACTTCTCTAAGTGTATCTTCGCTAAATTTGATATTAATTGCACGTTATAGTGTCTAAAACATATTAACCTGATTTTTAATCATGTTTGTTTTTATAAATAAACTCGCAACTTGACCTCGCTTCGCTTCGGTTTCAGTCGTATTTCGTGCGTAGTACCCGTTCCCGTGGAAATACCGGGATAAAATATAGCCTATGTTACTCCCTGATATTATAGCTTTCCATTGGTGAAAGAATATTTTAAATCGGTCGAGCCGTTTTGAAGATTACACGGAACAAACAGACAGACAGACAGACAAAAAAAATATAAAGTGTATTTTAGGCATATGTATAGTGCAAATAACCATGTGAGTATGAAAAAAGCCTATTATTTTGATATTACAAACAGACACTCCAATTTTATTTATTGGTATAGATAAGATTTTTCTCTTAATAACATTTAATAAAATAAATTACCACATGAATTCGCTGTATAAGAATAAATTTGTAGCAACCTAGCATGCCGAGGATCCTGGATTCAATCAATGAATATCTACACAGAAGAGTTCTCTGCCCCCTGCAGCAGGGTGGAGGACTCTGAAGGCAGTTGCGCCGCATCTTCACCTCTGACTTATGACGAGGCATGGTAGCCTAACGTATAAGCTGCTGAAAATGCTTACCGGATTCAAGACTACGGTATGTATAAAATTGGTAGAGAAGGTGGCCCAGGATATCACGAGTGTGGGGCACCGACTGATTATGTGCGGTTCACACTATTAGCACACATACAATAAAAATATACCCTTTTCTTTGAGGGCGGAGAGGACTTTTGTCCAACATTGCATCTATGGCTGGAGAATGTCGAACGTGACCCTTGGGGTCGTCCTTATTGTGCGGCACTAAGTAGAGATTTCACTTCTTCTTCAGATCAATCAGTAGGAAATTCTGGACAATCTTGAATGTGACCCCTGGGTTCGCCTCTATTGCGCAGCGCTGAGTAAGTTACGCCCTCCTCCCCTCGTCAAAATTTGCCAATCCGACCTCCCCATCAGGGTTGTGGAGGACTTTTCCCACCGCGGAGAGTAAACAATCATTGCTTTGCTGGACAGTAACCGGGAACCGCCCCGCCACGGACACGGAGATAGGGTGGCAGTGGCGCATATATATGTTAAATCTATCACTTTCCAGCCAGACGGTTTACCATAATGGGTGCTAGCACTGGTCCTTCAGCACCTGGTACCATATCTCACGGGTCTGTACAACGCTTGAATAGCGTTTGGCCAGTTCCCTGGATGTTGGAAGGAGGAGAGGCTGATGCTCCTGCCAAAGATGGGACAGTCTCCGGCCTCGGCCACAAACATGTCAATATAATAGTATTATTGATAATTTAACTGGATTAAATTTACGGAAAGTATTATATTTCCTTAAACCGCAATTTTACGCCATTTGTAGGAGGCTGATAAACCATGATCATCGTCTCAACCCATAAACGTCACACTGTTGGGCTCGGGCCTCCTCCACTATGGGAGGGAAATCGACCTACTACTATACTACGCTGATCAGACGTGTTTGTATAGGGTTTTTGTGCCGAGTTTTCCTTCTCTTACATCTATGCAATTATACGTATATTATATCCCTTAGACACCTTTTACGACATCCACGGGTGGTGAATTGTATTCTTACTCTGTCACCGCATGGATAATACTAAAACCAAACTGACAAATTCTAAAACAAAATAATTACCAAAAAAGGCGGTACGAAGTTCGACGGGTCAGCTAGTCTATAATATAACTTTACTATAGTAAAAATAAATTTAGATCTTTTGTATATAATAGTAGCAATCCTCCCTCGCTTCGCTTCGGTTTTAGTCACCTTACCCGCATAGTTCCCGTGCCCGTGGGAATACCGGGATAAAATATAGCCTATGTTACTTTCTGATATTATAGCTTCCCATTGGTGAAAGCAATTTTGAAATCGGTTCAGTGGTTTAAGCGTGAAAGCGTAACAAACACACAACCAAATAAACAAACAAACAAACTTACTGTCGCATTTATAATATTAGTAAGGATTATCGTATATAACATTCGGTTTCAACAAAGACTTAAAAGTCATGGAATTGATTGTAAATAATGCTGGTCAGGTTTGAAGTCAACTGATTCAATTATTTAAAATTGCTTGTAGGGTAAGGTTAAAAAAAAATAAAATGCTTTCAAACCCCTTCGTACGTGTCTATTTTTAAACTATTGAGGTAGAAATCAGCGAACTGGGCAAGCTTAAGTTGCTTGCAAAGGCATCTCTAAAAGTTTAAAGTGTAGATAAGGTAAAGCATTTTAAATCTTACAAAATTAGAAAATGATTTTTTTTTGTGGGAGGGCTGCGGTCGGCGCGCCTCCGCACCACTGCGTCCAGGGTGACAGAGGAGCTTAAGCACGCAACTCCCGTAACCCACCCGAAAACCACGGCGCCTTCGTCGTTGGGCCGACCACCGCAGCAGAGTTAACTTGTCATCAGTGGTCGGCCCGACGGAATACCCTCTACTTGGGATACCCTCCCATCGACCGACGTCCCCCCCTCGGGGAGGACGTCGGTCTGTCCTCACGCGGTCAGCCTCTCGGCTGGTGACGGACTAATCCCCGGTCACGTCACTCACGGCCTCGGCTAGGGCAGCATGAGGCGCAGATAGTCGCGACTACGCCGCCCCAGTCGCCGGCGGCGGATCTCATCATCGAGGCTACGCTCCTCGCGCAGGCGATCCGCCACCTCCTTCTGCGAGATCACTGTCTCGCAAAAGGCTGCGACCGTGTCCCAATTCCCGACGCTGTCGACCATTGCCCTAGCGATGGCCGGCAGCGTCAGGTCGGCACCGATGCTTGCGACGAGTTCATGGCGCTGCGTGGCCCAAGCGGCGCAGGCCTCGAGCGTATGCTGCGCCGTGTCCTCGTCGCAATCGCAGTGGTGGCAGGACGGTGTACTCTCCCTCCTTACGACCTTGTGCAGGTATTTGGCGAAGCTCCCATGCCCCGTCAACACCTGCACTAGTCAGAAGGAGAGCACTCCGTGTCGCCTTTCCAACCACTGCATCAGCATCGGCCGGAAGTCCTCCACGATTCGCACCCCGAACCGAGGCCTCTCCAGCCGGACTGCCCAACGGGCAATGACGTCTCGGCGGGCGACGACGCGCCAGGCGGTGAGCTCCCTCAAGGAAACAACACCGCCCTCCCCGTGCACCCCCGACACCCGCCAATACAACTCGGCGAGCATTTCCGCCTCCAGGTCCCACGGGGGAGTCCCAGCCAATAGGCACGCTGCCTCCGTCGCCATCGTGCGGTATCCGCGGATGGCCCTGACCGCCATGACCCTCTGTGGTCGCCACAGAAGGGCCCTCAATCGGACGGTCATGGACCCCGCACACACCGGTGCGCCGTACAGGGCCATCGACCGGATGACCCCCGCGTACAGCCGTCGGCACGTAGCGCTCGGTCCGCCCACGTTGGGCATAAGCCACGATAGGGCGGACGCCGCGCCGACGAGCCGTGGAGCGAGCCTGCGGAAATGCTCCCGGAACCACCATTGCCCGTCGAGCGTCGTATGTTAATGATGATCTGAATATCGTATTTTCAATAATTGTCGTCAATATACCAGCGGAGTAATGGATGTATCATATTTGTCTCAAGTCAATCACACAGAATTATTTTGCATAGTAGTCGAACTCGTGCTCTCGCGGAAGGTTGGTATTTAATTACTATCATTGGCGTACTTATTTCTTAGCTTTATTACCTAACGCTGTAAGTAAATCTTCTTTATATATTTCTTGTGTACGTATGTCACTGAACTCCACCTAAACGGCTGGACCGATGTTGATGAAATCTTTTGTGTGTGTTCAAATGGATTCGAGAATGGTTTAGATTTACAATTGGACCCCGATAGGTGGTGCTGCTGTCGATTTCAAAGAGAATTTCTTTTATTGTATTTGAAGAGAACAACGTCTGTTAGGTCAGCTAGTTTTTTATGAAAATTTTTAAATTATTTTCGAAATGTCAACGTTACATATCGTGCTATGGTACTATTTATAACACGTTGCTTGAGTTTCTACGCTAAGTATGAAATATAGGTAAAATACACATTTTTTTTTTTGGGCTTGGGTTCCAGTCGGCGCGCTCCTCGCACCACTTCGTCCGGGGCGACAGAGGGGCGTAAGCACGCACACCCGCAACCCACCCACGATGCACTTCGCCTTCGTCGTTGGGCCGACCACCGGAGCAGGGTTACTTGTCATCAGTGGTCGGCCCGATGGAATACCCCCTATTTGGGGTACCCTCCCATCGATCGACGTCCCCCCCTCCTTTCGCAAGATCACTGCCTCGCAGAAGGCTGCGATCGCGTCCCAGTTTTTGACGCTGCGGCAGCGTCAGGTCGGCACCGATGATTGCGACGAGTTCACGGTGCTGCTGTGCCCAAGCGTCACAGACCTCGAGCGTATGCTGCGCCATGTCCTCGTCGCAATCGCAGTGGTGGCAGGACGGTGTACTTTCCCTCCTAACGACCTTATGCAGGTATTTGGCGAAGCACCCATGCCCCGTCAACACCTGCACTAGTCGGAAGGAGAGCACCCCGTGCCACCTTTCCAACCACTGCATCAGCACCGGCCGGCAATGACGTCTCGAAGGTAAAATCCACATAGAAATAATTGGACCTGCGTATCCCAATATTATACAGTGTTATTTTATTTGTCATTCTTGTAGTTCTACAAGTATCTATGTTCAATTGTGGACGTGGATAATGGAGTAAAATGTGGTCTAGAGTTTATTTACACACATTAGCTACAGGATGTTATTGCAATACCTTAATAAATTTATAATATAATAACAAAATTTTTACACCCATTTCGCCTCTGTAAATGCTTTTTAAACGAGATATAACAATATATAATACCATTATCCTTATTTATGGTAATTTTATATTGTACATAAAAGGTAATATGCAGACTCAGGCAAAGTGAATATTCGGATAAGCAATAAGAGTTAAAGCCTGTTTATTAAAATTCCATTATGAAATCCGACCAAACCCTTCGCCGTCCACTGGACGAAAATCTAACACCTTTAATTTATTCTAAATCCCTTTTAATTTTACGAACGGCACGTTTCTTGCATGGTAATTCCATGACCTCAATTTAAAAGGAGGATTATTTTAACATATGCTTATGACCCAAAACTAACAACTTTATTAGAACGATACATAATCTATACATATAATAAAACTGTAGAGGTCGAAATTCTGTACATTGAAAAAAAACGCTAAATACCGAGTCAGGGGGGTGTTAGAAGTGAAATAGAACACATCCAGATTGTTTTCAATTTTTTTGTTTCTCTGTTTGTTTGTCTGTTTATCTGTTTGTACGGGCTAATCTCGGAAGTTATTGGACCGATTTAAATGAAATTTTGCATGGTGGTACCTTACTTCCCCGGTCAACATTTAGGATATTTTTAATCCCGCCAAATTAAAGAGTTCCCGTGGGATAGGTAAAAAACTATAGTAACTTATATAGCTCAGTACACAACCTACTTAATTGGAAATCGATATAAAAAGATTAATTATAAATGGAAACTATTCTGAAAATCCACCCCTCAGAGGATATATTCTTTTTAAGGGTGTAAAATAGGGAAGGAATTGCTTTGACATTATTCACTCTCATACACAGTTATAAATTCATACAACCTCAATGATTAATTAACTGCACTGTTAGCATAGTGGTTAAGATAGCAACTTACCATGTCAGTGTCACGGGTTCAATTTCAACGCCGGACAATTATTTGTGTGATCAACAAATTGTTACTGGGTAGAGTAGACTAGATAGTAGAAAACCGAGTCTAATTTGTGTCTGTCACTTATATTTTTGTGAGGTTCCTTAGTAGAGGGTGTAGCGAGTGAAATTCATAGTTTGTAGAATAACCAATAAAAATCGGCCAAGTGCGAGTCGGACTCGCGCACGAAGGGTTCAGTACCATTAACTAGGTAAACAACAGTGGGTACACAAATTTCATATTGTAACCTTCACCTGTTACTGTTTACTGATATCAAGCAAAAATAGGCAAAAAGTGGCGTGATCGCGTTTTTTGTTATAGCGATAACAGTAATACATAATTTGTAAAAAATTCAACTGTCTAGCTATCGTGGTTCCTGAGATACAGCCTGGTGATAGATAGACGGACAGACTGACAGCGAAATCTTAGTAATAAGGTCCCGTTTTCATCCCTTGGGTACAAAACCCTAAAAAGAGGGTTGTGCAGGGTCACTCAAATACCCTTTTTTGACCCCAGGCAGCAAATTATGTTATAGTGGTATCACCCGTGCGCAGTCATTGTTGACAAACGAGCAAACAGCACACCTAATGGTAAGTGATACTATGCACGAACTTTTGCCAGGTCGCTGCCTATCGTGAAGAAAGTGAAGGAAGTGTAAATGCGTGCAATGAGTTTTGGTAATATTAAAGGTAAGGTATCACCAAAACCCACCACATGCAAACACGGTCAGAAAGTTTGGGTTCCGGCTTTCTCGCTTTGGACGGACCGGCTCGCGACGCTGGATGGACGACTGTCGAGAGTGCGATTCTATCACGTAAAGATAGTAAAGCGCAAGTAGGTACTTGGGCTAGCCCCCCACCCGACACGACAGCTTGGAAGTTTTTCTTCCTAACTCGCTCCGCCGAGTTCTTATGCGATAATTGCCAAGCAGAAGATGGCGACCTCATATGGTCTATGGACTATGGTCTAAGTAATGGTCAGTAGATTTGGCAGTGGTGTTTGAGATGAATTCACGACGCTGCTCTACTCCGGCTACACAGATCTTTTCTTTTTTCATTGCAAACGGTGGTAAACGAACAAAGAGTACACATGATGGTAAGTGTTGCTGCCGCTGCACAGCTAGACCGCTGCCAATCATGAAGAAAGTAAAGGGGTGGTGAATATTTTTTATTGCAAACGGTGGCAAACGAGCAAATAGTACACCTGATGGTAAATGTTGCTGCCGCTTATGGACATTTGCTAAGCCGCTATTCCGTGTGGTGACGGAGTAAGAATACAATTCACCACCCCCTCTCTTACCCGTGGGTATCATAAGAGACAACTAAGGGATATATTACACATATGACATCTATCCAAGAGATGGAAAACTCGAAAAAAAAACTCTATACCAACCTGTCTGAGCAGCATGGTATAGTAAGGTTAATTTCCCTCCTATTATGGAGGAGACTCGAACCCAGCAGTGGGACGTATATGAGCTGAAATGATGAGGAAGCCGCTGCCTGCAGTGAAGAAACATATGGCAGTGTGAATGTAAGCCACACGCAAACGCCCTCAGAAAGGTGGGCTGCCGTCTCTTTCACTCACCGTACGAAGCGCTGTAACAAATTGAAAGAAAGAAAGAAAGAAATTTTATTTTGTAAACCTCACACAATATAGACACCAATGAAAGAAATAAGAACTACTAACTAAAAACAAAGAGTAGAATATGTGAGGCCAAAATATGGTGTCCATCTCAGCTTATGGTACAGTAAATATGATACTACACCGCTGATATTCTGATAGACCCGTACAATCAAGTCGCGGAAGCAACAATATATGCAAAACAAATATATTTTAAAAAAGTTAAACAGTAATATTTGAAATAGTAACATTTAATTAAGAATGAAATAAATTAATACTATACTATATCATAAATTGCTACTACTTGGACGTAGTTTTTTTGCGAGAGTATGGTAAAACCCTGGACGGACCTACCCGCGGCTGTAGACACACAACCGTCAACAGTGTGGTCCTACCACTATTTAATAAAAAAAAAGATCTCAAAAGTATGCCTGCTGTATCTTAGCTGGAACAACAATTGTGGGAGGGCTCCGTGTATTTCCACATATAAGTCTCACGGGAGGGTTCTGCCCAAAGCGCACGCTGCCTCGGTCGACATGGCACAATATCTGCATGTAGCATAAGCACCATGCCTTTCTGCGAATGCCAGAAGAAAGTTTTAAGACAAGTGCTCAGAACTCATCCACACAGATGCACCGTACAGGGCCATTGATCAAACCAGCCTCGCGTACAGTCGTCAACATGTAACACCGCTCAACGAGCTGGGGAGTAATTTGGTAAATATGCTCTTGAAAGCACCGTCACCCGTCGAGTATTAAGCCCAAATATTTTATCTGATCCTCGATTGAGTGCAACCGAATTAACAGTGATTGCTGTGCTGATGGGTGTATAGTTACAAGGTCTATGAAACAGCAAATAATTCGTTTTATATAGAGCTACTCATTGAATCATCATCTAGATACTAATTATGGCCAAATGTATCGCTTATTTAAATTAAACTCAGCCCGAAGTGAGTCCAATCTCAGCTAATAAACCATACTGTCACCCGCACGAACTACTTCAGCTGAGAGCAGAAGAAAATAGGCGTTAGCTCAAAGTCCTTTGCGCGCTTCACGCTTAAGTATAGAAGCACCCCATGATAATAGCACCTCCCTTATATACCAGAATGGCAAACTATTAAATAAATGACTTGACGACATCTAAATACACCGTCAACAGCACCTCTCCACCAGTGAGCGCCTTAATGACAATGAGCCACAAACATAGAAACGCTGCAATCGTTTGCCAGAAAGAGTTGGTCTGATCGAGACAACCTCGCTAACGTGCTGGCTGATGCGGGCAATCAAGATTCTCTACACTAGCTTGCTATCCAGAGCAACATGGTGGCGTGTAGAACCCTGAACACACTACATAGTTATCTGTGCTTGCCCCTGCCACATTTGATTTCTACGCAGACGAAGTCGCGGACAAAAGCTAGTTATAAATATAATGTTACCTTACTTCGCAGCAGTTGTAGTATTGTGTTCGGCATTTACTGTTGCAACTTTGTGTTTTATATGTTTCAGATACTTCATCGCAACCTAAATAAGTCCCACTGTTGGGTTCAGGCCTCCACAATGGGAGGGAACTTGATCTACTGTACCATGCTGGTCAGACATATGGGTATAGGGTTTAATTTCGAGTTTTCCTTCTCTTGCTGTGGATGTTATGTGATTATATCCCATAATCGTCATTTACGACATCCACGGGCAAGATAGGGAGTGGTGAATTGTATTCTTACTCCGTCACCACACGAAACATATATGTGCTTACCGTCCATATAATTGTGTATTTGACTAAAATGTAAATGGAGATCAAACTATTACTTTAAGAAAATTATTTTTAAAATGTTTTATTATTTCGTATTATTTAAAATTATTTCATTTTACTTGTAAAAAAGCATAATTAAATGTTTAAATGTCTGAATTTAGTAGAGTATTTGTTTAACATTAATATTTTCATCTTTTTGCTATAAAGGACATTTCGTGCTTTATTAAGAGGCAAAGTGTTTTTTAAAGACGATAAATTTTAAATATTTTTTTATTTTACTTTATTATTTCGCATATATACTTACATTTTATGACTTTTAGGAACTATTATTAGTTTGGAATCCAACTGGTCGGTCTTGAGATAGGCACGATCAAACAAAAATCTTATTAGGTATTAAATAATAATATAAATGAATAAATAATTTTATCACTGCAAAATAGTCATGCACGCTGGGAACTGGGGGACCCTGTCGCCGCCTTCTGTGAGGCAGACATCTCAAGCAAAGGAGGAGGCGGAATGTGCGCATGAGAAAGTCCTCTACGGCTACACGATCTGTCGCTGGTGACTTGGGCGACGTAGGCGCGAGTATCTGCGTCTGATACCGCCCTAGAGGAGGCCGCGAGTGACCGGACCGGAAATAATCCTTCACAGATACAGGGCAGCATATGCTATAAGTCTATGTGGACTCATTAAATTAGTGCCATGAATTGGTCGCTGGGACCATCGTTTTACTAGTTATTTTACTATTTAAGGAATTGCCACTTGTCTTCCACATAATTGGCGATGAGTGCTAATACTAATATTACTAACCACAGTAGATTATAGGTCCTATAATTTGAAAGCATGATGGTGTCTCCGCCAAGATGAGCCAACAAAGTGCAACAATTTAGTTACTGCTTTTCTAAATTCAATAGGAGACTTGTACAAATTTTAATGCCATATGTCTGAAAATTTATGTAGAGACTCATTGTTATAAATAATGAAATACATGTTTTAGGACCTTTTTTATCATTGTATATCTCTTATAATTTAGATATAATAGATATCTAAAAACTCAGATTTCGTCACAAATTGCCTGAAAATCATCAAGTTCTTAGGGTACTTTATGAGGTCCTAGAAAGCTGAAATTTAATACGTAAGCTAGTCGTAATACACCAATAGCAAAAAAAAATGTGAAACTAAGATTTCACCCCAAATTCATAAACTGGGGAATGAAAGTTTGTACAAAATTTCCTCAAAATATTATCCATCGTATATAGTTTACTGGAGATTAAATATATATGTTTGTCGCTTTTAATTAAATAAGAAAATACGGAAATGTTTAAATTATATTGAAGACTAGCAACCCGCCCTCGCTTCGCTTCGGTTATAGGTTATAGTCGTTTTACCCGCGTAGTTCCCGTCCCCGTGGGAATACCGGGATAAAGTATAGCCTAGTTTACGCCCTGATATTATAGCTTTCCATTGGTGAAAGAATTTTTGAAATCGGTCCAGCCGTTTTGAAGATTACCCGGAACAAACAGACAGACAAAAATTTTTTAATTGCTATTTTAGGCATAGGTGTCGTGCAAATAACCGTGTGAGCATCAAAAAAGCCTATTATTTTGACATTACAAACAGACACTCCAATTTTATTTATTGGTATAGATTTAAAACTCAAATGAAATTCAATTGAAAGTTTACACGCTTTTAACGTTTATTATCCAATTTACGAATATATAAATTTTTCCTACAATGGAACGGAAAAGGTTCTATGAGTACAAGGAATGATAGGCTTTTTATACATAATATGAATGTTTTATATATGTCCACACATTTTGCTCGATGTTGAAACAGATTTTATTTAAAAGGTTCGTGGGATAACACCACAATGCTTCAAACTAGTACCTTCTAGAAATTTAAAAACCATTAAGTTTTATAGTAAACCATATACGAATCAGGTAGCAGAAATCCATGATTTCTGCATGTTTTTTATAAAACTTAACAATGAAAACCCACAACGTTAGTCCAATGTTAACAGTAGCGACTCTTTTTTTTTTTGAGGCCAGTCGATAGTATGTATGTTCACACCCTGTCCGATACATTCGGAGCAACTAAAGAGACAGCGCGCCAACCCATAACCTGCTGTGCACAGCACCTATCATAAGTCCCGTGGGTGGGCTACCAGTACCCGGTGAATTACCCTTTTTGGTACCCTCTGGGGTCAACGCCCTCCGTCATCCCCCTTACGCTATGACCAACAATTACGAGTCTATGACCTTTGTACAATTACATCATTTGTAGTTTTAAGCTTTATAGTTAAAAGCATTGGTTAATTGATATTTAGTGCACACGAAAACTAACTAAAATAATTTAACGACTGTCGCTTAACAGTCGATTACGATAATATCCTGTTCATCGATACCCTAATATTTTACGCCTATATTTCGCAAAATAAGTTGTTTGATTTGACATTTTTGCATGATATCCAATAGCTGATATTTTCTAGTCGACAGGTAGGGTTTTAAAAAGTATATTTGAAAATTTAAACTGTTGAAGTTGATTGGTTGACGTGTGAATGGATAGCCTAGCCCGGGCGAATATTACATAGTTGCTAAATATTAAAAGTTCGTGTAATATTTTGCTAACCACATTTTCTCCTTTATATACTTTTTAATTGCATTCCCGTAGAAATATTATTCAAACCTTTCATACCATTTAACAAAAAATATTATTCATACCACTGTATGTAATCTCACAAGATTACTCATAAATCCATCATTGAAAAATGAGATTTTCAGTTGGATTACGTATATAAAATCTCAGTAAAAACATAAGTGTGAAAAGGGTACGCAAGTTCAATACCAACTTATATTTGAAGTAATAACTTTGTATCCCTTTTTATGTTTTTAAGTTTGAAATGCGACACGCCTTTTTTTATTGCAAACGGTAACAAGCGAGCGAGCAGTACACCTGATGGTATTGCTGCCGCTCAAGGACCTTTACAATACCAGGTGCACAGCTAGGCTGCTGCCTACCACGATGATAGTGAAAGGAGTGTGAATGCATGCAATGAGGTACGAAGATACTAAAGGCATCATTAAAATCTACCACACGCAAACACCCTAAGAAGGTTGGGCGTCCGGCTCTCTCGCTCACCGTGGTCGGTGAGCGAGTAGTAGCAATTTATTACTGCGCTTTGGTAAGCGCAGTAATAAATTGCTACTACTCAGACGTCGATTTTCTGCGAGAGTGTGGTACTACCCTGGACGGACTGGCCTGAGGCTGTAGACAACTGTCAACAGTGTGGACCCTACTGTATTTATGTAACTAGTCTTCTTTATAAATTAATATATACTATTATATCCCTTTTTTTTGTAAGGGTGGGCCATGGTCAGCGCACCAGCCGCCCGGATCCATCCGGGGTGACAGAGGGGCGGCGCGCGGCCCCGTGACCCACCCTTAACACGTCGCCTTCGTTGTTGGGCCGACCACTGATGCAGGGTAACTTGTCTTCAGTGGTCGGCCCGACATAATACCCCGGTCGCGGGGTACCTTCTCCTTTCGACGTTCCTCCTCGGGGACGTTGGTCGCCGTCACACGGTCAGCGGGTGACGGACTAAATCCCCGGTCCAGTCACTCGCGGCCTCGACTAGGGCGACATTAGGCGCAAATACTCGCGCCTGCGCCGCCCAAGTCGCTAACGGTGGATTTCGTCGTCGTGGAGGCGCTCCTCCCGCGCGCGCTCCGTTGCCTCCTTCCGCGAGACGACTGCCTCGCAGAAGGCGGCGACCGCGTCACAGTTCCTGATGCTGCCGAGCATCTCCCTAGCGATGTTCGGCAACGCCAGGTCGGCACCGATGGTTGCGACGAGATCACAGCGCTGCTCAGCCCACGCGGCACCCACCTCAAGGGTGTGCTGCGCCGTGTTCTCGTCGCAATCGCAGTGGTGGCATGCCGATGTGCTCTCCCTCATGACGATCTTGTGCAGGTACTTGCCGAAGCATCCGTGCCCCTTCAAGACCTGCACCACTCGGAAGGAAATTACCCCGTGCGTCCGCTCCAACCACTCCATCAGCACCGGCCGGAAGGCCTCAACGGTCCAGACACCGTACCGAGGCCTCTCCAGCTGAACTGCCCAACGGGCAATGACGTCTCAGCGGACGTCGACCCGCCAGGCGGTAATGTCCTTCATCGGCACCATGCCGCGGCAGGCGGGCGTCTCCGACACCCGCTGGTAAATTCCGGCGAGTATCTCCGGCTCCAGGTCCCACGGGGGTGTATCAGCCAGGAGGCATGCTGCCTCCGTCACCACCATGCGGTAGCCGTGTATGGCCGTGACTACCATGGCATACTATTATATCCCTAAGGGGTTATTTTTTACAGCATCGGGAAGTAAGATGCCTCAGGCCGGACCCGAGAGGAACACCTCCGATCACCCTAGGAAAAAACCAACGCAAGACCACCCCAACGACTATAGGCGGCACCTAAAAGGGTAGCCCGCCGAACGGGCCACTGATGATAGGGATGGTAACCGGTGACCCGCCCACATGGTGTATGATAAGTATTGTGTATGGCAGATTATGGGATTATGAGCAGTCTTCATCTCGCGGCCGGATCGGACGAGGTATAACCATACAATAGCCTGTTCCCATAAAAGGGGTTATTCTTTGTACCTATAAGTTCTATCGCCATAGATTCATTACTTTAAATTTGCTGTGCAACTAGAACTAACATTCAGATGTCCACGTAGCATTCTCTCTTGTGCTTTAATGTTAATAAACTCCCTTATATGAGGAATGAATTATGCAACATGTATTCCCGTAGATGTCGTCAAAATTGGAATATAGAGCGTAAAACAAGGCAGCTGCACTATCCTTGGCATTTTTTAATATCAACTGTGATTGCGAAAGCGTGGCAATTATACCAATATCTCCGTTTGTGAGGCTGCCTACTTCCAATAATGTGCGTTGACTGACTGCTAGATGATTGAATTAAGTATAAGTTAATTTTTCTAGTATATTATATACCTTATCTTAAACAAAGCATGTTGATCATCCTAGCAGCTTTTAAAGTAATGAGTCTATATAAATTAACGATTACATTTTAACGTAACGTGGTCAATGACCTAAGCTTCGTTATGCGACTCGTAGCACGTATAAATTTGAAATATTTATTTCTAGCGTAAGACCATTAGGCAAGTTATTCTTAGTTATTAATTTCAATAGTCACTATTTATGATATTCATTGTTAAAATTCCTGAGCTTCTGGCTTTTACTTTTATTGTTTTCATGATTCGATCAACACACTGAAATTTATTTCGGTTAATATAAATAATAAAATAAATTCCGTGTGATGATGGAGAACACAGTTCATCACCCTTTTATTTGCCAGTGGGTGTCGTATAAGATGACTAAGCGATATAATATGCAGTTAACTTTTTTTGTCTTACCTATAGGTATGATGTGTTTCGTATGGTGACAGAGTAAGAATACATTTCAACACCTCCTATCTTATTCGTGGGTGTCATTAAAGATTACTAAGAGATATAATATGCATATAATAATAATAATAATACCCTCTGGGCCAGTCGTTATCTCACCATGAGACTAACGCAAATCTCGGAGGAACATTATATGGTTCTCTAAGTTCTTTTGATATAAATGAAAAAAATGTATCACAAGATTAATAGAAAAGCCAATAAACCGCAGGGCAGCTTGTGGCGTGCTGAATGTGAGTGGCGACACTGTGGTCCTGAGTGCCCCAGAGAGTCGGCCAGGGCCTCGTATCCAGCTCGCCTTTACTGGCTAACTGGAGTGGAAAACGAAGAGTGCCCGCAGGGTTCTCAACTCTGGCTTGCCTTAAATGACTGATCAGAGTGGGGTCGCCAGAGCTATATGCTCGGGGGTGGAAGTGTCATTTTTAAGGGCATAATTACAGAGAAACCACTGCGGGTCTCCGTTTATCGGGGAAACCCTCGACACCCCAAGCCACTTGCGCCAATGTTGCCCCCTTGTTGCTCGTATGGCCTGCGTGTCTGTGGTGACCGTTTGGGGGGCCCATTCAGTGAGTTGGCGAGTCACCGTCTGCCAAAGTTCAACACGATAAAGGTATTGAAGGCATACGACAGTTTTTCAATCAATAGTTTTTAGTTTAACCAGTCCATCAAACCTCCAACCCCATAAGCAGTTATTAGATACCATCATCGCACAATAGTTTTACACCTATCGTTGGCAGTCCACGAGTGTTATGTGTAGACATGGAGTATCATCGGTAGACGTCCCATCCCATGTTTATATTAAATTTCTTCAAAGGCCTCTGCGTGTTGGATCCATATCCCCATGTAAGCCTTTCAAAGGACCGGGTATCTTCCCTTGGAAGATAGCCGTGAATAGGAGATACATGAATATAATAATAAGAATGTAATTTATTTCAGACATCAAGATCTATATTAGTGTTAGTAAATAAACTTAACCTATGTTAGAAGTAAGATAAAAATACATAAAAATTAAATAGAAACAGAAACAACTGTATTCGAACACTGATAGAATATTCTCCTATGCCATCAGCGTCCGAACACAGTGTCTGAAGAAAGGGCTATCCCACTTAGCAGCTAAAGTCTTCAGGATGGTGTAGGTACTCGCACAGATTCTGCACAGCAGCGATGCGACTTTTTTCCGCATACATGTATGGAACCCGTCGGTGCGTGCTTCGGCAAACATACCAGACGCGCTACAGAACTGTAGAAGCCCCAACAGCATCCTAAAAGCATTATTATACTGGACACGAAGTGCGTTGACCGATTTTTGAGTGCATGTAGACCACAGGCCACTCGCGTAAGAAGTTTGGCAAAAGGACTTAAACAAATTAATTTTAACCTCTATTGAGCATCGATAGAACCTACGGACCAACATGTTAGCTCTCACGGTTAACGTTCTTCGTTCCCTCTCTATATCTAACTCATCACTCAGACTATCACAAACAATATGGCCTAAGTATTTAAAATGAGTAACGCGTCTTAAAGGAGTCCCATACAACATAACGGGCGGTACCACTGCTTGGTTTTTGCCCCTAGGTGGAAACACCATGAACTCACTTTTTTTTTAGCATTATAATGCAACCCAAGACTCTCAGCGTAGTTTTCACATACGGCCAATAATTTCCTAAGTGCAAAGACAGAAGGCGCCAGCAGCACTATATCGTCAGCATAACTAATAATATTGTTACAAGTACCATCCACATAGCATCCAATCGGTTGTCTGCTGAGGCCTTCTATCAGCTCGTACATATATAGCTTAAAGAGGTGAGGAGAGGATACCCCCCCTTGCCTCACACCACATTGCAATCCATAAGGATTGGACAGCACCCCAGACCATTTTACATTCTTAACTTGATTGGTGTACCAATACTCAAAAATAGAAAATACCTCTTTAGGCAGAGTTGTATCACGAACCCTTCGCCACAGTACGTCATAACATACTGTGTCAAAAGCTCGCGAAAGATCTAAGAAACAAGCGTAGACCGGTGTCTGTCTATCAGTATAATATCTAGTTGTATATTTAAAGCTCACTATAGCACTCTCAGTGGACAGTCCCGGTCTAAAACCAAACTGCCCATCATGAATTTTTAGGTGCTTAGAAAGGTTTTTTTTTTTTATTGCAAACGGTGGCAAACGAGCAAACAGTACACCTGATGGTAAGTGTTGCTGCCGCTCATGGAGTTTTACAAGGCCGTTGCCTACCGCGAAGAAAGTGAAGGGAGTGTGAATGCGTGCATTGAGGCTCGGTGATACCAAAGGCACCACCAAAACCCTCCACACGCAAACACCCTCAGAAAGTAGGGCTTCCGGCTCTCTCGCTCACCGAACGAAGCGCAGTAACAAATCGTTACTACTCAGACGTCGATTTTCTGCGAGAGTGTGGTACTGCCCCGGACGGACCGGCCCGCGGCTGTAGACAGATAACTGTCGACAGTGTGGTCCTACCACTCTCAAAGGTGTTTATCAAGAAGCCGGTCCAGTACTTTAGCTGTAATAGTAGCTAGTGATATTGGCATGTAATTATTTTTATCTGAGATATCGGCCGTTCTATTCTTGAGCACTGGCACCACAATCGTTTTCATCAAGTTATGAGCAATGCATAATGAGTAGAACATAGCCAAAACTCTAGGCAAGTGAGGACCTGCATTCTGCAGATGCTCGACGCTGAGGCCGTCGTGACCCGGAGATTTACCTCTGGTCATGTTTGAATTGCACCTGTAACTTCTTTAGAAGATATAGTGATATACTCCTTATCACCACTTTTAATATATATATATATATATATACTTATATAAAATATAGTGATGTACTCTTTATCACCACTTTTAATATATATATCTTAATATATATAAATCTCCTGTCACGATGTTTGTCCGCGATGGAT
This sequence comes from Lymantria dispar, assembly GCA_032191425.1. Lineage (NCBI taxonomy): Eukaryota > Metazoa > Arthropoda > Insecta > Lepidoptera > Erebidae > Lymantria > Lymantria dispar. The sequence continues at coordinate 18,830,316 of CM063457.1, read as the reverse complement.
TCCTAAACTACTTAACCGATTTTAAATTAAATTGGCACACCGTGAGCAGTCTGGTCCAACTTGAGAAATAGGATAGCTTAGATCTTTAATTATAGTCGCAATTTTATTTTATTACAAATTATTTGTCTATAATTAATTGACAGTCACAATTATCTGTTAACTCCAAAAGATTCTAACAGATGGCGATATCTGTTGACTGGATTTAAGTAATTTAATTGTGTGTGCTCAATGAGATTCGAGAATGGTTTAGATTCACAATTGGACCCAGTAGGTGGCGCTTTATTTGAACAGAACAACGTCTGTTGGGTCAGCTAGTACTTATATAAAATCTATGCTAAAGAAGAAACACTCGAAATAAAACCTTATACCTACAATACAAGGAAAAATTTACTATACCACACTAGTCAGTGTGGTATAGTAAATTCTTCCTCCTATTTTAGACCAGACTCGCTCTGACATTGGGACTTATATAAGTTGAGATGATGTCGATGATATATGATGCCAGAGGAGGAATACCATAAATAACACTATGCTAACCTGTCTCGCTAGCGTGGTACAATAGATCTATTTCTTTCTTATTACGAAAGAGACTCGAGAACCCCCAGTGGAATGTATGTGAACTGAGAAGATATAAATCAATAAAGATAACATTATGATGTAGGGTATGTAGAAAAAAATATAGTCTAAATAAAAATCTTCAAGTAACTTCTTGTTTTATTTTCAAAACAATGAATACATATTAAGAACAATTGAATTTTACTTAACATCGTTTATTGTTTTATAATGAAAAACTGCAAGATCAATAAATTATTAACTACAAATACATGGTTCAATTAATATTAAATCTGTCTAAGTTAAAACTAAAACACATTTTTTTTATAACAGCCAACACATTAAATTTATATTACATTATCATAGCGAGTGTGATCATACATTACGTTAAAGAAAACACATACACACATGTGCACACGCATATATATATATATAGAGTGTCTCAGGTTATGGAACAAATGTTGAAGTATATTGTAGTTCATTGTCATGGATCATAATTAGAATGTATAGTAAAAAACGATTAAATATAATAGTGATAGTGATTTCAAAAATAGGTGTCATACATATTATGAACAGGATACATATAGGCATGTAAATCACGTCGCCAGTATAAGTAGGTACGAAACGGTGCCTTGGCTAACGGTCAATGACCTATCAGCTGCTATTAAGGTGAAGTTTGTCTTGCTTATGCGAACATAATCATTGATTTATACAATTTCTCATGAGTAATTAACAAAGTACGCATATGGTGCAAATTGAGTATCACTCATTATATACTTTTCAATCAGATTCACACGAAAAAGCGATGACAAAATAGAAAATTTACATATCTCTAATTCATTAGAGAATCGATATTTTTGTTTCAAAATTTTTTCATGGCTTTCTACCACCACTGCCTATCGTTTGATCAGTTGTTCCATAATCAAGGACAGCCTGTATTTAAATATGTCTGTGCATATGTGTTTGTATTTACAATATCATAAAAATATTAAATAAATATTTGATATGTTCTATACCATCGATTACGATGGTAATATGCCTATAATTGATACTTTATGTAATATCAAAGTACTGCTTAACAAATTTCTTGATTTTGGTATTCGTCAAAGTAGTCTTTGAGCTTAGCGTTTTGGTTTAGTTACATAAAATATGCCGGTGAAAACATGTACAGGTATACAATCTGGCGACAGACCCCCTTACTTTGCCGTGGGAGTGGTTACAAGCAAAACAACAAGCAGTAACACCCTCCTGAGAAAGTTATAACACCAACTTCGTTCACCAACCCGCCTGCCTAGCATGATGATTATGACAATATGCCCTCTTATTGACGATACTTGTATCCAATAGTAGAAGTCAATAGGTTAACGGATGGAAAGGCATAATATGTACTCATCATCATCATCTTAGCTATAAATATATATTTTATCTATATATGTCCTACTGCAGGGCTCGAGACTCCACAATAGAAGGTAATTTAACGTACTATACACGGTGACTTTTTTATCGTCTTACAAAAAAAAAACTATAAAAGTATCCGACCTAAGAAACATATCTAACATATTTAAATGTTCAATAGTTATAAAAAAATAATAAAATAAAATAAATTAAAGTTAATATTTTGTAACAGCCTGTTTATCATGTTTACATTTTAAACAAACAAATCATGCGGAATTTCGTTAGCCAATCATAGCTAGTCCGTCACCCGCCGAGAGGCCGACCGCGTGAGGAAAGACCGACGTTCTCCCCGAGGGGGGGGACGTCGTTCGATGGGAGGGTACCCCAAGTAGGGGGTATTCCGTCGGGCCGACCACTGACGATAAGTTAACTCAGCTCCGGTGGTCGGCCCAACGACGAAGGCGACGTGGTTTTCGGGTGGGTTGCATTAGTTGCGTGCTTAAGCCCCTCTGTCGCCCCGGACGGAGTGGCGCGTCGACAGCAGCCCACCCACAAAAAAAAAAGCCAATCATAGCTAGGAAGTCCACGTGGACAGCCAATCATAGCTAGGAAGTCCACGTGGACAGCTATTACAAAGCGTAATCCCTACCTACCGAGGTATCCTTGGCGATCCCTGATTGGCCGCCAATTGTTTTAGTATCCGCCGTGTGCGAAAGTCGAAGTTCGTGCGCATGAACTTACAATTTCCTTACAAGTAATTACATATTTCGCGACATCGTTTTGTGTTTGTGTTGTTACGAAATGTCTAATAGACATTATCAATACTCGAATATCGTAGCAGTCCGTACAAATAGTGCGCAAATGGTCGTTTATGCATAGACAAAAAAAGGGGTGAGCAATTTAAACAGTTCTAGTACAACAGCTGTCTTAAGTACCTACACTACATGCTCTTTCCTTACTATTTTAACTTGTAATTATTTATAATCATTTTTATTAAAAAATATTCTAGTAAATATTTTTTTAAAACTTTTAATTGTACGAATGTATAGTAGATACTGGACACTTTAATTGGCCTGCTTTTGTAAGACGACATAAATGTCACCGTGTATATAACTCTGGTCAGACGGTTTGGTATAGGATACTATTTCGAGTTTTTCTTTTCTTGCGTAGATGTTATACACATATTATATCCCTTATTAGTCTTTTTCGACACCCACGATGGTATAGGCGGTGGGGACTTATATTCTTACTCAGTCATCATGCCGAACATAATAATTATGTAGGTACTCATTCATATTAAAATTAACAACTGAAGGTTAACCAAATGAAAGAAATAAATATTTGGCATATATATAAGCATACTTCGTAATGTAAGAACACGCTCAAAAATATACAAAATCTATATTCACGTACATATATATTATATTTACATATTATGTACTAGCATCTATATCATAGTAATAAATTAGGCTTTATCGTAACAATTTATGTAGTAAAAATAAGTAAAAATACTGATATGGTTCAATTAATAGCATTTTATGTAAAACTAGCTGACCCGGCGAACTTTGTACCGCCTAACAGTTGATTCTTAATTTTTTAATTTTTTAATACTTATTCTGCTATTCGGGACACCAAGTCAGCTAGTAAGATAAAAAAAAGAAAAAAGAAAGTTAATAAGTCTAGAATTACATTATGTTAAAAAATAAAAATTTATAAAACATCTAAAATTTTGTGTTTGACATCAATATATATACGATACTAACGTCACTCATTTGTTTTGCCTTCCCGGCACCTCTCCACTAATGCTTGAACTTTATAGTATAGTATTAAAGTTTAAATTGACATTTAAGTGTTATTACGAATCGTTTGTATCGGAGTATAGAAAAGTGTTGTATTTAGACATTTTTAGACAACTTTTGAAATTTTCTCTGCGTAAGTGCCATCCTTGTAGTTCAAGGAATATTCTAAAAAAAGAATTAGCAAAATCGGTCCAGCTGTTCTCGAGATTTGCGCTTAGCAACACATTTAGCGAATAATTTTTATACTATAGAAGATGGCATGTAATTATTAATATGATATTAATCCATTGCGGATTAATATCATAATTGTTCATTTTGTATGTCTACAACAACGTTTCCATATATTTCGTTTACAACAATGATTAGTTTACTTTAAATATACTAACTATTTATATTGTATTCTATACAACATTTTATGTTTTTTAATAAGCTGTTCTCAAACATAAAGCAAAACGTTCAAATATAATTACATCTCTGATTGAAATTTAGAATTATAACGTATTATAAATTAGATGATACATTTTAATTAACATATTTAATAATTTGTAAATTAATATTTGAATATGTTGATCGTAAATACATTATCGCAGATCTTCTTAACTCATATATGCCTGCACTGTTGGGGCAGGCTTCGCGCACGTAAGGGAAAATAGAAAGAGAAAGAATAAAACATTATATTTATTTTAAAACTACCAACCCGCCTTCGCTTCGATTTCAGTTGAAGACGACTGGTTTCAGGTGAAGGCGACTTAGTCGCCGCAGTTCCTTTTATCGTGGGAATACCGGGATAAAATATAGCCTATGTTACTCCCTGGTATTATAGGTTTCCATTGGTGAAAGTATTTTTGAAATCGGTTATGTGGTAAAACTGTGAAAGCATAACAAACAATCAAACTTAGTTTCGCATTAGGATGTCAGCACATAAACTTGTGTACATAAATAACTCAACATTTATTCTCACAATTTCATAAACAACGTTTTCATCTTTATTATATTAAAAGATCGATTATTGACTTATTTCGGTTTCTTTTTTATAGATAACTTTATAAATATTGTATTGTGATATCGAAATAGTGATATTATTACTCGGTATGGTAAAAAGAAAGATATAATTTCTATTTGTGTAAATAATTTAAATATAATACACTTAAGCAGATAACTTCGTTAATTATTTTAAATATATTGTCGATATGTTCCATCGGAATAATTGCGATACGAAAATTTATTATTTAATTACAATTTATTTACAGTCTTCACAGTTTTTCACTTAAATCTAGGCCTAAATTATCTAATTGATCGTTTATAAGTGCTGTTCAGTATCATTTCGTTTTTCTACATCTTTTAAGAATTGCATTGCCTCCTCCATACCGCGGTGCCTGTACGAAAAATAACAACAACTATTAATAAAATTGAAGAAATGGTGCTTCACCCGACATTTTTGGAAGGTTTTCTTTAATTGTGGAACTCTGCAGCTAATTATTATTTTACGCTTTTATTCCTGAAGGATTACATAGAAATATAGCATTTACATTGCAAATATAACATTCTCAATTAATGTGTTAATTATATAATAATAGCCTGGCCATGGCCCAACGCTTCGTGATTGCGGATTAACTGAATAAATCCTTTAAAATCAATATACAACCTGTAAAACACAGATAAATGAAATCATAGTATATATTAATTTGTATATTTTGTCCATGATTGTGTCCGTGTAAAAATCATGTATGGTAGAGCAACGACAGATAAATGTGCAGTGTTCTAGGTCCTGCAGGCCGGTTGTGTTGCTGGATGTGGGCAAGCTACTGCAGAGAATCTTGGCTGTCCGCATTACCAGTCCCCAGCACTTTAGTGAGGATACCCTCGTTACGTCGTACTCTGCATTTAGTTGCCAGAAGTGGCATTCAATGATCCCCTTAGGGCTGTGGAAGTAGAGGTGGTCACCGCCTCTGCCACAACAATAGTTAGTGGTATCTTTGGATATCTCCAATGCATTTTTTGTAATAGTCTGCCATTCAGTTGCATTCCCAAGAAGCTATACTCGTATTGCCACAAGATGCCCTCTTTACTGTTACTGATTTACCTGAGGTGGCTGGTGATAGATTATTCTATATTATTATCTTCTACATGCTGTGTGGTAGCGGCTTCGAATACTACCAACCCTTGCTTTGCTCGTGGGTGTCGTAAAAGACGACTAAGAGCCCTAGATTGACCCGGACCAACTCCATCTGGTACCATTTGGGTCAACGATTACATTCCCAAGGAGGGTTGACGTCAGGCAGGCGGCCGGTCATAAAAGTCATTGCCGAAACTTTTTGCAATATGTCAAAACAGATGACATATTGCGTCGACCCCAAGTAATTGGGATAAGAGCAAGATGATGATGATTATCTTCTACATGAACGTTTGTACACAGTCGACTGCATGAGTGGACTGTATGCAAACGTTTATCGTGCGGTTTGCCGCAGGGATCGGTCTTGCTCAACACGTGCTGGAGTCATACTCCGAAGAGGTGGGACTGCGACAAGCATTACTATTGACAGTGGGAACGGATCTGTCCTCACCGATAGCTTTAAGTAAGATAATCAGTTACGAAAGGTCTTGGTAGGCAATGATCACATTCTGCGAAGTCTTGGTAGAGAGAAGGAAGGAGGACGAGTGTGAGAGAGAAGCAGATCCCCACGTTTTACTACCCTGGTGAGCGCGGATATGAAATCGAGCCTATCTGGCTGATCCCTCAAGTCTGCGAGTGTGGTCTGGGTCACCATCTGTGGTGGCGACCGGAGTCCTGCAGTACCTTCTTGAGGTGAGTCCGCGAGCAGCGGATGTGTGCTCCGGCGGTGTTTGACGCATGTGAAGTTGGTCCCATGACTTCGTCGTAGCCGAGGGACAGGAACAGCGTGTGGTTAGCTGGTAGTGGCACTGATAATAAATCGATGCTGAGCCCGGCATACGTTATTTATCAGACATGGGCATGCGTTTTCTGAGACTGAGTTTTCGCACGCGCACAAAAAGGGGTCGGTGCTGGGACCAACCCTTTACTTTATTAAAGTGACCACATGGAGCCATTAAGCATTAGCCATAATTCGCTCGTAGGCTTTGCAGGCCCAACGTGTTGGCAGCTAGATGCAGTGATACCCATCGTCCCCGTTGGGTAGTCCAGCTGAAGAGATCTAGATTTGATGTTCAGACTATAAAGGCCCTCCAGCCGATACTAATGGAGAGCAGTGGCACGGCGCACTATCTTTCAAGGTAATTATAAGTTTTGTCAGGATATAATACTCGTAACTTCAGCAGTAATACGTACATGATCGCAAGGAGAGAGATGACTCCATTCGATCACCATAACGACACAGCGAAGGCATGACAAAGTACGACGCGTAAAAAGTTGTAACCATCCGTCCTGACCTGACTCTGCTGGCCATCGCTAATGCCATCTGATATCGGTCGACGATGTCAGGTGTTCCGTCAACTTTAGAGAAGCCGAGCAGGCCACCGACGTCAAGGAATCGGTACCCGTTATCAGACCAAATGGTAGTAGAAAAGTAACCGACCAAATGGTGATGGAAAAGTAACAGACCAAATGTTAACAGTAAATAACCGAAATTATGGAGCCGCTCGCCGATTTTCTATCATTTTGGATGGTAAGTGTTTGTAGCCTGTGAAGGATAAGGTATTCGAGATACCCTCAATAGCTCTATATTTGTATACATATCATCATCATCATTTCAGCTCATACACGTCCCACTGTTGGACTCGAGCCTCCTCCACAATAGGGAGGGAAATTCACCTTACTGCTCTGACTATGCTGGTCAGACATGTTGGTATAGAGTTTTGTTTCGAGTTTTTCTTCTCTTGCATATGTTATATGCATATTATATCCCTTAATCACTTCCTCCACGATAAAGATAAGGAGTAGTGAATTGTATTCTTATTCCGTCATCACACGGATACATATACATTACACAAACTATTTGGCCTTTTATGTTCTATTTCTGCTGTATAAAAAGGTTTGCTTGCATATATCTGTACAAAAACACACAACTTCCGGTGCAAGAAATATCCGACTGCTGACGGTGCTTACTTCAGAAAATACTGTGTGAAAAACAATCCTCTCTTAACTAACTCGTATAACTGCGCGACCTCATTAAATATAATCATAATTATTGCGCTACCAAATAAAAAATATAAAAGCAAAATTTACATTTTATTTTAGAGCAAAAATATATCCTCTGAGAGGTTGATTTTTAGAATATTTCATTTTTAGTGAGTCTTTTTATGTTAATTCAGTAAGAAATCAAGTAAAATTATCGTTGTAAAATTTAGTCTACTACATTATACCCTTAGGGGACGAAAATTCAGAAATACTGAAATACATGTTTTTTTTTACTTAGACAAATTATATGCTTAGTCAATGAATAAGTTTTTTTGTTCCCCACCAAACTTTGCCACGGCATTTCACCCTCTTTGGAAATGAATTTTATAAAATCCTTTCTTAATGAATATATGTCATAAGACGAAACTGTTATCAGAAAGGTTGTATTTCTAGCTTTAGTAGTTTCACTTTATTTATTTACATATAGGTAGATTTACTTACTTCGATCGTTTTTTTCTTCGAACCGTATCTAATGGTGTCACTTCAATGCATAATACTATTAGTTTATTATTGCATGCAAATCTGAAACAAAGTATTAAATTTTAAGTGAATTAATTTTGGGATATTCATTATAATAAATTTCATTTATCAATTATGTGAATACAAAAATATTAATCTTAATACTTGCCTTGCTTAATAAATATTAATCTTATTATTAATCTTAATTGACTATGTGACCTTAGTTCATATAGACGCTAGTGTGATGTCTGCTTAAAATATAGAAAATGGTCTAATTTTAAACATTAATCTGTTAGAAAGAAATAATTTACCAATCCTATCAACAGATATCGGAAAAACGTTATGGATCTATGGTCTGAAACATGTTGATGTTGATGAACGACGTTACATAACAATATATGTTTTTGTATTGAAATTTTACACAGCTTTTAAAATGTTGTGATAGTTTATTTACATAAATCTGACTGGTAGTAAAATTGAGCGTCCATTATCCTGCATTAACAAATTGTTGATGGCGTGTGCCTTATCTTTCAGAGTGATAGTGGTGCAGTAAAGAGCCCCATAGTACTTTGAGTGATCTCTCTGTCTTTCAAGAGGAGTACTAACACTGCAGGTAAACGATCTCTCAGATTAGGATTCTCTGGATCTCACATTAGTAATCTGGCAAATACGGAACTCAGGGAGTACTCAGGGAGGACGGCCTCCTCCTTTAGGGACATAATTAAATAAATATTTCATTTTGGTATAATCTGCTTATGAGACGAAATTAAATACGTACATTATTCGAAAAAATACATGTTAATAACGGATTATTCGAAATAGATAGCATTTCCAAAGATGAAAAATGGGAGATGAATGATTGTATGAAGGTATTAATTACATCTTTAAATGACATTTTTTACACATAGGTACTGTTGGTTAGCAATACATTACATTTATTTCTACTTTTTCGGTATTCGTAGACGTTTTAGCCACAAGGGTGAATTCTAATTTTGGATTCTATATAAAGTGAAATTTACATTTTTTATCCTAATAATTATTTACTAAATAAAATCATAATAAAATCACAAGGGAATAAATGACAGACACAATCACAATAGAACCACAGCAGAGTTTGAAAATAGTTAAATTTACAATTAAGTTTCACGATGGCACTCTAGAAATGAAAATAGGTTGCTAGCAAATTTATATTTTACAAGAGGGAAATTATGAAGAAAATCTTATTTTTAAATGAAATTTAAATTTTGTCATATGTCCAAGTAAATAAAAAATGGGCAATTTCTGATACTAAACAAAATATAATAAAATTATCTTCGAAACTTTACATAACGAGCTCTCGTGTTTCTGAAATATCAAAATCACTTACGGTTCTTGGTCTAAAAGCTTATTGGAGCGAAGCGAGGATGCGAGCCCAATCTTGTCTGGGCTACTGCTGTGCCATGCGTCGCAATATGCATCCATTGCTGGCTCACCATCTGTATACGCACCGTGCCACACAGCTTTTATAGGCCTGTACGCAATGGATACATTACATTACCATGTTTTTCAATATTGTGGATCCAGAATGGAAATTCATTGATATCGCTTATACCTATGTTGCTTTTATCTATACCAATAAATAAAATTGGAGTGTCTGTTTGTAATGTCAAAATAATAGGCTTTTTTCATGCTCACACGGTTATTTGCACGACACCTATACCTAAAATAGCGATTAAAATTTTTTTGTCTGTCTGTCTGTCTGTTTGTGCCGGGTAATCTTCAAAACGGCTGAACTGATTTCAAAAATTCTTTCACCAATGGAAAGCTATAATATCAGGGCGTAAACTAGGCTATATTTTATCCCGGTGTTTCCACGGGAACAGGAACTACGCGGGTAAAACGACTATAACCGAAGCGAAGCGAGGGCGGGTTGCTAGTTGGAAATAATATAATCAATATTTCTGTTCCTAAAATAAATTTAATAAGAATCAAATTTCATTACAGATAATATAATATTTGTCTGAAAAATTGCTTGATGTCTATTATCTAGCATGTTAGGTACATGTCATTTTGATCTAAAAGGATCCTACAGAACTGATTTTACCGACGTAATGTATCATTATAAATTAAGTTATTGTCGATGTTTTAGGGTTTCGTACCCAAAAGGTAAAAACCAAAGGGACCCTATTACTAAGACTTCGGCAATCTATCTGTCCGTGTGTCTGTCACCAGGCTGTATCTCAAGAACCACGATAGCTAGACAATTGGAATTGTTACAAATTATGTATTTCTGTTGCTGCTACAACAAAAAATACTAAAAACAAAATAAAATATATATTTAAGGGGGACTCCTATACAACAACGCGAATTTTTGGCCATTTTTGCTCGATATCGATAATAGCAACAGGGAGGCACTTGAAATATTCACAAAATACTCATTTGTATTTTTACTTTAATAATAAAACTAAAATAAAATAATCACATACAAAAAACGCCATTTTTGCCTATTTTTATAGATAATGGTACGGAACCTTTCGTGCGCCCTACTCCGACTCGCACTTAGCCGGTTTTTTATAGATAATGATACGGAACCCTTCGTGCGCGATGCCGACTCGCATTTAGCCAGTTTTATTTATCTATTAACTACCTACAGTATGAATTATTAAATGTTATCCCAAATTAATAGAAATCAATTAATAGGCAGTAGAAAAAGGATCAGTTGTAATTTAGGGCCAATAAAAATAAATAGAAGCGCTATACAATCCCTAAAAATCATTCTATTGTATGTGTAATACTTGCTTAAACAATTGACATAATTACATTAGGTTTTTGTCCAATCATCATCATCACCTCAGCCCATACACGTCACACTGTTGGGTTCAGGCCTCCTCCACATTAAGAGGGAAATTGACCTACTATACCACGCGGGTCAAACGTGTTGGTTTAGGGTTATAGAGGTTTGTGCCAAGACTGGCCACGGCCGGCGTTGCGGAAATAGTTGCAAGAATTGGGCGATTAGGACTACGAGTAGTATTACACCAGTCTGAGGCTATATGTTTTCACGGCCCTCAGGCCAAGCCACCTGCCGGTTCCAATATTACTGTTGGTGGTACCTGCATTGCTGTTGGTTTGACGCTGAAATACCTCGGTATTGTGCTCGACAGCAGATGCGGGTTCGGAGCGCATATGAAGCAATTGTCTCCTAGGCTAATGCGGGTTACAGCCGCACTTAGCCAACTACTCCCTAATATTGGAGGAGCTGATGCGAGCAGTCATCGTCTTTATATGTCAGCAATACGCTCAATGGTATTGTATGGGACACCAATATGGAGCGGTATTTTGAAACCTTTGGAGACTGCAGCGCTTCAGAGGACCCAAAGAATTATGGCCATAAGGGTTTGCAGAGGTTACCGCTCGCTCTCGCATGAGCTGGCCTGTGCTCTCGCTGGATCTCTTCCACGGAACTTAGAGGACGAAGTACTATCTGCGGTCCTCTGGTGTAAAGTGCATGCACAAGAGCTCAATCTGCGACCCTCTTCACAAGAGGTAGTAAGGTGGCGGAGAGAAGCCGAAATGGTGGCGATTAATACATAGCGAGAACGGCTCCGTACGGAAAATACGCGGAGGGGTTCAGGAGCCCACCGTTTTCTAGAGGCAATAACACCTATATTAAGAAGGTGGATTGAGTGTAAGCATGGGTCCCTTACTTGCCGGCTAGAGGATCTGTGTATCCTCTCGGGACATGGTTGTTTTGGGAGGTATTTGTGTAACGTTGCCCGTAAGGAGGTGACTTTGATATGTCACCGGTGCTGATATGAGGAGGATACCGCCCAACACGCGCTGGTGTCATGCTCTGAAGAGATGGGATTGCGACAGGCATTACCATCGACAGTGGGTACAGATCTGTCCTTACCGACAGTCTTAAATAAAATGATCGATAAGGAAATTTTGTGGCAGGCAATGGTCACATTCTGCGAAGCGGTAGTAGAGAGAAGGGAAGCAGAGGAGCGGGCGAGAGAAGCAGATCCCAACGCTTATCCGCCCCGGAGAGCGCGGAGACGAGGTCAAGCCTATCTGGCAGGTCCCTTAACTCTGCGAGAGGTCCGGGGTCACCGGTTGTGGTGGCGGCTGGTGTCCCACATTAGGTATAAGGACACAAAGAGGAAAGAATGGTCATGGGCACTACCGGAGATGGTAAGGAAAGGGACCAGTATCATCTCGAGGTGTGTCCGCGAGCAGCGGATATGTCGGTCCGGCGGAGTTGTGGTGCATGTGAAAACGGTCCCATAACTGCGCCGTAGCCGAAGGACAGGAACAGCGTATGATTTTTAGCTGATAGTGGCGCTGATAATAAATCAATGTTGAGCCCGGCATACCCCATCTATCAAAGGTGGGCATGCGTAAAAATTGCATTTTCCCACGCAAAAAAAAAAGGGGTATCGAGATTTCCTTTTCTTGCATAGATATTATATGCATATTATATCCCTTAATCGTCTTTTACGACACTCACGGGTAAGAGAGGGGTTGGTGAATTGTATACTTAATCCATCACCACACGGAAATTTTGTCCAATGTTGATGTCAAATATATCAAAATATTTCGTAAATTAAGTCAAGTAAATAAAACTATAAGAACTTTACCGCGGTTAAGTCTAGTATTAAAAAAATATACACGCTGAAGTAACTTACCATGCCGGATTTAGAAGAACATTCTGTCCACTGAAACTGTAGATTCTAGGTGCATGAGCGAATAATGCCCCTGACCCGTCGAACATTTCACTCCAGGAGTTAAAGAGCACATTTCCCCTCGAATTTACTACCGGTATCTCTTTGTCCATCCAACTCAGTATAGAGTCAATTGAATCCACCCTTATATAAAAAAGTTAAATTTTATAATTAAATTCAACTAGTTTTATTTCAATTACTTTTGTTATCAATAAATGAAAAACATATGTACCAACTATAACTTCAAAAAATATTTAAAATTACAGGTTTCATGTGATCTATATGAATATTAACACAATTTTGTTTTAATCAAATATTGTATTATGTGGGCATACATTGCTATACAGAAATTTGCTACTTGCTGCATACATTACTAAAATATGCAACAAGAATTTGTTGTATTAAAATTCATTCAACTGTACACTATTTTATATAATTTTATAAACTGTACTGTTTCATAGCCGTTTTGGATTATTATGTAGAATTATGTTATCTGCAATTATTATATTATAATATACATAAATTTAACATAATTAATAAGAACCTTTTATCACACGGATTCATTTACACTTTGTCAAAATTACATACAAAAAATTCGAAATGTGATTAACTATGCCAAACCTTTGGGCTCACGGAGTATTTTATTAGCACTCTCTAAAAAAGAATGTGGCCCATCAGGGCTAATTTCTATCATGTAGAGGAGCTCCGTGTCCATCAATATGACTTATATGGCTTGAGAAGAAAAACATGCGGACTTATTTTGTCCCTATATCCATAAAATATTAAAAAAATACGTGCATAAATATTGTCCTTATCATACACTTCGTATTGCTGGGTTCGACCTCTCTACAATAGGAGTAAAATCGACCTCTATACATCAGGCTGGTTAGACGTGTTGTTATAAATTTTTAAGTCGAGCTTTTCTTTTTTTGCATCGATGATATCCGTATGTCACCTTTTTGGCACACGCGGGCAACGCTGATAAATTACATTATTACACCATTTAAATACGGAAATAACATTGGATACATGACCGAAACCAATGTAGACATTATTGAGTGTGATCCTCTTTGCATAATAAGGGATATCACTACGCTGCTTAGAAGGCTTAGCTTAAGTTTTTATATCTAGATTTTCTCCTTTTGCGGCAATGTTCTTTTTTTATGACTTGTACAACTCCCCACAAAAAAGAAAAAGGTAATTAACTCGAAGGAGTTCCAATCGGATCAAAGTTCTTTTTATTTGTATGAACATATATATAGGTAATTAAACGAAATATTACCGGGATGACGTAAAGACTTTGAATGTTCCATCCATACTAGCTCGCTGTGCTTGCCTGTGACATTCATAATTTGCACTGAGAACTCCATGCATGTCTCCTGCATGTGGTTCATTCAGTGCCACTAGACGCAGCTAAAAATATTAATATACCATAAATAAAAAAACTTTTAATGACAATAAAATAATATTAAATGTAGATTTTTGAACCAAATTCTAAATGGTGGTGGTTTGCAGTCTGTCACAATATTTTTATGTATGTATGTTACTCAATTACCCAAAACTCTCCACCGATTTGGTATTTTTACTTTGCTAGAAAGGTTATTGGTAATTTCCCAGTGTCATTGGTAATTTCCTAAAGGTTATTGGTACTTTCCTATTGTCTATAGATGAGGATCTGAAGGTAATATGGTCTGGAGAAAAATAAATAAAAAGAAACTCTAATATAATTATTCTTCACCTGAAGTTTACTAAGCATTACTATAAAAGCCATTATTGATGTAAATTTTGAAAATATAGCATTTAATTTTTTCATTTTTGGTGAAATAACAAATTGTTAAAACCAATATTTTATATGAATATATAGTAATATTAAAAAAAAATATAATATATAAAAATATTGCAAAAATTGGTATGTACAAATTAGAGATTGCAAACCGGGCCCTTTTAGGCACCCACCGGGCCCGGCCAATTCTTACCGGGCCCGGTCACCGGACCCGGTAAGGATGACCAGCTTTTTAAGATCATTCTTTCAGACTGAAAAGTAATTGTTTTGTCTTACAAAAAGTATATTCTAACTTGCATAGTTAGAATATACTTTTTGTTTTGTTATAATATACTTATAAAGCCTACGTAACGTAACCAATATTACCTTAAATTTTGTTAGTTAAGACTATACAAGTTTGGTTGTTTACAGTTGCAATACAGCCTAGCCTATAAGATTTCGCTATCTGCTTAATTAGTAATAGTAACATTGACTAGTCTTAATAACCAAAGTTTAAGAAAAAACATAATACTTTACTTTTAGCAGATAAGAATTTGTTTTGTTTATACCAAAGCTACCATAGTTTATCTATCTAAGTTGTTATGACACGATTAGTAGATACTTTTAGCTGCGTTATTAATTTCTTATTTTAATACTGTTCAAATAGGTAGACACTATAAGGAGTAAAGTGAAAGACCTGCTTGTTTAAACTTATAAAAATGAATATGAGTGAATGTGAATGAACTAATACTAATGTTACTTTTCCGTCCATAAGTACCTAATGAATTATGTACTAAGTGTGATTTTGAGACTTGAGTGAGACTGTTTATTGTGATAACTGTTTATAAGCCAGTTTGGAATAAATATTAACCTTGAATCGTTGTTTTTCCCATTCGTATTTAGAAAATTTTCATATAATACTTTAAAGGTTTCGTCGCTAATACAACCCAACCGGGCCCGACGGACCCGGCCGGGTTGAGAAACATACCGGGTTGCAATCTCTAGTACAAATTTAGTAAAACTGCAACCCTTATTTTTTTATTTATTTATTTACCGGGAGACCAACAGCTTAAAAGTAATAAAAACATATTTAAGATACATAAAGCCAATAACAGGTCTTCACTATTATGCTTCACATAAAACAATACAACGGAGAACATTAAATTTGCCTATTGATGTGTTGTGAATAATAATTATTAAAAAGTATATAAGTAAATTATAAAAAGCATATATAAGGCCTACGTCCAGCAGTGGACAGCGATAGGCTGAAATGGTGATATAAGTAAATTAGTCATTTATTAACTTGTTAAACTACACAACAAGGTAACAAGGAAACCTTGAGTTATTCCTGAGTTCCCACCGAAAACAAAGTAACAAAGGAGGTCAAGGCAAACAACCTAATGAATCATCTACTTCCGATTCCATTATATAACAGTCAGTCACTTTTTGTTATCTTGTTCCTATTAAGTTCTATTCGTTAGCAACACGAACTCTATAAATAAACAAGAGTTCACTGACTTGATCCGTTTTTAACTAGCGGTTGTTTTCAAATTATCTTTTTGCGTTTGACATACAACTTTGCTTTAAAAAGTTGATAGTTTCAAAGTGATGTAATGGCGTATGATTACTCGATTAGGAGCTTCACGCGTATCATTGTTAAATGACAATTAATAAATAATTCCTGTTGAAGAGAATTTGATAGTTTTTTTTTTGTATTATTTTAGTTTGTGTCTGAGGTATTCAAAATTTTGCTTATAAATTATTATTGTCATTTAGATATAAAAAACTGTGCAGTACAGTTATAACCCTCATATAATGATCCATTTTAAATTAATACAAATAAAAAATTATGAACTGTAGATGTATTCATATACAATTCTGAAAATCATTATCATTCCATTCCAAATTGTTTGGAATCTGTGAAAAATGTTAAGAAAAAGATAACGTCTACGATTATGCTTTGAACATTGTTATTTTGAATATTTTATGTCTTATATCCTAGAGCACGACTTTATCGTAATCGGATTTAGTTTGTGAAACTTATTTTTGACAGGTTGGTAGTGTCCTTACTGTCATTATTCTGTACATTCCTTACACATTAATTTATTATAATTATGACTTGCTTACCACAGGTCCCTCAACTACAAGATTTTGATGATGCACTAAGCTAGAAGTTTCGAGCATCTTACGTGGTGGTATTCGTGTTGTAATAGTTGCTGGTGTAGAATGTATTGATAACAATGACCCCATCTAAACAAAAAATAAATATCTATGTACATAAAATTTAACTTAAAGGATTTATAATTTTGACTCTATTCATTAGTTATTTTAGTACTTTAAACTCACAGCATGATATAGTAAGCTTACTACTACTAACTAAAAATTTCTGATTATTTATTACTAGTAACCTGCCCTCGCTTCGCTTCAGTTTCAGTCGCGTAGTTCCCGTTCCCGTGGGAATACCGGGATAATATATATCTTATGTTACTCCATGATATTGTTCCTTTCCATTGGTGAAAGAATTTTTGAAATCGGTCTAGTAGTTTCGGAGCCTATTCAATACAAACAAATCTTACCTCTTTATAATATTAGTATAGATAAAATTTATAATATTGATTATGTATCAAAGTTATACGTCATAAATATTATATACATTGGTAAAATCTGTTGCATGCGTATGCGTTTTAACTGTCATGGATGAAATCACAAACAATCTATACCAATAAATAAAATTGGAGTGTCTGTTTGTAATGTCAAAATAATAGGCTTTTTTCATGCTCACACGGTTATTTGCACGACACCTATGCCTAAAATAGCAATTAAAAAATTTTTCTCTGTCTGTCTGTTTGTTCCGGGTAATCTTCAAAACGGCTGGACCGATTTCAAAAATTCTTTCACCAATGGAAAGCTATAATATCAGGGCGTAAACTAGGCTATATTTTATCCCGGTATTCCCACGGGAACGAGCACTATGCGGGTAAAACAACTATAACCTATAACCGAAGCGAAGCGAGGGCGGGTTGCTAGTACCTAAATAAGTATTTACTTCATTACACTTAAGAAATCACAATAATATAAATTGAGAAACTTATAAGGCCGAGTTACTCTTTATTATTTATTTGTTATTATATTAAATTAAAGTTACAGTATTAATTGATAAGAGAAATTTATATTTCAGTTTTAAATACTTAAAAGTATGTTATTTGAAAGACATTCCATTTCTAGATCTAATTCTTAAGTTTACTTGGAATCATTAAAACTGAACAATTAAATGAATATTACAAAATGTTTGGTCTTCTGTCGAAATAGCAGAAAGACTAAATTCTTATTGTTTAGAGCAGGGGTTTCTCAACCTTTGGTCAGGGACCACTATTATATTATTCTTATTAGCAGGGACCAACTATGTAAGTATAATAAAAATAAACTGTAATAATCCAACTGAAACTTTATTATAATTAAAAACTCAATAGGAAATTTCATAAAAGGAAATAATAATGTTTTTAAGAAAAAAATATTTTGTATTACTGTGATTTTTGAGTTTGGATCTTTTGCACAAGTTCGGCTATCTTAGGCCTAATATTGTTACTCAAAGTTACACGCAAATCATCACATACTTTTAAGCGATTCCTCGCCTTATTTATAATTACCAACGAAGAAGAAAATAAATACTAAACACATAAATAAGTTGTGTAATAAATAATAATCATTCGCGAACCATATTTTAGCTTCTGCGGACCACTGATGGTCCACGGATCACTGGTTGGGAACCGTTGGTCTTATTTTCATTTTTGATTAAGTTTTTTTTCAATTTCCGACTTTTTTATAACTTGTCGCAATAAATATACATAATTCTAGAACTTTAAAACGTTTTTGTTTGCTGGAACAGTGTGATTTTCGGGTGTTACCTAAAACATTAAACGAATGTTCTTTGTTATACTTACTGCGAGATATTGCCAACCATTGTTGACGCGAACTAACACGGCCTCCTCTTGTATAATGTAGGCCAAAGTGCCTGGAGGCGTATTTGTGCCAAGCTGTAAAACAATACTTATTTTTAATCATACTTAACAGGTGAGCTTTTGCGTTTGTAGGACATACAATGATCGACGAAATTACATTATAGAACAATTGGAGCGACCGTTATTTTTAGAGCTTCAAGTTTGTACTATTTGAATATCTATCATCATGGTCAGAACAGTAGAATTTTTATTCCAATTACTTATAGTCTATGCAATTTGTACTTGTCTTTAATCGTATATATTGCAAAAGCTATTAGCAATAGTTATTAGAATGTTTTTGTTGACCACGCAGCACCAGATGGAGCTAGCCCAGATCGATAAAAACTCTTAAGTGTTTTACAACACTCTCGAGCAAAGTAAATGTTGGTAGTATTCGAAGCCTACAGTACATTATTTTCTATCTTAGTATATCAACTATTATTAATCATAACTAGTAAATAGTATTAGGAATTCAAATCATTTATTGTGTCTAAGCCCCTATTGTAAATTGTAACACAAAGAAATTAAATTAATCCCATAAACTAGCACAGGATCGGCACCTGACTGCTACAGAGAAGATCCAGCAAGAAACTCAGCGTCCTATGTATTACTTTTAATAATGAATTCTGATGTTTACGCGAGTATTACACATTTTAAATAAAACTACTTTACGGATTTTATCGCGTTTGTATTTAATTTTTGATTGCCCGACGTTTCGAACACTTTGCAGCGTTCATGGTAACAGGCGGACTAAGATGTCTCACGTCCAACAACTCATCGTTATTGCAGAAAATTTATTATTATCTACCCGGTACAGAAATTAGTTATTAAATATTAACCCACATTTTGATACAAATTTATTGCCAGTGTAAGAAGAAAATGATTCTATATGAAAAAATTATATTGTTTATAGTTAGTAATTATAACATTAAAATTAATAGTAATTATATTGAAAAACCTAACAATCTAGTATACTACCACTAGATCGGAACACGGCCACACTGAGAAAGATCCGGCAAGAAAACTCATGTGACATGATGCTAAATTAATATTAATTTTGAAGGCTATAGAATTAATTTCTAAATCTTAGTCCGCCCGTGAC
Organism: Lymantria dispar; assembly: GCA_032191425.1. Lineage (NCBI taxonomy): Eukaryota > Metazoa > Arthropoda > Insecta > Lepidoptera > Erebidae > Lymantria > Lymantria dispar. The sequence continues at coordinate 18,810,390 of CM063457.1, read as the reverse complement.
CATGAACGCTGCAAAGTATTCGAAACGTCGGGCAATCAAAAATCAAATACAAACGCTATAAAATCTGTAAAGTAGTTTTATTTAAAATATTACTTTGAATTTTTTTTCTGGCAATTTTTTTATATAAATATGTATGCAAGGTGTTCTTGTAAATATTAGCTCCTGTGTTATGTCCTTCCAACCAAAAGATACATAACATAATTTAAATATTATTCAAATGATTGTGGCTTGACCATATCTCATAAGTGGCACCCGATTGCGTGTTAACTACTAGAATTAAAATCGCTCCCCACAAAGACTATGGAGAGAAGGGAGAGATACGATCCACGCAGTTACCGCAAGTTAATTCTTCATTGAGAATGACCTGTTGATCATTCTCTTCATACGCTACAAACACAAACCATAATTAATAAAAAATCTTTAGGCAGACACGTTACGCTTTACAGTAATAGTTATAAAAATAACTTATCAATTTATTTAAAATAAGAAGGAAATTGCTGAATGAGGAGCTGCTGACAACCAATCTGTATTATCATCTAGTTAATCTGAGATTTTATAATAACTTTTTTTATAATATCTTTTCTTGATAGCTTTTTTAAACTTATTCACTGGTAAGTCTTGAATATCTTCAGGTAATTTATTGTAGAAGCGTATTTGATAATTAATTGATCTATTTGCCTAAATTTAATCATAGAGAAGTACTTCCCTGACTTGTTTATGTGAATTTAAATAAACCGTGTCAATACACTTTGGTAAAATCCTTACAAAGAACTACTTACTACTTTCCAAATTACAGACTTGATAGACATACAACGTACAAAAATTATTTTCTATATTTTGAGTGTATACAAATTAGTAATAGTAATTTGCATTTATTAAAAACATACTTCAAACATATACCTATGTGGTAGTATATAACTATGATGAGTTTTAGATATGTTTTAGGCTAAATAAATATGCAGAATTTATATCGTAAAAATAACCTGAAAAAATTTAATTCTTTATGACAGCTCTAAAGCCATAAGAATTCGCCAAAAATTTAGATCCATGTAGCTTTTATTTGCTATACTTATATCACTAGTACTACATATATTAAACACTATATTAATAGTAAATTTGAATCCAAATAAGGCAAAATATAACAATAAAAAATAAGAATAATGAATGTAATTTTTTAAATATTAAATATATTTTAAATATCTTTTACAATATTTTTATTAGAATCTTACTTTCATATATTATTTTCCATGCATTGCCAACCATTTACTCTGTCGATTAAAGAATTAAATATAGACGACCGCTTTTCGTATAATTTTCCATAGTGTACACCCTTAACACACACATGGAGCATATCAGCGTAGCGAAGTTCCTTCATGATCTGAAGCAGGCTCTTCCACCACCTACTGTGAGATAACTGTCTCACTGACGGTAGCGGCTATGTCCCAGCTCTAGATACCACCGAGGTTAAAGTATCAATACAGTATACCAATGATAAGTCTACCGATGATGGGATGGATGTAACGGTATGGAGTCATACGCCGCTCTGCCGGTGACTCAGGCGGATTAGATTAATCTAAACTTATTTTTAAAATGTTTACTTCTTGAAAGAAAACTTACACGGATCAAGGAACTGGTTGTTTTAAATAATACTATGCCCACTATTGTTTTTCCATCATCATCATCTTCTACATCAGCATTGTCTCCAGAGACATCCAATGGTTCACGATAAACTAGGAAGAAAACAATTCAAAATTATCAAGTTTTCTTACGTTAGAATGTGAATAGTTATTCTCAAGTTAAACCTAAAAAAATATTTCAAAGTTTAAACATTCATAAAACTTATATCTTACCATGAGGTTCTTGCCGATATTGTACTAGGTGATTCAAATGTCTCAAAATTTGTAGAGGATCACGTTGTTTTCCTGTTTGATAAAATAACGGATTTTTAAATATCATAAATATTTGGTAGTAATTTCAAACCTGAGATTAATTCAAATGTTTATTCATTTTCTTCTTAAATGACATTAATATGATTGTTTTATTTGGATTTTATTTTTAAAATATCATATTTTACATAAAGAATGAAAGGGATTTTACAATCATGCAATTAATGAGTAAAACTACTGTAAGAGTGAAAAAAAAAACATTTTTAATATTAAATTTGTACAAAAAAAGTGTTCACTAACCTCCAGTGGGTTCAAGGCGATTAATACCAGGATTATCTGTTAATGTATTGGGCATATCAGTGGGATAAATGCCTGGAGATCCAGGTGGCCCGGGAGGCCCTGGTGGGCCAGGAACTGAGATATATTGAATGTTTGCTGCGGGAGTACCCGGTGGGCCTGCTGGACCCCTAGGTCCCTCTTTGCCAGCAGGACCAGGCACTCCGTCGTAACCTCGATCCCCCTTTTCACCTTTTACCTTTTGATATTAATATAATTATTGTAACATTATTTCATAAGAAAGTCATAATATTTTATATACGGAGATAATTATAATTAATTGGTTATCGGTTGCAAAATATCATAAAAATAGGTAAAGCAATTTCAGGTATGTTTTTCGGAAAATTAAGAAATATTTACGTAAATAGTAGTAGTATTCATGAAAAAAAACTTTAATTGTAGTATATCTTTACAAAGTAAGGTTCATCCTTTTTATCCCGTCTTAAATACTGATTTCCAAAGATAATTTATCTTGACGAGTACCCGCAAAGCTACTACTCGTAATATATCTAAAAGCATTTAGATTTAGTTTCCACCATTTTATCTTTTTGTTGTTACACAAATAAGGTTTCAATTTAAGATTCAAATCCCCTTTTACCTACCAAGGAGTAGTAGTAAGTGGTATGTAGATTCGTGGATTCAATTCCACTGAAAATAATCTATTGAGGATTCAAGAAATGGTTTACCGAGCCTTTTTTTTGGGGTGGTTTACAATCAGCGCTCCCGCCATCCGGCTCCGTCCGGGGCAACAGAGAGGCGACGCGCGGCCACATGATCCACCCGTGGCCCGTCGCCTTCATCGTTGGGCTGACCACCGGTGCAGAGTTCCTTGTCTTCAATGGTCGACCCGACGGAATACCCCGAAGGAGTACCCTCTCCTCTCAACGTCTATATTATTATCATCTATTCTGAATATATACATATATAATCCCCCCGAAATAGAGTATCTATAATTGTCACAAATGATGTTAAGGTATTTCGTATTTAAAGTTGCGCCGTATTGCGATTTGGGATTAGTATTCTGTAGATACAGGAGTCAGCGAGCTGTAAACATTTACAATGTTCATCTAATTCTATTATTAATGGTGATAAGTGAATTTGAACGCTAATAAAATATATACTTGGGTATAAACATCCACTTATGATGCTGACTGTACTATGTTGTAAGGTTAATTGTAATATACCTAGTCTAGCCATAATGGATAGTACAAATAAAAATCCTTTTATTTATCTTTATACAGTAACTAGCAACCCGCCCTCGCTTCGCTTCGGTTTCAGTCGCCTTACCCGCGTAATCCCCGTTTCCGTTGGAACACCGGGATTATGTATAGCCTATGTTACTCAAGGATAATGTAACATTCTAATGGTGAAAGAATTATCGAAGTCCATCTAGTAGTTTTTGAGTTTATTCGTAACAAACATACAATGTACGTTTATAATATTAGTGAAGATTACACCCTTAGAGGATGAAAATTAAAAAAAATGCTGAAACACTTGTTTATTTATTTTTATTACAGAGTATTTGCGAAGAATTTGATGAAAATAAAGTTTATTTTCTCGTTATACAAACTTTGCTACTGCGGTTTTTCCCTTTCCCTTTAGAGATTGAAATTTAAAAAAATCATTTCTTAGTGGGTTTTTCTAAGTCACAAAGAAAGTACTGTCAAAATTACATGTGTTTGGCTTCAGTAGTTTCGGCTCTATCATAAGTCAGTAAACTGATATCTTTCTATCTATTCTACATCATTAGAGGATGAAAATGAACAAACGCTGAAACACGTGTTTATTTATTTTTATTAAAGAGTATTTGTGCTTAATTTGAAGACAGTAGTAGCTAAGGATTTATTTTTCTTTCCTTACAGACTTTGCCGTTGCGTTTCACCCCCTTACGGGTGGAATTTGAAAATATCCATTCTTAGTGGGTGCCTAGGTTACAAAATGAAACTACGGTCCAAATTTCATTTTTCTAGCTTCAGTAGCTTCAGCTCACCCTGTTCCTTTATATGAATATTATTAATAATGCCCCCGCAACACCCCTTGAAGGTGGAATTTCGTAAAATCCGTTCTTAGCTGACCTCTACTCGACGAAAGGAATATTTCTGCCAAATTTCAAGTCTGTAACGCCTTTTGGTTCCAGAGATATGGTGATGAGTCAATATATCGCTGGCAATCTCTCATCACTTATATATATATATATATATATATATATATATATATATATATATATATATATATATATATAGTCTTATAAACCCTAGATAGTCTTATAAAGTCTGGATAATTCATACGTTATAACCAGGTTTAGAGTCTTACTGGGTGTCCAAGGTACATTAAAAAAAAATACTCGGAGTTTTTACAAAATGATCTAAAACAGTCTCTCCATACACTTGGCCGAAATCTTCATCCCATCTGTACCAAAAGGAAGCTATGATGACTCTTTTAAAATATCATCTCGGCTCATACACGTCCCACTGCTAGGCTCGGTGCTCCTTTACTATGGGAGGGAAATTGAGCTGATATACCAGTAGGTCAGACGTGTTGGTATAGGGTTTCGCGTCGAATTTACCTTCTCTTGCATAGATATTATATGCATATTATATTCCTTAGTCGTCTTTAACGACACCCACAAGCAAGAGAGAGAGTGGTGATTTGTATTCTTACTCCGTCAGCACACGAAACCTTGGTAAGATACCCACATTAAACTATATATTTTTGTACTTTTCACTCGCGTGTCGAGACAAATCAATAAACGTTTTGATCGAGACATTAACTTTAGCTGTAGGGATTAATTTAGGGCATGTCCAGTATATTAATGACAAAGAGCAAGCTTAAAGTCTTGTTGCCTATACGCAAAAGAATACCATCGTTAATCTTCATTTCTCGCGATATTTGTTTCTTACATGATTTCGCAAAATCTGGCTTAATGTTTAAGGGCGTTTTCAATTTTAAACGCACGCAGGCGCCCTAATATTCTATGATTTTCGACAAGATATATGTTGATATTAATATATGAATAAATGATTGATATTTAGCATTTGAAGTGTCTCGAAAATAAGTGATGGCTCTATACTTCCGTTGTGCAAGGCAATTACTACAATTTTGCTTTTTCTAACACCCTATTTTTACCTTGAAAAATATGTAAAATGCCGCAATAATCAACGTTTGTAACATAATAAACGCATTCCGAATTTAAATTAATAAACGGACTTCAGAAGTTTTTAAGCTATAACAATATTTATGATCAGACTAATTACATAAAAATGGATTTTCACAACGGATAAATTGAAAAAAGAACCCATAAAATTAATATAATCACATTAATCAGATATACTACCTTGGCTAAGTCGAGTGGGCTTATACCAGAATCCCCCTTTTCACCTTTTTGCCCCGGCGGCCCCGGTTGTCCTGTAGCTCCCGGTGGACCCTGTTAAATATGATATCACAAATTATTCTTTCATTTTGAATGGAAAATATAACGTGTACGTTATGTCTTATTTGTCATGTTATAAAATTCTATATTAGAGAGTGGATTTTCAAACACAAAGTTTACCTCAAATTACATCAATAAAATAAACTGTTTTACGCATAATCGGTTGAAATGAAACTAATTATAATAATATATCCCATTAAAGTATACTTGCTTAGAAACTTACCGTCCATCCAGGTAGTCCAATATCACCCGAAATCCCGTTACTGCCTGGTGTTCCCGGAGGACCTGGAACACCAGGCGGGCCACGAGGTCCAGGTGGTCCAGGATGACCGCGTTTTCCTCTTGGTCCTGTTTCACCTTTATCTCCCTATTTATTGGAGTAACTTTTAGAGTATATTTTAATCAATTATTTCAGGATTCAGTTACTCGATATATATTTATAGATATATATGTAAATATTGTATCTAGTATAAATTTTAGTGTGAGTGTACTTTTAATTGATTTAAATAAAGTATTTAGCACTTTTGGGAACGATATAATCATTGAATATAAAAGTTACGAACTTTCTAGAATATCTGTCGTTCATTATGTTGACAAGGGTAAACTGCAAGACGTACCTAAACCGTAGCTAAAAATTAAGTCACTATTAGTAGGTTTTTGAACTGTATATTTCATTCTTGACTATTATGAAACTATATTTGAGTTCTTAACCATTATTGCAAGACATTTTTATTTCGGGTTAACTTTGTTTTTGAATAGCAATATTTTTATCTGGGCGTAAAAGTATTCGTCGCTGACGTCGTCTTATCAACAAAAGACTCGATAGCATTACGATTTAGGTATGCCTGCGAGATGGCCTTACGGAAGTGATTCTGATTGTAAAAATAAATATCCACATGATGAAATTATATTATTTTTACAAAGCATCGCTCAGACACTGTACTTATATTAATGTTCAAAAAAGAGTTTTAATCAACTTACTTTTGTAAATACCAAGGCATCATTTTTAGATATCGCTACAGGTCCAGGTGGGCCTGCTTCACCTTTATCTCCTTTGGGACCGTTAGGTCCTAAGAGCCCTTGTGCTCCTGGTAGACCGGATGGTCCAATGTCTCCTTGTGAACCCGGTTTGCCATCAATACCAGGAAAACCTTGAGGGCCTTCCATACCTCGTGCCCCTTTCTCACCCTTGATGAAATAATTAAGAGCGTTAATAAATTTAAAAATATACTCATATTCCATTTAGGTCAATATCAGATAGGCGGTCCGTCATAAAACTATGGCCAAAACTGTTGCAAAATGTAGAATGAAAGAAAAGCAAATATGCCGCAGAAGTATAGGTGTAACCTGTCGGTTAGTATGAAGAATTAGGACGCTGTAGAAGCAGAAAGCAGGGCATATGCCCGGCTACCGCTTGATGATTTAACAACCGATAATGGAGAAAGATTTTGGAGTGGCAACCTTGTATCTGACATCGCAGTGTATGACGCTTCAGGTGGATCGACGACTTGATGAAAGTTGCTGGGTTTCGTTGAATGCAAACGACATAGGACCGCATTTTGTGGTGAAACATGAGTTAGACCTACGTTTAGCAGTGTATGACTAATGGCTGAATGATAATGAAGATTAGATGTTACTGCCGCATATGGAATGTCTTTACATCTTAGTGCATCATTATGGGAGTTATTATATGGATATAAATTTCAATTAATTGGATAATTTTTGAATGAGAATATCTTTTGGATATTTTTTTAATGGTTTAGTAACGTATGTTGGGGTCTGCTGGTAATAAAAAATCCGGACAAACCTTATATATACAGACAGCTGTTTAAGAAATAGATATTAAAATTCCTATTTATAATGCTGACATATACTAAAAAGGAATTTGCAGTTGCAATTCACCCAGCGTAACAACGCTGATGAAAAGATGTTTGCCGGGAAACATTTTTTAAAGTTACTACATAGTATTTCAGAAAAAAGATACCTACATATCTTGCAAACAACTACAAGACAACTTGTAATAAAAATGCCTGTCTGTATGTTAATGCTCTTGTTCAAAGAATTTGAACTTAAGTGGGAGTCATAAATTCCGCCTAGGAAATTGTCAACAGAGCTTTTCTGGGCACTTTATAAGATCCACTGCGATCGTCAACTCGCTAGGTAAACCCAAGTTTGACTTTATGGTACTATTCGCCTTCATGGGGTGACTTAAATTCAGCAGTAGATCTCGCAAGTTTAATGCATGGAAGTGATAAGGGATGTATTGATTGATGTCTCTGGTATACTTTACGCACTACTCTACGTTACAAGATAACAAATTTTCTCTCATGAAATACGAATTTTATTTACAACAGTTATGTTTCATTATTATTTTATAAATTTTAATTACCTTATCTCCTTTCTCGCCTAGATCTCCCTTTCCTCCTTTCAGTAGTGCTGCTTCTGTACAACAAAATATGTATTATACATAATTCCCATATCATGTTTGTACGGAATGACCTCCAAAACTAAAAATGCGATTTAAACCTTTTTATAAAGTGTGTTTTGTTTCAAATCGATGCATGTAAGAGGTTATACTTTTATGGCGTAATAAGATAAAATTAAAAAAAAAAAATCTCTTGCCTTATCTTACGTTTGTAGAAAAAGCAACACTAATAATAGGAAAAAAAGGTATTTAATATATTAAAAGTTTTATTATCTAGTTCATATTTGTGACGATGGGCGCGCGCATTGTGTAAAATGTTGACTACATTCGGTAGTTGTCGGTTTTTCGTGACGATGTCGCGTCCATCGTAAAAATTTACTTTCCTTTTTCCCTAACGCACTTCATTCAACGTCATTTTTCCGACTCTTTCCATTGCAATCGCGTTTCCATCCTTTAGTAGTCATTTGAATTAATTTAACGTAAAGTTAAAAAAGAATTAACAACAATCAAATACCCGCAGAGGTTTATCCATTATGAATGGCTTGAGTTTATACATTTTAAAATTCAACAGATTAATTTTTTTATAGGGGAACTTCCCTTGATGAAACAAAACAGTCGTGATAAAATGCTAAGAACAATATGTTACTATTTCTTGCTTGCGCGTGAAAGTAGTAAAAACTATCCGAGTTATTATCTATAGAATGGCAGTAGAATTTCATGGCGAAGTTATAATAGTAATTGTGATCGTTAATTCGTTTGACAAGCATGGAGTTTAATGTATTATGACCAAAAGGTCTATCTAAAGGCAGATAGTGCGTCTCAATAGGCTATTGAATGGATGATATAAAATCTATCTATACCAATAAATAAAATTGGAGTGTCTGTTTGTAATGTCAAAATAATAGGCTTTTTTCATGCTCACACGGTTATTTGCACGACACCTATGCCTAAAATAGCAATTAAAAAATTTTTGTCTGTCTGTCTGTTTGTTCCGGGTAATCTTCAAAACGGCTGGACCGATTTCAAAAATTCTTTCACCAATGGAAAGCTATAATATCAGGGCGTAAACTAGGCTATATTTTATTCCAGTATTCCCACGGGTACGGGAACTACGCGGGTAAAACGACTATAACCTATAACCGAAGCGAAGCGAGGGCGGATTGCTAGTTTTAGATAAAGTTGCAATTTCAGGTTTACTTACATCAATATAGGAACTCGTAGTTATTTAGGTACACGTAAGTATAAATTAGTAGCCTAGGAACGTTAGTTTACATACATTACATAATGAAATACTAACTTGCCTTCCAAGAATTCACATGACTCAATAATTTAAACAAGCAACATAATTATTATACTTCTTGTGATGGAAATTTATAAAACATAAAATAATGATGACTGTTGCTCAACAACCTTAGACCACCTGTAACTGTGAATAGTCTAAATTATTTGAAACGACAAAACGTTAACACAAAATTAAAATGAGGTAAAATCTGTTAAAATGCTTTTATTTCATTGTAAAGTATTTTTATATCTATCAGTTTTTATAGATTTAAATATTTAATAACCTTTACCTTTAACCGAGAACGGTTTTGAATTATAGATGTCACGAAAACGATATTAAAAGTTAACAAATCTAGGCGCACTTATGCTTAAAAAAAAAAGAGGCTGTTGTTTATAATCTTACTTTAAACCTGAACCTATAAAGCAGATACATTCAAAAACTAAGTTATGCGTGGCAATGATTCTATTACGATTAAAAAAGCTGTATTGTGGATAATTTTTAATCATTTCATTTCAATATTGATCTTTCTTTTTGTATATATCATGGGCAGTAAAATAGTGATTCTATAATAACTCATTGAAAAATGAAATAAAACTCACACAAACGAACGATATGGGCGTTTGCCTGCAGTTGTCTTAAAAGTCAGATAAGGCATCTACTGCAAGAAAAGGATCGCGATGGAAAGCATTTTATAATTCCTTGTGCATTTTAAAACAGCCCCGTATACAATATATTATATACGTATACGTATTTAGACTTATGAAGAAGACGAAATTAACATTTAGATAATTACATATCATACACATTAAATATAATTTCTACTAAATATTAATTGCTCACATGAAATTTCAATAAAATCCATTTAACTAGTACTTACCAGTACGTGTGACATCACTTAATACTGAATTTTTAGAATTAATTGGCATAGGTAGTCCAGGAGGGCCAGGCAGTCCACGGGCACCTAGTTAAAAGAACAAAAATAATAAGTAATAGTATTTTTTCTGTCTTTAAAACTGTACAACAATATGAAGTTATCCCAAAGCTGCATACACACTAAGTTTTAATATTAAAAACGAAATAATATCTACCTGTATTTCGATTAATGTATATGCCATTATGTAAACAAACAAAACATTTATAACATTGAAAACATCTATTTCAATACGTTAAACTTTTACCAAAACCCAAAAAATAATAACAGCAAAACATTCGAAACAGAAATAAAACAACATTCTCTAGACGCTCGTAAAAAGTAACAGCAATAATAAATAAACTGCGTGCAAGCACTCGAAAACCAATTCAAAGGGTTCAGTGCGCGAAGAAATAAAGATTTTTTCCAAATCGTTACTATAAACCCCTAAAAATCTCGCGAACGTTTTACCCCGAGTATAAATATGGGTCATAGTGTAACATAAAATTTGATGGTTGAGTAAGTTAGTTACCTTTTTCCCCTTTTTCAGAGGGCCGTCCGTGCGGACCGGGTAGACCAGGTGAGCCATCAACGCCGGGTAGGCCACGCTCTCCTTTAACACCATGCGGACCTCTAGGCCCTATATAGCCCTGTAACATAGTTATGACTTTACGGGTCGAAGGTAAAATAACATCGTGTTACGAGGGTCAAACCGTCACTTATTGCGTTAGGCTAAACTTTATTATCCGAGGACCTACTAATTTGGCAACGGGTGGTGTGTGATTTTCTTTGATTTAGCGTACTAATGAAGTTTTAGGTGTTTCTGAAGTTTTTTTAGATACTCTCTTGTTCAATTCTAAATAAAAGCTTTATGTAAAAATCTGTATTTTTATTATTGAAATGAAGACTTCACATCACTACATATGATGGTAAATTTCTTATAAATAGAAACAATTTACCTTCTTCCCAACCCATGTATGACTTAATACTGGTACGAACCAGTTCTGCAATGGCAGGAAAATGGACATACTAATACCTTACTGGTTAAGCAGGTATTATTTTAAACTTTCCTTCTCTTGCAGTAATTTTATTTATTTACCTCTCTGAATCTTTTATCATACCTATAGGTAAGTAAAATACAATTAAATTCAAAGACGGGGTCTTCTTTGACAGTGTATTATTTCATCAACATCTTAAAGTAAAAAATAAGTTACCTACCTAATTTATCTGTTAGCACTAATTCTAAGAAGAAAATCTAATTTTCTCTACATCCAAAATTATTATTTGAATATAACTTTGACACTGAATTTTTCTTTCTTGTAATATATACACGATGTTTTTATTAATTGCCACAAGCACTATCTAACATAAAATAACCACATATTTGTAATATAATAAACCCTCGTCATATAATATCAGATTAATGTTTACGCCAAAGTACGTATATACGTCTAAGTTAAGATTACGTAATACTTAACTAGGTTTCACAATCGCTATGATCAATTTTCATATGATTACTAGTTAATGCTCGCGACTTCGTCGGCGTGCAATACAATTTCTATACACACGCCTGTTAGTGTAATTATTTTTGAATGACAATATCTCTTCTTATTGACATCAGTTTAACAATGTCTCAATATTGCCCTTTTTTTTCGCGTCGTCGCCCGGCTCCGTCCGGGGTGACAGAGGGGCGCAGGCGTAACCGTAACCCACCCGTGACACGTCGCCTTCGTCGTTGGGCCGACCACCGGTGCAGGGTGGCTTGTCGTCAGTGGTCAGCCCGACGGAATATCCCTTGAGGAGTAAGCCCGCTTAGGGACGTCCACTTATAAACCTTTCCCGCTCGTAAACAAGGTTTTTGCAAAAATCTGTTCAATAGTTTTGAAGATTAGCGTGTACATACGTATGTATGTACACGCTAATCTGTATGTATACACAGACAGACAAAAAGATTTTTATTACTAACTGCTTATTGTCCTACATTCGCTATAGTAGTATAAATGTAGATGTTTAAATGTCACCTAATTACGAATTGATTAATTAAACATCTAGAATTACTGTTATAGGTTACATAAATATTTTATTAATATAATGCATCCATACATTTTATACGAATATCTACTTATATATGTATTGCCCACTATTAAGAGATACAATAATATGATAAGAATCAGGCTACTAAATGCTAGATGAATTGGCTTGTAGTTTTACATACGTTCAATGGTGTTATTACCTACGCCTTTTAGTTGTGTCTTACGACACCTTTATAAGAATTAAGATATTATTTTCTTAGCCTCTCACTGTGTAAAATTAATATAAGCTTAATTGGTGCAGTTTTATTGTTATATGATATCTAATTACTAATTGTTTTGGATATATTTTTATGTATGTACTGGATATATTACTGATTTGTATGTGCTTTAATAAATTTTACCAGTAATTTTTTTTATCCTTTGGCAATCTAGCTGTATGGTGCAGAGTAAAAATTTAAGTATTCGTTAATAGTCAAATCAAATAATTTAGGAAATAATAAAAAGTAGTTTGAAGTTTTTAAATATTTGAATTTATTGAAAACCAATACAATAACATAAATCTTAGAAAAAATTGGTTTTCATAAAACAAATTTAAGAAGCAATACAAATAGATCCTTCTCCTCGTTAAAATTCTACTTTTATAGTATTTTTATTAATATATTGAGTGAATTTGCAATGATTCCTATTAAATTTATTTAAAAATACAAATTTTTAAATAAATATATATCTGTTTATCAAATCATATTTATTGAGTACCCACCCTTTCACCTTTCTCGCCTTTGGGACCGTGTAATCCTCTTTCACCCTTGTTTCCTTGATATCCTCTCTCGCCTTGTGGTCCAGGGAGGCCCATTTGACCTTTCTCGCCTACAGGCTTGAGGATCCCTGGATTATTAGATCCATATAATCCGGTTGACTCCTGTATGTAAGACATAATGATTAAAACTGATAAAACCATGTATTATTAAAGATAATTTTATAAATCAAAAATAGTAAGATAAAGTAAGCCACTTTAAAAATTAATATTAATTTAGCATCATGTCCTCCGAGTTTTCTTGCCGCATCTTTTTTAGTGTGGCCGTGTTCCTATCCGGTGGTAGTATACTAGACTGTTAGGTTTTAAAGATATTTACTATTAATTTTAATGTTAAATAATTACTAACTATAAACAATATAATTTTTCATATAGAATCATTTTCTTTTTACACTGGCAATAAATTTTTATCTAAATGTGGGTCAAAAAAAAAAAAAAAGTGTTTAATAACTAATTTTCTGTTTCGGGTAGATAGTTATAAATTTTCTGTAATAACGATGACTTATTGGACGTGAGACATATTAGTTCACCCGTGACCATGAACGCTGCAAAGTGTTCAAAACGTCGAGCAATCAATTATCAAATAAAAACGCGATAAAATCCTAAAGCAATTTTATTTAAAAAGTGTAAATACTCGAGTAAACATCAGAGATCCTTATACTATGTATGTATAACTAAAATAAAACCTTTGTATGTCATACGCTTGTCTGTAACAATAGTCTGGTCTTGGTATTTGAATCTTCACTAAAATAAATAAGTAGTCTGCCAAAGATAAAGGTGGAAAGCGAGTACGCGATGGGTTTGACTAAGAGCCCTAGATTGACCCGGACCAACTTCATCTGGTACCATTTGGGTCAACGATTACATTCCCAAGGAGGGTTGACGTCAGGCAGGCGGCCGGTCATAAAAGTCATTGCCAAAACTTTTTGCAATATGTCAAAACATATGACATATTGCGTCGACCCCAAGTAATTGGGATAAGAGCAAGATGATGATGAATCTCGTCGCAGCCTAGTCATCCAAAGTAACAGACGGGAATGTAGGCTACCTTTTAAGTGAATCATTGTGTATATTGAGAAGGAAAACTCGAAGTGAAACCCTATACCAACATGTCTAACCAGAATGGTATAGTAGGTCAAATTTCCATCCACTGTGGAGGAGGCCCGAGCCCAACAGTGGGACGTATGTGAGCTGCGATGATGATGATGATTGTGTATATTTGAACTCAGTAGCTTTAGTTGCTCCGGACACTTGTATCCGGTACAACGACCGGACTGGACTATAGCCAGTTATTAAAGTAAATATCAAAAATACCTATATCTATCTATTCGTTATGCTTTATTTATACAACTTTTTAATAGGAAGAAATGGTTTTTAGGCTCAAGAGATATTGATTTTATTCAGAAGAAAATTCTCAATCTATTTTTATGACTGCCTCGGGAATGTTAGGCGTATTAAAATATTTTATTTTTAACTCATCGCAATACATATCTATTTGCCTTGTGGAAAAATAAGATTATGAGTTGTTATAAAAAATTTTATAATTATTAATTATTAGAATTATTTATGTGGCAGGAACACACTATCGACAGTTGTCTGTCAACACACTCTCACAGGACACACACACCTCTGAATAGAAGCAATTTGTTACTTCACTTCGTTCGGTGAGCCAGAAAACCGTAAGCCCTTGTTTGCGTGTGTTGGATTTTGGTGATGCCTTTAGTATCACCCACCATTTGCACGCATTCACTTCAATTTCTTCACGGTAGTCATGTTCCTAGCAAAGGTTCATGACCGTTAGTATCACTTAGCAACAAGTGTGCTGTTTGCTGACTTGTCACTAACAGCAGTGAAGAAAAAAAACGTGCAAACACTTGTAAAATTTAAATTTAGAAAATGAAATAAAGTGAAATAATTCATACTAATATTATAAATGCGAAAGTTTGTTTATTTGTTACGCTTTCACGCTTAAACCACCGCACCGATTTCAAAAATTCTTTCACCAATGGAAAGCTATAATATCAGGGAGTAAAATAGACTATATTTTAGCCCGATATTCCTTTAGGAACGGGAACTACGTACGGATAAGGCGACTGAAACCGAAGCGAAGCGAGGGCGGGTTGCTGATATATAATAATATTTCTAATGTATAGAAATATTATTGTATTAGTATTAGTATTTATGTATGAACTCACGAAAGAAGTTATTTAGGTAATCACTAAATAATTTTTTGTGTGGGTTTCAAAGTTAATTGCCTTATCTTTATATATATATATATAATAATATGTATATATATATATATATAATAGCAACCCGCCCTCGCTTCGCTTTGGTTTCAGTCGCCCTATCCGCATAGTTCCCGTTCCCGTGGGCATACCGATATGAAATGTAGCCTAAGTTACTCCTTATATAGACCTGGTAGTAAAATATTACCAGAATCGGTCCAGTTGTTTTGAATATTACCTGAAACAAATAGACAGACAGACATTTTTTTTTAACCTTCAAGCGGTCGCGCGACGTCGATTCGACCGCATTCCATACATTTTCGCTGATAATAATAATAATTCTCGTCGCATGCATATCATGCCCTAAGTAGCTTGTCTTGGTTTCACTATCTACTAAATAAACAGTTTACCCTTACTACCCGCGCCCCCCTTAACGCACGGAGCACAATTGTTTCATTCGCGGCGCAAGCGATACGACGCCGCGCGCCTGTTGTCCAAAAGTATACGCGCGATATATTATTTTTTTGGAATATCGTAAAATATTGTCAAATTAAGTGCTTTATTTACGATATGAGTCGTCGGCGGTTGAGATCGTTAACACCAAGTGCCATAATCGAGGAAATACTACGAGAATATGAAGAGAGTGAATCATCAAATCTCAGTGACCCAGGGTCAGAAATATCGGACCACATAGTTCTAGAGGAACCTCAATCTTCTGAAGACTCAGGCAACTCGGATTTAGACGAAGAGGATTTGCTTCTTACAGAAATGACTTCATGTTTTATGGGACGTGATGACTGACCTTGTCTTAGCAAAGACACCGATTTTGAAGAAAACTAGACCTAAGATGATAGTTATTTTAATTTGATCTCATGAGGCCAACTGATTTATTTTTTGTTATTAGTTACTAGATATTTACAGCTAGTTTCTAGCACCTATGATGGGTTTTTGTTCCTAAAACTAGGATTTTAATCCAAAGAGAATTAAGTTCTTTTTTTTTCATTTTATAACTTAGTTTTTATATAAATTAAGTAATTTTTTCTTTTCGACAAATTAATGACAATGAATAATGTTCATAATTATAAAAAAATAAAAGGTATTGATTAATTAGTGTTTTATTTCTCTGATATATCCAATTGGTCTGTTAGGTTAAGCGCGACCCCTACCGTTACAAATGACCACGCGCTCGCTTGAAGGTTAATTGTATTTTAGGCGTAGTTGTCGTGCAAATAACCGTGTGAGCATGAATAAAGTATTTTGACATTACAATCAGACACTTCAATTTCGGCGTAATTGTATTAATATAATATAATATTTTTATAATATAATTAATATAATAATTTATAAATGTCTGTAATAACGATTACTTGTTGGACGTGAGACACCTTAGTCCGCCCGAGACCATGAATGCTGCAAAGTGTTCGAAACGTCGGGCAATCATAAATCAAATACAAACGCGATATAATCCGTAAAAGTAGTTTTATTTACAATGTTTAGTGCTCGCGTAAACATCAGATATCATTAAATAACTTTTTTTTTTTTTTTTTTTTTTGTGTGTGTACAGCTGTTGGCCGCAGATGGCCTTGACAGCTTGACGCGGACTATGGGTGAGCGCTGAGGGCTCTCAACCCGGAGAAAAGTATGCTAAGCGACATCGCCCAAGGGCTCCCCCTGTGGGGAACGGACCTCGGCTTAGGGCGTCGCTGGAGGCAAAGTGGGCGTGCCCACGTTTTTGGTAGTGACTTTTGCGCGGCGCGGTTTCGCACCTCGACGGCGAGGGCGGAACCGCGGATATTTATTTGTTAAGGCCTCGCGGGCCGTGTAGGCTCTTTGTTGAGCGAGTGTGATAATGTCGTCCTCTTCGTCGAGGACGTGACGAGGACGTCGGATGGAGGAGATTTTGGAGGGTCTATAGGAAGCCGCCCCAACCACTAGTTGGTTGGGGTGTGTCATGGCAGAGTCAAAGTAGCTCTGAGAGCACCGTTTCATAAACTGCTTGATGGTCGGCAGTTCGAGTTCGATGTGGAGATCGACGTTTCGTATGAACCACGGTGCTCCCGTAGCTCGGCGCATGAAACGATTTTGTAGTGTCTGTAGCCTGTGGATCCTGTGTGGCTTAACATGCGCGAACACCACGCTGGCATAGGTCATGATAGGCCGTATGCAGGTGGTGTAAAGTCGGACTTTGCTACTCAGGGGCATACGCGACCTAGAGTTGAGTAGACAGTGGAGACGGCCCATCACAAAGGCTGCCCGTGCGCGGACTTTCTTTATGTGAGGGGCGAAGCTGAGTCGATCGTCAAGGGTCACACCCAAGTATTTGGCCTGCCTGGTCCAAGTGACCGGCTTGTTGAAAATTTTAAGGGGGGGAATGCTATCGATAGAGTAGGAACGGGCAGTTCGTCTAGTGAACATGACCGCCTGACTCTTCTCGGGGTTGATTTCTAATCTCCATTTCCTAAACCAATTGGCTAGGGCGGTAACCGCTGTTTGGAGAGTCTTGGCTACTGTTGTCGGGGATCTACCAGCACAAAAGAGTGCGGTGTCATCAGCGTAAAGCGCTTTATGTACCCGGTTGAATTTGGGCATATCGCTAGTGTATAGCGTGAAGAGAAATGGGGAGAGGACCGACCCCTGAGGGACGCCGGCCTTGATAGGGTGGGAGGTCGACAACGTCCCTTCCACCCTGTAGCGAAAGCTGCGATGACTTAAGTAGTCATGTATAATGTGAATTAAGTAGTGAGGGATCTTGAGGAGATAGAGTTTGTAGATTAGGCCTTCATGCCAAACCTTGTCGAATGCTTTCGCTACGTCTAGGAATAATACACCCGTATATCTGTTCATGATGAACTGACTACTTGTGTATTCTACCAAACGGTGAACTTGTTGTACGCAGCTGTGTTTAGCTCGGAAGCCAAACTGTGCGTCGGGAACGAGGTTGTTAGCCTCGGCGAATGTACGTAGTCTACTGAGAACTATTCGTTCGTAGATCTTACCTAGACCTCTTAGTAGACTAATCGGGCGGTAACTACTAGGTTCGGTACGGCGCTTGCCGGGTTTGTGGATTCCTATTACCACGGCCTCTTTCCATTGCGCGGGAAAGATGTTATTATTTAGTGCTGCATTGAAGATGCAGCACAACAGGATTATCAAGTGGGCGGGGAATAATTTAATGACTTTATTTGAGATTCCGTCCGAACCTGGGGCTTTCCTGGTTTTGAGACCCCTGACTAACGATTCGACCTCATCGGTGGTCACTGCTGGGATTGGCTGATCGGGGCTGTCGTTTCCTAACGAGCGCGAGAGAGTGTTACGACGTTCCACTTCGTCGGCGATGAAGCGGTGATTCGCGGCGTCGGGGTGTAGTGTACTCGGCGTACACTGAAGCTCTAAGCAGTCGGCCAGGCATTCTGACTTTTCATCGTCCATGAATGCCGGAGGCTGGTTGGGTCTGGTGAGAGGAGGGAGAGTGGACACGATGTCTTTTTTGAGTGAGCGGGAAAGCTGCCAAAAGGCTGTGTGAGAGGGTTCTAGCTCCTCGATCATGGCGTCCCATTTGCTCTGTCTCAATTTTTTAATTGCTTGTTTAACCTCCCTCTGGAGTGACCGTAGGCGGGTACGGTTGTCCTCCGTAGGGTAGCGGTCATAAGCGCGTGTCGCGGCGTTTTTCCGTCTCAGCAAGTCACGGACGTCGTCTGGCAGGCGCCATTTACGATCGCTCGTATCTGGTACCGGCCGCGAGCAGTCGTCCATTATCGACTGCACGTGACTTGTGAGCGAGTCGATCGCCTGAGAGGTATCTTCCTTAGACGTAATGTCTTTGGGAATTTGATCAAGGTGGACCGACGAGGTTGACTTGAGATTTTTCTCTAGCCGTGCCCAGTCAGTCGCTATCTTGGTCCTTTCGTTGTTGTGGCCTGAGGGGCCGGGGGTGCGGGAGGCTAATTCCAGAGTCACCGGGCGGTGATCTGAGTCTAACTCGTGTTGAACTTCTATTGAACATAAACGAAGGTTTATGTTTTTGAGAAGAAAGATATCGAGTATGTCCGGCCTGTGCGAAACGTTAAAGGGGAAGTGTGTCGGCTCTATGGGCGCTATGACATCAAATCCCAGTCTGTCAGCGAATAGCTCTAAAGTCTTGCCCCTCTTATTGGAACTTTGACAGCTCCAAGAGGTGTTCTTGGCGTTAAGGTCACCGCCAATGATGACGGCGCCTCCCAATTCTAGCAAGGCTTTTAGATCTTTTTCAACCAACTGTTTCGAATGTTCTCTATTGGGAGAGAGATATGCGGATACAAGGGTGATAGGCTGATGGCCTGAGAGGGCTAGCCTGCAAATTGAAGCTTCAATGTACATCAGAGGGGGCGGATCCACAGGTGTGCAATGCAGCGACCTTTTGTAGTAGATAAGCGTTCCGCCCATTGGTGAGGTTGTCCTATCGTTGCGAACTATATTATAGTTGGCGACTCTAGGGTCCTTGTTAAATGGTTTAAGGAACGTCTCTTGTACTAGCAAGATGTCGAGCTGGTGTTCCCGAAGGAATGTGCCTACTTCATCCTTCTGTTGGGTTAGGCTATTGGCATTGAATGTCCCTATTTTGAGGTGTCTGGGTTTAACTCTGCCTGGAGTGTACCTATCCATTTTATTTGAATTTAAGCGAGCCTAGACGCTCTAACGTGGGGGAAAATTTTATTGCGGTATTAAGGAGGGCGAGGTTGTTTCCCTCGTTCCTTCTTAATTCGGCTGCAATTTCGCGGATTTCCGTGAAATTGATTTGAGCTGCGAAGTTGGCCACCAGGGCTAGATCTGGATCTAGTCCTTGGGGGGCTTTTGGGGGCGAGCTTTTAGCGACGATGATAGGAATAGGGGCGCCCTGAGGGGGCTTGGGATTACCACCAGTGGGCTGGTTTGGCCCGGTTGTTGGTGGTTTGAGTTGAGATGTTGCGGGTGGGGCAGCGGGCTGCCTGTTGGGCAGGGTTGGGAAAGCCTCCTTGCTGTTTAGCAGGGGGCGAGCCCACGCATTGTGGGTTGGTAAGGGGGCTGGGACGAAGGTCTTGTTATAGTACAAGGCCTTGCCGTTTGTGTTGGGCTGGCGGACTAACCTCCTCGGCGCTCTTGGGCAGCCGCGGTAGTTAGCCGGGTGTCCGTATTCTCCACAGAGAACACACGCTGGTGGCTCTTTGCAGAGTGAGATGTCCTTTGGCCGTTCACACTGAGAGGTGTGATGGTCACCTAGGCACTTAACGCACCTAGGACGGGCAAAGCAGTTTTTGGACGAGTGTCCATACAGTTGGCACTTGTGGCATTGTGCCAGGTTGCCATTTTTGTGTGGGGGCTCAACCGAGACCCCAGATAGACCGCAGATGGTCTTAATTTTAAAAATGCCTTTACCCTCTGCGTTATTTGTAAGGCAGACGAGTATCATGTTGAGGGGATAACGACCCCTACCCCGGATCATCCGGTGTACTTCTACAACCGGTAGATCCTGGGTTTTAAGAGATTCTAGAATCTCTTTGGTCTCTATTTCCCTCGGTACGTTGCGTATTACAGCACGCAGAAGTTTGGCTTCAGGGAGGGTGTATGTATGGTAGGGAATCTGTTGATTCCCTAGCATGCTTGACACGGAGCGGTGGTCGGCTGACGAGTGAAGGTCCACTCGTATGCCTTGGGGGGTGGATTTCGCAGATTTGTACGAAATCCTGTTGGTGTTTAGCCACGCGGAGATGGCTAGCCACTTCTCTTTATCCCTAATGTATAGGGGCGGCGGAGCGAGTGGTTTTTTGACCGTCTGTGGGGCGACGGTGTTGCTGTCCGTAGTGGATGGGACAGAGAATGGGGCTGTCTGCGAGACGACAGGGAGGGCCGAGGCGGTCGTAGCGGTCGTTTCAGACGGGATTGCGGCTGGAGTTATGGCCGATTCGGTCGGCTTTATTTTTGGGGCCTTAGAGGGGGCCTCTTTGTTGGCTTTTGCCTTCTTAGTACGCTTACGGGAGCGAACTTCGATGAAGGAGCCCTCATTGGGCGAATCTTCCGACTCGGAGGAAGATGAAGCTGAGGCTGAGGAGGGGACCGATTCAGTATCCATCGCCGTGCCGGTGGCCGGTAATTCCGGTTTGAGCGGCAGGACGGTGGAGTGAGCGCGCAGGGGTTGCGGTGGAAGAATAGTTATCGCTCCAAAATGTTGAGCGATGTAGGCTTTTATCTCGGGGATCGCCAGAAGGGCGTCGATGGTGATAGTTTTTTCCGCCATCGTGGGCTGGCGGGAAAAACGTTCGCAGGAATGTGTCCTATCGCCCTGGGTGGGGTAAACCCTGGGTTGTGTGTAGTGTGTGTCCCTCCCAACCGGGTGCAGGTCGGGAGGATGTGTACTTAACTAATGTGCCCTAAGCTTGTACTCCTTCGCCAATCTTAATGTGCGATAGGTTCCTAGCTGCTCGGGCCGTTAGGCCTTCGCAGAAAAATGATGAAAAGCCGTAGATTAGGTCCGACTAGGAGATCCCCCAAGGCCGGATGCTCTAACCCCTTCCGATTGTTAGCTCTGCCCTGAAGGGGCTCGGCAGGCAAATCGGGGCCTTGCCTCACCCGGCTTCGTTTACACCGTGAGGTTTCCGCCGGGGACCAAACAATATGGTTTTCTGCCCTGAGGGGGCCAAAATGGGTTGACTTTTTATCTACCAACGGTAGAAATCTGCACTCGACGTCTTGAAAAAGTCGACTCGTGCAGTTGGGATCCGGCAACACCTGCGTCCAAACAGCGAAACTGCCACAGACAACCGTATACACGGCCACCCGGAGCGGGCCACTGAACGGCCACAGACGTTGAACAAGATGGCGGCTTGACGCGACGCGTGGTTCGCTGCGAGAGCGAGCGAGACGGAGCGAGAACGCACGACCGCAGGGGGCGGGTGCGGGGTGAGCGCGGCGAAATGGAGAGCAGCGAGGCGCACGTCCGTGCGCTACGGGTCTCCGACGCGGAATGTTTTTCTCATTAAATAACATATAGATAATACAATAAATTTTCTGTTCGTGTTTGTATTTGAATGCCCTTTAAACGGCTGGACTAATTTTGATGTTTGTTTTTTATCTGTTCAAGTGGGCTCGAGAATCGTTTAGATTAATATTTGGTCGCGGTAGGTGGCACTGCGATCAATTTCAAAAATAATTCCTTTTTTATTTAAAAAGAACAGCATCTGCCGGGTCAGTTAGTAAATTATACTATTTCATTTTGATGATGCACTTCTATTTTATCTTAATTAATTTTAGTTTTTAATTTAAAAAATGTAAAACATTCTACAGTTGCCCATTTTTTCTCTCTTACGCCTAGTGAAGGATATACGTATTGTTAATTCTTATTTTGTAGTCCTTAAACTACTGAGGGTGCACTAGGGCATTAGGGTGTAACGCATTCTGGAGAAGTTATATTTTAAAATTTCTAATTTAAAAACACTAATCTCACCAATAATGCTCCAGACATAATTGCTGATGAGCCTGGGGGTCCTGGTGGACCTTGTAAGCCCGGTATTCCATCTGCGCCTGGATGGCCTTTAGGTCCTGGCTGTCCTTCAGGTCCGGGAGATCCAACATCCCCTCTTTCTCCTCTATTTCCTTTAGCTCCTATGGGTCCTGGAGGACCTGGTTGACCTACTTGACCCTGGAACAAGTAACTGTGTATAACAACATTCGCTAGAATATCATCATCATCATCATCATCATCGCAGCCCATATACGTCTCCCTGTTGGACTCGAGTCTCCTCCACAATGGAAGGAAATTTGACGTACTATACCATGCTGGTCAGACATGTTGGTATAAGGCTTCATTTCACGTTTCCCTTCTCTTGCACAGATGTTATGTGAATATTATATCCCTTAGTCATATTTTACGACATCCATGGGCAATATAGGGAGTGGTGAATTGTATTCTTACTCCGTAGTAGTAGTAGCTTATCAATATATAAATGTTCCACCCTGACCTGCTCTTCAAGCCAATCAGACCTCGAGTGGGTGCTGCACCATGTCCTCGTCACAACCGCAATGTAAGCAGGACAGTGTGCTCACCCTACTCCCGATCATATGCCGGTACTTGCCGAAGCAACTATACTCTGTCCAAATTGCACCAATCGGAAGGAGAACAATGCGTGCCACTGACCCAAACACTGCATCAGTATCAGCCAGAAGGCCTCAACGATAATACTAAAACAAGCCTTTTCCAACCAAGCTATCCAACGACAAATGACGTCCCAGCGAGTGTCACTCTGCCAGGTGGCCTACTTGGAGATATTGTCGTCCCCGGCAGCAATAACCGGCAGTAAAGCCCGACCAGCATCTCCTTCTCCAATTCTCACAGGGTATTTTCAGCCAAAGCGCATAGGCCGTAGTGTACGATATTTGCGTACAGATCTGACCATCTCCATGGTCCTCTATTGTTGTCGGGAAAAGACCATGAGACGGACAGTCAGGGACTTCACTACGTCGGTGAAAATGCTCCCGGACCCATCATAAATATAAATATAAATTTTAATGAAATAAATTAACAACGTGAACTTAATATTCTGTTACCGTTTTGCCAGGGGCTCCAGTAGTTCCATCAGCTCCTGTGGGTCCTTGGGGTCCTGGTGGACCTTTCAGTTGTGGCATTACTTCCAATATTTGAGAGATATCATTTAAACTACATCTGCATTGTAAAGGCATTTCCTGTAAAATATAATAGAAAATAATCGGCTGGTTTGAAACAATCAAGTTACCTTGCTTTTAACCCCCGACCCAAAAAGAGAGGTGTTATAAGTTTGACAGCGATGTCTGTCTGTTTGTCTATCTCTGTGTGTATGTGTATGTGTGTTTGTATGTGGCATCGTAGCTCTCAAGAGGACCGATTTTGAAGCGGTTTTTTTTCATTTGAAAGCCAGTTTACCTGCTGTGATCCCTATTTGGTTATTATGGTCCAGTAGTGTAAGAGTAACAGTTCTTTTCCAAGATGATGTTATAGCGCATGTTTACTACATTATAATTGTTATATGATAATTAATTGATAATTAATAGATAATTCCTGTTGAAGAGAACGTAATACTTTTTTTAATTATTTAAGTTTGTGTGAGGGGTTATTGAAAATTTTCCATATTACTTATATTCCTTATACATATATGTAATTTCACTTTTTATCATCTTGCCAGCTTATTTCCATTATATTATATTTCGGTGTCAATAGAATTTTCAATAAAATCGTGACATTTGAACTTCTCTACATAAAGGGATAATCCTATCTTAAGGTCAAATATCCTTCCAGGGTGTTGACGGGATAGATTATGTATCACCGTAACTTAATTTACCGTCGAATTCCTAAAATTCGATTGTCGTATCCAGAGAATGGGTAGCAGTGCTCTCTCAGGCAAGATATTATACCAATTAGGATTGCCTAAGAAGCGTGGCATTATAACCCTTAGAGATTTTTTTTAATAATAAATATTGATGGATGGAAAATTGAGCCGTTAGATTATACATTTTTACTTTTGGGATATTCTCTACTTTGTATGTCAACAGTCATGACTATCGATGCTGACAGCTTAACAGAAATCACTTGAAGCACATCTAACTTTAAAACTGAGCCAATTTCATAACCAAATTATCTGATTAACTATATATATATCACGGCAATCAAGAAATTGGTTCCAGTTATTCACTCAACAGGCGTAGAGATAAAAAGCAGCAGATTATGTGGCTTTGTGCCATCTTCGCTTGGCTAAAAATAATTAAAATTATCTTAACATGTATATAATACTTGTGGTGATTAAACACCAGGTACTTTAAAAATAGAAAGGAATACAGGAAATGTCAAGCCAATATATGAGAATAAATACTTCTCCATTTTATGCAGATAATAGCTTACAATATATTATTTGGCATACCAACAGCTAATTAGAAATTCACTTTGTTAGTAATTAATCAATTATATACATAAAGCCAATAATAAATAGGTCTCCACATTTATAATATGTGTTTAGACTCTCACGTGTCGAAGTATAATATTTAAAACCAAGATGTAAGTCTTTTTTGGTAATTTAATTATGCGTGTGTAATTTATGTATTAAGTCTGGTGACAAAAATGTATTATGATCATCAAAACTCTTCAAATGTATAAATGCTGATCTAGCATAGCCATTACTGGATTTTTCCGATATGGAATTCGAAATATAATCAGAACATAGAGGTCTTAAGTTTTATGCTGAGATATGAATACATTAAACGACTTCCTATTGTTGCTGTCTGCGAGGCGAAGAGTTCTAGAAATGACTCAATCGACAAGCATGGGTCTGCGCAGCAGTCTACAAAAATATCTTACAAATGCTTATAAATCAATAGTTGTCATAAAATACGTCTGTACCATACTTTATTAATTAAATTTAGTAGTTGTAATGTAGTCATTTGAAGAAAAGTAAGAATATCAAATGTGTATGAAACCTTATTGATTTTAGTGGGTATCCCAGTATAGTAGAAAATAGTGAGGTCTACATTGATACATCCTAACTATTAACATTATGATAAGAGACAATTTCGTAACATCAATTACGCAAACAAAATCATTTACGTAATATCATTTACATCATTCAGGTTACATTTGTAACAACCAGAGACTGAATAATAGTTCGTAAATTTAGGGTGTTATATCGGTAAGGTGAGGTGATAAAGATCCCTTGGATTAATGTAACTTGGCTCAACTTGGATCAATGTTGTCGTACAAAAACTTCGAAAATCCTCAGAAATGTTTCGAATAAAAGTTCTTGTATGAAGTGACTTCTGAACATGTACTTGTGTCTGAGTATAATTATGGTTTCCAGGAAAACTTACGCTATTCGCCTGCTGTCCCTTATCGCCGATGAAAACTAAAAGATAATAAATGTAATTAGCATTATAAGTATTGTTCATTTGGTTTTTAATATTATTAATTTATATGGCTTTTAATATAATAAATTAAGCGCGTTCTTCTCCTACATGACATGACCAAAAATGGCATACAATATAGTAAAAGTTTGTTTTTAATTTTACTTTACGACACTTATAATATAATTATCTGGAAACATTCTTGAGTTATTTTATATTAACGATTTCTTGCAATATTGGAGAAATTAATCTAATATGCGACACTGGAACTATGCTCAATGAACAACAAGAAGTCTTAATACAGCTTAGTATTTTCATGAGAATTCCAGCTTTTGTCACGCGGGCGCCTTTTTTAATTACTGTGAAGCTGTACGTTTAAAAAGGCGTTCATTATGTTTTTTTATCGGCTCAATGATATTCATAGATTAATTTTCTTTTCAATGTGTAAATTACTATCCATAGCCGCATAAGAACAAAGAAAAAAAATGGCATTATAGAGACTGTCGTCAGAAATGAAAACTCAGAAAGTTTAGTATTAAAATTTGAAATCGATGTTTGAATTAAAATTATAAACATCAATCCGATTTTCACATATAATAAGATAATAATAATAATAAATATAAAATAATAAAAATCTTTTACCCTCTGAGCCTGTGGTTATCTCACCATGAGAATAACGCAAACCTCTTAGTTCTTTTGATATAAAAGAAAAAATGTATAACAAGATTTATAGAAAAGCCAATAAACCGCAGGGCAGCTTGTGGCGTGCTAAATGGGAGTGGCAACACTGCGGTCTCGAGTGCCCCAGAGCGTCGGCCAGGGCCTCATATTCCTTTCGGCTTTATTACCTGGCTGGAGTGGAAACCGAAGAGTCAGGCACTCGCACAGGATTCTCAACTCTGGCGTGCCTTAAGCGGCTGGCTATGCTCGGGGGTGGCATTTTCAAGGGCATAACTACGGGTACACCACTGCGGGTCTCTGTTTATCAGGGACTTCGGTTGGTGAAACGGGCGCCGCACCACTCGACATCCCAAACCACTTACACCAATGTTACCCCACGTTGACCGTATGGCCTGCCTGTGGCTACCGTTTAGAGGGGCCCATTCAGTGAATTTCCGAGTCACCGTCTGTCAAAGTTCAAGACGTATAAGGTATTGAAGGCAGACGACAATTTTTAAATCAATAGTTTTCAGTTAATCCAGTTCATCTAACCTCCAACCCCATAATCATATATCAGATACCATTATCACACATTAGATTTACACCTACTGTTGGCAGTCCACGTGTGTTATGTGCAGGAGTCATCGGTAGACGTCCCATCCCAGTTTTAGATTAATTTCCCCAAAGGCCTTTATGTGTTGGATCCATATCCTCATATAAATATATAAATAATAAAAGCCTACCAAAGGACCGGGTATTTTTCCTTGGAAGATTCCGTGAACAAAAAGGAGATAATAATAAAAAAAAAAAACACTATTTCAACAATGCACAATATATGTATACACATTGATCTTTTCACTAAATCCATTCAATTTCACTAATGAGATATACATAGCACTGTACGTCAGCTGTATAGCTACAGATATATTGCTGTAAACATGTAGGTGACGCGAAACCATAACATTTTCTCCTACCAAACAGTACCCAACCCGGCTAAAGAAGTTTTCACTTCAACAATAAATTCGATTACATCGCAGTATTTGAAGTTAGTTTGATCAAAAATAGATTTATAATAGTGATATACATATATTAAATTCTATCGCAGAACGAGTCAACGAAGATTCTTACGAAAATATGTCAAGTATGATTGATGTATTATAGATAAAATTCACTTACATGGCGAGGAGTGGGACACGACAGGCAGTCTGTTCTCATCCGTGTTAACCTGTAAAAAACGCTTGTATATAGACAAAGTAAGCCAGTAATAATTTTATGTCGACTCTTTATTTCTCTTGGAAAGGAAGGGAACAAATTTATAAATCGTATAGAAAATATAAGAAGTGATAATAATAAAAGATACTACATATAGCAATTCGTCTTGGCAAAATAAATTTAGTGATATCTACAAGATTTTAATAAATAGATATTAGATTACACCTAAATATTATAAAGATTGATGGTATTTTAGCAAGTACATTATGTACACATTATACTCGTTCCAACCATTTATTTTACTTTTGGCAGGTCGAATTCTGATCAATTAGTGTTGTACCAATGTATTACGGATACTATGTTTTGTAATAATCGATTTTAGTCAGGAAGAACTTTTAATCGATTTAACACGGATATTTTATTTTTGCTTAAATACATATTTCATATTATTTAAAAACTTCACTTCTGTAAATATATTTGTTATTTGGGCACATTAATTTTTGCATACCCACTAATTCAGTCCTCCCAAAATATTTTACTTTGTACTTTGCAAAATAAAAAATAACTACTTTATGAAGCATATTTCCATTAAGCGGGGTCCGCTGCTCCAAACTTTACTTAGAGACAATGGCGCCCTCGTTTGCGGTAGTAAATCACTAATTTTCTCATCCAGCCTACCCCTTTTTTTTTAAGCCGAATTGGCAACACTGAACGGCGCGCCGGCGATGCCATTTTGTTGTGTTGTCTGTCACTCGCAACAAGACTCCCGTGCTAGTCACATTTCTGTTCGCTGAGTGCTCTTTCATATTTTTCATACGCTGTGTTGAGTATTTATATTCCACCGTATTGATTTCATTGTTTTTACTTTGATTGAGTTGAGCGTATCGTTCCTCCCAGTAAGATTTTACTTGCAAAATGCCGAAAGGTATGGTGCTTAAAGGACAATCCAGAGAGTTAGTGCTGCGGCTTCGTGAATTTTTTGAAAAGGAAAGCCGCAATGTCGAATTCCTTATACCAGTTACCCAAGTTAGAGACCGTGTTACAGCAGCATTAGGTATTAGTGCTCCAACGGTGGCAAAAACCACTAAAGAAGCCTATGGTAGTAGTGGTATTGAACAGAACAAGCTATCTACGCCTAAGAAAAAACGTCAGCCCCGTAAAGTGACAGCAATTGACAGTTTCGATACTGATGCTATTCGTCGTCATATATACAATTATTACACAAGCAAAGAGATTCCTACTTTGAAAACATTAGTAGCGTCTCTACGAAATTGTGGCTTGTTTCGTGGTCAAAAATCTTCTTTGTCAAAGGTGCTGCACCAAATCGGGTTCTTGTATAAGAAATCCGACAAAAGAAAATTTTTAATGGAACGTCGTGATATAGCCTTGTCTCGCTGTGAATTTTTAAGACAAGCGAAGAAAATAGAAGACTGGTCGAATGTCGTTTTCACAGATGAAACTTGGCTCAATGCCAATCATTCCATACCAAAAGGTTGGACTGACGATACTGCTGCTTCTACTTCTGCAGTGCCAATGGGGAAAGGTGAACGCCTCATCATTTGCCATGCTGGAACTACAAAGGGATTTGTACCAGACGCTCTGATAGCGTTCAAATAAAAAAAAACAGGAAACTATCATGAGGAGATGAATGCGGACGTGTATGAAAAGTGGTTCAGAGAAATGCTTACATCACTTGAAGAGCCATCAACAATATTTATTGATAATGCACCCTTTTTTTTTTTTTTTTTTTTTTTTTGGTTGGGTCGCGGTCGGCGCACCTCCGCACCACTCCGTCCGGGGCAACAGAGGGGCTTAAGCACGCAACTCCCGCAACCCACCCAAAAACCACCTCGCCTTCGTCATTGGGCCGACCACAGGAGCAGGTTTACTTGTCGTCAGTGGTCGGCCCGACGGAATACCCCCTACGCGGGGTACCCTCCCATCGACCGACGTCCCCCCCTGGAGGAGGACGTCGGTCTTTCCTCACGCGGTCGGCCTCTCGGCGGGTGACGGACTAATCCCCGGTCACGTCACCCGCGGCCTCGGCTAGGGCGGCATGAGGCGCAGATAGTTGCGCCTGCGCCGCCCCAGTCGCCGGCGGCGAATCTCCTCATCGAGGCTGCGCTCCACGCGCAGACGATCCGCCGCCTCCTTCTGCGAGATCACTGTCTCGCAGAAGGCTGCGACCGCGTCCCAGTTCCCGACGCTGTCGACCATCGCCCTAGCGATGGCCGGCAGCGTCAGGTCGGCACCGATGATTGCGACGAGTTCACGGCGCTGCACTGCCCAGGCCTCGAGCGTGTGGCGCGCCGTGTCCTCGTCGCAATCGCAGTGGTGGCAGGACGGTGTACTATCCCTCCTTACGACCCTGTGCAGGTATTTGGCGAAGCTCCCGTGCCCCGTCAACATCTGCACTAGTCGGAAGGAGAACATCCCGTGCCGCCTTTCCAACCACTGCATCAGCACCGGCCGGAAGGCCTCCACGGTTCGCACCCCGAACCGAGGCCTCTCCAGCCGGACTGCCCAACGGGCAATGACGTCTCGGCGGGCGTCGACGCGCCAGGCGGTGAGCTCCCTTAACGAGATCTCACCGCCCTCCGCTCGCACCCCCGTCACCCGCCGATACAATCCGGCGAGCATCTCCGCCTCCAGGTCCCACGGGGGAGTCCCGGCCAATAGGCACGCTGCCTCCGTCGCCACCGTGCGGTATCCGCGGATGGCCCTGACCGCCATGACCCTCTGTGGTCGCCACAGAAGGGCCCTAAGTCGGACGGTCAAGGACCCCGCCCACACCGGTGCGCCGTACAGGGCCATCGACCGGATGACCCCCGTGTACAGCCGTCGGCACGTAGCGCTCGGTCCGCCCACGTTCGGCATAAGCCACGATAGGGCGGACGCCGCGCCGACGAGCCGCGGAGCGAGCCTGCGGAAATGCTCCCGGAACCACCATTGCCCGTCGAGCACCAGGCCCAAGTACCTCATATGGGCCCGGATGCTGATGTCAACCGATCGGACGGTGATCGAGACACCGATGGGAGGGCTCATAAGGCGCCCATGGAACAAGAGGGCCTCCGTCTTGTCCAGGGCGACCCTCAACCCCAGCGCCTCGATCCGCCTGACGATCTCTTCGGTGCCATAGGTCGCCAGGCTTACCGCCTCTTCTAGCGTCCCACCGCGGGCTGTGACGAGCGTGTCGTCGGCGTAACAAATCACGCCCAGCCCGGGCGGGAGGCTCCCCCGCAACGCCCAGTCGTAGCCGATGTTCCACAGGGTGGGTCCGAGGACCGACCCCTGTGGGACACCGCACGTCATGGGCGTTCGCACAACGTCCCCTGCTCGGTTGGTACAGAGGACGCTGCGCCCGGAGCGCCTCCCTGATGCAGCTGAATGGCAGACTATTGAATGCGTTGGCGATGTCTAGGGACACCGCCAACAGCACTCCCCCACCGGTGACGGCCTCAGTTGCCACGGCCCTCAGGCGCAACAGAGCCGCGATCGTCGAACGACCCCTCCTAAACCCAAACTGGGCGTCCGACAGATCGGGCCCCGTGCCGACGAGGTGCCGCTCGATGCGGGCAGCTACCACCCTCTCCAGTAGCTTGCCCGTGTCATCGAGCAGCCTGTAGGCCAAAGGCGACCCCGGAGGTCGTCCCGGCTTCGGTAGGAGCACCAGCCTTCCCTCCTTCCAGCACCCAGGGAACCGTCCGGACGCTAAACACGCGTCGAACAGCTCCCTGAGGCGGGGACCCAGGTGGTCGAGGACCAGGCCCAACACGCGGTTAGGAACACCGTCGGGCCCGGGGGCGGTGGACTTTGCGCACATGCGCGCCACCGCCACTCCCATCTCGGGTTCCGTGATGGGCGGAACACTGTCGTCGTCGGCCTCCCGGTCAGTGTCTGGCGGAGCCATGACCGGGGGCGTGTGTTCCGCCCGTCGCGGGAACAGGTCCTCGACGACCCGGGTGAGAAGGCTGGGCTGAAGAGTCTCGGTGAGGGGAAGGCCCCGCGCGTGGAGCTTATTCATCACCGCGCGATAGGGGCGCCTCCAGGGGCCACGGTCGAGACCGTCCAGCATCTCCTGCCGATTAATAATGCATCCTATCACTCTCGCCAAATTAATAAAATGCCAACACAGGCCAACAAAAAACACGAGATTATAAACTGGCTTCGTGATAATGGGGAAGATGTGAACGAATCCCTACTAAAAGTAGAATTACTTAAAATATTAAAAAGTAAAAAGCAGCCAAAACGATATGTCATCGACGAAATGGCAGCAGAATATGGGCATGTTGTAATCAGAATTCCTCCGTACCACTGTCAATATAATCCAATTGAAATGATCTGGGCACAAGTCAAAGGACACGCCGCAAGAAACAATACAACTCCTCCTTTCACAGCAAATAAAATGCTTGAACTTTTAAAAAACGCATGTGCTAGTGTGACGCCTGAAAACTGGGCGAGTGTCGTCAACAAGACAAAAAATATAATATTCTCTGATTGGGATCGGGAAATTGAATTTGACAACATACCTACACAAGAGTTAATAATAAACACTGCAGATGATTCAAGCGACGATTCAAGCGACGATTCGAGTTCGTATGAAGAATCCGACGATTCGTTATAATAAAATAATATTAAAATATTTTGGTTGTTTTATTTCATGTTATAGGTATGATGAGAAGATTTTTATATCTCCCTGATACAATTTTAACGTGTTGTCTATTACAACAATTCAAAACTCAGTTGTCAGCTGACTTAACTGCAAATAAGTGTAATCGATTATTTGCGATTCATTAGTTTGCACCGAATGCTTTTGATCCTGTCACTAGATGCGATAGAACGTAACTTTTTTTATAACGGAAATGAATTATCACTTAAATTTTATGAATAGAGCTATTTACGGCATATTAATGTATTTAGTGGGTAATAATTAAGTAGGCAGTTTACATATTTCTCTGTTCACTCGTTTCAAAGTTAATAATTGCGTATAATGAAACAGTTACGTCCTAAAGCATGTGTCAAAAGTAAAATAAATGGTTGGAACGAGTATAAATAAAAGTATTTCTAAGTAAGATATTTAGGCTGCGCCTCATGCCGCCCTAGCCGAGGCCGCGGGTGACGTGACCGGGGATTAGTCCGTTACCCGCCGAGAGGCCGACCGCGTGAGGAAAGACCGACGTCCTCCCCGAGGGAGGGACGTCGGTCGATGGGAGGGTACCCCGCGTAGGGGGTATTCCGTCGGGCCGACCACTGACGACAAGTAAACCTGCTCCGGTGGTCGGCCCAATGACGAAGGCGAGGTGGTTTTCGGGTGGGTTGCGGGAGTTGCGTGCTTAAGCCCCTCTGTCGCCCCGGACGGAGTGGTGCGGGGGCGCGCCGACTGCAGCACACCCACAAAAAAAAAAAAAATGTAAGATATTTAGGCGAGTATTAGGTACACATGAAATAAAAACTATTCGCGTTTTATTTGTGATTTTTCTATTCCAAGGTTTTGGACACTTCCACACCTACTATTTTATTGCTTGTTTGTTCTTACTTGTATTCCTATGCGATATATTTACATATTACAATAATTACTATAAAAAAACTTAATAAATAATAAGTAACCAAAAATTATCTATTTAATTTATATATAATCTCTTTCTTTTATATTAATAACTTTTACGTATTGGGAAGGTCGGTGAAAATTAATAATTAATATTATAGTGGAGAAATAAAACCTTTCTAATAAAGAAGAGTTATTGGATGTAAAATAGATTTTTTGCTTAAAATAATAATGAAAGATAATAAGATGATAATAAGATAAATATGGACTATGATTAGTCCAACCTTGATCACGTCAAATCGATCAAAGCGTCGGGATAGTAAAGCATAATAGAAATACGATAACTTCCATAAATATAGTTATATTTTGTACATGGTAATTAGGGGCAATGCTTTGTTTTATTTGTTTTTTATTGCAACTCAAGGATCTACCCACTGATCTTACCTAAACAAGGACATCACTGGCTTTACAGATAACCCTGAAGATAAGTCGAGGATAGATATCTATGAAGAGATATTGCCGACAAAGAAGTGGGAGCTTTTTATTGTGTTCATACGACATCTACTATTTAAAAGAAAATTGAGAGGAAGTTGTTATCGTATATCTATATATATAAAAGGAGAAGCTGACTGACATATTATCAACGCAGGGCCTAAACTATAAGAGTTAGAAACTTGAAATTTTGCACAGGGATACCCATTATAGCGTAGGGGAGCACTAAGAAAGGATTTTGGAAAATTCACCTCCTAAGGGGGTCAAACGGGGATACAAATTTAGTATGAAACTTTGCCGTTTTTGAAGTTATTCAAATGAAATTCAGTACGAAGGTTCTTCATTGAAAATTATGAAATAGGTGTAAAATATTTTCGTATTTACCTACATTATTTCAATGAAATTTTGTATTTATGTTATTAGTTCGTAGTAATTATTATTGGCGATACCCTACTCAGAGTTAAAAGTATGGGGGCGGGACGTACGTAGTTCACATGTGTACAACACGAAAGCAAGCTGACGTCGTTTCGATTATTAAAAATTTCGCTGCGATTATCAAATAGATTTTTTTTATTCTTCCATGTGTTTAGATACCACCCTTAATATTTTATTTTTTTTATTTCTCTGTCTGTTTGTCTATTCATATGGGCTAATTAAACGGATTTCAAAGCTATTCGACCGATTTAAATGAAATTTTGCATGGTGGTATAGTTAAAAAAACTATAATAATTTACACAGCATAGATCACAGCTATACTTCAATAAAAATCGATACAAAATGACACATTATGAAATAAAATTATTCTGAAAATTAACCTCAGAGGATATATTTTTTTCAAAGTGTGTAAGGAAATGAATTCTGCTTTGATATTTTTCACTCTAATACACAAGTAATAAATTCATATAACGCCAATGATTAATTAACTGCACTGATAACATAGTGGTTACGATACCAACCTACCATGCCAGTGTCACGGGTTCAATTCCAACGCCGGACAATCATTTGTGTGATCGACAAATTGTTGCTCTGAGACTGGGTGTAATTTGTGTCCGTCACTTATATGTTTGTGAAGTTCCTTAGAGAAAGGTGTAGCGCAAAATTCATAGTTAGAATGAATAGAAAAAGAAGGTCGTACAGGATCACTCCTTTATGATCCCAGGTAGCAAATTATATTGTCGTGGTATCGACCTCGCGCGTTCAGTCTCTCTACGGGTGGAGGACTAATTCCCATTCAGCCATCCGTGTCTTTGACTAGGTTGGTTTTTATTGCTGTTGTTGCCAAACGAGCAAACAGCACGCCTCATGGTAAGTGATACTACTCATGGCCTTTTGCCAGGTTGCTGCCTACCGTGAAAAATATGAAGGGAGTGTGAATACGTGCAATGAGATTTGGTTATATTAAATGCATCACCAAAACCCACAACACGCAAACACCCTCAGCAAGTTGGGCTTTTCGCTCTCTCGCTTTGAATGGACTGGCACACGACATTAGATAGACGATTGTCGAAAGTATGATTCTATCACGTAAAGATAGTAAAGCGTATTTTTGAATGTATGTCTGTACACAGTCTTATGTTATGTACAAGGTAATTAAATATGTATGATTCCACGCATTTTTGTAATAATAAGCACACATTTATCTAGATTTAAGTAATCAAAAGTATTTAATTGTGACTGTCCGTGATTCCACTCTAGGTCTTAGCAGAATATCAGCGTTATTTCTACACAATGAAGTAACACTAGCTAAGCTAAGATCCTGTTTTGTCTCTCAGCATATATTAAGTTAACTATGCTTCAATTGCTTTTTTGTTATTTATGAAATGTATGAGAGCAAAATAAATCGTTTTTCTTTCTTTCTTCTTTCTTTCACTCGGGCTAGCCACCACCCGACGCCACAGCGGTTGAACGAGTCAGCTTGGAAGATTTTCTTCCTGACTCGCTCCGCCGAGTTCTTACGCAAGATAACTGCCAAGCAGAAGTTCGCAACCTCATACCAGTTCCTGACCTGTCGACTATGATCTAAGTGATGGTCGGCAGCTTTGGCAGTGATGCTTGCGATGAATTCACAGCGCTGCCCTACCCAGGCAACACAGACCTCATAAGTATGTACTGCTGTGCCCTAGCTGGAACCACAATTGTGGGAGGGCTTCGTGTATTTCCATCCTTAAGTCCCATGGGAGTGTTCTGGCTAAAGCACACGCTAACTTGGTCGACATGGCGCGATATCCGTGTGTAGCTCTAAACACTATGGCTTTCTGCGAGTGCCAGAAGAGAATTTTAAGACCAGTGGTCAGAACTCGCTCACACAGGTGTACCGTACAAGGTCATTGATCGAACCAGTCTTCCGTACAGACGTCAACATTTAACACCGCGTTAACGACCCAGGTAGTAATTTTATAATAATGCTCCTAAAATACCGTCGCCCGTCGGGTACTAAACCCAAATATTTCATCTGGTCCTCGACTGAGTGGAACCGAATCAACGGTGATTGCTGTGCCGACATGTGTATAGCTACAGGGTCTATAAAACAGCAAATCATTGGTTTTATTTAGGGCTACTCTAGGCGACATCGTGATTCATCGAATCACCACCTCAATAACGAGTGTGGCCAAACGTATCACTTATTTAAATTAAGCCCAGTCCTTAGAGGGTCCAGCCTCAGATAATGTACCATATAATCGCCCGCAAGTACGAGCTCAATGGGGAGCAGTACAACATAGGTGTTAGCACAAAGACTTCTGCGCGCTTCACGTAGGGACCACTGCGCCACTTCAGTTAGTCTGGGGTCAGTCGCCTAAGGTATAGAAGCACCCCCTGATCACAGCTCCTCTCTGATATACCAGATAGGCATTAAATCATCCAGAGCAACAGTGCAACAGTGAGCCTGTAGAACCCTGAACGCACTACACAGTTATATATGATTGCCTTTACCACACATGATTTCTGCGCGGATGAAGACGCGGGCAAAAGCTAGTGGAATATATGACAATTTCAATATTTTTCTAATTTCCACAGAATAATAAAATGTTAATTTGTTAGGTATTTAGGCCTTAAGATTCACTCATTATACTCATTACTCATCATCATCTCACATATAAAGAACGCAGAAATTACGTAGACATACACTCCAGTTTTTTATAGTATGATAAAGCCGCGTGTCGTCCATCCGTCAATGTGAATATAAAAGAAGACTGCATTTGACTTTATAACCTCTGCCTTTTAATAGGTTTACTGACCTAATAAGTAATTCAAAGGCCCGCTCGTGACTTCGTTTATTATATAATAAGTATTTGAGGGACACTTTGATATACTTAGAGCTTATGGAGGTTTATTGCATTTTTTATTAGTTCTACTGCTACTTATTACTATTTATTCAGTTAGCATAAAAACCCCAATTTATCCATTGGACACTTCAGAAAAGACGACATTAGGCTCAAATATTCAACCAACGCTCACTGCGCACCTTTGACAAATTTAATTCACAAAAATATACATAATTATTTACCGCCCTATCAACTCAGTCCGGGACAACGAAAAAGCGGCATACGGCCTCATAACCTATTGTATTCTTCACTATAAGACTAATCTGGCACCGATTTCTTGACCTCGGTGGGTGGGTGCAGTAGCTAACAGAATAATCTATGATCAACATGTGTTACGTTACGCAAACATGGCCAGACCATGTTTTCTGAAAAACTAAACGAGGAATCGAACAGCCTCCTTTAGATATGAGCTATGTTCGGGATATCTCTGTGAAATAGAAATAAAAACAAGGAAATCCATAAAAGAAAGTAATTAACGGTCAGAAATATAGGGTGGCTATTTGACTGTGTTCTGATGACTTGGTCTGTAGACTCAATAAGGTCACATGATGCCGATGGAAGCCTAGAACCAGAGCATTCCACTATGTTCTCTGGAGAAGATAAAAGGTAAAAGTGGGATAGTCATCACACTTTTACAATACCACACTGGTCTGACTAGCATTGGCTTATAGTAAGGGCATGGTGTAGTAGTATTGGCATAAGATTTTATTTCCAGCTTACCTTCTCGAATGCATTTTTACAGCCCTTAGTTGTCTTTTACGACACCCACGGGCATGAAAGGGGGTGGTGAATTATATTCTTACTCCGTCGCCACACGTAAAACTACTTAGCTTAAAGATTTTTTCAACATCCTCACGATTAAGACCGAGATATTTTAAATTGTTGTTTCAATTCCTTAAAAGCTTCTTTAAGTGCATCTTTCGTCCATACGCCTCGTTATTGAACCCCTGTTTTGTGTACGTATTTATGAGGTATAGGTACCTAGATATAAAAATAAAAAACAAGCAAAATATCGATTTAGGTGATAGATAAAGGGATGCCTCTAAGGGCATCTATACTCATAATAACTGGAGTATCTATCTTTTTTGGGAGGAATAGCCTTAAAAATTCTAAAACAAAGAATTCACATTTTTTTAGAAAAGAAAAATAAAGTAAATCCACTTTCAGAGCACCAGAAAAATAGTAGGTTTATACAACAATTTAGATTAATCATTTATATCGATAGCTTATACGCAAAAAAGTTCGCTTGATTGATGTTGTAATATTCTTTTCTTTTAAATACTACCCTATCCTAATAGAAATAAGGTTGATAAATGTATAGTTAGCCAATGTCCCCAAATATAAATTTGCATACGTACAGCACAAACGTTAATAACGTTTTAGGGTGGTGACGTATATTTTACTTTATCTGCGGTACTTTTGTTGCCCTTTTAAATATTACTTTTTTTAATATATGCATCCATCCATCAGCTTATAGACGTCCACTACTGGACATAGGCCTCCCCACGAGAATGCCACTTGGAACGGTCCTGCGCCACTTGCATCCAACGGTTCCCTGCGATTTTGAGAATGTCGTCAGTCCACCTACTGGGGAGTCATCCTACGTTGCGCCGTCCAATTCGTGGTCGCCACTCAAGAACCTTTCTTCCCCAACGGTTGTCGGTTCGACGAGCGATGTGGCCTGCCCATTGCCATTTCAACATGCTAATTCTGCGGGCTATGTCGGTTACACCCGTTCTTCTACGGATTTCCGTGTTCCGGATTTTAACTTGTAGAGAAATACCGAGCATAGCCCTCTCCATGGCACACTGAGCGACTTTGAGCTTTTTCATGAGGCCGACATTTAGAGACCACGTTTCGGTGCCGTAACTCATCGCTGGTAACACACACTGGTTATAAACTTTTGTTTTCAGACACTGTGGAATATTGGAGGAGAAGATCCTCTTAAGTGTCCCGAACGCTGCCCAGCTGAGTTGGATTTGTCGACTGACCTCTTTCTCGAAATTGGATCTACCTAATTGGAGTGCTTGTTCTAGGTAAACATAATGTCCACAACTTCGAGAATCGCATTCCCAACTAGGACCGGTATAGGAATGAAGTGGGCATTAGACATGATTTTCGTCTTGTCCATGTCCATTTGTAGACCCACTAGTTGAGATACCCTGCTGAGGTCATTGAGCATAGTGCCAAGGTCCTCCATGGATTCTGCCATAACTACGATATCGTCAGCAAATCGAAGGTGAGTGATGTATTCGCCGTTGATGTTAATGCCGAGTCCGGTCCAGTCCAAGAGCTTGAAGACATCTTCCAGCGTAGTGGTGAACAGTTTCGGAGAGATGACGTCTCCCTGTCTCACACCTCTCTGCAACTGGATCGGTTTCATACTCTCATGCCGGATGCGAACTGACATAGTTGCGTTTCTATATAAGCACTTCAGCACTTCAATGTATCGATAGTCAATTTGACACCGCTGAAGGGACTGCAGCACTGCCCAAATTTCGACAGAATCAAAGGCTTTCTCATAGTCTACAAACGCTAGACACAAAGGCCGATTATACTCCTCGGTCTTCTGTATAATCTGGTGATCCATCCGGTGATCACTCCCAGTTTTAATCCTGCTGATTACAAAGACATCATTGAATATTTGTCGTTTGTCCGAGAAGATGAAGTCTATCTCGTTTTTAGCGAAACCATCGGGGCTAATCCAGGTCCACTTCCTTTGTGGCCGCTTTTTGAAGAAGGAATTCACCATAAAGAGGCCTTCCGTCTCCAAAAAATTGGCCAGTTTTTGGCACCTTTGCTTTCTCTGTCCAAATCCATATTGCCCCACTCTCAGCTCATGGTCTGTTATTTTGTCTAGTTTCGCGTTGAAGTCTCCCATAACTACCGTGAAGTGGGATTTGAACGTGTGGATGGCTTTCAAGATGTCCTCGTATAAGGTCTCCACAACGTTGTCGGAGTATGTCGAGGTGGGCGCGTAAACCTGTATAACCTTCAGCGAATACCGTTTGGTAATTCTGAGTATAAGGTACGCTACCCTTGTCGACACACTCCCGATCCTCTCCACGTTGTTCACGAGAGACTTTCGAACGATGAACCCTACACCGCCTTGGGATGGGTGATCTCCCTCCCGGTAGAAGAGCAGATTGCCAGATTGGAGGATTATCGTGCCCTCGCCCTCTCTTCGCACTTCTGATAATCCTACAACGTCCCAGCGGATTTTGCTCAGTTCCTCTTCCAGCTCGATGATCCTCTCGTCTGTCCTAAGTGTCCGAATATTGTGTGTTACCAGGGCCAAAGATCGATTCTTAGCACCCCCTGCCCCGCCATCCATGGGCCCGCTACTAAAATGAGCCAGTGGTGAGGCGGAACTGCCGTGACTGGGGGGCCGTCATTAATTTGGCATCCATTTTTATTAGGGTATAATGCGATAATCACCACGCTTGGCAGACAGGTTGGCTAGCTGACTCCTACGGGCAAGCAGGGGGTGACGACACTTGTATACTATCCCGTCGCCACACAGGGAGGTTTAATATATATATATATATGCGTCAATACAACCACCACTTTTTTAGAATATAGAAACACTATTATTGTCGATATGGAAAAGAGAAGTATATAGGTTAAAATTTTTTAAATTTCATTCTGTTCATATCAAAAATGGTCCATGTTTACTGTAAGAAACGAAAGAATAATTTAGTCAATCCAACATACCGCCATTTTTATGATGATAAACCAAACATGTGTTAGTCACACAGAGTATTTTAAATATAGCAAACGATAGTTTAGATCACCTTTCTAATAGTGTTATTTCGGATCATTAAAATGTAATTAACAGCTTAGCAAATCTGGTAAGGTTAATCATTGAAAATTATAATAACGATTGAACAACGTCCAGCATTTGTGAGATTTAAATTTCGAAGTTGTATTAAGACACGATGAAGTGTAGAAACCTATAATAATTTTCCTAGTAGATATAGATAGAGAATACTGTTGGAGCAAAATTATAAATATTAATTATATTCATTTCAATTTGCTATATATATTTGCCCACGGTGGTATAAAAGACTGAACAACGTCCTATTCAACAGGAAAACGTATTAGGGCTGAAAAGGAAAAAAGAAACGTAGGTAGCAAAATAGCAAAAGAACAAGACAATATTTTCCCTATTTTTCTATTTATATATTTTTCATTGAAATAGCTAAACAGTAAAGCAATTTATTGCCCAGTCACTAATATTTTTACAAAAAAATATCACCGAATTTGAATGTTAGCTTGTCTTTTACAGAAATGTCCTTGTGTTATTAGGGTTGAGAAGAAGAAAAGGCGTAGGTACCATTAATAATACTTATTTTCATTTAAATAACTAAGAAAAACGACAATTTATTGACTACTTACACATTATCATTTTACATAAAATCGCGAATAAGTATCCCATTTTTCGTAAATAAAATAATCTTCAATGTTAACTCACCGCTAACACCATTGAAGCTGCAAAGTTCACGGAATAAATAAAAACATTATCTTGACATTATAACCGGGTTTAACTTAATATAAAGTGACCTGAGATAGAAATAAGTATATCATTTACTTTTAAAACCTTTTTAGCGACTTTTGATGATATAATAAGAATAATAAACAAGAAAACGATTTTAGATGTTTTGGTGCGTTAAAAAAATATATCTGGGCAAAATAAATTTCATCACCATCATTGCAGCCCACCTACGTCCCACTGTTTAGCTCGGGCCTCCTCCACAATGGGAGGCAATTTGACCTACTATACCATGCTGGTCAGATATGTTGGTATAGGTTTTCATTTTGAGTTTTCATTTTGAGTTTTCATTCTCACAGCTCATATACGTCTGAATATTAGGCTCGAGCCTCCTCCACAATGGGAGGGAAATTGACCTGCTATATGCCACGTTGTTTACACACTACATACCACGCTGTTATAGGGTTTTATTACGATTTTTCCTTCTCTTATATAGATGTTATATGCGTATTATATCCCTTAGTCTTCACGACACCCACGAGCAAGAGGAGAGAGGGAGGGGGTTGTATTTGTAGTAAAGTAGTCTTACTCCGCCACTACACGGAGATAATATAATATAAATCACAATTACAGTAAATTATTTATTGCTATTGATGAAATTGTTAGATGAAAAATTACATTGGTATCAAACTGCTGGAACGTCTGCGCCCGTTTGGCAGTAAGGTCTGGTGTTCGACGTGTAGAGGTACTGGTGGTATTGTAATTATATCCAGCCCTTCTTGTATCTGGTGCCTATAGATATAGAGAGTACCTATAAATAGTGAGCTAACTTCATATAATAATTGAAATGATGATTATACTGTATTGTACTGTATAATGATATTCTGTAAAAACACAAATTGATTTAAAAGAAAATAATCAACATCAAGGGCACTGTAAATCTTGGTACATAATCTGTACAAATTTATCATTATCTAGCAAAGTTCCTACCAGATTGTAATAATAGATTAAAGTCTGGAAAAATGAGTTATATTTTGTAATTCAATTTTACTTATTTGATCCTCAAGTGAAAGGAAAGTCATATTATAAATCATATACAACGTTCTCGCCCAGGATAGCATGTAATACTGGCATTGTCTTGTCACCCCAGATGAATATGTATTTTAAACAAAAATCTCTTATGCGAACCTGAAATCGTACCCTTCAAAATAAAAATGGGGACCATAACGTCTGCAATGTTCATAACCACGCAAAAGCTACTAAAATATTTGACAAATGCATATTATGGTTACAACGTGTATTTTCCCGGCCTTTTACCAACATACCAACCTATTTTAGCATGCTATGGTTTAGACACACGCCGTCCGTCCAGTTGGGGGCGGCGAAAGGAACCACCGTATTTCTTCTTCATCGCCATTGAGCCGACCACTAATACAGATACCTTGACATACGTGGCCGTCCCGACAGGTTACCTTTTTGGGTAATCGATATCCTAGTCGACTCCCTAACAATAACAACAGCGCTGCCGGGGCGTCGCCCCTTATGCAGTCGGCGTCCCTGCGGGTGGCGGATTTGTCTCCGGTCCGTCTACCTGCAACCCGGACTAGGACGACCACGTCCCTGTTCCTGACGCTCTCGAGTGTCGTCTAAGCGATAGTTGGCATCAATGATTGCAACGAGTTCACGGCACTGCCCTGCCCAGGCCACACAGAACTCCAGCATGTATTGTGCCGTATCCTCGTCGCAAGCGTCGCAGTGGCACGACTGGGTCTTCTCCCTTGCAACGGTTGCAAGAGTGCAAGTACTTGCTGAAGCAACAATGCCCTGTCAGGAGCTTCACCAGTCGCGGAAAGGACAAAACGTCTTTCCGTCGACCCAACCTGCCAACGGACTGCCCAACGGACAATGATGTCACGGCGAGCGTCGACTAGCATACCTAGCATACCCAACGGACAATGATGTCATGGCGAGCGTCGACTAGCCTACAAACATAAGCATACCGAAATTCGTCATCATCATCATCATAATTATTTCTTTTATTCCAATTACAATAGTCATAACCAGCCAGCCTGCCTAACGTTAACATTCCTTGATAATATAATTGTTGACCAGACCGCATCAAAGGGAGTTTACCCAAGTTGACGTAACCAGGTAGGTAGTATTCGTAACCAGCACCATACAGCTAGTTAAACATATCAACATTATTTACTTAAATTCATAATTATTCGTTACGAAGGAACTAACTCAATTTATAAATGTTTTTTAATGTTAACAAATAGTTTTGTAATGTAATTCAAGTCAAATTGAACTTTTATGTATGCAATTAAAACTTGTATTTCGAGTTATTCCTAAAAGGTTTTGAACGAGTATAATTTTGACATATCGATCGATACGAGCTGCAACGTGATCGTATCAGAATTTGGAGCATTATATCAAACTATATATTTATGTACACCGGGTACAAAGGTTTAAAGCTGTATAGAGGTATGATGGCATAATAATACAAACTTTACACCCTCTTCCTTTCTATTACCTGCAACTGATTTTTTTTCCTAACATTTAGTCGTTATCTTATCGTGTGCTTGTGTGAGCAGAAATTACAGAAGTGACTGAAACCTTGCAATTTAAGTAGCGTCGTGTGCGAGGTACAGTTTCTAACTAGTTTG
This sequence comes from Lymantria dispar, assembly GCA_032191425.1. NCBI lineage: Eukaryota > Metazoa > Arthropoda > Insecta > Lepidoptera > Erebidae > Lymantria > Lymantria dispar. The sequence continues at coordinate 18,765,787 of CM063457.1, read as the reverse complement.
TAATTGTAGTTACTGATCAGTTCCGTCATTTTTGGGTAGCTCCATGTGCGGAGGGCCTAAGAGTAGCACAAAGTTGGTTTAACTTTTAATCCGGGAATTGTAATGTCAAAGATACACCTCGCTCTGATCGCCCTGTCATTGATAAAATCGACGTCATTTTTAAAAAAATGGGACGTAATCGCCATATAACTGTTCACGACATAACTGAAGATGCGAGAATGGACCACAAAACAGATTTGACCCATTTGAGGAAAGCTAGGTACACTAAAAACCTGATATTTGGTTGCCACACGAGCTCACTGAAACAGACCTAATGAACCGTGTACTCGTTCGCGATTCTTTATTGAAACTTAATGAAACCGAACCGTTTTTTAAGAGATTGATAACTGGTGATGAAAAGTTTTGCACGTTTGATAGGAACATACAAAAAAGGTCAGTCAGGCTTCACAGACTGTGGCACCGCTGGGCAGAACCATCGATTCCGATCTCTACTGCCAACAACTGATGGCATTAATGCAAGAAATTAAGAAAAAAGCAGTCGGAATTAATCAACAGAAAGTGTGTGGTCTTTCATCAGGATAACACTAAACCACACACATTTTTAGTCACTCAGCAAAAATTGAGTTTGGCTTGGAGGTGTTAATGCATCCGCCATATAGCTCAGGTCTTGTATCTTCAGATTTCTACCTGTTTCGGTCTCTTCAGAATTACTTAGACAATATCATGTTAACATCAATAGAGGGCTGCCAAAACTACTTGTCGCGTTTTATTATTTAAAAGTCCCAAATTTCTACAGCAACGGGGCCACATCACTACCTACAAGATTCAGACAGGCAGAAAATCATAAAAAATGCCACATATATACTATAATAAAATGAAAATTAACTTTAAAAAAAAAGTTTTTGAATTTTCATATAAAATGCAATTAAACTTTTTCCAATTCTATGCAATTAATTTTTAACAGTACATCAAAAATAGTGCAAACATTGTTACCTCCTCTGTGTGGTGATAGTTAAGAATTCATTGCGTCATACATACTAATATTATAAATGCGAAAGTAAGGATGTTTGTTTGTTTGTTTGTTTGTAACGCTTTCACGCTTAAACCACCGAACTGATTTCAAAAATTCTTTCACCAATGGAAAGCTATAATATCAGGGAGTAACATAGGCTATATTTTATCCCGGTATTCCCACAGGAACGGGAACTATGCCGCGGGTAAAGCGACTGAAACCGAAGCGAAGCGAGGGCGGGTTGCTAGTATTTCCATAATTCCCGGTCGTTGTTGTGAAAATCAGCGGTAAAATTACCAAGAGAAAGGGCGAAAGAGTCCTCCTAAGATATTTACAACACTAACCATCCCCAATCCGCTTATCAAGATAAACGATAATAGTATTATGATCTTTCTTTCTTTTTTCTTTTTCGTTCTATGTAGGTATGTTTCAAAATAACAATTACTATTATGTCATAAATTAAATAAATGTTTGTTATTATACTATATTATTATACCTGCCTATCTCTTCGGGACTAATGTCGTTAACCTACGACAAAAAAAAATGAAAATATACTGTTTAGTGTATTTCATTATTCATCACTGTGACGATGGCTTTCAGCGAAAAACGTTCGTGACTAAAATCATTATTTTTTTCATACATTTTAATGAGTTAGCACTGGCATCGTGGTTCATGCAAAACAAATCCATAATCTATTATAATTATAGACCTTTTGTTTTTTTTGAACAAGTAGGATATCTTATTTTAATAGATAATCTGTTTATTGAAATGAGTGTTGCCCAAAAAAGGCTTGGTCTTGCGGTCTTGGCCTTGCGAGAAATGCGAGACCGAGACCAAGACCGCTTAATTTTTGCAAGACCAAGACCAAGACTGGTCCTGCAAGACTTGAGCAAGACCAAGACTGAGCCTGCAAGTCTCGTGCCTTGCATTTAAGTCAAATCACCATTTCAGCTCATATGCGTCCAACAGTTGAGCTCGTGTCTTCTACATAATAGGAGGGAAATTGACCTACTATATCACGGTGATCAGCCGTGTTGGTACAGGATTTCATGTCAAGATTTCCTTCTCTTGTACTGATGTTATATACCTATATGTTATATACCTATATATTATAGTCCTTAGTCGTCTATTACGACACTCACGAGTAAGACAGGGGGTGATGAAAGGTATTCTTACTCTGTCACTACACGGCAAGTCAAATCAGTCTTGAGATATCCATTTATTGGCCAATTTATTCCCAATGTTGGTGTTGGCTTTTCAGAATTACTCTTTGGAAAGGCTTAAGGACAAAAATACCATAATAGTTATCCTGTTAGTTAGTCTTGATAAGTTTCACACGAGAATGCTCTTGCCCATTATATTTAATATCTGGTTGACCGATCGGTATATTTTTGATGTATTTTTGTTGAATTTATTTAGATATATATTTATAAAAAATAAAAGTTAAATAAAGAAAAAAATATCAACAATTACAAAAAGAGCGACACCGAGATTCGATCCGACGCTGTTTGAATGCCAAAACAATAAAAAAGAGAACTGAACAACTTCCCAACTGAGCTATCGTAACTCATGACGTTGACAACGAAATTTGAATTCGTATTCTTTTAAAATTTAATGTCATTGTATTGTTTTGCTAAAAACACCAATAAAGCAATATTTTCTATAAATAAAACCTAGCTAGATCGATTTTTTGGACCCGAAACCTCTAGTATACCAAGTTTCATCAAAATCGTTGGAGCCGTTTCCGAGATCATGAATATCTATCTATATATATATAAAAGAGAAAGTGTGTGGGTATGTTCCATATAGGCTCCGAAACGGCTGGACCGATTTTAATGAAACTTTCAGAGAATCGCCAGATTGACCTGGCGAGTAATCCTGTAAAGTTTGGTGATGATCGGAGTACTCCTCTTTTTGAACTGTCAAATACAGCTTTTATTTACTATGATGATATTCTATTGTTTTGTAACCAAATCTAGCCCAGCGAAGCGGGCTGGGTACGCTAGTATATATATATATATATATATATATATATATATATATATATATATATATATATATAGAGTATATAGTATATATATATATATACATATATATATATATATATATATAAACGAGCAATTATTGTATATATATATATACAATAACTGCTCGTTTAAAGATATAGGATATATCCGTTTTTTAATTAGCCCAACGACGTCCACTGTTGGACATAGAAATATGCCTACAATTAATCTACATAAATAACACCCAGACTCGCAAAAAGAATTATTATGCGTAGATCGGTATGCGTACATAAAGATCGCAATATAATAATATAAAAGAGAAGTAAAACTACTAGAAATAAAATCGTATACCAACATGTCTGACCAGCGTGGTATAGTAGGTCAATTTCTTCCTACTGGGAGGAAGATTAAACCTAGCAGTGGCACTTCTATGAACTGAGACGATGACGCCGAATGTCATACATTTGGTGACCCTCTTCATAGGTATATTATTAAAAACTATTATTATCTATGCTAGTACTTATCATTAATCGGGAGAAATTGTTTATTTGAATGCCCTAATCTCAGAAAACATTCCAAAAGAATGTTATTTTGTCAGATAGTCTGTTTATCCAGAAAAGTTTTAGGCTTTAATACATAACACTGCGACATGCATATTGGTAAATTGGTCCGGAGCAGTGTCTATAAAGGCTTACAAATCGGACAAAATTTTAAAGCTATCAAGCGTTCTCCGTAGTAGCCGTTGTTACGGCAACTACCTACTTAGATAACAAAAATTGTGATTAAAGTAGGTATAAATGATGATATTGTTTTTAATGTCAGGGGTGATATGGTTATTTAAACGAAATAATAGCATTATATGGAGGGGTAAATCAAGCAAGCAAAGCTGTTGGAAAAGCTAGTATTAAATATATCTAGAGGTAGGTAGGTAGAATTGTAGATATAAAAATCGTAACACATTCCTTTTTATAGCGCAACTATTAGGTATGGCGGATATTGTTAACTTGAAGGGGAATATAAACACTCCCATTTATTATAAAAAATATTTAAAATGACACAAAATTTATTGTATCAACTACCCCATGTGGTGACGTCTTAAGAAAAACAGGGTCGAAATTGCTTCATTTACCATAGGAGTAGTAACGCTGTCTAATGTAACACCAGGGGAATAGGAGAGTAATTTTCCCCAGTGGTAAGGGTTTTATATTCAATAGAGGACTATAGGCTAGCAGATGGATAGATAGGATAGGATGATATTTGATTAATTTAGTTGGATTTTTACTTGCCATGATAAATGACTGTTACGTTATTCCAACTGCAAGACTTTGCGAGACTCTTGCTGCAATAACAAGACTAAGACCAAGACTCGGGGGGGCAATACCAAGACCAAGACGAGACCAGGTGTGATGTTGCAAGACCAATACCAATACCAGTCCAAGTCTCGTCTTGGTCTTGCATTTGGACAACACTAATTGAAATAGATTATATTATGTATATAACGCTATAATAAATAGAAGCCTATCAACTTTTACACTGAGCATGTATAACTTTGCGCTTACTATTAAGATTTTCTTGGATAGATAACTGGAAACTGAAGGCACAGGACCACACCTAAGGTTTCAACAAGCACGTTCGTTAATCTGTGGAAACTACTTATTAGCCATTAAATGCAATTACTATTTCATGAATGACTTATCATTAATCTTTAAGACAACATTGGGTGGCTAGGTTCACTGATAAGAAGTGAAAAACTTCATAATCGTTACAATTGGCAGATATTTTGATTATCACAGTTGATGTTACAATTTCCCCAGGCAATTGCTAGAGCCAAATTTTCTTTATAAAAATATTATAAGGAAAATTTGGCAGCTAGTGTTTACGATGCCCACAAAATAGTAATGTTTTAAAAAGTAACGATTTTGTAACACATATTTTACGAGCGAAAAATTATTGTAGCATGTGGGGATAGACGCCAAACCTTTCTCGCCCACAGTCGTTTTTACGGCAAGTGAGAATTTGGTTGCCATACGTAAGCCCACACTCGTCTAGTTGGTAGAATATTTGGACTGGATTACCAACAAGTATATAATCTAACATGTTAAATTATAATTCATAGTAATTTGGGTAATTACGCATTCTAGTCTTAAGCCGTCACCATACGAAAAATCACGGATCGAATGAGAAAATAACTGAGGCTGATGATGACTGAAATTGCTGAGCTTTTCTCAAATTGTACAAATTCAATTACGTTAACATTTTATACGTGTATAGATAACGACAATACATACATTCCATATTATATAAAAACCTTTTTCAAACATTACGCCTATGGTTAACAACATACGAGGCCATTACAAAATGAAATTTAGGTTAGTATTAATGATGCCTGATGCCGCCCTAGCCGAGTCCGCGGATGACTGGACCGTGGAATTAGGAAAAAAAGTAGTAATAATTAATTTGTGGAACTAAAGTATCAATCGTATTTATCTCTTAGTTAATCTCTTTGCCAATATAAGTCCCACTGTTGCTCAGACCTCCTCCAATAGGGTAGGGCAATTGACCTATTACTCCGCATTAATCAGATGTATTCGAATAAGGTTTTATATAGAATTTTCCTTCTCTTCCATCGACGCTAGCTGCATATATCACTTAGTCATCTTTTACGATTTCCATGGGTAAAAGAGGGGGTGGTTAATTGTATTGTTACTCCATTACCACATAAATAACGGTATTAATAAAACCATATTTATATTTGTTAAAAAAATATATTTTACTTTTCAAATTAAAAACAAAAAAATCTGTAAACAAATGAATCTTTTTAATCAGTATCAAGTGAAATATATGTTTTTCAAGTAAATATTATAAATCACACAAAATATAGACCAGTAAAATTAAACGTGGGTCATATACCCACGTTTAATTAATTAATTGGTAATATTATTTATAAATTAATTAGTATTTTATGTGTATCAAATATTTCACAGAAATTCTTCGATTCAATGACGATAAGTTTAGCAAGATGCCTAAACTTTTGTGAAAGTTCTGAAAGTCGATTTAGGTAAATATATTACGGTATATTCAAGTAACGATAGAACCCGCAAACTACGTATTATGTAGATTAGGTGATTTAAAAGTTTCAAGGAAGAGCCGTTAATTTCTTAGAGAAATGTCATTAAAATTGCTAAAATTTTATTGTAAGTGTAAGTTTAAAAAAAACAGTACTCTTCCATAATAACTAAGAAATATCACATACACTTATTAGGAAAAACATGTAAACAGTTTTTATAAAGATATGCTGCTAAATTTGATTTATTTTTGTCACAAGCTTATTTTCACGACGAATTGAGTGAAATGCTCATGTTCTATAGGTTATATTATTTTTACGATTTTATATAAGTTGATATCAATTTTATAATTGAATTAAATGAAACACGTTTTAATATATAATGATTTCTGATGTTTACGCGAGTTTTATACATTTAAAATAAAACTACTTTACGGATTTTATCGCGTTTGTATTTGATTTTTGATTACCCGACGTTTCGAACACTTTACAGCGTTCATGGTCACGGGTGGACTAAGATGTATCACGTCCAACAAGTCATCGTTACTGCAGAAAATTTATAATTATCTACCCGATACAGAAAATAGTTATTAAATAATGACCCACATTTTGATACAAAATTTATTGCCAGTGTAAGAAGAAAACGATTCTATATGAAAAAATTATATTGTTTATGGTTAGTAATTATTAAACATTAAAATTAATAGTAATTATATTTAAAAACTAACTAATAATCTAGTATACTACCACGTTTTAATATATGTACGCTTTACTACAATGAAATATAATAGGGGTTTAAACATGAAATTGCCGTTTTAACGTACTAGCCACGGTGAATTAAAATTAAACCTGCATGGTGTCAGGTATCAAAGTAAAACTATTTTCAAACGAAAACTATAACATTCTAAATTTAAAAAATGTATGACATTTGATCGTTCGACGTTCAATTATTTTTATATTTAGTTTTTGAAATGAACATGGACACGGCGAATATCGGCGTATTTTTAGAATACGAGTTCCGACAGAGGACTAATGCAGCAGAAACGGCTCGTAATGTCAATGCTGTGTTTGGAGAGGACACAGTTAACGAACGCACAGTGCGTTTTTGGTTCAACCGCTTTTATAGTGTAAGCTGGGACTTAAAGAATGAATCACGAGGAAGATCAGCCACTAAGGTATATAACGATGAATTGAGGGTGATGGTGGACGCCGATCCGAGTCAAACTACCAAGGAATTAGTGGCATGGTTTGACGTTATCATACCCATAATATTGACCCATTTGCACCAACTGTGTTTATGTTGTAAATTTACGTACATAATAATACCAATTTCTACCAACCGATCTTGATTGGCAAAAAATTTATAGCTTAAATATAATTTTGAAAATCCTTTAAATAAGAACTAACAAATTATATTATTCTCCAGGGTCCTGTTTTTGCAATACCTACTGGTTGGTGATAAATTTATCGTAGTTTGCACTTGCAGTTATTTACTGCTAACATATATTCTGTAGAAAGTAGGTACTTGCAGAAGCAACGACACAATTTGGAAAACCGCAGTATTTTGATTTACACTGTTAAAGTTTTTAGTTGTTTTTAATTTAATTGTAAAATTTAAAAAAATAGAGAGCTTTTTTTTTTGTGGGTGGGCTGCGGTCGGCGCGCCTCCGCACCACTCCATCCGGTGCGACAGAGGGGCTTAAGCACGCAACTCCCGCAACCCACCCGAAAACCACGTCGCCTTCGTCATTGGGCCGACCACATCTTATTCAGTGCTAGTGTATATACTATATTATGTCATGGGAAGAAACTAGCGCCTGAGATACAGGCTCGGCCTCGTTTAGACGCTAGTGTTCACAAAATAATGAAATACTAAGTTTGTAAGTACTTATCTATATCGACCAGAAATTATCATTATTGTAGTATTGTTTGGAGTCAATAAAGTTTATTATTATTATTTGCACCAATTCGGTAAAACAAGAAAAACTTGAAAAATGGGTGCCTCATGATTTAACCGATCTGCAGAGAGCAGCGCGCTTTGAAGCTTGCCTTATCCTGTCAAACCTGTATAGAAATGAAGGGATGTTAGACCGAATTGTGACGTGTGATGAAATGTGAATTCTTTATGATAATCGCAAGTGAACAACGCAATGGCTGACCCTTGGTCAAACGCCACATGAATGCCCTAAAGCGAAGCTTATTATACCCATAGGAAGGGGATAGTAAATGTTTGGTTAGCACTTCACAGCGTAATTCACTACAGTTTCCTCTGATCTGGTCAAGCAATAAACGCAGACGTCTACTGTGCAGAACTCCGAACAATGATGGCGAAACTCGCAGTAAAACAGCTCCGACTTGTCAGTTGATCTTCATCATAATTGCTACATGATAACTCTCTTGAGTTATACTGCTCGAGAAACTGTTTTAACACTACAAGACCTGCAGTTAGAAATCATACTTCATCCTTCGTACTCGCCAGACCTCGCCCAACCGACTACCATTTTTTTCGCGATTTGGACAATTTTTTGCAGGGAAAAACTTTTCTTCTGAGGAAGTAGTACAAAATTCCTACACAACAGTTTGTGGAGTCCAGGACCCCAGAGTTCTATCGCAAAGGTTTAAATGATCTTCCAATTAGATGGCAGAAATGTATAGATAACGAGGGGAAATACTTTGATTAAAGAAATCTGCTTTATGAACAAAAAAATGGTTTTAATTTATCAGTACGAAACAGCAATTTCATACTTGCCTAAGAATTGAATTATTTATAAACCAATTTGAAGGATTTTTTTTTATTATTGAATATGTTTACAGATTGGTCCGGTTTTTGTTACAATCTAACTTGCCTCCTATGACCCAAAAATTAAGAGAAATATCCAAATTTAGATATTGCGTTTTGGTATTGTTACCTCAAAAAAAGATCAAGATGTAGATTCTGCTTGTTCTTTTAAGCTTACTAGCATGTAAACAATATATGACGGGTTTTTTAATTTTTAGTGATACAGTCTTCCAGATTGATTATTATTAAGCCCAAATGCCTTGGCGATATTAATAAGAGAAAGAAAACTTGAAATGAAACCCTTTATCTAACGTGTCTGACCAGCGAGGTATAGTAGTTCCATTCCCTTCTACTATGGAGAAGGCTCGAGCCAAGCAGTGGGACATTTAGGAGCCGAGATAATTGGTCAGAAAGAGCTCTTATACACACCAAATTGTTAGATAACCATGTTTTGCCTTCATGTAACATTGTTATCTATCATGGCGAAAATGTGATAATCTATACATATAATAAAACTGTAGAGGTCGAAATTCTGTACATTGAAAAAAAAAACGCTAAAAGCCGAGTCAGGGGGGTGTTAGAAGTGAAATAGGACATCCAGATTGTTTATATTTTTTTGTTTCTCTGTCTATTTGTCTGTTTATCTGTTTGTCTGTTTATCTGTTTGTCTGTTTATCTGTTTGTCTGTTTATCTATTTGTCTGTTTATCTGTTTATACGGGCTAATCGCCGAAGCTATTGGACCGATTTAAATGAAATTTTGCATGGTGGTACCTTACATCCCCAGTCAACATTTAGGATATTTTTAATTACGGAAAATTAAAGAGCTCCCGTGGGATAGGTAAAAACTATAGTAACTTATATAGCTCAGTACACAATCTACTTAATTGGAAATCGATATAAAAAGATTAATTATAAATGGTAACTATTCTGAAAATCCACCCCTCAGAGGATATATTCATTTTTAAGGGTGTAAAATAGGGAAGGAATTGCTTTGATATTATTCACTTTCATACACAAGTAATAAATTCATACAACCTCAATGATTAATTAACTGCACAGATAGCATAGTGGTTAAGATAGCAACTTACCATGTCAGTGTCACGGGTTCAATTTCAACGCCGGACAATCAATTATTTGTGTAATCAACAAATTGTTGCTGGGTAGAGTAGACTAGATAGTAGTAAATTGAGTCTAATTTGTGTCTGTCACTTATATTTTTGTGAGGTTCCTTAGTAGAGGGTGTAGCGGGCGAAACTCATAGTTTATAGAATAACCAATAAAAATCGGCCAAGTGCGAGTCGGACTCGCGCACGAAGGGTTCCGTACCATTAACTAGGTAAACAACAGTGGGTACACAAAGGAGAATGCCCAAAACCAGGCCCTTTTCAGTTGGCAATGGGCCCAAACCAAATACTATCCTAAATTCATATCTTATTTTTATACTTTCTCAGAATTAATTTTAGGGTAACTTATACCATAGCATTAAAAATAATAATTAAAAGTCGTACAAATGAACTTAGGTTTGTGATTTGTAAAAATCGGAGTGACAGATGTGTGTGTTGCCAGGTCAAGATACATTCTTATCGATTATGAAGGTGAAATTAGACGAATTATTTTAGTCAAAAAACTAACATATATTTATGGCTGTATCTCACCTTAATATTTTTAGTTTTTACAGATTGTATTTTATTAAAAACTAGCAACCCGCCCTCGGTTCACTTCGGTTTTAGTCGTTTTACCCGCGTAGCTCCCGTTCCCGTGGGAATACCGGGATAAAATATAGCCTAGTTTACGCCCTGATAGTATAGCTTTCCATTGGTGAAAGAATTTTTGAAATCAGTCCAGCCGTTTTAAAGATTACCCGGAACAAACAGACAGACTGACAAAATTTTTTTAATCTGTATTTTAGGCATAGCAAATAATCGTGTGAGCATGAAAAAAGCCTATTATTTTGACATTACAAACAGACACTCCAATTTTATTTATTGGTATAGATAGCATAGGCGGCAATAATTACAAAACACACAACATGTTTATATTGAATTTAACTACTATACCATGCTGGCCAGACATGTTGGTACAGGGTTTCATTTCGAGTTTTCCTTCTCTTGCACAGATCTTATGTGCATATTACATCCTTTAGTCGTCTTTTACGACATCCACCAGCAAGACAGGGAGTGTTGAATTGTATTCTTAATCCGTCACCACACGAAAAAATTATTTATCTTACTTTAAAATACGAAAAATAATTTGTCATACTTTAATTCAATCATATGCATCACACATGCCTCAGAAGGCATTAAACCATTACAGGCTTTATTTATACCAAAAAGGCTTTTTAGAACTCAACAAAAAAGCTACTGAAAGCAACCAAGCATGTTGAATTGTACATTTTTTCGCAAAGACGTTGGTATTAAGTCTAAGATACGAGTAAATATTTTTGTACAGCAAAATATTAAAACATTTCACTCATAACGCGTAAGTTAGAGCGAAATAAATATAAAATAATTTTAGCTGTAATAATAGTAGTATATATAATAGTAATATAGATAATAGTAGCTGAAATAATAGTTGCTAATATAGTTATTCAGACTATAAGGAGAACTTCTCGTCTTAAAACGAATAAATTTTTGCTTTCATTGGAGTCATGGACTAAAAAGACTAAAATTTATTCGTCATCACTATCATCTCAGTCTATATATATATAGTATGTCCTACTGCTGGGCTCAAGTCTCCTCCACAATAGGAGGGATATTGACCTATAGTAGAAGATCCGAACCTAAATCGACATTCACCAGGTTGATAATAGAATCAAACTTATTTTATAATAAATTTTGTATATTAGAAAATATATTAAAAATGGATAGACAAAAAAAAATCCTGGACAGAATATTTTTAATAATTTTTAAAAAAATGATTTTTCATACAATGTTGTAATATGAAGATAATAAGAAATTTTTATATTGAACTTAAGAGCGTTATCGGTAATAAGCGGCCGTAAACCCAAAAATGTGGTTTTTTGAGGACTGGTTACTCGTTCATCATAATAGCTTACTAAAAATTTATATAACCACTACATTAAACACATCTTTATATTGTGCTTGTACAGAATTATAACTCAATATTGTAACTATTTTATTAAAAGGCAAAGGTATTTTGAACTTAAGTTCATGAGATTTTACGAAAATGCTGAGTTTTGAAGTTCAGGTACGAATAAACGATAAGTCGTGGCAGCTCGAAAAAAATTGTAGATGTTAGGAAAATTACTGTTCTTGGGTATGTATAAAATGAAATTCAAGATTTCTTCCTTTTAAAACTAAAAAAAACATATTTCCTTAAGATTAATTTGATGAAAATGGCTCCTGTAAAACATTTAATTTTGTGAATAATACTAACCTTGGAATATTTAAAAAAATATTCACTATTTGTTCGACTATTGTAGAAGCAGTAAAAAAAAAACCAAATTGAAATACGAATAGTCACCCTCGTAATTAAATTTTAAATATTACTATAAATTGAACGGCATAATTGTTCATAAGCCAGTCCCGCCTTGGCGCTCAACGGAGCAGGGTCACGTCGCTCTAGCTCTCCGCTCACAGCGTAAAAGACGACAATACGAACTTCAGCGTATACTGCGACTGATCGGTTTTGATTCGTAAGTATTTATTACTACCTAATTCTTTTAATTACTTTCATGCGATCTCTATAAAGAATAATATAGAATCTTTTTACGTTTTGGTGATGGGTCGAAAAAGCAGATTGTGTCTTGGGAACAAAATCGGTTACACGGCAAGGAAAAAGAGAACACACGACAAAACTGTAAGGTGCTTATAGTTTCAAAAGAGTAAACGAAAAGAGAAGTGAGCCGTCATTCAGGACGCCTGGCAGATGTGAAACATCAAAATTATTTTGAAGTCGTTACCGCAAAGCGTGGCGTTAACGCCGCTTTTAATGCCACGCGACGATCAGGTTCACCCCGCCTATAGATATTTCACATCAAAAATCCGAACGGAACATTTATGCAGCCTCATCTTCTGAAGATTATCAGCTAACACAAATTTAATGTTTAATAATTACTAACCATACACAATATAAATTTTTCATAGAGAATCATTTTCTTCTTGTACTAGCAATAAATATGTAGCAAAATGTGGATCAAAATTTAATAACTAATTTCTGTAGTGGGTAGATTTAAATCTCTGACTGGACTTGTTAGACATCCATGGCCATGGCGACTATGGCCATACTCGACTACTGCACGGCAGTCACGGAGGCAGCATGCCTCTTGGCCGGCACTCTCCGGTGGGACCTGCAGGCGGAGGTACTCGCCGAGCTTTACCTGCGAGTATCAGAGACGCGAGCCACATATAGCCTCAATCAAGGTGATTGCCGCCTGGCGGGTCGACGCCCACCGAGACGCCATTGCTCGTTGGGCAATCGGACTGGAGAAGCCTCAATACGGTATTAGGACCGTCGAGTCCTTTCAGCTGGTGCTGATGGGGTGGTTGGGTCAGCAGCACGGGGTACATTCCTTCCGACTGGTGCAGGTATTGATGGGTCACGATAGCCAAGTACCTGCGCAAGCTCGTTAGGAGGGAGAGCACACCACCATCCTGCTACCACTGCGATTGCGACGTGAGCACGGCGCAGCACAGGCTCGAGGTGTGTGCCTCGTGGGCAGAGCAGCGCCGTGAACTCGTTGCAATCACCGGTGCCAACCATCACTAGGGAGATGCTCAGCAGCGTCAGGAACTGGAACGCGGTCACCGCCTTCTGTGAGGCTGTCATCTCACGAAAGGAGACGCCGGCTCGTGTGTGATCAATCTTTGGTCACACGTTCCGCCACTAGCGACTCAGGCGACGCAGATACGAGTATCCGCGCCTCACGCCGCCCTAGGCGAGTCCGCGGGTGATCGGACCGGGGACTTTAGTGTCACCCGCAGAGAGCCTGACTGTGTGACTGCGACCGACGACGTCCCGGGATAGGAACGTCGATTGGGGTTTTTTTTATTTTTTTTAAATTATTACACAATAATGTGATAATTTAAAAAAAATAAGTTGTCGAGTCTCGAACTCGAGACCAGAGTTCCCGCCGGCGAGCACGTTACCACGAGATTACCGCTTGTTGGCGATTCGACTTTGAATTTTTCTAGTACATAAATTACCCATCCAACTTTGACCCTTAAAATCTTTTTAACGAGGGCCCAGTTGACCCTAATATTTGGTAGTTGTGATACCCTCGTGCCCCCTCTATCACCCCACCAAAAATCATGGAAATCCCCGACCCACACGTCTGAGGGTCTCCTTGTAAGTTATACTCTGTGCCTATATTTTACTATTTCCTGTACTTTGCATATTAAAATACAATTTTAACCGTTTTACTATTATGAGGTTTGGTTTTTAATTAAAAATTTTAAAATTTACATTATGTTGATTTTTGAAAATCTCCTTCTCCGAAGAATATATTAGAGATTGATTATAAGCGCCAAGGCTCAAGACTGGCCATTCTATGAACTCGCGTGTGTGTAGTGCATTAGTGTGCGTCGATATCGGACCGTAGCAAAATACCTAAAATGCGAGAAGTGCCGATAACCGATAACGCTTTTAAAGTATAAAACATATAGAATGTGCAAACGTAGGGTTGACTATTATTTACCTGGACGAACTACTGGGTTGACAGGTATAAACAGGTATGTCAATGCTAGTTACAATATGGAGGGTAGTAGGGGTACTTCTGCTCTATTTAATGATCTTTCTGATCGATTAGACAAACAAGAATCACGGCTTACACTAATTGAGACTTCATATCAAGAGAATGACAATCTGAAAATGCAATTACATAATCTCAAGGAAGAAATCAAAATTAAAGATCAGCTAAGTCTTCAATATGACATAGAAATAACTGGAATAACAGAGAACAAGGGCGAAAGTGTTATGCATTTAACTGGAATTATTATGAACAAAATAGGTGCGAAAGTAGACGAGCGTGACATTGTAGACGCTCGTAGGATAGGTTCTATTCATGCCAGTCAGGGCAACAAGCAGCTGCCGCGCCCGATTGTGGTACGAGTGACTCGGCGCACGGTACACGAGGAAATATTACGCAGTGCGCGTATCAGACGTAACATTACAACAAAGGATCTTGGTCTGACCGGAACAACTCATCAAATTTACCTTAACGAGCGACTTACTAAAGAAAACCGACAGCTCTTGCATAAGACTCGCCTAGTAGCCAAAAAGCACAAATGGAAGTATATTTGGACTAACCAAGGCAGAGTGTTAACCAGAGAATGTGACGGTAAAACTGCATTTCGTATTCGTTGCGAGAGTGATCTGGACAGAATTTTTAAATAACAAGTATGAAATTATTTTTCATAACATGATTTCTTATCTATACATATACAATTACCTACTATTATTTTCTTTAGAGCTTTATGTTGGTGAGTCTGTGAATTATTTGTATATCTATATTTTGAATAATTATGTTGTAATTGTTTATTTAATTATTAATTGAATTTCTCTATTTCATTATTATAAATACTTATTTAGTATGATACTTTTAAATGCAAAAGCAAATTTATATATATATTCTAATTCTTCTTCGTCTATAAGACAGTGCTTCTACATAATTCATACATTCATAATTCATCCATACATTCTTCTACTCACAATACTAACATACATATCATATAACTCTGAGTCTGTTCAATTTTCCCCTTTTACTACTACATTTTTACGAACATTTTTTTTAAATATTACTTTCAAATATCTTTTAATTATAACACCCATTAATGTTACCAATCAACTACTACAGTTACTAAGTGCACCCAAGAACTTTGAATATTTACATTTAATAATTAATATAATTTCATCATGTAATATCCATTATTATAGTGCGTTTATAAGAACTTACCTCTCTACGGGTTATAAAATAAATAAGATAGTGCTAAGATATGAAAGTTTACAATTAATAAATGGCTAATACAAATAAAATTTGTTTGAGAATAGGTCTACTTAACGTTAGATCATTAAATACCGGAAGAGATGAGTTGGAAGCTACTATAGTCACCTATAATCCGGATATACTAGCACTGAATGAAACATGGATTAAAGAAGGCCAAGAGATGTTAGCTCCTTCGTTACCAGGATATATTTTTAAACACAAGGCACGCAAAAATAATAAAAGCGGTGGAGGGGTTGGTTTTCATATAAGAAAAAGCTTAAAAACTCGAATATGCACTATTCCTGATTCAGAGCTAGAGCAATTGTGGTTAGAATTGAGTTTAGCAGGGACAAAAATGGCTATAGGAACCATCTACAGACCAGAAAGTGTAAAGGTGAAGTCAGCTTTAGATTCTCTGAACGAATCAATAACTGTAAATTCCAATTGCGATTATGTATGTATTCTAACCGATTTTAATGTAGACCTACTTATGTCAAATAATCCCAAGGCCAAAGAACTACTTAATTTCTGTTCAGAACTAGGTCTTGAACAGATTGTTAAAGAACCAACTAGGTGGACAAATCAATCAAAAAGTTTAATAGATCTAATAATCACTGATATTCCAGAGAGATGTAAAAAGATATCAATTATACCTAATCAAAATTTGAGTGATCACTCTTTAGTAATGAGTGAGTTTAATATTAAAAAACCCAAGGTGAAATCAATTTTAATCGAAAAAAGAGCAATTAGAGACATAAACGAAGAGAATTTCTCTAATGATCTTTGCTCTATTCCATGGAACTTTATTTCAAACCTCTCAGATCCAGATTTAATGATACTAAAATTTAATGAAAACCTTATTGAGCTTTTCGACAGACATGCTCCTCTGAAAGAAAAAAGAATACAAGAGTTCCCTAAGCCATGGATCACTAAACCAATCCGATTTATGATGTCTCTTAGAGATAAAGCTTTAAAAAAGGCACGCAACAAAAATACGACGTCAGCCAAAGAGTATTATAAAAGCCTAAAAAGCTTAGTGACAGGTGCCTTAGAAAGAGAAAAAAGAGCCTTTTTTACTCACTATATTAATAAAAATATTAAAAATCCACAAAAGATGTGGCATTACTTTAGAAATATTAAATTAAAATGTTAATATTAGGAACTAAATCACAAATTACAAAAGTAGAATGTCAAAACCCAAAGTTACTAATAAATAATATCTCTATACCTATTGTGACTGAAACTAGAAATTTGGGTCTTATATTCGATAGTGAAATGAGATTTGAAAAACATATCAGTGAAAAGATCAGAACTGCTTTTTTTAAATTGAAAATACTATATGGTATTAGAAAACATTTGTCAAAAGAAACTCGTAATTTATTATGTGACCTCCTTATTCTATCTTCTTTTGATTATTGTAGCACTGTTTATGGTCTACGATTATATACTAAAACTGAAAATTCCATACAAAGAGTACAAAATGCATGCATGAGATTCTGTTTTAATATACCTAAAAGGGAACATGTAACGCCATATATGATCAAACATAAAATTTTAAACATGAAATCAAGAAGAGAGCTCCAGCTCGCATGTACGACCCAAAAAGTATTATGGAATAAAAACCCTGAATACTTATTTGAAAAACTTACATGGCTTAGAGATATTAACTCAAGAACTATACGCTCTAATTCATCTTATACTCTTCAAATACCAATGCACAAGACTAGTGGTTTCAAAGGCTGTTTCAAATATAGTGCATCAAAAATATGGAATAACATTCCTCCTCCTTTAAGACAAAATATAAGTTTTAACAGCTTTAAAAAAATAAAATAAACTACTACTATTATACCGAAATAAAACCATATTTGATGCGACATTTGTATAACGAACTGATGAATAATTACATGACATAAGCTACAAATTTGTAATAAATACATACGTCAATCGCTGCTCACATACACGCATACGCACACATACACGCATACGCACACATATACACACATTCACACACCCAAACAAACACTCAACACTCATACACACAAAAAATGAAAAAGCGAACTCATCATACAGAAGCACATCCCTCATAATTCAATTCATTAATGTTATTTATATTGTTATCATTCTTATTGTAAGTTATTTTATTCCTTTTTCTTTTTTTTTCTTTTCTCTTTTTTTTGTTATTTTTCTTTCTTATATATTTGAGGAAAGGGGTTTTCTGAAAACCAGCCCTGCATAATTTCTATGCAGCACAATGCTGAGCATTCCCCTATTGTCAAAATAAATTAAAAACATGTATTTTAATTATTAGTTATTATGTGACAATAAATGCTATTCTATTCTATTCTATTCTTATATTCACGATCCCATCAGATACGACTGCAATGTTCGGTCCTTTATTATTACCGATACTTACCTCGGATCTCTCTGTCACTCATTTCCACGCGCGTTGAAATTTAAATCTTTAAAATTTGTATATCCCTATTAGGACCAAATTTTTTGCAGTCAACCCTATATCATTGTTCTCACAATAAAACAGCGCTTATGCTGATATAATTTTTTTCTATTATCCAATCGAGTGAAAGTAACTAGCATTGACATACCTGTTTATACCTGTCAACCCAGTAGTTCGTCCAGGTAAATAATATAGTCAACCCTACGTTTGCACATTCTATATGTTTTATACTTTAAGTTCAATATAAAATCTTCTTACCATATTATCTTCATATTGCAACATTTTATGAAAAATCATTTTTTAAAAAATTATCAAAAATATTCTGTCCAGGACTTTTTTTGTCTACCCATTTTTAATATATTTTCTAATATACGAAATTTGTTATAAAATAAGTTTGATTCTATTATCAACCCAGTGAATGTCGATTTAGGTTCGGATCTTAGACTACTAGTACTACGCTGGTCAGACGAGTTGATACAGGGTTTTCTCTTGTCTGTTCGTCTGATATCCGTTAGTCGTGTTTTACGACGTCCACGGCATGATAGGGGTCGGTGAATTGTTTTCTTACGCTATCACCACTCGGCAAATGTATTAGTTAATCTTTATTGGAAACAGCTTTCTGTGTGATGAAAAATAAAAACACAATTTATCATCTCTCCTCTTGCCCTTTTTTTTAGGGGGAGGTCCTGGTCGGCACTCCCGCTGCCCGGCTCCGTCCGAGGTGACGGAATGGCGGCGCACCATGACCCACAGGCTATTTAAATTTAAAAAAGCTCAACTCCAATAATAATACTTCAACAAATAGCCTCTTATAATTACTATACCTGTGTGGCGCTGAAATAAGAATATAATTTCTTACTTACAAGTAGGAGTCGTAAAAGTGGGTTAAGGGTTCACCAGGCGAGTGGACAGCAGCTTTCGCCTATGAATCATACACAACATACTATGATGGCAACCTGCCTGCCAAGTGAGGTGATCATGGCACTATCCCCTCATCTGAGCCGCGATGGAGACTCAAATAATGCATATTTACGACAGCAGTGAACAGCAGATAGCTGAACGGTGATGTTGATGAGAACTTCAATTAACTAGTTATATAAATAAATACAACTACGAGGGGTGATCCAAAAGTAATGATAATCAATAATAAACACAATGAATAAAATAAAAAAATATATTTATTTCTCAACATAGTCTCCTAGCAAGTCTATACATTTAGTCCATCTCTTTTCTAAACCTAAAATTCCCTTACAAAAAAAATCTTTATCTTGACTCTCAAAAAAGTCCTCAACCGCGGCCATCACGTCGCTATCATCATCAAATTTCTTGCCTCGGAGGTGTTCCTTGAGTCGTGGAAAGAGATAGAAGTCACTGGGGGCTAGATCTGGTGAATAGGGGGGGTGTTCCACCAACTCAAAGCCCGCTTCCTGAATGCCAGCCATGGCAATTGCAGCTTTGTGAACAGGTGCGTTGTCTTGATGGAACAACACTCCAGCCCGCAGTTTGCCTCGCCTTTTCTCCTTAATAGCCTCCCGCAATCTTCTTATTTGTTCTGCATAGTAGGAGCCTGTAATAGTGGCCCCCTTTTCCAAGTAGTCCACCATGATTATTCCTTCAGCGTCCCAAAAAACAGACGCCATAACCTTCCCTGCTGAGCTTGACACTTTGAATTTCTTCGGCGTCGGTTCATCGGATCGTTTCCATGTCATCGATTGTTGTTTTGTTTCAGGATCAAAATGGTGGATCCAGGTCTCGTCCATGGTCACAAAACGTGACAAAAAATTGTCCTTGTCTGCCTGGAACTTTTCGAGATTTGCTCTTGACATGTCGACTCGTTTCTTCTTTTGCTCGTCGTTTAACATTTTCGGTACCCAACGCGCGGAGACCTTTCTCATATGCAATTCGTTCGCAAGGATTCTTTGAATGCTGCCATATGAGATCCCTGTGACCTCAGCTACATGCCTGATAGTCACTCTTCGATCTTCCAATACAACTTCTTCAACTTTTTTCACATTTTCTTCAGTGAGGGACGTCGATGGGCGTCCTTCGCGGTGTTCGTCTTCCGTCGATGTTCTTCCCAGCTTAAACTCCTTAGCCCAGCGTGCAACTGTGGAATATGGAGGAGAAGAGTCCCCTAATGTTTCCACCAAGTCGCTGTGTATGTCTTTGGTAGACATTTTTTTCAAGCAGAGGTATTTAATGACAGCTCTGATTTCGTGTTTTTCCATTTTGATGTTCACTCCTTGACAGTCCGTATTCAAATGAATGTAGCTCCCGGGAATTGTGGCCTATTTATATGATTTTTTTTTCCTGAACTAGTGGGTAACTGAGCAAGTGACTGAAATTTTTTTGTATTTTTGTGTGCACTAGAAATAACTGATTATCATTACTTTTGGATCACCCCTCGTAGGTACTTATTAAAAATCAAATATTAACAATTATAATATGTTATTTTAACAATTGTGAGAGCTGTTAGCAATTGCTATTTCAACTCGGTGCTCTTTAATATCCAGTAATAAATGAAACCTTCAAAATATATTTCTACGTAGTTTAATAAAAGCAAAATTAAGTAATATTTTGTGCGCTCGTTTATAATTAGTGTTATTTTTTTTATTCTACATCTCTGAGTACGCTAATAACGTAATTAATTTACAAAAAATAGATATACATTAATGTAATGATATACATGTAGAAATATTTTGATTGATTGTCGTTATTTTAGATTAACGTATATCATCATGTATATTACATATTTATTCACATCTTCCCTTATAACGTCTAAACTACTTATCAGATTTTGACAAACAAGGTATGATTTAAAGCTACTTGATCGTCCGCTGATTACAAACTATATTACGTTACATAAATAAAATTCAAAATGGCGTTCTCTAAACGACACAAATAAAGTACTGAATTATACAAAAAACTTTTTAAAATTGTACCATGTTGGATAGCTATCAAATGAAAGGGCTTAATTAGCATATTTTAAATATCTTATATGTTTTACTAAGCGTTGCTCAAAGCTTTGCTGTGATTGGATCGATAGTTTCGTATAATGATACAGTACTTGCATACTTGTATAGCTAATGTTTAATATTCTAGCCTTGGCCAATCAAATATAAAAGCCGGCTAAATTCATACAATTTCAGTGCCGCGTTTATTAACGATTAAAAATAATATACATAACAACAATATTTTTTTATTTATGTGAGTAGACTAAATGCTCCATGGTGACTACGAATACTGATAACCCCTACATTGTTCGTGAATGTCTTAAAAGACGACTAAGAGCTATACATCCACATGGGCCCAAATCCATTTGATAACGTCTGATCCCCAATTACATTCCTAAGGAGGGTTGATGTCAGGCAGTTAGCCGATCATAAAATTGATAATATCTTTTGCAAAATGTACGCTGGAAGAAAAGTATAAGGTGTCTACCCAAGTAATTGGGATAAGAAGAGGATGAAAATAAAGGTATTCATCATCATCATCATCATCATCATTTCAGTCTATCGCCGTACACTTCTGGATGTAGGCCTTCCTCATGTTACGCCACAGAGTACAGGTGGCACAGGACACCTGCATCCAAAGACGCCCAGCAACTTTCCCCAGGATCCCCAATTACATTCCTAAGGAGGGTTGATGTCAGGCAGTTAGCCGATCATAAAATTGATAATATCTTTTGCAAAATGTACGCTGGAAGAAAAGTATAAGGTGTCTACCCAAGTAATTGGGATAAGAAGAGGATGATAATAAAGGTATTCATCATCATCATCATCATTTCAGTCTATCGCCGTACACTTCTGGATGTAGGCCTTCCTCATGTTACGCCACAGAGTACAGGTGGCACAGGACACCTGCATCCAAAGACGCCCAGCAACTTTCACCAGGTTGTCGGCCTACTTAGTTCGTCCTACACTGCGTCGTCCGATACGTGGTCGCCACTCGAGAATCTTTCTTCCCCAGCGGGTGTCAGTTCATCGAGCGATGTGGCCTGCCCAGTGCCACTTCAGTGCGTCAATTCTTTGTGCGCTATGTCGGTTACACCCGTTCTTCTGCTATAATTTCTGTATTGTGGATAATGATATAGATAGACTAAAAAAATAGTTAAAAAACCGTATGTAAATAAAACGTCAGAAATGAATCTTAGTTTTACAAACTTGTAAATAGTATTCTTGTTTTTTTTTTTTTTGGTTAACATCACACTAGTTGAACTAGTACAGTGGTTGAAACAGATTTCTATGGATAAATTTTCCACATGTGATAATCATTTTCGGTTCGTAAAGGAGTTTTTATAATGTGTTAACATACTAATAACATTTTCACACATTGCGCTGTTTTACAAAAGTGTATACAATTTATTTATTTATAAATATATACAAATTTCAGAAAAAATAATCTATTGGCTTTCTCTTGGTGGTAAAATATCTTTAATTTTTCTTTGAGTATGAATATAATATTATGAATAATATAATATCAATTCTTTTATCTTATAATAA
Source organism: Lymantria dispar (assembly GCA_032191425.1). Lineage (NCBI taxonomy): Eukaryota > Metazoa > Arthropoda > Insecta > Lepidoptera > Erebidae > Lymantria > Lymantria dispar. The sequence goes on along the minus strand of CM063457.1, from coordinate 18,743,027 downwards.
AAGAAATAACATAATTATAAAAAAATATACCATATTTTTCCCCGAGTTTCATGCACTGTCATCTACTTTTGATCTATGTGGCAAATTTAAAGTATCAAGTTCATCGGGAAGTTAGGTTAAAATCTAATTCAAAATTTCACCCGCAGATTCATACAAGAAAGCGAGTTAATGATTACAATTACATGGTAAAAAGTAAGTAAATATCACATTTAATATGTATACAAAAATAGCCCAACGAATGCAAAGATACTGTCTGAAAAGTCATGGATTTTCAGCAATCAGAATAACAAACTCTTATGACATAAAAACTATAAATAATATCATAATACAATCCTTACTAATATTATAAATGCGAAAGTAAGTATGTTTGTTTGGCTGTTTGTTACGCTTTGACGCTTAAACCACCGAACTGATTTCAAAAATTCTTTCACCAATGGAAAGCTATAATATCAGGAAGTAACATAGGCTATATTCCCGGTATTCCCATGGGAATGGTAACTACGCAGGTAAGGCGACTGAAACCGAAGCGAAGCGAGGGCGGGTTGCTAGTAATAGACAGGGTGTATCAAGTTATGGGGCATATGATCAAACGAGAGGTAGGCAATGGTGGTAGGAAACCATAAAAAAAATTTTAAGGAAAATATCGATTCGTTAATGAATTAGAGACATGTAAAGTTTTCAATTTTGTCATTGTTTTTTTGTTTAAATCTGATTGAAATGTATAAAATCAGTGACAATTAATCTGCAACATATTCGTACTTTGTTAAATGTCCAATAGAAATTAAAAAAATCAATGATTACGTTCGCATAAGCAAAACGAACTTCGCTTTAAATCAGCTGATCCGCCGATGACCGTCGCCGAGTCACGTTTGTACCTACGGTACCATTGAAGCTTTTGCGCAATTCTAGGTATGTATGAATGAAATTATACTGTCGAAGCTTTACATGCCTACATGTATCCTGTCTATCCATGCTTACATAATACGTAAAATTTAAGGCGTAGACTGTTAGACACACATTTTTGAAATCACTATAACTTTTATGGTATATTGTTTTTTGTGTAATATACATTTTAATTACGATCTATGGCCGGTAAACTACAACATATTCGAACAGTTGCCCCATAACCTAATACACCTGTATATTTTTATCAATACTAAATAGGTAGATGATAACTTAAACCATTGATTCACAGTGAAGTTACGTATCATGGTGAAATTATTGACTTCTTCTTTATGTCAATAACTAGACTGTTATGATCGTGACGCGTGACTATCGCGGAAGTTCGGAGTATTTTCCTCATACCAAAACATTCCTACATACCTAAAGAAATATTAACTTCAAAAATAAAAAATAATCACAATTTAAGGCATTCTAGTTGAATTTGATCGACCTATGAACACACAACTGGATTTCTGTGCACTGCATGTTTTCTGCTTAAGGCTCGATCCACACTGTAATGCCGTTCACGATCCGATCTCGCTCCGATCTCGGTCCGATCAAATCTCGCTGTGTCTACACTACTAGTTCCACAATCAGTCTGTCTCGATCCATGGTCGATAGGCGTGGGTTCGAATCTCATGTGTGACGATCATTTTTCGCTCGTAATCAAGTTTTTATAAGTCAACTATTCTTTTAAAATGGTCGCGAATTTCACCATATACACTTTTTTCTCGGTAAAAACGCTTACAGAAAAGCTGATGAAAATAATTATAGTGTGATTATTGACGTGACAACGTCTAATAAATCGATAAACGCTGGCTGCATGCACGAAAAAGTGTCCCATTACGCCGATTGTCCCGTTACTATCATTGTCCCGTTACGGTGCTTCAATTTTATTCATAAAAGTATGCAGTCATTTCATCAATGTTTTGTTATGACGTTGTCACGTTAAAGTATCGTCCGTAAACCGACTTTACAGACAACCATGTTTTTTTTATTGTTCATAATCAAATGTTATAAACCACACGCATAAATTACATTACTTACCTTTTTTAGCATTCCACTATTTATTACTAGCCATGACTAGAAGAAAAATGTAACGTCTCCCTGCATGACCGAAGAAATACTGGAGTTGAAACAAAAACGTATTCACACTGTCGGTACAAGTCATGACAAGTCCGATCACGCTCCAGTCAAATATTCTTTTCGATCAACCGGTACCGGCGCGATATCAAATCGGAACTAGAGCGATACGATAGTGAGAATACTCTGATTCTTTCTTATTTAAGAATATTTTATCAGACCGGGAACGGACCGAAACCGGAGCGAGATCGAACCGTGAACGGCATCATAGTGTGAATCGACACTAAGAAGTGAACTCTTAACCTGTCGATAGAAATAAATCATGTAACTTTAATCGTAGAATACTTAGTAGTTTAGGTATGTGTAAGTATATTTTCACCCTTGTGGACGCCGAATCATAAGTAAGCGTGACCACTACTCATAATATAAAATATAACCTTTTATTATATAAAATTGAGGCTCTCAACAAATACCTTATTGAGGTAGCAAGATGAATGATGGATTTTATGTGCGAGTGTATAATTCATATATATCTACAATAATATTTACTTTTCTATTAAACTAACTTGATGTTTGTAAATACATAAATGAAATTATAAATTGTGCTTTATATTGTCTTAATTGTAGAATCGCGTGAAAGGGGTTGAATGAGTTTAATTTTGTACTTACCATTACGGCAACAGGCTCACAATAAACACTACCATGTTTACAAATACCGTATAATTACTAAATAATAAATTTAATAAGTTAATCTTAAAAACGAATAAATTACAACATATTATGAACACCAAAGTAAAATTTAGTGAAATTATTTTATTTAGCGTTGTTTTTGGATACAGTTTTATTAACGTGTTTTTACAAGCACAATATAATTAGTATACGATTAATTAATACCTATATTTGTATGAAATGAATAAAAATGGGTGGTGGTTAATTTTGTGCTGGGCGGTCCCGAGCGTAACCCCTGAGGTCACCCCTATCACGTGGCGTTGAGTAAGCTCAGGGTTAAGTAATGAGACTCTCCAGACCAGCGTCCTCACCAGAGTGGTCGAGAACCTGTTTCCACAGCGGGCGGAGCACACGCCCCGGGTTATGGCTATACCGGACGACGACTGGATGGTTGATGAAAGTGTGTGAAGATGGAGGCGGCGGTGGCGTGAATGTGTGCCAAGACCACCGCTGTTGGGCTGAAAGATGTACAGGATCGGATACTGGTCCTGGTCCTCGAGCACTTGGGACCACGATTCAGAATGCTGTACTACGCGTGTCTGGCATCTGGGCGGATCCCTAGGTATTGGAATGAGGAAAGGCTGGCACTCCTGCTGACGCTGGGACCGTCTCCGAATTTGACCGCGGTCTAAAGGCCCATCATGTTTCTTTTTTTATTTGTAAACGGTGGCAATCGATCAAATAGTACACTGATGGTAAGTATTACTACAGCTCATGGACCTTTGCCGCTGCCTAACGTGAAGAAAGTGAAGAGAGTGTGAATGTATGCAATGAGTTTCGGTGAAACTAAAGGTATCACCAAAACCCACCATACGCAAACACCCTCAGTAAGTGGGGCTTTCGGCTCTCACCGAATGAAGTGCAGTAAGAAATTGCCGGACCACACCGGACGGACCGGCCCGCAGCTGTAGACAGACAACTGTCAACAGTGTGGTCCTACCACAACAAAACTGATTACTGGGCATTGCGGGCAAACTGTTGGTTACCTGCAGCAGCCACCACCTTGACCAGATCTGCCCTGATCTGACAGACACCTAATTTTTTTTTTTGGAAGAGGAGTTCGACGATCGCGGCCTTGTCGCACCTGAGGGCCTACATCAGTTTTGCGGACATCCATGTCGTGCGGTGTCCCGTAGGGACTACTCTTGGTACCCACCCTGTGGAACATTGGCTACGACTGGGCGTTGAGAAGGAGCCTTCCTCCTGGGCTGGATGTAATCTGCTACGCTGATGATATAGTCGTCACAGCCCGGGAGCACTTGAGCAGGTGGCATGCCTGGCAACTCTCCCAGGGGACTGTCCGGACGCTAAACAAGCGTTGTAAAGTCCCCTGAGGCGTGATCCTAGGTGCTCGAGGACCAGGGCCACGCAGCTGTTCGGGTACATTGTCTGGCCACGGGGAATGATGATAAGCATACGCGCCACCGCCGCCATTTCGCATAAACGTTGTCAAGATACAGTGAACACAATAATGTATTCTCGAGGTACATAGTGATAAGATCTTCATTTGTTTAAATCCATAAAAATTGTTTTATATCAAACTAGCAACCCGCCCTCGCTTCGCTTCGATTTCAGTCGCTTAAACCCGCGTAGTTCCCGTTCCTGTGGGAATACCGGGATAAAATATAGCCTATGTTACTCCCTGATATTATAGCTTTCCATTGGTGAAAGAATTTTTGAAATCGGTTTGGTGGTTTAAGCGTGAAAGCGTTACAAACAAACAAACAAACATCCTTACTTTCGCATTTATAATATTAGTATGGATGTTATACAAGTTCTTACATTTTGGAATAAATTAGTTTTTATTATTAGAATGGAACAAAAGAGTAGATACCCTTGAAGTTGCTTCTTAAAAACTATATTAAAAGGGATCGTTTTAATATCGGCTGTTATGAATTATTTATATATAATATTAGGATTGTATCGTATCTGTTCTTCAAGTGGAGTGTTCTTGGGCGTGACTTGAATGCTCTGGAGAAAACTTACAAAATCTATTGAATGAAGTCAGTTAGTCTTGTGATGGACAGTATTTTTGCCGATTTATCACTGAAATTATTTCGTGCATGTAACTTATGTTCATTCATAACGCAGTTTATCAATTAAATGAAAATATATATAACAGTTTTCGTTGGAGCCTAATGATAAACTGCTTCACACTATGATCTCCACATAGTAATTTAATTTGTCAATTCCATTCTGAATCAATGACGAATCAATTCGAACGATGTCCATCATACTAGCTATAGAAGTTATAATTTTTACCTTATCACGTCTCAAATACCTGCCTGTAATTAACAAGAATATTAAAGAAATAACCAAGTATAGGTAATTCTGTGAGGTTCTTAAACACTTTCTATTTAGTTGTAGCTGAAGATGTCCAGGAGCATGTAATGCGACTCAGGGGTATGTGAAGTGAAGTAGACTAGAGAGAATAAGAAGACCAACTCTATCGACAAACAGAAAAAAAATCATTGCGAGATTAGCTTTTTAGGCTCGGAAGAAACTTCTGTCTTCTGAGCCCAATTTTTTTTATATTGCCGATGGTGGCAAACGAGCAGGCAGCACACCTGATTGTAGTGATACTGCCGCACATGGACCTCTGCAATACCAAGGGCACAGCTAGGTCGTTGCCTACCGTGAAGAAAATGTTCTTCTTAAACCTCGTTTAAAGAAGGACATGTCATAGCACTCGGGTAACGCAGTAACAAGTAGTTCTTTCCAGAGGCTGCACGTACGTGGGAGAGATGATCGCTGGAAACGTACAGTGAAAGATCATAAGGTTTCCAGGTGAAATGGATGAACCCGCTGCGGTGTTAAGTTGTGAGTTGGTAAAATGGTGATAGTGGTACCAAATGAAACAGTTCCTCGAAGCAGAAAGAACCGGTAGAGTACACAGAGTGACCGAAAGTCTCTCCACCGCTATAGTGACTCCAATATGTCCGTAATCTATTTAAAGAGACATCTCTGAAGAGGACAAATTAAAGACTACGTCGAGATTTTCATGAGCAGTGTTCCTTTTCATCTCTAACTATGGCTGGCCAACTCGGCACTGTATAGGCTGAGTCATCCCATTATATAGTACTAGCAACCCGCCCTTGCTTCGCTTCGGCTTCAGCCGTCTTCGATCCTGTGGGAATACAGGAATAAAATATAGCCTATGTTAGTCCCTGATATTATAACTTTCCATAGGTGAAAGAATTTTTGAAATCAGTTTGGTGGATTAAGCGTGAAAGCGTAATAAACAAACAAACAAACTTACTTTCGCTTTAATAATATTAGTCAGGATAAGGCGCCTTACAGGTAACTTGAGAAGCCATAGCGTATATAAACTTAAACTTTAAGATCTAACGTGACTTATCCTAATAATCTCAGTTGGATATTCACATTCGTCCTGCAACCGTCCTGTGAAGGAAAATACAGGAATTTTGCACTGTTCGAACTTGAGACTGCGTTCTGCATTAAACTTTAGACCGTATTAAACTATAAACAGTATTAACTACCGGTATTAAATTAGGGTACTGGCACCAGTAGTCAGCCTTTTAGTGGAAAGTTTAGGTTCAAACACATATAAGAAAATATTAGAAGGAGTTAATTGAAAGTCTTTTTTTAAATTGACTTACTCATTTATTAAACTTTGTTATAAAATGAACAAAAATTACAAACTTATACTTTAATAAAATGAAAAATACGTATTAACAAAATAAGGCACTTTTCACCAGTGCTCAGCCGCCAAAAACTAATACTCAGCCAGTGGTCAGCCTCTCTTGAGATCAATAGTTTCAAGCTTAATAATTAAGAACATTAATCAACAATTAGTCCGGTCAAAGAACCTAATAGGACTTAAGTGTTACCCTGATAATCACAACAATCAAATATCTAACTTTTACTTAAATCAGTCGGTAAATTCTTCAGTAACATTAGTATTTAAAAGTTTTCAAGTTCTTTTTCACTTCTAAAAGTTTCTTGTTGATTAACAATCTTTTTCACAAGCTTATCTTTCTTACAGGTTACTGTTTCAGGAGCTTCAGGTGATAGAAGTATATTACTGAGAATTTTAATTTTATTTTGTTTAATTTCAACTAAATTACAGCCAGTCTTCTCTGCTTCTTCAGCTTTGTCATTCGAATCTTCCAATTTTCTTTTCTTTGTGCATTTTACTCGCAATTCCTGATTAGAATCATCATTTTTCTTCTTTGTAGTCTCCTTCATTTTACTTTTGGTAGAATATAGAGCAATTTTTTTTCTTCTTTAATTTTTTTGAGTTGTTTATTTTCTTTAATTTTTTGCCTCTGTAACTTTCTTTCCTGAATAGCATCTTTCTTTTCTTGTTTCTCTTCTTTTTTAGATGTTTCAAATTGTCTCCATTCTTCAGAAGAAATTACGCCAATTCTGTTCATGATTCTAGGAGTGTAGATTTCTTTATTGTTGATGGTATAATAAGATGTTTTCGTACACAAGGTGATACTTTTGGAGACTTAACTTGTATAATAGATTCTGTCTGTATTTTGTTATCACGAAGTTCATTTCCTTGGATCAGAGAATTGTCATTTATAGGTACAAATATTAAACTGTCATTAACTTCAAATGATCCTAGATTAATGCCGTCGTCCAACAAATTGTTATTATCAAAGGTGAGATCGCCAAGTATCAGATTATTTAAATTACTAGTATTTAGTGTCTCAGCCAGTCTTTAAGTTTCTCAAACCATTTTCTAATACTCTCTTCGGTGATTACTGCTCTTCCCTTTGAAATCGATTCAGGTGTTCTCATAGAAAATGATTCATTCCGTTTGAAAAAGGAATTCATCCATTTCTTACCTGGTCTTCCGTTTATAAAAGGATTGGGCCTGCCATCTTCGATCATTATTTGTTGAACAGAATTCAGTAAGTTATCTGGTTTTTTGGGCAACCCGCAAATTGCAAGATCTTTAAGCCAGGTTGCAATTTCGGCTTCTTCATATTTGTTGAGAATGGATTTGGGACCCATTCTTCTAGGACCCTCAGGAACTCGAAGATGAATTCTATCTTGAAATGTACCTCGGGGAACGCCATGAGTTCTATTAGCTTCCCTGATTGTCATCCCATTTCTGATAGCATCTAAAGCTTGTGTTAATTTTTCTTCGGGGTATTATAAAATGGGTCTTGAAAGAGACATTAGACGCGACTGAAACAATTGTTCTGAGTTTTAAAATAGCCTAAAAAATAAGAAACTGTGTGAAGAAACAATTTAAATATGGACGGCTGAACACTGGGTCTACTTTCACCAGTACTCAGCCTTTAACTATTTAAGTGGCTGACTATTGGGTTTTTGACAAAACCATGTATGGTATGTGTATTCTAGATTAAAGAATGAACTTTGAATTTTAAAATGATACTAATATAACTGTAAATAAAAAATCTGCGTTAAAACTAGTAGTCAGCCATGGGTGGCTGAGTACTAGATAATGCATATAAAATTGGGACCTAGTACTCGGCCGCTTCATTATTTAATAATTCTAAAGAAAAACATGATACTTTTCCATTGATTACGATGCCAAAACTCTTAATTAATGTAAATTTTAATACAACGTGACCTAAACTAACAAAAAACTTAAATAACTTATCTTTTTGCGAACGCTTCCCACTAACAAAAAAATTGCGCGCGCGTCGCGTGTCGTCTCGTCAGCTGACGACGTAGAATTGGACTGATATTTAATATGCTTCGCAGCTACTTAGGTAATATCTCTGGACTTGAATCAATAAATGAAAAGTCATAGAACCAATTTATAGTATTTTGATAGGTTAGTTTCTATTAGAGCGCTATTTCTATCGGTTTTGAACCATAAAAGGCTGAGCACTGGTGAGGGGCTGACTTCTGGTGTCAGTACCCTATTTGTTTAGTTAGATAATTAGTTTTTAACTACTTTTATCAATAACTAGCATCTATATATAAAATAAAGAATTCTTTATTTAGATAAATGTGATCGGTCTTTTTCTTCGCATAATTATCTGTCATAAACTTTTTTTTAATTTTTAGCTATCGGAACCATTTCACATTTAACAGAAAATCGGAATAAATAGTGGGTAGTATATGATCTCATCTTGTACAAATATGTCTTCTCAGAATTATAACAAAGAATTATAAGTATAAATAATAAGTGGAGACACACGGCTAAGTACCGTAAGCTGTCGCGTGAAATGGATGCGTCTCATTTTCTATAGGATTATCGCCTTAGAAACGTAATAAATATGTAAAAATTTATGTGTATTTAATTTAATAAAAAAAAATAATAGAGTAGTTATTTATTAATATCTAAAAGTATAGTTATTATATATACTAAATCAACTATCATATACATAGAAATGCCGAATTGTTTGCATAAAAATGCTACTACATATATCGGTCCGCCTCCGGAATAAGAGCACAAAACCGATTCAGTTGTAGGAAGGTGTGAGACAGAAAGATATAATCTCGCCGTAACTGTTCACCATTGCGCTGAAAGATGTCTTCAAGCTTTTAGACTAGACCGGACTTGGCATCAACATCAACAGTGAATCAAATTACTCTCGTTCGATTTGCAGATGACATAGTAGTCATAAATTTGAATTCTGGAGGAACTTGGCACGATGGCTTTTTGGCTCAAAGATTTTAGTAGAGTTTTCCAACTAGTGAGCCTACAAATATACATGGATAAAACGAAAGTCATCTCTAATACCCATGCCATTCCTGTACGGGTCCTAGTTGAGAGAGCGATTCTAGAAGTTGTCGATCACTGTGTTTACCAAGAACAACCAATCCAGTGAGATAGACCGCATTTCGAGAAAGAGGTCAGGCGACAAATCCAACTCGGCTAATCCCACCATACACACACATCATTGTAACTCCGTCAGAATCCACAATGGTTTCCATAAATAACACCGAGGTTTGATATACAGGATATACTAAATCAACTATCATATACATAGAAATGCCGAATTGTTTGCATAAAAATGCTACTACATATGTCGGTCCGCCTCCGCAATAAGAGCACAAAACCGATTCAGCTGTAGGAAGGTGTGAGACAGAAAGATATAATCTCGCCGTAACTGTTCACCATTGCGCTGAAAGATGTCTTCAAGCTTTTAGACTAGACCGGACTTGGCATCAACATCAACAGTGAATCAAATTACTCTCGTTCGATTTGCAGATGACATAGTAGTCATAAATTTGAATTCTGGAGGAACTTGGCACGATGGCTTTTTGGCTCAAAGACTTTAGTAGAGTTTTCCAACTAGTGAGGCTACAAATATACATGGATAAAACGAAAGTCATCTCTAATACCCATGCCATTCCTGTACGGGTCCTAGTTGAGAGAGCGATTCTAGAAGTTGTCGATCACTGTGTTTACCAAGAACAACCAATCCAGTGAGATAGACCGCATTTCGAGAAAGAGGTCAGGCGACAAATCCAACTCGGCTAATCCCACCCTACACACACATCATTGTAACTCCGTCAGAATCCACAATGGTTTCCATAAATAACACCGAGGTTTGATATACAGGATATACTAAATCAACTATCATATACATAGAAATGCCGAATTGTTTGCATAAAAATGCTACTACATATGTCGGTCCGCCTCCGCAATAAGAGCACAAAACCGATTCAGCTGTAGGAAGGTGTGAGACAGAAAGATATAATCTCGCCGTAACTGTTCACCATTGCGCTGAAAGATGTCTTCAAGCTTTTAGACTAGACCGGACTTGGCATCAACATTAACAGTGAATCAAATTACTCTCGTTCGATTTGCAGATGACATAGTAGTCATAAATTTGAATTCTGGAGGAACTTGGCACGATGGCTTTTTGGCTCAAAGACTTTAGTAGAGTTTTCCAACTAGTGAGCCTACAAATATACATGGATAAAGCGAAAGTCATCTCTAATACCCATGCCATTCCTGTACGGGTCCTAGTTGAGAGAGCGATTCTAGAAGTTGTCGATCACTGTGTTTACCAAGAACAACCAATCCAGTGAGATAGACCGCATTTCGAGAAAGAGGTCAGGCGACAAATCCAACTCGGCTAATCCCACCATACACACACATCATTGTAACTCCGTCAGAATCCACAATGGTTTCCATAAATAACACCGAAGTTTGAACCTCAAGCAGTTTTAGGAAATGCATTAGAGACCCGCAACAAATTTAATTAGAAAAGTTGAAGCTGAACTTAATTTTTTACAAGGTAATTCGTAATTCTTGGAGTACATGAGCACTAATAAAGGATTTTTCGAAAATCATCCCCTTAAGGGGTCGGCGCGCCTCCGCACCACTCCGTCCGGGGCGACAGAGGGGCTTAAGCACGCAACTCCCGCAACCCACCCGAAAACCACCTCGCCTTCGTCATTGGGCCGACCACCGGAGCAGGTTTACTTGTCGTCAGTGGTCGGCCCGACGGAATACCCCCTACGCGGGGTACCCTCCCATCGACCGACGTCCCCCCCTCGGGGAGGACGTCGGTCTTTCCTCACGCGGTCGGCCTCTCGGCGGGTGACGGACTAATCCCCGGTCACGTCACCCGCGGCCTCGGCTAGGGCGGCATGAGGCGCAGATAGTTGCGCCTGCGCCGCCCCAGTCGCCGGCGGCGGATCTCCTCATCGAGGCTGCGCTCCACGCGCAGACGATCCGCCGCCTCCTTCTGCGAGATCACTGTCTCGCAGAAGGCTGCGACCGCGTCCCAGTTCCTGACGCTGTCGACCATCGCCCTAGCGATGGCTGGCAGCGTCAGGTCGGCACCGATGATTGCGACGAGTTCACGGCGCTGCACTGCCCAAGCCGCGCAGGCCTCGAGCGTGTGGCGCGCCGTGTCCTCGTCGCAATCGCAGTGGTGGCAGGACGGTGTACTCTCCCTCCTCACGACCCTGTGCAGGTATTTGGCGAAGCTCCCGTGCCCCGTCAACACCTGCACTAGTCGGAAGGAGAGCACCCCGTGCCGCCTCTCCAACCACTGCATCAGCACCGGCCGGAAGGCCTCCACGGTTCGCACCCCGAACCGAGGCCTCTCCAGCCGGACTGCCCAACGGGCAATGACGTCTCGGCGGGCGTCGACGCGCCAGGCGGTGAGATCCCTTAACGAGATCACACCGCCCTCCCCGCGCACCCCCGACACCCGCCGATACAACTCGGCGAGCATTTCCGCCTCCAGGTCCCACGGGGGAGTCCCGGCCAATAAGCACGCTGCCTCCGTCGCAACCGTGCGGTATCCGCGGATGGCCCTGACCGCCATGACCCTCTGTGGTCGCCACAGAAGGGCCCTAAGTCGGACGGTCAAGGACCCCGCCCACACCGGTGCGCCGTACAGGGCCATCGACCGGATGACCCCCGTGTACAGCCGTCGGCACGTAGCGCTCGGTCCGCCCACGTTCGGCATTAGCCACGATAGGGCGGACGCCGCGCCGACGAGCCGCGGAGCGAGCCTGCGGAAATGCTCCCGGAACCACCATTGCCCGTCGAGCACCAGGCCCAAGTACTTCATATGGGCCCGGATGCTGATGTCAACCGATCGGAAATTCAACCCCTAAAAGGGTGAAAAATATGTCTTCGAAATCATTAGGCCTAGAAACGTGAAATTTTGTATAAAGCCCTTTGTGTCTTTCTTGGGAAAAGTGCTTACTAAAAAAGAGTTTTTTGCAATTCACCCCTAAGGGAGTGAAAGCGTATAACCAAAATCACTGAGTCTCGGTATGATCATTTTAGTACACAGTCGGCTTTCTTGGGTTACCCAAAGATTTTTTTCATAGTGCTCGCTTACCAAGCACTATGAAAGAATTTTTGGCAATCCCACCCCTAAGGGGATGAAAAGTACCTAAAATAATAGTCCTAGGAATGTGTAAATTTGCACACAGTTCTGTTTTGGGATAAGCAAACACTAAACACAAAGAATTTTCTGAAAAAAAATCCCTAGGAGGGTGAAAAGTGTATAGCCAAAGATACCGGGCCTAAGAATGTGAAATTTTGTATACCGATCTGTTTTTTGGGGTAAGCGCCCACTAAGAAATAATTTTGGGCAACCCCAAAGGGGGTGAAAAGCATATAGTTGAAGACACTTAGCCTATATATCATCGTTATCTTGCTCTTATCCCAATAACTTTGGATTGACACAATATATAGGCACTCTTCTGTCATCGTAGATATATTGCAAAGATTCTAACAATATTTTATGCCCGGCTGTCTGCCGGACGACATTGTTGCCCAGACGGCATCGCCAATTGGTCCAGGTGGTAAATCTTTGTCTAAATAGTATTTTGCGACACCCACGAACGATGAAAGTGTGGTAATATTCCTAGTCGCTATCAGACTATAAGGTACAATCAAGATATTAATCCGATTTTCTATCTCTACAAATAAATAAAATTGAAGTGTCTGTTACGGGTAATCTTCAAAACGACTGGACCGATACTGATAATATTTTACTGCCAAGTCTACCAGCCTTACATAAGGAATAGGCTATATTTTATCCCAGTCTGCCGGTGTGTCTGGAGCAAATGTGAGAATTTAATCGATTTTAAAAATTATTTCATTATGAAAAAGTTATTTTATCAGCGAATTACATATTGTTTTTTTTTTTTTATTGCAGTCAGTGGCAAACGAGCAAACAGTACACCTGATGGTAAGTGTTGCTGCTGCTCATGGACCTTTACAAGGCCGCTGCCTACCGCAAAGAAAGTGAAGGGAGTGTGAATGCGTGCATTGAGGCTCGGTGATACCAAAGGCACTACCATAACCCTCCACACGCAAACACCCTCAGAAAGTTGGGCTGCCGGCTCTCTCGCTCACCGAACGAAGCGCAGTAACATATTGCTACTAGTCAGACGTCGGTACTACCCCTTACGGACCGGCCCGCGGCTGTAGACAGATAACTGCCGACAGTGTGGTCCTACCACTAATGTGTCCTACCACTATATTTAGGCTATTTTTATCCCGGTATTCCTACGGAAACGGGCACGATGCTGATGAAATCGCGGTTACAAACAATATTTAACTTTTCTAAATTCAGTGTATTCATTTTTTGAAAACTGTACATTTATTAGTACTTAATGTGAAACCAGCTATGACTATATTTACGACAAAATCTTAAATATTGATGATTTTGTTATACTTTAGTGAAATGTTATACTATTTAATCTGTATGGTGATACAGCAAGAAAGAGACAAATAATATAAAGCGTTTATACTTTCCAATACTAAGTAACGATAGAGTAATAATATAATAAATCTCACCAAAAACATAAATGTAAAACAGGAGAGCCAAGTTCAACACAAAAATTATGCTTGGCTGTGGGCTTCGCCGCAAAATGATTGGAGATCTAAATGAGTGCCAAGTTCTATGCAAAATCCAAATATGTATTTATAGAAACAAAATAACATTATGAACAAGAATTAAACTCTATTTCTTTGCTTTATTGGATACCTATAACAATTGCTGTTATTCAAAAAAAAAGGTGAGATCTTAAAGTAGGTTAAATTTGACTTGGCCAGTTTTTATCAGAATTAATACATATACCTATATCTATTAATACATATACCTATTATATATGTTGAATAACTTTATAAAATGACTGATGTAATAAAAACTGGCCAAGTCAAATCTAACCTATCTATCTACTTTAAGATCTCACATTTTTTTTTAAATAACTGCAATTGTTATAGGTATCCAATAAAGCAAATAAATAGAGTTTAATACTTGTACATAATGTTATTTTGTTGCTATAAATACATATTTGGATTTTGCATAGAATCTGGCACTCATTTAGATCTCCATTCTTTTTGCAGCGAAGCCCACAGCCAAGCATAATTTTTGTATTGAACTTGGCTCTCCTTTTCTACATTTATGTTTTTGGTGGGATATCATTACTTTTTGTAAAGAAAACTAGGCAGGTATTGAGATTTAATGTTTTTTCTTGCGTTTCCGTATAGCAAATTTAATAATACATATATTGGGATAGTTTCAAATATCTGCTTGTAATGTTGTAACGGTTCCAACGCTACAATTAAAAAATAAATGTATGGGACGGCCCCCCCTATTTTTTAACTTTTTTTTTATTTTTAGATTTTTTCCTACGCTTACACACAATTACCGAGCTGGATTCCAAATTTCATCCTTCTAGGTCATCTGGAAGTAGGTTAGATTTAGGTACTATTTGTCAGTCAATCAATCAGTGCTAAAATTGACGACTTTTTGACCTTCATATCTTTATAATCGTTTGAGCTAGCTTCATGAAATTTGGGCTTCTAGATCTTTTATGGATATATATAACACACGTAGTTTTATGTGTTTACGTTAAAGAGGTTTTGAGTTATAGAAGGGTCAAAAGTGCCACCAAGTGGTTCGTGTAATATTACACTCGGCGCTGGCTAGCCAGTTCCTTTACTTGAACTTGGCTTGACATGCTGCCGCGTGTCTAGATTACCACCGCTACATTTCGAGCGTGTGTTAAGTTAATTAATTAAACCGCACAGTGTCGACGGAGGCAGCGTGCCTGTTGACCGGGACTCTTCCGTGGGACCTGGAGGCGGAGATGCTCGCCGGGTTGTACCGGCGGGGGCCGGAGACGAGAAACGGAGGCGGTATCGTCTCGATTAAGGAAATTGCCGCCTTGAGGGTCGACGCCCGCCCTGACATCATTGCCCGTTGGGCAGTCCAGCTGGAAAGGCCTCGGTTAGGAGTCAGGACCGTCAAGTCCTACCAGCCGGTGCTGATGCAGTGGTTGGAGCGGCGGCATAGGGTGCTTTCCTTCCGACTGGTGCAGGTGTTGACGGGGCATGGTTGCTTCGCCAAGTACCTGCACACGGTCGTGAGGAGGGAGAGCACACCGTCCTGCCACCACTGCGATTGTGACGAGGACACGGCGCAGCACGCACTCGAGATGTGTACTGTGTGGACTGGGCAGTGCTGTGAACTCATCGCAATCATCGGTGCCGAGTTGACACTGCCAACCATCACTAGGGATATGCTCGCCAGCGTCAGAAACTGGGACGCCGTCGCCGCCTTTTGCGAGACTGTCATCTTGCGGAAGGAGGCGGTGGACCATGTGCGTGAGGAACGCCTCCACTCAGACATGGTCCGCCGCCGGTGACTGGGGCAGCGCAGGCGCGAGTACCTGCACCTGGTGCCGCCGTAGCAGAGGCTGCGGGTGACCGGCCCGGGGATTTAGTCCGGCACCCGCGGAAAGGTTAGCCTCGCGACGGTGATTGACGTCTCGAGAAGGGGGCGTCGATGGGAGAGAGTACTACTTCCTCGGGGTATTCAGTCGGGCCTGAAGTCAAGGAGTAGCCCATACCAAACAAAAAAAATAATAATTAAGGGATATGAATAGACAATATTCTAGGTACGAAATGAAATGCGCCTAATGCCGCCCTAGCCGTGACCGCGGGTGATCGGTCCGGGGAATTGTCCATCACCCGCGGAGAGGCTGACCGCGCGACGGCGACAGACGTCCCAGGACGTCAAGAGGTGAGGTTACCCGAAAGGGTACTCCGTCGGGCCGACCACTGACGACAAGTCACATCTACTCCGGTGGTCGGCCCAACAACGAGGTGACGTGGGTACGGGTGGGTTATGGGCCCGCGCGCTGTCCTTTCATCGCCCCGGACGGACTGGACCGCGCGTGTGCTTACCATAGCCCACCCATAAAAAAAAAAGGTACGAAATGAAAACTAGTATCGGTACCCCTATAATGCCATCCAATCTGTTGAACATAGAACACTTTCATATCCAGAAACGAGAAGTATCAACATTGAAAAGAAAACGAAAATATAAAAAAAGAACATGTCGAATTATTTAATTCCGAGGCTCACGTGTTTAAATATAATTTCCTTAACGGTAAATCTCTTCACAGTAGATATATACTCAAACCAAAATAATGTCTTTTTTGTCACAAAATCTGTGGCATGTGTTCTAACAATACTGTGAAGGTTTTTACGGTTTCACTTGTAAATGACTCGCATCCGTCAAGTGTTTGTACTCCTAATCCCTCTTCTAAACGAGCTCTTGTTTTTGTAATTTTTTACCTATAAAATTGTTTTATTAATCGAGATGATATACAAAAAGTAAGGATTATATAGAAAAATTACTCACGTTGATTTTTTCGTTTCACAGAGTAAGAAATAAAGAAGCATTAATAAATCAATATGTTAGCTGAATAAGAACGTGTACTCTATATTCAGAATGATTGACAGATTTTCTGCAATGGCAGAATTCTCTTCCTCTTATTAAAAATAATAATAGTTCTAAATAATATTTAATGTGCCTATTTAGGTATAAGCGTTCTGCTCATTAGAATGTGACTATATTTGTACTTAAGTAGGTATAAAATATGAAAAAAATAAAACTTACAGCACGGTGCGTAACAAATGAAGTTCGACCTTGAAGTCGAGCGCTGATCTTTGCTGGCGTATCCTCATCTTCTCTCTTAGCATCAAACCAGCCGAATGCCACTCCCACAACCAATACAGCACCAAGAATCATTAGTGCCAGGAAGCCACCAATTGCCGCTTTAGTTGCCTGTGATATTACCATAGCCATAGTGGAAATATTTGGCACAGATCACATTAATGAATTTCCTCTCTATTCATTATTTACAAAATTATATTTTTTTTTCATATACGCCTCGTGCTGCACATCTTAGTAGAAGACAGTGAGATTCTGTAATAAAAAAAAATACTTTATCAATAAAAAACTAATGAATACAAGCTAATGGAAACTTAAAATGACAAACATAATTATTACCGCCCATAACCTGCCGTATTCCTTCCCCATCGCCATTGGGTCGACTACTGGTACCGATACCTTGACATCGGTGGTCGCTCCGATTCGTAAGTATACCTGGATAATACTTAGTTTTTAGTATCATAAATAAGTGCTGGAATGGCCATTCTTCAATACCTATGACTTAGCGAGTCTAATAGTAATAGACATTAGCCTGAAATGAAATTTGCAAACTATTGGCAAGCGTTTCACGTCTTAGGTATCGGAGCCATTTTATTTTTATGCCTGAAATGACGTTAACTAATAAAATAAAAATTGAAGAAAATTACTCATCTATAAGGCGAATATAGTAATAGCAGTTAACGTCCATGTTGTTTAGGATAGATTAAATTCATTCTTGTATCATATATGTATGTCTCAACAGCACAGTAGTTCGATAGAAACATTCCTTACAACAGATAGTAAATCGTGTGTTCATATAAAATTATTTTTATAAATTTTATCGTAATTTAATGTTGTTTTTTAATATGTTTAGAATATTTTTCATTGTATTCATAATTAAGGGAGAACTAAGTTCTTTATATTTTTGATAGGCTAGTTTTGTTAAATATTACCCAATCCATTCGGGGTGATCGAAAAGATGCCTTCTGTCTCATAACCTATCATACTACCCTTAACCACCTATATAACGGACCATCGGTACGGTATTTCTTAACTTTGGTGACCCGGTAGTAGTAGAAGAGAGTATGTTTTAGGCGAAAAGATTATCGGAGCTATGCCCTTACTTCACTTATGATAATTCAACAATATTGCATCAGGATTATAGAATTGCTCTCCCAGCTCTCATTGGTCCTATATATTCTAATGTTGGATGTCATCAGGACCGAAAGTAGTTTTTGTAGCAGTTGAATTGTGAGCAGAAGATTTCAGTACCCCTGCTTTAACACGACTAGGCCTAGCCCCATGGGTATAAGATGTCGTGATTGAGTAGGATTTTTTGGTGTTGATACTTTTCGGGCAATAAATGATGTCATATATACCGTGCTAGCAAAAGTGTGAATAGCGAAAGTGGTATTCAATTCGCTTGAATATAAATTGCAAGGCAATGTATATATAATCATCTCAGCTCATATACGTCCCACTGTTAGGCTCGAGCTTCCTTCCCAAAAGAAGGGAAATTGACCTACTATATCGCGCTGGTTAGAGAGGTTGATACAGGGTTTTATTTTGAGATTGCCTTTTCTTTCGTAGATGTTATTTTTATTTTATTTCAATATTATAAAATACAAATTAGTTTACATGTTGATAAGCCATAGCCTCAAAAAACCATGTCACCGGTTTGACTGTGGATGTTATATTATTATATATGTTATAATCTCTTACTCATCTTTTACGTCTCCCACGGGCAAGGTAAGGCGGTGCATTGTATCCAATGTATATGTGCCGACAAAAATATTGTAAATATATTAATCTATAAATATTGTTATGCAACTCAAGAATACCTTCATGTTATGTTGGATATGTTGTCTATTAACGTATTAATATTAAGGTCAGGAGGCAGTGATATTGTGATGTCGTATTATTGTATGGTAAAGGAGTCGACAATCTATAGTCATCTCCTTGTCATTATCTCAGTTCATACACGACCCACTTTTGGGTCAAGCCTTCTACATTATGGAAGGGAAATTGACCTACTGTACCATGCTGGTCAGACATGTTGATATAGGCTTTTGTTTCGATTATTCCTTCTCTTGCATAGATATTATGTGCATATTATACCCTTCAGTCGTCTTTCACGACTCCCACGGATAAAAGAGGAGGTGGTGAATTGTATTCTTACTCCTTCGCCACACGGAAACCTAGATTATGTCCCGATAATTCAGCAGTAGCCACAATAAATAGTAAAACTACGTAAAAATTGTACATATAAAACATGCAAATAATACAAGTCACTATTATGATCAGCTTATACTCAATCGTGTGTAAAGGTAGAAGATTCTCAGGTAAAGATATTCCTTAGAATACAAACAATTCCATCCACTTGATTTATAACAGATTATCCGTAGTATTTTAGTAGCAACAAATATTGAAAGCATACATATCTTTCTGATATTATTTTTATCAATTACATTAATTCAAATATACTCGTATATGGTACCACCTACATACATTTCAGATGTAAGCCGTTTCTGCCTGGTGATGTAATAAGATAATTTTCCTCATCTGGCCTTAGCCTAGCAGTGGGATACATATCGCGGTGGATTTGGGGGAGGTTATGCTATATGGTGTATACTTTTCGCCTAACAGGAGTGTAGCAGATTTATCTCACCAACTTGAAAGAAAGAAAGAAAGAAAAAAGCACCGAGGAACTAAAGAGCAAAAAATTATACCTTTTGAAGCCGCTGGCTTAGGTAAAATTTTGTATATGTCAGGTAGTAGTTTATAGGAGACACTGCCTTGAAAAGGTATTATTTTTTGCTTTTTATTACCTCGGTGATTTTTGAAGGCGTTCGTTTTACTTAAAATAAAAATACAACCCTTTTCCTTTCTTGAAGACAGTTAATAAAAGATAAGAAAATGTCATAACTAATATATTAACTAGTTATATATTACTAGCTGACCCTACAGACGTTGTTCTGTTCAAATACAATAAACAGAATTCTCCTTGAAATCGACAGCAGTAATAGGGACTGACCGGCTGCAGCACCATCTGCCGGGCTGATTTGTAAATCTAAATGATCCAGGCCCCTACTTGAATGCATTCACAAAATTTCATTCAAGTCCATCCAGCCGTTTAGTTGCAGTATAGGTAAATAACCTAGATACCCAGTCGTTAAGTTTCCTTAAATTTTCTGATTTTCTGTGCAACTTTCCTTTTTTGCGTAAAAGCCTTATATTAGAAAAATTAAAAATAAAGATGGACGAAATCGGTGAAGTCGTTTTCAAGTTATGTTATTGTCCTGCCCGAACAGCGCCACGTACCGGGTCCAATTGTGAATCTAAACCATCCTCGGATCCCCTTGAACACACACAAAAAAATTCGTCAATATCGGTCTAGCCGTTTAGGAGGAGTTCAGTGACATACACACGTACGCTAGAAATTTATATATAAAAATAATTGAATATTTTATTTTCAATATTTTTTTTTGCATTGGCGCTTTAGTTTGTAGATCCAATTAAATTCGTTCACTAAGGCTAATTTCTCAAATATTTTTTTAGAAATGTATTTAAAAGTTTCTAATAAAAATACGGAAAAATAAAACCAGTCTAAAGAGTGCCTATAGAGGAAACGAGAACTTCAATTAAAAATGACAAGGCGCTTTCATACTACTTGAAAAGTTTGCAAATGGAAAGCTGGGACATGATCAAGACTGACACATAGTTGAAAACCTACTTAAGTTTTACACTCAGTGGTACATATTTAAATATGGTGACGGAATAACAATACAATATCCGTGTCGTGACGGAATAAGAATACAATTCACCACTCACCGTCTTATCTGTGGATGTCGTAAAAGACGAGTAAGGGATATGTACTGGCATGTAACATCTATGAAAGAGAAGGAAAACTCTCTATTTTGTTGATTTTTTGTGGCCGTTCCGATGGGTATGAGAATGGTTTAAAGTAAGAATTGAAACCAGTAGGTGGCGCTGCGATCAATTTCAAGGAGAATTCTTTTTAATATTTTTATAGTTTTCAACAGAACGTCTGTTGGGTCAGCTAGTTATATATGGTATAATTCTCGTGTCACGATGTTGGTCCGGCATGAATGCTAAAACTAACAATCCGATATCAATTTTTTGTTTTTAAATGTGTGTTTTATTCCAATTTGAGAAATAGGATAGTTATTATTCAATTTTTTTTTTTATTTAAATGCAAACTCATATGATTTTTATATTTCAAGCACTACTGCATGCAACATGGTGGACCAAAACAGTTTAGAATTTTGAGTATTACAACGTCATTTGATCATTTTCATGTTCAGAATTTTATTGTCTTACTAGCAACCCGCCCTCGCTTCGCTTCGGTTATAGGTTATAGTCATTTTACCCGCGTAGTTCCCGTTCCCGTGGGAATAGCGGGATAAAATATAGCCTAGTTTACGCCCTGATATTATAGCTTTCCATTGGTGAAAGCCGCTGAAAAACCATTTGAAATCGGTCCAGCCGTTTTGAAGATTACCCGCAACAAACAGACAGACAGACAAAAATTTTTTAATTGCTATTTTAGGCATAGGTGTCGTGCAAATAACAGTGTGAGCATGAAAAAAGCCTATTATTTTGACATTACAAACAGACACTCCAATTTTATTTATTGGTATAGATTGTTTAAAAGACATTATTATACCTGTTCCGATTTTTCTTTAATTATATTGTATTTTTGTCAATATGAATGGAATAAGTGATAACAGATAGTGATGGATGTGATGAGTGGTGACTGATGGTGATGGATAGGACGTACAGTGATGGTGAGTTGGGTGGTGACGGATGGTGATGGATGGGTTGAATGGTGACAGATGGGATTAGTGATGATGCATGATATGAGTGATGATGGGTGGGGTGAGTAGTGATGGATGGGTTGAGTAGTTACAGATGGGATTAGTGATGATGTATGACATGAGTGGTGATGGGTGGGGTGAGTAGTGATGGCTGGGCTGAGTGGTGACTGATGGGATTAGTGATGATGTATGACATGAGTGGTAATGGGTGTGGTGAGTATTGATGGATGGGTTGAGTGGTGACAGATGGGATTAGTGATGATGCATGATATGAGTGATGATGGGTGGGGTGAGTAGTGATGGCTGGGTTGAGTGGTGACAGATGGGATTAGTGATGATGTATGACATGAGTGGTAATGGGTGTGGTGAGTATTGATGGATGGGTTGAGTGGTGACAGATGGGATTAGTGATGATGCATGATATGAGTGGTGATGGGTGGGGTGAGTACTGATGGATGGGTTGAGTGGTGACTGATGCGTTTAAGTGCTGAGGAATAGTAATGAATGGAATGTGTGACGAGGAATAATGATTGATGAGATGAGTGGTGATGTATAGGTGGTGTAGTGGTGACTGATGGTGATGGATAGAATAAGTGGTGGCGTATGGAGATAAATTGGATAAGTGTAAATGGATGGGATAAATGGTGACGGATAGTAATAGATGGAATAAATGATGACGGATAATGATGAATGTGGTAAGTGGTGACTGATGGTGATGAATGGATTGAGTGGTAACCGATGGTGAGGAATGCAATGAGCGGATGGATGGGATGACAGATGGTGATGGATGAGATAATTGGAACGGACATTGTTATCTTAATAAAGTACAATGAATTAAAATATGAATGGTTGGTATTTTGCTATTTCTATATGCCGTCCTCGTCTACAGCGTTCCATTCCTCCTTCAGATATCACATCCCCACCTAAAATAAGTTAGTTATTTTTTTATTAAACTACCAAAACATTCATTAGAAATAATTTATAGGGCAAAACAACATTTGCGAGGTTAGATAGTAATATATAAAAACTTATAAAGAGTTTTTTTTTGAAGAATGAGGCTTAATGTCATAAAAATTAAAAGGCAAGTTTTCTGTCGTATTTTAAACTGACACATGACAGAAAATAAAAATTGACAAAAAAACCTATCTCGGCTGTACTTCATTTTAAGTAACGAAGCTCTTAGTTTAATACCTAATTTTGATGCTGGTAAACATGGTAGGAAAAAGTAACAAGCAATCGAAACAACCTCAACCTTATGTCGCTCACGACAAGTAACTTATAAATATTGGATGTTTATTTCAATAGTTTAATCGCAATTTTTCTTAAGATTTTCGAAGCGGCAATTTTGCACATTATACGCATTTTAACGTGAATAAAATGACATAAGTAGGCGAACAATGCTGACGGGCGTCTCCAATCGACACCGACTTTAAGGCGATCATTAGATCGTCTTTTCCAGTACATCCATATTTTATTGTTTAAAACGGTTGACATAAGACATTGATAACAAGACGCACATATATGAAAAACACTCGTAAAAATAAATGTGTGTGTGTAATTACATATGTACGCCCGTAACAAGTTAAAAATGTTTCTAAAAATCTTTCTAATATTTGATCATTCGCGTTATCCTACGTTTGTAGAAAAAACGATACTAATAATAGAAAAAAAATGTATAGAATACATTGAAAGTTTTATTTAGTTTATCTAGTTGAAAATGTGTGCACGCATCGAAAAAAATTTTGAATAGTTAACTTCAGGATGTCAGTTTTTCGGATAGTGTGCGCGTGCATCGTAAAAATTTATCTTCATCATTTTTTCTCTAACGCGCTAAAAGAAGTATAGAACTTCAAAATGTTGGAGACTTGCTCACGATCTCTCTGATTTCGCTGGTATCAGCAATTCCCAACCTGATGATAGTGTGACATCAGGAGCATATTTACTAGTACAGACATATTCTATCAGTACTACTCTTTCGATACTTTAATAAATAATTGGAATTCATCTCAGCCCATATAGATCCCACTGTTGGGCTCGAGCCTCCTCCACAAAAGGAGGGGAAATTGATCTAGTATTCCACGCTGGTCAGACGTGTTGGAATAGGGTTTTAGTTCGAGTTTCCTTCTCTTGCACCACTGTTCTCTGCATATATCCATTAGGAGTGGTAGGACCACACTGTCGACAGTTCTCTGTCTACAGCCGCGGGCCGGTCCGTCCGGGGCAGTACCATGCTCTCGCAGAAAATCGACGTCTGAGTAGTAGCAATTTGTTACTGCGCTTCGTTCGGTGAGCGAGAGAGCCGGAAGCCCAACTTTCTGAGGGTGATTGCGTGTGGAGGGTTTTGGTGGTGCCCTTGGTATCACCGAGCCTCAATGCACGCATTCACACTCCCTTCGCTTTCTTCGCGGTAGGCAACGGCCTTGTAAAGGTCCATGAGCGGCAGCAACACTTATCATCAGGTGTACTGTTTGCTCGTTTGCCAGCGTTTGCAATAAAAAAAAAAAAAAAAAAAAAAAAAAGTCGTATTTTACGACACCCACGGGCAAGATGGAGGGGGTAGTGAAATGTATTCTTACTCCGTCACCACATGGATAAATTAGGGATTTTTTTCTAAAAACTTTTGTATACCCATTTTCATACTTTTCGATCATTAACGTCCGTTTAGAGCCTAAACATTAGTTTTTAAAAACGAACGTTAATGATTTGCATTATTTGGTTTTTATAGATAGATATTAAAATATCTGATAAGTCACAAGTCATCGACTAAATATTAATAAATATTCGAGATCGTATGGGATGATGTCAAGTGCTTCATTACTTTCAATCATTTTCTAACATACCCGTGAAGTGGTAACGTTATTACTTGTATATATTTAGTCAGTCACCACAGGGATAACATATTCAGTATTGATCGTTAATATTGTTTTTGCTTCGTTTGTTTTCAGCCCTTTCTGTTTAAACACTTTCATACATATATTATGTGAGTATATTGACAAAACCGCTACGCCCCAGAACTTATTACGTATGTATACTCTTATCCCTATTCTAACTACATATTGATTCCTTTCAGTATACATTATGGATGTACACATGTAATAAATTATGTTCCACTTTTATTTACAATTCAAAAACACAATTCTTCAAGTAAGTGAGCCTAGTGTATATTTAATTTCAAAAGGTTTTGTTTTATAACAATACTAGCAAACCGCCCTCGCTTCGCTTCGGTTATAGGTTATAGTCGTTTTACCCGCGTAGTTCCCGTTCCCGTGGGAATAGCGGGATAAAATATAGCCTAGTTTACGCCCTGATATTATAGCTTTCCATTGGTGAAAGAATTTTTGAAATCGGTCCAGCCGTTTTGAAGATTACCCGGAACAAACAAACAGACAGACAGACAGACAAAAATTTTTTAATTGCTATTTTAGGCATAGGTGTCGTGCAAATAACCGTGTGAGCATGAAAAAAGCCTATTATTTTGACATTACAAACAGACACTCCAATTTTATTTATTGGTATAGATATCAAGTTCAAAATCTAAACGAACTTTAAATTCAAAGGTACTTGTGTAGCTTAAAGATCATTATGTTGTTTAAACGTCGCTGTTTTTGATGTAAAACATCTGTAGGCGAGGGTAAACCTGATTATTGGCGTGGCGTAAATAGAACGTGGTGACGCAACGCCACGCTATATGACGGAATATGCTAGAGTAAACCTGATCGTTGGCGTTTAGGTTACAGGCCGGCAACGTTACGCGACGTTATATGATGGAATATATGTACTATACGTAGTCTATACGTAGTAATGTGTGAGTGAGACGGAGCGACGCGATGTTGTGCTTAAGCGACTGTGCAGTGAATTAATTATTATTGTTGTGTAATATTTTAAATAATAAACTCATTTGCAAAAAAAACGGGCGGTTTTGATTTTCATTCATATTTAAAAAGATACAATACCAAAAAGGTTTCAATCGTTTGTACACGTTACTGGCCGGTTTTAAAAATGCTGTGGTATTTAAAAAAGTACGTTCTAAATTCAATTTTTCATTTGATGTTCATTTTTACAGAAAACCCCTTTTTATCCTACATTTTTGGCGCGAAGTTCCAGAAGTTAACATCGACTTTCATAACTTTTATTCAATTTTTATCGATTAATTTCATATCCTTGACTGTCAAAGCATTATTTAATGCTGTTTGGCTGTATCAAAAATGGTAGATAAAGTGGTAAAAGCTACCAAAATTATCGCGCTGCTTGAAGAGGGTTGCAGCCAATGTTTCGTGGCTAGGAGGCTAAATGTTAGTCGCTCGACAGTCCAAAGGACCTGGCAGCGATATCAGGAGACTGGTTCCGTCGAGAGAAGGCCTGGTTCTGGAAGAAAACCATGTACCCAACCACGGGATGATCGTTTTCTTGTGAGTCGCGCATTGAGAAATCGCAAATCTTCGTATGTGGATCTTAAGAACAACCTCCAAGAAGTAAGAAATGTGCATATTAGTCTATGGACGGTCAGGAGGAGACTTCTCGCTGCCAATATACGCAGTCACCGCCCGGCCCGCGGCCCCAAATTACTCCGTGAGCACAGAGTTCACAGGCTTAGGTTCGCTAGAAATTGTGAATCATGGACTCAAGACGATTGGAATAGGGTTTTGTTCTCTGATGAAGCCAGGATATCTCTGTTCGGTGAAGATCGACGTCGGCGAGTGCTAAGAAGACAAGGAGAACGCTTTGCAGAGGCATGTTTCGAAGAAATCACACCTTATGGTGGGGGCTCTGTTATGTTTTGGGCAGGAATAAATTCAATGGATCGTACAGAGTTAGTCTTCATTGAAAACGGCTCACTGACTGGGCATCGATACATAACGGAAGTTCTAATTTCTCATGCACAACCCGCATTGGCCGCTCTAGGTGAAGACTCGATTTTTATGGACGACAATGCTCGCGCCCACCGATCCCGCGATGTTAATGCGTATGTGCAAGAGGTCGGCATTCGTCGTTTGGATTGGCCAGCTCGAAGTCCCGACCTCAATCCCATAGAGCATGTCTGGGACGTTCTGAAACGGCGTGTGAGATCAGTACACCCGGCTCCGCAGACCATCAGAGAGCTGAAGAATGTGATTACTGCGGAGTGGGAACGTATTCCGCAAGCAAGTATCCGGGATATACTCGCTAGCATGCCCAGACGAATTCAAGCTGTGATTTTAGCTAGAGGGGGTCACACTCGATACTAAACATTTATCTGCTTTTACTTTATTAAAGAAAAACAAACAAAAAAACTTTTTTATTTTTACTTCATGAGCATATGCACTACTACGAATATACACTACTAGCGAGGTTTAGCATTATTTCCCATAAATTGTATCTAAATTTTATGAAATACTGATGAAAACGATTATTTTCTTATTAATTTAGCAAATTGTGTGGATAAAACTACCTATAATTATCAAACAAAGAAATATTAACATTTGAAATGGTTCATTGCTTAGGTGCCCGTTTTTTTTGCAAATGAGTTTAATATAAATCGTACTTTTTTATTTATACATTAGGCCATATTAGTTCATGTCGTAATCTGTCCTTTTATGCATATATACTTGTACAAAATAATTTCAATTGATCGTGTCCTGACAACTACCAGTTGATCGCCGCTATTGCACTTACGAGCCCATTCGGGGTTACCCGCTCTTACAATTAAAATGCCCGACTTAATTATAAAATTTACTAACACTAAAAAAGTAGCTATTTGATACAATTGAATTAAAATGATTATTTGTTTAGTTAAAAATATTTTCTCGCCATTACATATATTTATGACTAGCAACCCGCCCTGGCTTCGCTTCGGTTTCAGTCGTCTTTCCTGCGTAGTTCCCGTTCCCGTGGGAATACTAGGATAAAATATAGCCTAGGTTACGCCCTGATATTATAGCTTTTCATTGGTGAAATAATTTTTGAAATCGGTCCAGCCGTTTTGAAGATTACCCGGAACAAACAGACAGATAGACAGACAAAAAAAAAATGTAAAGTGTATTTTAGGCATAGGTGTCGTGCAAATAACCATGTGAGCATGAAAAAAGCCTATTATTTTGACATTACAAACAGACACTCCAATTTTATTTATTGGTATAGATAATAGAGTTTGACAGTAACTCTTGACACAAAGCTTGGTTATTTACTCCGCCCATAAGGCGGGTACATCTGAATGACCATAATCAATTAGCCTAGAAAGTCAATATAGCATAGGTCTTCTCAGATAAGTGAACAAATTTCATAATCGCCACGCTTGATAGACGGGTTGGTCATTCAATATTATGAATTGCCCAGCAAACTGCTACTGCTCATTCACCCAGTGATCTCTTAACCAGTTTAGGACTCTCATTAGAAAATATAAGGTAACAGTTTATTCTTTTCTTAGATTGGGTTAGCTTTCAATTATAGACGCTGATATAATTACCTATAAATACCTCATTGGGTTAGTACTTAGTAGTATTAGTATAAAACTGTACATATATTATAAGATCCATGATTCCAATCCATGAATCCAGGGTTAAACATTGCATCATCGTTTTATTTACTTGTGTCAATATACGCCTTATTATTATGTATACGAGCCTTGTACATAATTGGAGTGTCTAATTGCCATGTTTGATTGCCAGTTTTATTTCTCTTACAGTGATTTATTCTGCTTACATCTATTAATTATGTTCAACAACATCGACGGCAAACAAATGAATATATTGTGAAGTGAGAATGACTATATAGTATTCTTAATTTAATACGGAAATATTATGACACTTTAATCAGTAACTTTTCAATTAATGAAGCCATTACCATTTGCTTGAGTTATTTGACGACGATGATATCGAAAAATGTTAAAATTAATGTGTCAAGCGGGTGTAATTTATGTCCTAGGCGGACGCATATGATTGTAAAGTCACATTACATCTTTGTAAAGCCCCCTGCAAGGTTTATTTCTTCTGCTTGTCATTAGTTATATAAAAGAGTGACCAAGTAATTGTTATAGTATTTTGCCTACCTGAATATTACGTTAATAAATCCAGCTGTTGTAGAACAACGAAGAAGATTTAGAAGTTGATTTTAATTACATTAAATATCGCTAAATTCAGGTCGATTTTGAATTATACATTTAAGTAATTTGATAATCAGTAAAATTAAAAATTTTGAATAACCCCCGAAACAAACTAAAATAATAAAAAAAAATATTATGTTCTTTTCAACAGGAATTATCAATGAATTGTTATTTAACGATTATACTGGCACGCGTGAAGAACTCAATCAAAAAATCATTCGCCATTACATCATTTGGAGCTGGTACTCTTACACTACTGGACCGACATTAACCAAACAAAGCTAAGAACTATCACCAAGGAACTGGATTTCAAATGAAAAAAACCGCATTGAAATCGGTCCATTAGTTTCAGAGCTACAATGCCACAGATTGACACACACGCACATACAGACAGAAATCGACGCCAAACTTATAATACCCCTCCGTCAGGGGTTTAAAAATATATGTTTTCGATGGTGGTAAGAAATAAATTCATCATGTATGAGGTCATTAAATTATAATAACATTACTAAAGCCAAGGAAGACCTAACCCAGCCCTGACGCTGCCGAGCATCGCCCTAGGGATGGTCAGCTGGGACGCGGTCGCAGCCTTTTGCGAGGCAGTGATCTCGCAGAAGGAGACGGCGGGTCACGCGCGCGAGGAGCGCAGCCTCGACGAAGCGACCCGCCGCCGGCGACTGGGGCGGTGCAGGCGCGATTACCTGCGCGTCATGTCGCCCTAGCCGAGGCCGCGGGTGACATGACCGGAGAGTTAGTCCGTCACCCGCCGAGAGACCGACCGGGTGAGGAAAAACTGACGTCCTCCCTGAGGGGGGAACGTCGGTCGATGAAAGGGTACCCCAAATAGGGGGTATTCCGTCGGGCCAACGACGAAGGCGACGTGGTGTTCGGGTGGATGCGTGCGGTTCGGGTGGGTGGTGGGCGTGCTTATGCCCCTCTGTCGTCCCGGACGGAGTGGTGCGAGGAGTACGCCGAACGCAGCCCACTCCAAAAAAAAAGGAAGACCTAACCCTAAATGAATCTAATGGGTTAGTGTAGCATATTAGGTTTGACTCCCTCTCATTTTAGAAGAGGCCTCAACTTAAAAAGTAAAGAAACAAATAGATTTTTTTTTTCAATTTGATTATTCTAATTACACAACATAAACTTAATTACACAGATTATAAAGATCCTACTATTTTGATGTCGTACTAAAAATAAAAGACCTTCTACGTACCCTAGTACCCTTGGTACATTAGCTATTACGGCGATAAACGACAATGTAGATAAATTTGGCATTAAATCGAAAAATAAATTATGTATTCAGTCAATGTAACGCAATATGCTGTAAGTGCTTCGAATATAAGGTAATGAGCGTAAAATGAGACATCGGTATATATTGTAAAATGTAGCGTTCTCTAAGTCTACTTTATTTAAAGTTATGAAAATTGTTTTATGCAAAATTAGCGATCTGTTTTCAGTATAATATTTTATTAATATGATTAACTTACGTTTCAAATTAGAGTAAAGTAGTAAAGATTATTTAGCCGCCATATAAAGGTCCCGTTTTCTACAACGTTTATTATAAAATAAATATGTTGTAAATAATGGTCACATATATGCTACTTTACTTACTTATATACACTCATTTGCAAAAAAAACGGGCACCTAAGCAATGAACCATTTCAAATGTTAATATTTCTTTTTTTGATAATTATAGGTAGTTTTATCCACACAATTTGCTAAATTAATAAGAAAATAATCGTTTTCATCAGTATTTCATAAAATTTAGATACAATTTATGGGAAATAATGCTAAACCTCGCTAGTAGTGTATATTCGCTAGTAGTGCATATGCTCATGAAGTAAAAATAAAAAAGTTTTTTTGTTTGTTTTTCTTTAATAAAGTAAAAGCAGATAAATGTTTAGTATCGAGTGTGACCCCCTCTAGCTAAAATCACAGCTTGAATTCGTCTGGGCATGCTAGCGAGTATATCCCGGATACTTGCTTGCGGAATACGTTCCCACTCCGCAGTAATCACATTCTTCAGCTCTCTGATGGTCTGCGGAGCCGGGTGTACTGATCTCACACGCCGTTTCAGAACGTCCCAGACATGCTCTATGGGATTGAGGTCGGGACTTCGAGCTGGCCAATCCAAACGACGAATGCCGACCTCTTGCACATACGCATTAACATCGCGGGATCGGTGGGCGCGAGCATTGTCGTCCATAAAAATCGAGTCTTCACCTAGAGCGGCCAATGCGGGTTGTGCATGAGAAATTAGAACTTCCGTTATGTATCGATGCCCAGTCAGTGAGCCGTTTTCAATGAAGACTAACTCTGTACGATCCATTGAATTTATTCCTGCCCAAAACATAACAGAGCCCCCACCATAAGGTGTGATTTCTTCGAAACATGCCTCTGCAAAGCGTTCTCCTTGTCTTCTTAGCACTCGCCGACGTCGATCTTCACCGAACAGAGATATCCTGGCTTCATCAGAGAACAAAACCCTATTCCAATCGTCTTGAGTCCATGATTCACAATTTCTAGCGAACCTAAGCCTGTGAACTCTGTGCTCACGGAGTAATTTGGGGCCTCGGGCCGGGCGGTGACTGCGTATATTGGCAGCGAGAAGCCTCCTCCTGACCGTCCATAGACTAATATGCACATTTCTTACTTCTTGGAGGTTGTTCTTAAGATCCACATACGAAGATTTGCGATTTCTCAATGCGCGACTCACAAGAAAACGATCATCCCGTGGTTGGGTACATGGTTTTCTTCCAGAACCAGGCCTTCTCTCGACGGAACCAGTCTCCTGATATCGCTGCCAGGTCCTTTGGACTGTCGAGCGACTAACATTTAGCCTCCTAGCCACGAAACATTGGCTGCAACCCTCTTCAAGCAGCGCGATAATTTTGGTAGCTTTTACCACTTTATCTACCATTTTTGATACAGCCAAACAGCATTAAATAAAGCTTTGACAGTCAAGGATATGAAATTAATCGATAAAAATTGAATAAAAGTTATGAAAGTCGATGTTAACTTCTGGAACTTCGCGCCAAAAATGTAGGATAAAAAGGGGTTTTCTGTAAAAATGAACATCAAATGAAAAATTGAATTTAGAACGTACTTTTTTAAATACCACAGCATTTTTAAAACCGGCCAGTAACGTGTACAAACGATTGAAACCTTTTTGGTATTGTATCTTTTTAAATATGAATGAAAATCAAAACCGCCCGTTTTTTTTGCAAATGAGTTTATAATGCAGCAAGTCAAGCCCACCGGGAATTAGTTTGACACCCATATTGAAGCCGTCAAATTATAGTGGCAGGACCACGCTGTTGACAGTTCTATCTACAGCCGCAGGCCGGTCCGTCCGACACCGATGTCTGTGAGAAAATCGATGTCTGGGAAGTAGTATGTTATTATTGCACTTCGTTCAGTGAGCGAAAAAGTCGAAAGCCCTTATTGGCAGTGCCTTAGTATCACCGAATCTAATAACATATATTCACACTCCCTTTACTTTGGAATAAGGAACAAACTTCAATAAGTCTAGAATAATTCATAGGTGTCATAGATAATAATAATAGTTCATTTATTTTTCTATCATTCATTTATAATCTTACTAGCAACCCGCCCTCGCTTTGCTTCGGTTTCAGTCGCTTTACCCACGTACATAGTTCTCGTTTCTGTGGGAATAGCGAGATAAATATAGCCTATGCTATTTAGGGATAATGTAGTATTCTAATGATGAAAGAATTATCGAAATCCGTCCAGTAATTTTTGAGTTCATTCGTAACAAACATACAAAAATACGTTTCCTCTTTATAATATTAAATGTAGATTTACACCCTTAGAAGGTAAAAATTGACAAATGCTGTTTATTCATTTTTATTGAAGAGAGATCTTTTTATTTATGCAAAATTTAAATAAAATCGATGATAATATTTTTCTCCTCATACAAACTTTGCTACTGCGGTTCTCCCCTTAGGGGTTGAATTCCAAAAAATGTCACATAACAAAATTATGGTCAAAATTGGATGTTTCTAGCTTCAGTAATTTCAGCCCAGCGTTGATGAGCTAGTCAACCAACTTTTTCATACCTATTTACACCCTTCGAGGGTGAAAATTAAGAAATGCTGAAACACGTGTTTATTAAAGAGTATTTGTAGAGAATTTGAAGAAAATCGACGTAGATTTTTTTTCTCCTTTTACAAACTTTTTACTGCGGTTACCCCCTAGGGGTTGAAATTCAAAAAATCCTTTCTTAGTGGGTTTCTACGTCACGCAAAGAAACTAATGTCAAAAGTTCATGTTTCTGGCTTCAGTAGTTTCGGCTCTATGATTAGTCAGTAAACTGACATCTTTTTACCTATTTTACACCCTTAGAGGATGAAAATGGCCAAACGCTGAAACACGTGTTTATTTATTTTTATTATAGAGTATTTGTGCTTAATTTGAAGACAGTAGCTAAAGATTTTGTTTACTTTCCATACAGACTTTACCGTTGCGTTTCACCCCCTTAGGGGTGGAATTTCAAAAAATCTTTTCTTAGTGGGTGCCTACGTCACGAAATGAAACTACGGTCCAAATTTCATTTTTCTAGCTTCAACAGCTTCGGCTCACCCTGTTCCTTTATATGTATATTATTGTTAACACCCCCGCAACACCCCTCTCAGCTGAAATTTCGTAAAATCCGTTCTTAGCTGACCTCTACTCGACGAAAGGAACATTTCTGCTAAATTTCAAGTCCGTACGCCTCATGGTTCCAGAGATATGGTGATGAGTCAATATATCGCTCGCAAAACCCGCATCTCCTATATATATATATATATATAATCTATATATATATATATATATTTATTATAATCTATATATATATATATATATATAGATTATAATATTATTATATATTTATTATAACATTTTCTTATCCTATTTACACATGTAATAAATTTATTCTTGTAGTAAAATAACCAATCACAAACTTGGCAAAATAGTAAAGATACTATCGTAGCGAGTACAGAGAGCCATTGCAGGTACAGTTATCCACAGACACCGCATAGTGTCGATCGACGCAAGGTGCGTGCTGGCTGGAACACCGTCTTGCAATGAGCTGGCCGTTTAGCAAAGCAACGTCTATCAGAACGTCATTACCCATTGGCTATAGAGGTCTGGGTTCAATATTACGACCGTAGAGCCTCTCCAAACAGTATTGTTGAATTAGGTTGAACGGCAGCACGGACCTCTTTATATCAAATTGGTGTAGGTAATCTTGAGGCAAGATTATTTCCAAATGCAACACTACTTCCAAATGCCATCATTATGATTGACGTGAGGATGAGATGTGAGGAACTCGAAAACGGGCGCCATCTTCTGCAAGGTAGTTGTCTAATAGAAGAAAGCGACGGAGTAAATAGGAACCTCTACGCTGACATGTTCCCTGATAGGACACAGGGTGGCACAGATTCGAGTAAGTCGCCTGATGCCACCCTAGTCGATTGGTGATCATATTAATTAGCTACCTGCAGTAAGGTTCACAGGGCATCGCCGTGGATTATAAGCTATCTTATGATATCATCATCATCGTCATCATCATCACAGTTCATACATGTCTCACTGCTGGGCTCGCGCCTGCTCCACAATAGGACCCCTCCTATTGTGGAGCAGGCGCAAGCCCAGCAGAGAATGGACCTACTATAACCACGCCCGTCAGACGGATTGGTATAGTGTTACATTTTCAATTTTACTTCTCTTGCATAGATGTTAGGTATCTGCGTATTATCCCTTCGTTGTCTTTTATGACCGATGGGCAAGAAAGGGGTGGTGAATTCTTACACTGTTACCACACGGATCTTATAATATAGCTGATTAATATTTATAGAACCCGAATTTGTGCAATGTTACCTAAAATTTTGCATGCGCGTAAATAACTTCATATAATATTTAAAGAAACTCCTGATACACTTGTCCAATCCGTCAAAGAGTATTTCTCAAAGTTTATTCGTTCTTATAACAATTTCTGAAGGAGAAGTTTCCCAAACTTACATAAGTTGCAAGGTAGATCAAGAAAAACTTTGTTGGTTGACATTTGCTATTTGAGATCTATCAATTTCCGCAATAGGCTTATAATATTATATTATCAAATCTTTTGAGTCAAATATTTATCATATTACAGAAATTACCAATACCTATGCCAAACCCGTCCAGCTATGTTAATTTTATTTCTATTGTGTCTTCTTCATTTATGCTCGTGAGTAACTTTAATTAAATATGCATCATTAAATAGTGAGATAAACTTACCTACATGTAAATTATATAATTACTGTAATCAAATAACAATATGATACAAAACTGAACCCCTGTACTGTGATATTAACATAATAGTGTATCCTTGTAGCCTTTTTTTTAGGGGATAGGCTACGATATGATCACCTTTTCTATCCAATCTATGAGAGGCCATGGGTTGCGCAAATCCAGCCCTCCATCCGTACACGTACCTTTCTTTCTCCATATGGGCGGTCTACCGATACGAACAGTGGTATCCGTCTTTGTCAACAGTGGTCATATCTTTCTACCCTACATTCTCGAAGCCTCTATTATTCCTCAATATTATTATATCAATTCTTTGCCTTGACCCAATTTGGTAAAGCTTTATTAGTTTAAATGAAAGAATAATCATTTCACTTCTATAATTTATGATATCTTAAAATTAAATAATTTATTCGAAGAAATACACAATTTAACTGATTATAAATAGATACACGAGTAATAGTGACGTAAATGACTGCATTAAACAATGATTTTGGATGCTTTCAAAGATATAGCTTGCATACTTATTTACTATAGAATGTTACGATTCACAAATTTGAGAAACATGAGAATAGCTTGCTCAGAAAAATCAATGTAAGCATTTGTAGTAAGTTAGAAGTCATAGCATTTGCGCAATGTGTGTATATGTCACCGGAAAATTGTACGAACCGTCGATAGATACTGTCGATAGATTGTGAACGGACACATAAATTTACAATCTAACGCTTACATTTTCGTAAGTTTATAAACTATGATCAACCGTCAAATTGTGATATTGCTTGTAACAAAACGCAAAGTGCACGTTTATTCGTTCAAAGAATCATTGTTTTCACTCGCTCCCCCGCCGCCTTAGTAGGTTAGTCGCCTTAGTAAGTATAATACTAAACAATCGTTTGCATTTGTATTTTATTGTGAATTTTTTAAAAGTCATTTATTATTATTACATGCCGATTTTACTTCAATTGTATTGTATTTTTTTTTAAGATGAATAGGATAAGTGGTAACAGACAGTGATGGATGTGATGAGCGGTGACTGATGGTGATGCATAGGATGTGTATAAGTTAGGCGGTGGTTGAGTGGTGACAAATAGTGATGGATGAGCTGAGTGGTGGTGGATGGGATGAGTTGTGACAGATGGGACTGAGATGATTGGAACGAATGTAGCGTCACATTCCTCCTTCAGACATCACCAAACACTTACATCACATCACCGTACACAATAAATTAATTACTTTTTATTTACCTACTAAAATATTCACTAGAAATAATTTATATGGCAAAACAACGTTCGCGCGGTCAGCTAGTATTTTTATATAATAAAAAATACCAATGAACTTTTTTTCTATAAATAAATTAAACCTATAAATAAAAACTATGTTTGATGATATGCATATTATATGATACGAAAACATCATAAAACATTAAGTCATAGAGCATGTTTATTTTTTAATATCTCAACCTAAAATTATACTCTCAACCTCGACACTGTATTAAAAAGAACAAAACCATAATTCAAATTCAACAACGGTTTACAAAAAGAGAATATTATGTATTTTATACAACACTTCTAAGAATAAGGGTCTAAAAAGTGCCGAAATAGCGGAACATTTAAATTTCAAAGCAAGTGTCACACATTTTGGTTCACGTTTACATAATTTCGGTAAAAAAGGAAGGGACGATGTTGTGTGAACGTGCAGATACTCTTGCGAAGATTTCGATTGCTAGCCTAGCAGTAGCAATATTTGCGAGGGTGGATGGAACAAGCGTTTGCTTTCTTTTATGAAACCCACTTACAAAATCTTGTTGTTTTTATTGCAGGGTATGGGCCGTATGTGTTGGTGACTTAGTTTTATGTCTTTACGTCTGCGCATATTTTTATTGTTTCTTATTTTTCCCTCCTGAAAACGGATAACTTTTTACAGAATTGATGGATAACTACCTATTATTTTATATTTGAAAACTTTAACGCTACAATTGAAATTTAGTGCCTAGTAGTAAGAAAAGCTTAGATTACAGCAACACTATAAAAATAATATTAAATTAACTTTAGGCCAGTAGATATTTTATAAATAAGAGACGTTTTTTAACGCATGACGCGTTATTGGATTTGCGTAGTTAAGAACTATTTGCAAGCATCGGAGTAGGTACATATCGTGCAAGGCAAACTACCAAATACAACGCAAAACCATACCGTAAAAACAAAAGAAAATATCAAATTGGACGAAGCCCGAGCCCAACATTAGACCGACGTCCTCCCCGAGTGGGGGACGTCGGTCGATGGGAGGGCACCCCAAATAGGGGGTATTCCGTCGGGCCGACCACTGATGACAAGTAACCCTGCTCCGATGGTCGGTCCAACGACGAAGGCGACGTGGTGTTAGGGTGGGTTGTGGGTGTGCGTGCTTACGCCCCTCTGTCGCCCCGGACGGAGTGGTGAGAGGAGCCCACCCCAAAAAAAACAAAGCCCAACATTAGAATGTGTGAGCTGAGATGTCAGTGATGATGTTGATAAGGTGCTAATTTTTATTTTCGAAGTAACGTAAAGTAGTGATAAACAGTCTACTTACGTTGTAAAAGTCACTATGACTAAAATACAACTTTTTTTACTTCAACGAAGTTTTGAACTGGATAGCGATAACTTCGGTATTTATTATTTTACTATGACTAACCGCATAAACTTACTACTACTAAATATATATACAATATATATCTACGGTAACATCTGTTACAATTTCTTAAAAGATCTAGCGGTCAAAGTGTACGGTAACAATATGCTGCCTTGATCTTTGAACAACGTTTAATCCTTCTTATCGTACCTTTGTTACAAGCAAAAATAGCTGACAATTTTCCAGAGAATTACACTGAAACTTGAAAGAAGGTAAAAAATAGAAAGAAAGTTGTTGGTGTATTGGAAACATAAAAACATTAGTGAAATACTGGCTGTGGTTTTTCCAGTCAAATATTAGTATGATTAGGCATAAACCTCAATATGCTATTCTAGGGAGGGTTAATTATTACCTAGCTTATCAAATATGTTAACAAATACAGTGAATATGTTTGTTTATTAATACTATTGCATTAGCGTGACAAATAAAAAATAATAATAAATTTACCCCGATTGTCCATTTCCATATCAAATTATTATAAGCTAAAGTTACAAATAAACTGTTATACGTAGCAAGCTTTTTGTATTTGTTTCATATAAATCTAAATACTGTACAATCTTCTGAATTATTTGAGACAGAGAAACACAATGCACGTTCATTAATCCTTTTTTGTTTAAAAAACAATTAAAAGTCTTTTTAATTTTAAACAAAATGTCTTTTCTGTCTGCAGCTTTTATTTTTTTAGTGAGAAAACTAATTGTATAAATAAAAGTTTTTTTTTGGGGGGTTGGGTTGCGGTCGGCGCACTCCTCGCACCACTCGGTCCGGGGCGACAGAGGGGCGTAAGCACGCACATCCACAACCCACCCACGATGCACGTCGCCTTCGTCGTTGGGCCGACCACCGGAACAGTGTTAGTTGTCATCAGTGGTCAGCCCGACGGAATACCTACTTGGGGTACCCTCCCATCGACCGACCCTCGGAGAGGACGTCGGTCTTTCCTCACGCGGTCGGCCTCTCGGCGGGTGACGGACTAATCTCCGGTCACGTCACCCACGGCCTCGGCTAGGGCGGCATGAGGCGCAGGTATTCGCGCCTACGTCGCCCGAGTCGCCGGCAGCCGTGTTGCTGCGCCGTGTCCTCGTCGCAATCGCAGTGGTGGCAGGACGGTCTACTCTCCCTCCTAACGATCTTGTGCAGGTATTTGGCGAAGCATCCATGCCCCGTCAAAACCTGCACCAGTCGGAAGGAGAGCACCCCGTGCCGCCGTTCCAATCACTGCATCAGCACCGATAAATACAAGTATAAGCTTTTTACTGTTTTAATGTTTAACTGTTTAACTATCTAATACATTATAGGGAAATTGCTCTTTATGTTATTTTTAGGGATAAACTTTGTGTCAAAGTACGAATATTACTAGATCCAGAAAAAAAAAAA
Organism: Lymantria dispar; assembly: GCA_032191425.1. Lineage (NCBI taxonomy): Eukaryota > Metazoa > Arthropoda > Insecta > Lepidoptera > Erebidae > Lymantria > Lymantria dispar. Next base: position 18,703,638 of record CM063457.1, on the reverse strand, counting down.
CTAGCTGGAAATAGCCAAATAACTTTTAAGCAGTTATTCATTGTAAAAATAGTTGAGAAGAATAATAAGGTAAGTTGTATTTATTTTAAATTAATGTAATTTAAAATGTTCACGGCATCCTCAACAGCACTGCCACCTATATAAATAAAATGACAGCCGTGTCTAGATTTCTCCGGGTTGAGAGCCCTCCGCGCTCACCCATAGTCCGCGTCAAGCTGTAAACGCCATCTGCGGCTTACAGCTGTACACACAAAAAAAAGTGTCTAGATTTCACTCGTTGCCGAACCGTTGAGCTCAATGCAATAGTTTTAGAGTGTCATGTCATATAGAAATGCTTGTTAATTAATATATGTTTAGTATAATGACGGTTACATATGGTACGAGTGATTTGTTGGTAAGGTTGGTTAGGTTAAGGTCACGTAATGCAAAATCACCAAAAGAGTACCATCAATTGCACTTATAGGTGTTCACCTAATTCAGATGAATTCAGAATTCAGAGTTTTATGCTAAATATTACATCAAAACACGATATACCTTTTATTGAAGTTATGATATAAAAAATAGTTTTAAGAAAACCATACGTCTGTCACAAGATACGTACGTGACACCGTATAAATATAAAATATTGTTTTTTACTCCCTCATCACCTAGTTAATTATCCGGATACAACACGGAATAAAAATGAATTTACTAGTTTTATAAAAATAAGTTATATCATAACTAGATTGGTATAGGGTTTTATTTCGAGTCAGACGAGTAGTCAGACGACTAGCATGGAATAGTAAGGTCAATTTCCCTCCTATTTTGAAGGAGGCTTGAGCCCAACAGTGGAACGTGTGTGAGCTGAAATGAATGAATGACTGAATGACTGATGATGTTAAAATTTATTTTAGTATTGAACCCGGGTCGACGTAAGCGATCTCCATGCATGAGTAATTTGCCGTTATAGATATTATTATATGTTAAAATTTATTAATTTTATATTTTAGTATCTGAAAATATTTTCGTGTATTATTCTTATATCAAGTCATTCCGCTAATCTATATACCTATATAAAAGAAAGTCGTGTTAGTTACATTATTTATAACTCAAGAACAGTTGTACCGATTTGGCTGAAAATTGGTGGGGAGGTAGCTTAGAACCAGGAGACGGACATAGGATACTATTAGATAGGACTTTTTATCCCGTCTTTTATTTTAATGCTGTTTACAAGATTTCGCCAATAACTCTTTTATCCCGTTCGATCCCGTTCCCGTGTGACGTGCCATAAAATGTCAAAAAGAATACAAGTCATTATGAAACGCAGTTTAAAAAAACGCATTTGATATGTAATAACAAAATGCAAATGACAGCTAAAGGTAATTTTGTCTATAGTTAAGCATGGTTGAAAATTTTTATAGTTATAATTTTGTCAGAAATCAATAATGAGTAATTTGTATTCTCTTTGAATCATCATTAACAATGCCGCGACCAAGACAATCGAATGTTTCCCGACAAAGCTGTAATGGTTCTTCCATTAGAGACTAAATTTTCGGAAATGTAGAAAATCTATTTACGAAAAAAATTATGGCGGTACGAAGTTCGCTAGGTCAGCTAGTTAATAATATATAATCATCATAACTAAATGTGTAGTATCCCTCTATCTCTACTTTTTATTAACAAATTCAAGAAATATTATTGTCATTATTGTGTATAGCAGTAGATAATCTACTAATACAGTAGATTATTATGTTAATACTAGCAACCCGCCCTCGGTTAGCTTCGGTTTTAGTCGTTTTACCCGCGTAGTTCCCGTTCCCGTGGGAATGCCGGGCTAAAATATAGCCTAGTTTACTCCCTGATATTATAGCATTCCATTAGTGAAAGAATTTTTGATATTGGTCCAGCCGTTTTGAAGATTACCCGGAACAAACAGACAGACAGACAAAAAATATAAAGTGATTTTTAGGCAAGTGTATAGTGTAAATAACCGTGTGAGCATGAAGAAAGCCTATTCTTTTGACATTACAAACAGACACTCCAATTTTATTTATTAGTATAGATATGAATCGAAATTATTCTCGATCTCACTAACTGCTTTAATATTAAAGTATGTAATTTTAAAATACACTTACTTAAATGACAAATAAATGAAATTAATTTTATTTGAAAAAGCACTTTAACAGATTGCTTTTAGGTAATCATTCGGACACCGTATGCTTCATATATTATGCATAAATGCGTGATCTGAGGTTAATTGAGTATTTTTGTAGCCTTTCCATTCCATTTTAGAAGAATTAGGCAGTCTTAAAACAACCGCATTATATATTTTTATCCTTTTCTATCTCTCTGTTCTATCCTTTTACTACTTTTAATTATATATTACTGCACTAAAAATTGATTGACATAGGTCTCAAACTTAAGATATTACAAATGAAATATACACGTCTATACTACTGCACAATAGTCAAAAGACGAGACGCTGAATATGATATATTTTTATAGCTAATTTCGTATCTATCTATTACGTATTTTTATGATGAAACTTACCGTTTTGCTGAAAATCGCGAAAAATACATTTTTTGATGTTTAACTTGAATAAAAAAAAATCCACACAGGAGTAAGATGGGGAACTTTATTTTATGTATAGTTATATTTTGAACTATTTCACCAATTTTCAGCTTGTTGTAAATTTATGTAGTTTCATTATGTAGCTTTATTTTTTGGTTTAATTTCACCGGACTAAAATCAAAACTTGTCAAATGTATTTAGAAATGTCAACTTTTGCTATCTTATTTAAACATATTACTGTTGTCTGCCATGAGTAAATCACAAGTTAAGAGGCATTGGAAAATGTGCAGGTACAATGCAACCGACAGAAGAGTCTTAGAAAGCTTTTTCACTTTGCCTGCCCCTTTCTCTCTTTATTAAGAGAAAAAAATTAATATCAGCCAAGCGTAATATGGTGTATGTGAATAATATGAATGAGGTTAAAACTTATCTATATATATAAAGGAGAGGAGGGTTTTGCGAGCGACATATCGACTCATCACCATATCTCTGGAACCATAAGGCGTACAGACTTGAAATTTGGCAGAAATATTCCTTTCCTCGAGTAGAGGTCAGCTAAGAACTGCTTTGGCGAAATTCCACCTGCAAGGGGTGTTGCGGGGGCGTTAACAATAATATACATATAAAGGAACAGGGTGAGCCGAAGCTACTGAAGCTAGAATAATGAAATTTGGACCGTAGTTTCATTTCGTGACGTAGGCACTAACTAAGAAAAGATTTTTTGAAGTGCCATCCCTAAGGGGGTGAAATATAACGGTAAAGTCTGTATCGAAATAAAGAAAAATCTTTAGCTACTGTCTTCAAATCAAGCAAAAATACTCTTTAATAAAATTAAATAAACACGTGTTTCAGCGTTTGTCCATTTTCATCCTCTAACGTTTACACCGTTAGGTAGAAAGATGCCAGTTTACTGACTTATCACAGAGCCGACACTACTGAAGCCAGAAACATGAAAATTTGATATTAATTTCTTTGCGTGACGTAGAAACCCACTAAGAAAGGTTTTTTGAAATTCAACCCCTAGGGCGTAAACTGCAATAACAAAGTTTGTATAAAGAAAAAAAAATCTGCATCGATTTTCTTCAAATTCGCCAAAAATACTCTTTAGTAAAAATAAATAAGCACGTATTTCAGCATTTTTTAATTTTCACCCTCTAAGGGTGTAAATAGGAATAAAAATGTTGGTTCTCTGATTTATAAACACCGATCTGCAAATGCTGAAGCTAGAAACATACAATTTGGAAGGTAATTTTGTTTTGTATCGTAGTGACCTACTAAGAAAGGATTTTTTTGAAATTTAACCCCTGAGGGGCAAACCGAAGCAGCAGAATTTGTATGGCGAGAAAACAAATCTTCATCGATTTTCTTCATATTTTGTATAAATACTTTTCAGTAAAACCAGCTTTCTGAGGGTGTTTGTGTGTGGAGGGTTTTGGTGGTGCCCTTGGTATCACCAAGCCTCAATGCACGCATTCACACTCCCTCCACTTTCTTCACGGTAGGCAGCGACCCTGTAAAGGTCCATGAGCGGCAGCAACACTTACCATCAGGTGTACTGTTTGCTCGTTTGCCACCGTTAGCAATAAAAAAAAAAAATAATAAGAAGACATGTGTTCCAGTATTTCTTAATTTTCACCCTCTAAGGGTGTAAATAAGTATAAAGAAATTGGTTGACTAACTCATCAACGCCGAGCTGAAACTATTGTAGCTTGAAAGTAGAAATTTGAACCGTAGTTTTATTTTGTGACATAGGGACGCATTAAGTGAGGATTTTTTGGAATTCAACCCCTAGAATAAACAGCATTTGTCAATTTACCTTTTAAGGAAACTAGGCGGGTAAAGTAACTGAAACCGAAGCAAAGCGAAGGCGGGTTGCTAGTTATTAATATAACTGATATTTAAAATTTTGGCTTATTGTAATACATTAAATCTCTGTATGGATATATGTAGGATATTGAGGCATATAGTAAGAACTGTTACTCTAATATTAATTGAGGAGAGTACTAGTGATATTATGTGTTCAGTGTATGCCTTTCAAAATTTTATTGTGAATTCTTAGTATTTATAGAGTATTATAGTAGACTAAAAGACACGGCTATTGGCGGTGGCTATATCAATAATACAAATAATAATAATAAGCCAAAGTTCAAGACGATAAAGGTATTGAAGGCAGACGACAGTTTTTCAATCAATAGTTTTTAGTTTAGCCAGTCCATCAAACCTCCAACCCCATAAACAGTTATTAGATACAATCATCACACAAGTTTTACACCTACCGTTGGCAGTCCACGTGTGTTATGTGCAGACGTGGAGTGTCATCGGTAGATGTCCCATCCCATTTTTACATTAAATTTCTCCAAAGGCCTCTGCGTGTTGGATCCATATCCCCATGTAAGCCTTTCAAAGGACCGGGTATCTTCCCTTTTTGGGAGATAGCCGTGAATCGGAGATACATAATAATAATAATGTGATGTGTAGTATTATTATTTTGTTGTTCGTTCAAATAAAGCGGCAACTACCGGGTTCAATTGTGAATCTAAACCATCCTCGAATCCCCTTGAACACACAAAATAAAATTCGTCAACATCGGTCCAGCCGTTTAGGAGGAGTTCAGTGACATACATACGTACACTAGAAATTTATATATAAGACTAGCTGACCCAACAGACGTTTTGTTCAAATCTGTAAAAAAATATAAAATTGAATTCATTTTGAAATCCACAGCGCCACCTACCGGTTCCAATTATTAATCTACACCGAATGGTTTAAATGTTCCGAATGCCTATTCCTATAGATCTGAGAATTTATATCCATCAGAATGGCCACAAAAATTATCAAAATTAGTCCAGCTGTTTAGGAGTTCAATTATAAACACACGAACAGAAGATTTATATATATAACGATAGAAAAGTTTATATAGTCGGAAAAATTTTCTTATATTTTCTAATTTTCTGCGCAACTTTCTCGTTTCTTTTACTTCGCAATGGCTTTTTTAAATATTAGAAAACTTAAAAAAAAAGATAAACGAAATTGGTAAAGTCGTTCTCAAGTTATGTTATTGTCCTGCCCGAACAGCGCCACCTACCGGGTCCAATTGTGAATCTAAACCATCCTCGAATCCCCTTGAACACATACAAAAAATTCCGTCAACATCGGTCCAGCCGTTTAGGAGGAGTTCAGTGACATACACACGTACGCTAGAAATTTATATATAAGACTAGCTGACCCTACAGACGTTGTTCTGTTTAAATCTGTAAAAAATTCGAAAATTGAATTCTCCTTGAAATCGATCGCAGCGCCACCTGCCGGTTCCAATTATTAATCTAAACCGAATGGTTTGAATGTTCCGAATGGCTATTCCGATGGATATGAGAATTCATATCAATCGGAATGGCCACAAAAATCATCAAAATTGGTCCAGCCGTTTAGGGGTTCAATTACAAACACACGAACAGAAGATTTATATATTTATAAAGATAGAAAAGTTTGTATAGTCGAAAAAAGGTTACATTAGAAAAATATATTAAACTTTAAGTTTTCTTAAATTTTCTAATTTTCTGCGCAACTTTCTTATTTTTTTTCTGTAAAGACCTTTTTTAAAATATTAGAAACCTTTAAAAAAAAGATGGTCGTAATCGGTAAAGTCGTTCTCAAGTTATGTTATTGTACTGCCCGAACAGTGCCCCCTACCGGGTCCAATTGTGAATCTAGACAATATCGGCTCAGGATAGGAGTTCAGTGCGTTCATACACACGTACACAAGTAATTTATATATAAAAATATAACAATGTTTAGATATAACAATTTTTTTATGGGTGTGCTATGGTAAGCGCACACGCGGTCCATTCCGTCCGGGGCTACGAAAGGATAAAGGATACATACGTACACAAGAAATTTATATATAAAGATCTTAAAATGGATAATTTTATCTGTAATTACAGCACAATCAGAATGTATTTTACACATTTTGAAACAGAATAATAGTCTTTCCGTATTGGTATAGTATTCTGTACGTATTAGTAATACTTTCCGTATGGTGACAGAGTACAAATACTATTCACCCATACCGTTTATGGCTGGTGGATGTCGTAAAAGATGATTAAGGGATTATAATGGGCAGATAGCATCTATGCAAGAGCAGGAAATATCGAAATAAAACTCTACACCAATACGTTTGACCAGCGTGGTATAGTAGGTCAATTTCCTTCTCATTACGGAGGAGGCTCGAACTCAGTAATGGGACGTCTATCAGCTATGATGATGATAATATTAGCATGTATGTAAATTAAAAGCTTAGGACCGTTATTATTATTGTAAACCTATATTTCTTCTTCCTTTTTTGGGGAACGTATTTATTCTTTTAATCACCTTCCTTTTCTTTTGTTTTGCTGACCAACGCCATAATGATGCTCAACAGTGTCAGGAACTGGGACGCGGTCGCCGCCTTCTGCGGATAGTTGTCTCGCAGAAGAGGGTGGCGGAATTCCTGTACCATGACAGACTCTGCCGCCGGCGCGTTGGGCGGTGCGAGTACCTGCGTCTGATGCCGCCCTAGCCGAGGCCGCGGGTGGACACGCCAGGGATTAGTCCGCCATCCACAGAGAGGTCAACCGCGTGAGGGCGATGCTCCGGCAACATTATCTTGTTACCAGGGCGTTGAATGGCAGGATACCCGAAAGGGTAACCCGCCGGGCCGGCTACGGAAGTCAAGGAATCGGTGACAGTGGTCGGCCCACTTTGGGGAAGGAATACCGTAGGTTATGGGGTCGCACGCTGCCCATCCGTCGCCTCAAGCGACTGGGCGGGATGTGATTGAAATATTTTGTACGTTAAAAAAAGTTTTTACAATTTATAAATCACAATCTGTTGGAAATGCTAAAAGAACTTTGTAATCCATGCAAAAAGAGCGTAGCGTTACGTTCGCAAAAATTTGTTGTCGCATAATTTGGATAATGTAGATAAGAATATTGTTACCGGATATTTATATGAATTTTTGCATGTTTTAATGCGACACATCACAATAGAATGGACTTTGGAGCCGGAACGCCCTGGTGGCACCCAATGCTTCAACTATACTACTATAAAATAGAAATATTAAAAATTTATTGAATAAAAGCTAATGAAAAAATCAAATACCATATGTGATTTAAAATTCGAACACAGAATAGGCAATCTCATCTATATTTTATATATTTTTTTTTGTAAACAAATACTATTTATCAAAACGACGTTAGATTTGTTCTCCCACAAACGCGATCGTCATCAAAATATACGAGTATTGCTGGAATATTCTACAAACAAATTACAGTAATATCCCACATTTGTAAGAGAGATTTACACCGTACTGGCATAAATCGATCGATGACTATCGCTACGGTCAACATCAGCCAATAATTTAGTTTCTTATCTGTAAGACCGATCCGCTGACTCAAATTTGGTCCTATTCCTGTATGTTTTTGTGATAGTTCTAGATATAAAATTGGAAAAGGATCTTGGGCTTTTTTACAATGCTAATGAAAATTCTAGTAATAGTAATTGAACATGAATATTTAATATATAAGCGATTTACATCGACCTGAGCGAACCCCATTTGATGTCGTCTGATCAACAGTTCCCAAGGAAGGTTAAGTGTTAAATTCACAATTTTCCAAATTCATCATCAAGTTATAACTTATATATTTTATGATCGTACATTCTGCTTATACTCTAATTTTCTATAGTGCCTCCAATTTAGTCATTATACAGTCATTATAAAACCAATTGTGTTTTTTTATTCGAATGGTTGTTACTTTTTCTCGTAACTTCGATTTGCTTCAAATTTTCAGATAAGTTGCTTTGTTATGTCCTTGAAAAGTTCTGAATTTTAAACTGTTTATCGAATATAGAGCTGACATATACATTTTTTAACATCTTGAAAATTGCATTAAATTCAACAAGGTATTAATAACGAGGATCTTTTATTTTATTACCTTAGGTGTGAAATATTATTTAGGTTTCAAATAGGTATTTTAGTTTTCCTTTTTATAATACAGGGTGAGATATTATAGATCTCGTTTCAGTTCAAGAAGCGAGCCACCGAAATCAAGTAACGATATTAAGAATTGCTATCGATGGTCGCTTAGCAAATAATAGATTACATATCCATAATCCTTGAAGTCTTAGACATCTATAAAATTATTGTCAGCCAAATTATAATTAGTGTACCGACTTATCCAAAAATGAGAATTGATGAATAAACAAATATTTAGCAATTCTCATTTAAAACGGTAAGGTCTTCAACCAAATAAAATCTTTAAATATTATCATGGTCTAGTGTCACAGAAGATGCTTGCGATACTTTTGTATGCAATTAATAAATATTATTAGCTAAGCTTTTAGATTTTACGATATTTGTATTTTTGATTACATTATACACATCTTTCAATGGATGAGCTAGATTATTGTTAAATAAGTATCTTTTGAAAGAAACAATTACTCCGTATTAGTTAATGTAAGTCATTCGGATATATATATACAGCGACCACAATCAGCATTTGCCATCTGACCTCGGTAATCCAAAGGGATAATGATATTCTAGCATTACTCAATTTAGTGCGGGTAATGAATGCCCATATCGGCTACCTTACGTAGATTTTCGTTACAGCCGTCACAGACAGTTTAACGGTGTACTGCGTGACTAAGATTTAGAAAGAAAAGATATCGCAAATCTTTGACAGTATTTTCTCATATGGGCTATCTTCTGATGTTTTCTTTCGTCGTGGCAGTAGAAGATGGATTCCTTTATTTACTTATTATTTATTAAAATAAAATATATTGACTATTATTTTATTAACGTGAATAATCACCTCTTTAATTAACATGCTTTTATTAGTTTCACCTATAAGATACAGGTTTCTTTGTATTTAACTGACTCTTTTGAACTAGACTTTTACCATTTAAACGGTCAGATTTCGGTTAGATTTATCAAGAACCGATAACAATACAATAAATTAAATAGTTTTCTCATTATTCTTAGAGGATTTGATTACTATGGTCTAAAATCACCTTGCCCAATTTGTCCTGGGCAAAGAATGGCCGGCCTACTTCGCCAACTTGTTCCGCAGCGTTGCCATGACAGGGCCCTAGGTCGGACGGTCACGGAGACCCCAACCAACTGGTGCGCCGTATAGGACAATGGACCGAACTATTCCCGCGTACAGCCACCGGCAGGCAACGTGGCGTCCGCTTACATCCGGCATAAGCCATGAAAGGGCGGACACTATGCCGAAAAGCCGCGGAGCAAGTTGGCGAAAGTGCTCCTACTATGACTTGTCAACCAGACCCCAGACATTTAATTTAGGCCCGAATGCTGATGGGGACTGAATTAACGATGATCAAGACGCCAGTGGGTGGACCATTGCAAATAAAAGGGACTGTAGCTTATTAAGGCCAGCTAAGCCCTAGCGTCTCGATTCACCCGATAATCTCCCCTCGGTACCGAGAGTTGCCAGGCATGCCGACTATTTTAGTGTCCCACTCTGGGCTGTAGCGAACGTGTCGTTGGCGTAGCAAATTACGCCCAGCCCGGAAGGGTGATTACCATGCGACGTCCAATCGTAGCCGAAATGCGACAGAGTCAGCCCTAAGAGTTACCGCTGTGAAACACCGTACGACAAGGACTTCGCACAACGTCCCCTGTTCAGTCCACCTAGGACGCTGTGGCCTTTTGAATGATCTGCCCCTATCCGCCTTAGGTATAAGGGTATCTTGTGATATCGCAACGCCTCCCCGATGCAGCTGAATGGCAGACTATTAAATCCATTGGTGATGTCCATAGGTCTCTTCACTGGGCACCACAACTGGGCGTCCTACAAATCGGAGCCGGCCCCGCCCAGGTGTTGCCGATGCGGGCAGCGCGGTGACACATACGTGGCGGTTTTTTAAATTTAAATAGCTATCACAAAGCAGTAGTACTGTTTTCCAAAAAATAATACAAAATGTTGTTTAAAAAACCAGATTTTCGGCGAACGTATCCTACGTTTTTAGTCTAATTTATGTTTTTTTTTATTGCAAACGATGACAAACGAGCATACAGTATACCTAATGGTAAGTGTTGCTGCTGCTCTTGGACCTTTGCAAAGCCACTGCCTACCGCGAAGAAAGAGAAGGTAGTGTGAATGCGTGCAATGAGGTTCGGCCTTTAGTAAGGCATCACTAGAACCCACCACACGCAAACACCCTCAGAAAGTTGGGCTTCCGGCCACTCTCCCCGAACCCCTCTTACCGAACGAAGCGTAAACAATTCAAGGATTAATGAAAAATCAAAAAGTTTGTTTCCTAGGATAGTGACGTAATATTATCATCAACTCCATATTTTGATATTCACGGTGGCTACAAATAAACATCAAATCATTATGTGCTGAAATTGACGTAATGTGGTAACCGCTGTCGGACGCTTAAATGCTGATACTATATTATACACCTAGTTATTTGGGTAAGTTTTATACAATATATAAAAGTATTAATTTAAAATATAAGATAAGAAATTGTGTATACAAAAGAATCTTCTTTAAAATTTAATTTTTTAACTAACAAAGATTTTTAGAACATTTATAGAAAATAAGACATGTAACATAGATGCACTTTGCTTTTTAAAAATTAGATGTGCATTAGTTTTGTTAATGAATATTATCTAAATTAGAAAAATTTCATTTAAAAATTGCAAGTAACGTATATATTGCTTAAATATACTTTTTATATTATTAAAAATATTAAAATATTTATAATACACTGATAATGCGTAATGTATTCTCAGTCTATATACCTACATATTGGACACGGATCTTTCCACATACTACGTCACTACGTCTACTACGGACGGATGGACTACTACGTCATATAGACCACAAGGGTTTGCGTAAGATTGGTTTCAAATTTTCTTTGTCTCGCAATGATACTACATACTTACAGCAATTAATTAATCTATTCTTATAATATCCACAAGAAAGAAATAAAATGGTGTCTTCAAGCTATAAATTGACAAAGATAAGTTTTATTAAATGCAAAATATAACTTTAAATAATGAGAAGCCGACAACACTAACTATTTTCCTTTTAGAAATGCTTAAAATATAGCCGTTGCTTAGTACAATAAAACAGTGTATAATAATTTTCAAAGATATAATGGCATAAATTCAAATACTCATAAAGCAGCTAGTGTTGGAATTATTTACAGTGAATGAAAATAAATTACAACTAAATACTAGTACACATTAAAATTTAATTAACCCGCTTTATCGTGACGTCATAATGGCACTTAACGCCATCATATTTTTGTTTAAGAATTATGTTTATTGCTTAAAAATAATGGGATAATCGAATAGTTCTGTTTCGTACTTATGGGTCAGCTAAGGTGTAACAAAACTAAACTTATTATCTATTAAACATGCTACTGTACTTTACAATGTCCTTTTTTTTCGCTTATACTATGAAGTCTGATGTCAAGATGTTACTGAAATAAACGCAGCGGCATTGGTAGGCTATTACAGATTGTAACCCGGTATGTTTCTCAACCCGGGCGGGCCCGGTTGTATTCATCGCCAACATCGGGCCCGGCGGACCCGGCCGAGTTGTATTAGCGAGCAAACCTTTAAGTATTTTCTATATATGAATGAAAAAAAAACAATGATTTAAGGTTAATATTTATTTCAAACTAGCTTATGAACAGTTATCAAAATAATCAGTCTCACTCAATTCTCAAAATCACACTTAATACATAATTGATTACTTTTACTTATGGACGGAAAAGTAACATTAGTTATTAGTAATTATTCATTTTTATAAGTTTTAATAAGCAGGGCTTTCTCTTTACTCTTTAGAGTGTCTATTTGAAAACATAATATTAAAATAAGAAAGTATTTTTTTTTTTGGGGTGGGCTGCGGTCGGCGCGCTCCTCGCACCACTTCGTCCGGGGCGACAGAGGGCGTAAGCACGCAACACCCGAAACCCACCCGAAAACCACGTCGCCTTCGTCGTTGGGCCGACCACGGGAGCAGGGTTACTTGTCGTCAGTGGTCAGCCCGACGGAATACCCCCTACGTGGGGTACCCTCCCATCGACCGACGTCCCCCCCTCGGGAAGACGTCGGTCTTTCCTCACGCAGTCGGCTTCTCGGCGGGTGACGGACTAATCCCCGGTCACGTCACCCGCGGCCTCGGCTAAAATAAGAAAGTAATAACGCAGCTTAAAATACTAAACGTGTCATAACAACTTAGATTAGATAGATAGATAAAGCTCAGCTTTGGTATAAACAAAACAAATTCATATCTGCTAAAAGTAAAGTATTATATTTTTTCTTAAACTTTGGTAATAAAGACTAGTGTGAGTTTTACTATTACTAATTGAGCAAATATCGAAATCTTATGGACTAGGCTGTTTTGTAACTGTAAACAACCAAACTTGTATAGTCTTAACTAACAAAATGTAACATAAAATTGGTTACGTTACGTAGGCTTTATAGGCTTAATATACTTATATTGAACAAAATAAAAAATATATTCTAACCTGCATAAGGCAAAACAATTATTTTTCAGTCTGAAGGAATGATCTTAAAAAGCTGGCTATTCTTACCGGGTCCGGTGACCGGGCCTGGCAAGTATGGCCGGGCCCGGTGAATGCCTAAAAGGGCACCAGGCCCGGGCGAGCCCGACGCGGCCGGGCCCGGTTTGCAATCTCTGTGGTCTATGCAATGGGCAAAGAGGGATCTACGGCGGTTAATGGGCCCACGCCGCCGTTTCGTCATCCTGGTCGGCTAAGCGGTGTACCACTGGCCCATGGACATCACGAAAAAATGGATAAATATTATGACTATGTACGTCCATTTATTATTAAATTGTGCTGAATGATATGTATATTAATATTTTATGGATTTTTAAACATTCATTGAGCGTCAATATATTTTAATATTAATTACTGATACTATTTCCTTCTTGTGTGGACCCCTTCTTTTTATAAATTAAGTCGTAAATATCAGCTATGATATCATCAGGAGAATGAGTAGCAGCACTCGTCTAGAAAATTTATAACCCCAAATGTGATTGCCAGTCAGCCTGCTAAGTAAGTCTATTGCCTTCTTTTGCGCACAGATTTATACTTTATTTTCACTGTTGAGAAATTTACGACAGCAAAACTAATTATACCACAACAAATATTAACTTGAGATTGTACGATCGGCAGCCAATTATGACATTGAACAGAGAAAGCTTTTACGTGAATTCACTAATAGCTAAGGTGGTTCTTAGCTATGTTTGGTTAATATCGGTCCAGCAGTGTAAGAACAGCAGTTCTTTTCCAAAATAATGTAATGGCGTATGATTATTCGATTAAGTGCTTCACGCGTGCCAGTATAATCGTTAAATGACAATTAATTGACAATTCCTGTTGAAAAGAACGTAATACATTTCTTTTTATATTTTAGTTCGTGACGGGCGTTTTGAAAATTTTCAATTTTACTTATAAAAGAAAATGTATAAATATCAGAAGCCCCAAAAGTATTATTTGTTGCAAAAACTATTCAAATTATTGTAGATATTTTTTAGATCTTTTTAGGACTGTTAAGAAAATCAATTTTTCTTCTTGGTCCATACGTATCTCAGTCATGCAAGGTTCTTCTAGAATGACAGTAGTGCCCTATACCACGCTAGGTAGACTGGAATAAAAATGGTTTGTTTCTTAATTTCTGTTGCTCTCTTTACATTGCTTAGTCGTCTTGTACGGTACTTATGTAGGATATAAAAGCTATCATAATAATAATAAGTTTTACGTAATAAACGATTTCAAAACGTTCCTTCTTCCGTAGTTCTTATCCAAATAATTAATAGTGAATATTTTAGGAATTTCCAAAGTTTTGGTCAGTTTACATGATAGCTTTGTAATCACTTTGCTAATAACATTTGTATTAGTAATTTATATGTAGGTTGTAGGTTAGGCATTTGAAAAGATATAAGTTGTGATTTTCTGATGAAAAGTGACAAAATTTATTATCTAAGCACCCTTGTATATGAGTGTATTGATATCCTATTCCGATTATAAAGCAAATAGAAACGTAATGGTAATCATTATTATAATCTTATTAATAAAAATCCAACGATTTTATTAATCTAAATTTAATGATAATAAAAACTTAAGGTTCATTTATATATTCGAGTTCCTTTTTATTGTTACTGCAGTGTCTATAGTGCAAGATAAGCGCTAAGACAACTTTAAACGAATGACAAAAAATATATGTAAAAATAAAAATTTAAGTTTTTAATTCGTTCGTTTGTGATAATCAAGACTATTAATTTACAATATTAAATGAAGATATTTAAAATATTAAATATACAAAAACTAAACAATTAAAAATAATGATTTACAGAATAGAAACATTTTCATACGAAATATTTGATACGGTTTTATAAATGTAGTTATTAAAATATACTACGACTTAGGTAATTACTATGTATTTTATCTCCCCCTAGATTTTCGAGCAATTTCTTCATCATATCCGTAATCATATTAGAATGTTGAGCGATTACGTTTCATTTTAACCGTAAAGCTTTTTAAAGATTTCTCTTATAAGCTGATATAAGGTTTCTTTTTTTAATTTTTCGTTTCAAAATAAATGAAAAAAATATAATGCCAATAGAAAATAGATAAATATTTATATATTATTTTATTTGCAAATTATCAAGTTTATGACTCATTTGAGTTTAAATTGGATGTGTTAATAAATCCATAAGATTGATTTCAACTTGTTAATACTTTTCGATAAATTATTACGATTAAATGTAGGAACCAGTATTATGATGCATAGGGATAGATTTATGTATAAAAAGGGTCATCATCTATCGTCATCATCTCGGTTTATGTATGTCCGGTATATGTATGTTGGGCTCGGACTTCTTCCATTCTGTCGTCTCATTATACGCTGGTCAGACGTGTTGGCATAGGGTTTAAGTACGAGTTTGCCTTCTCTTGCATCGATGTTATCTACATATTATATCCCTTAGTCGTGTTTTACGACATTCATGGGCAAGAAAGGTATTGTATTCTTACTCCGTTACCACACGGAAAGGTAAATTTTGATTAAAAACCGTATTTTCTGAGCCTCACGGTGTGGTGGCGTTTCCGTGTGGTGCCGGAGTAAGAATACAATACACCACTCCCTATCTTGCCCATGGATGTCATAAAAGACGACTATATATATATATAATATACACATAATATAAACTACCTGCTGCTGTGTTTCCCGAGCGCTATGACATGTCCTTCTTTAAACGAGGTTTAAAAAAAGCTTTTCTTCATGGTAGGCAACGGCCTGGCTGTGCCCCTGGTATTGCAAAGGTCCATGTGCGGCAGCGTCACTTACCATCAGGTGTGCTGCTTGCTCGTTTGCCACCAACGGCAATAAAAAAAAATAATATCTGTGCAAGAGAAGAAAAACTCGAAATGAAACCCTATACCAACATCTCTGAGCAATGAATAGTAGGTCACATTCCCCGACATTGTGGAGGAGGACCGAGCCCAACAATGGGACGTGTGTGAGCTGCGATGATGATGATGATGATTACGGTATGATATGTTATTATATGGTAGGTAAAACATAAATTAAAACATGACTTAAGCTTTTGTTTTAAAAAAAATATAAATGCCAGTTCCTTTAACATTTATCACTATTAAGTAAAATATTTTTATGATATATACAAAACTAAAATTGAAAAAAGACATTCAAAACCTCTCTTTTTTATCAATGGTGTTTCCTAATGTTTCCTAAGTTCATAATATATGTAAATATAATAATAACAACTAAACTATTTTTGTTCCTTTACATTCATTTTGGAGTGTAAAAGTATTCCATAATTCAAAATGAATTGAATTCATAACATTTTTTTACTTACCATTACGTTAGCTAATTTATTTATTTATATTTCCAAGTACATAGATACAATACGGCTCGGCTCATTATACAAACATAAAAACAAAAAAGCGCTAATTAATAAGACATTAATTAAACAAGAATGTTTTGAGATTCAGTATTTAAACAAAATAACACCTAGCTTATATTCTTGGAAATAAAACTTGTAAAAAAGGTTGTCCAGCGGTAAAAAAATTTAAATAACTGATTAGAGTACAACCTAAAAGGTTTCTTATCTGAAAAAGAAATATTAGTTTTATCGGTGTATACGTATTACGTTCCCTTTAAAATAAAACATAATATCTACTATAGTTGTCTATAATGTTAACAATCCACAACAATATAATATTTACCTGATAAAAGCTCACTATGAATGAATTATAACATGAACTTAAATGGAACACAAACACGTCACTGCCTTAGTCACAATACACTAAGTCGATGTCATTTATTTGTCGGTCTCGGCCCGATTGTAAAAGCAAGAGAGCCGTAGAAGCTTTTCACACGTCTAACGCTCTACGAAGTCGCGGCGGCACTGGCTACGCCTCTACGCGGGCGCGCTTCAAACTTCGTACAATTCGTATTATTGCTTGTAGCACGGATTCTACAATCAATAGGTTTAGACTATATTTTCATAAAAAAACAAAAAAAAATAAAAAGATAGATTTATTATTTAATTTATTTTTGGTGACAATATTTTCAGAATGAAAATATAATATAAATAGTTAATACGATAGTTTTTTTTTATTTATATATTTTAAGAAATATAACACACTCCACTACGTTTTGCTCTGAAAGACATTTTAAAGGTCATAATAACTTTCCGGCATAATGCGAGATCAGCAGATTTTGTTTGCAGTAGTTTTACTTATAAAACTATGACCATGCCAATGTATAACTTAACTTCAACCATCAAATTTTAAAAATCACAATCATACATTAAACTAACATTTAATTAGAAGAGTGCTTACTACAAAAGTTAGTGAGGCTTAAATTGAGATTTGCAGTTTCAAGTATTTTTCATACAAACTGTCTCAGTTAAGGCGCTTAATTTTGTGAATAACTTCATTTGCGCATCTGCTGCCTGCTTCTGATTTATAAATTTACTAGCTGACCCGACAGACGTTGTCATATCTTACTTACTATGAATACGAATTGGTATAATTAATTTAAAAATATCCAATAGCAACAATTAAGTATTAAATCTAATAAATTGCCACGTTATAATTAAATGCAACTCGATAAGAGTTAAAAGCAACATTTCCATGCTGTTGATTACAATTCCATCGATTCTATTTAACTTCATACCGCGTTTGATTTGCTTTTGTATGTCTTTAACTTTAATGCTGCATTGCGAGTTCTGGGTATTATGTTTGTACGTTTGATTGTTGGCATTTATAAAACAATTACTAAAATTAAAAAAACATTCTATTATATTTTTTTTTTATATCAAATCAATGAAAACAGTCTATTAAAAATCGAAATCTCTATATTAAATTAAAGTTTAAATATAAGCGTGATAGATAAACATTTCTCAACAACTTACTCTATCATTGAAATGAAATCGCACAATATGATAAATTAACTATATATCAACTGATCCACCTATGTTAAACGATATTTGCAGCGCGTATTCTGTCAATAGCTGACATTTATTTCAAACGACTGATCGTTACGTAAAACAACTAAAGCCTCCTACACATGTTGGCCGAGCCTAGGCCAACGCGAGCGTCGGCAAATAGGTACAAAGCAAGTGCTAGTGTCCACACGTTGGACAAGTGCGTCGAACGCCAACGCGAGCGGCCAACGTAGACGAGTATTTGTAAAGTTGAACACACGTTGGCCGCGGTCAGTGTTCATTGTGCATTGAAACACTATGGACGTTGACATTGACGTCACTGCAGCTTCGGCTACTTATTTAATGAGCGTATATAACTATTATCTCAGTGTATACCACATTAAAGTGGCAAAAAAAGAAGGTAGTTGATACTGACTATTCACAGAAATTGAACAATGTAAGATATATCCGTGTGGGGACAGAGTAAGAATACAATAATTTCACCACTCCCTATCATGCCCGTGGATGTCGTAAAATACGACTCAGGGATATAATACATAATACGCATATAACATCTATGCAAGAGAAGGAAAACTCGAAATAAAATCCTATACCAACCTGTCTGACTAGCATGGATTAGTAAGGTCAGTTTCCCTCCTATTGTGGGGAGGCTCGAGCCCAACAGTGGGACGTATATGAGCTGAAATAATGATGAATGATGAAGATACTTTTGATACTATAGATAACATATAGGGTGACTGGGATCTAATTATTTACGTCGCATATCTAGAAGTAGTGGTGTAAATTTGAAAATGTCATCATTTGTGTTGAGCAACATTATCACATTAAACGCGTCTAACAGCAATGGATGTCAACCGTGTAATGGCGAGCAGGCCAACGTGTGGACGGTATTGGTCAAGCGGAGACGAGCGCCTTTGATTTATGCACAAAAATCGACACCAAGGAGAAGTGAGGCAAGTGATCACGAGCGACGGCGAGTGATGACAAATCAGCTGTCCACACGTTGGCGCTTGTATTCATTCAGCCAACTAGGTGGGTGATAGCGAGCGTTGGCCAACCAAGGCAAATCGGATGCACACACGTTGGCGTTGGCCATCGCTTGCCTACGCTCGGCCAACATGTGTACGGGGCATAAATTTAATACTGTTGCAAGGTTTTCTTAAATTTCCTAATTTTCAACGTTTTTAACTATCTTATTTTCTCTTTCATGAGAATCTTCTCCTGACAATAATTAACATAATTAATGGAAACTTATGGATGGAAATTAATGAATGAGCATGGGAAATATAGATTCATTTATATAAATGTGACGCCGTGCTGCATCACTTCAACACTTCGGATGGCTACTTTTAAACTATATTCAATAATTAACGTTAACACAATTTTCTATTATAACTAATGATTACGTACGGTGACGGATAAGTTAAGAGCTAGGGCAATGCGGTGAATTTGATACAACCCGGCAGCAATAACGACCGATCGCTCTCGAGTCTCGTTCCCAACTCCGTATTCAACGGAACGCTCTCAACAACGAAAGCTCGGTAATATTTCAAACGTTAACGGTCAAACGATAAACATCAAAAATCATTGCCAGCGTTGTATCGAACACTGGGTGTGTTCGATAGTAGTAGTATAATACTTGACGTTTCCGTAATCGATTGATTCTTAAAAACTATTAAGATAACTATATCTTAATAGTTGGCACTAGCCAAAGGTAGTGACGCTGCGACATATATACATATATATGTCGCGGAGCGTGATATTTAAAGGAAGAAGATAATGGAATGTCAAGCAAATTAGTTTGTTATTATTTTCGTTATCCGTATAGTTTATTAATTTTGAATTTTGCTTGATTGGTGTGTGTGTGTGGTGTGTTTTTGGTTGTGACACGGTAGAGGGTAGTTTACAAATAATCAATGACAGTTAGTCGACTTGAAAGGTGAGACATTCTTACGATTCATTATTCGGTGAACAGTCGTAAAAGTCGGTCATAACCAACCTCACTACATTCCATGGGATTATTCTGTACAGTGTTAGTCCTGAAATACTGTTTCGTTAGTGATTTGAAAATCAAAGTTAAGTTTGTTAATAATGATAACTTAACGGTGAGCTTACTCATGATGTCATTACTGTGACTGGTGTAAGTCAAATCTCTTGTGAAAAGCTTTTTTAATATTTTAGCTTGTGTGAAAATTGACGACTTTGAATATTGTGTCATGTTTTACCTAATGAGGTACTTCAGCACGATATAATGATTGGGCGTGAAAAAAATTCTGATATGCTATTAGCCCTTAATTGTACTGCGAACAAAGTTACCAAATGCAGTCTTTTGGAACTTTCAAAGTTAAAGTTTCACGTCCTATTGATTTAATGTTTTCTGATGAGCCTAAAATTAACATTCAATTTTACGTATCGCTTTTTCGTTTTGTCACAGCTGGTTAAGTTACGTTTTTGTATTAGCTATCGCTGGTTAAGCGATGGTGATTTGGCATCGCAGGTTAAGCGGTTACGCGATGGTGATTTAGTATAGCTGGTTTGGCGGTGGTAATTTAGCATCGCTGGTTAAGCGGTGGTGAATTAGTATCGCTGGTTGGGCGGTGGTGAATTAGTATTGCTGGTAAATTAGTATCACCCGTTAAGCGGTTACGCCATTGTGATTTAGTATCGCTGGTTAGGCGGTGGTGAATTAGCATCGCTGGTTAGTAATGCTGGTTAAGCATTATTGTGCTACTGGTTAAGTGAGAGCTTATGTGGCGCTGGCTAAGCGCTATGGTGATGTTTACGCATAGTAAAAAAGTACTGATTAAGTACGGGATGTGTTTTACTGCTGGTTAAGCAGTAAGAGCACTGGTTTCTTTGTGTAGCGCTGGTTAAATGCTACGGTGATGTTTACCCATAGTAGAAAAGTATAATATAAAATATAATATAAGAAAGAAAAGTATAATCTATATATATAAAAGAAAGTCGTGTTAGTTACACTATTTATAACTCAAGAACGGCTGTACCGATTTGGCTGAAAATGGGTAGGGAGGTAGCTTAAAACCAGGAGACGGATATAGGATACCTTTTATCCCGTTTAATAACATTCCTGTGTGACGTAACATAAAATGTCAAAGAGAATAAGTATCCCGTTCGATCGCGTTCAAATGTCGAAATGTTCGAAATGTCAAAGAGAATACAAGTCACCCTGAAACGTAGTATCGTAGTTTAACAAAAACACATTTGATATGTAATAACAAAACGCAAATGACAGCTAAACGTAATTTTGTCTATAGTGAAGCATGGTTGAAAATTTGATAATTATAATTTTGTCAGAAATCAGTAATCAGTAATTTGTATTCTCTTTGGATCATCATTACCAATGCCGCGACCAAGACAATCGAATCTTTCCCTAGAAAGCCGTAATGGTTCTTCCATTAGAAACTAAATGTTCGAAAATTTAGAAAATATATTTAGGAAAAATTATGGCGGTACGAAGTCCCAACTATATGATAGGCCAACTATATGATATAAAATATTCTTGCAACAGTATTTTAATTGATTTTTTTGTAGTGGGCTATGGTCAAGGCACACACCGTCCGCTTCGTCCGGGGTGACGATAGAGCGGCGCGCGGCCCCATAATTAATCGGCCGACCACCAGTACTGAGTTCCTTGTCCCCCATAGCCAGCCCAGCTATCAGTTGATGCCTGCGACGTTGTTCGCAAGGAATTCAGTTTCATTACAAGCCCCCGTTTGATAATTATCTTTAAATGACAAAAATTTGTTCACTGATCTTAGTCTAAATGAAACAAAGCAACCCGCCCTCACTTCGCTTCGGTTTCTGTCGCCTTATAGCCGTAGTTCCCGTTCCCGTGGGAATACTTGGATAAAATATAGCCTAGTTTACGCCCTGATATTATAGCTTTCCATTGGTGAAAGAATTTTTGAAATCGGTCCAGCCGTTTTGAAGATTACCTGGAACAAACAGACAGACAGACAGACAAAAAATTTTTAATTGCTATTTTAGGCATAGGTGTCGTGCAAATAACCGTGTGAGCATGAAAAAAGCCTATTATTTTGACATTACAAACAGACACTCCGATTTTATTTATTGGTATAGATAAAGCGACGTAGTTTCTGCTGATTTATTATTTATTTTAGTGAGTACTAATTCCACCACCTCTTTCTACCACTGTAACTCCTCATACCCAAGATCTCTACTGTGGTCTCCTTAAATGACTTTGAGGTTTGTCCATTAGAAAACCTGAACCTATTTATCTTAGGACCCACTACATATTTTTTTAGAAAAGAAAAATAGGAGGATTTAAATAAAAAAGCCATTTCCCTCCTATACAAAGCAAGAGACGTGACTGGTTAAAGAAACAATAACACACGTATCAAAAGTTGGACGACGATGGTTGGACAGTAAAATTTATAAGTTCTATGGTGTTTCTTTTGTTGTTCGTATACACAAAGTATCTTCTATCTATCTATCTTAACTTAACATACTAAATGTTAACTTTCTAGGACTTCAGGAAGCACCCTATTTCTTAGCGGTGGGCCATAGTCAGCGCACTCGACGCCCTGCTCCGTAGGGGGCGACAGAGGGGCAGTGCGCGGCCTCATGACCCACCCGTAGCACATCGCCTTCATCGATGGGCCAACGGTGCAGAGTTCCTTGTCGTCAATGGTCGGCCCGACGGAATACCCGGTCGCGGGGTACTTTCTCCTCTCGACGTTCCCCCTCGGGGATATCGGTCGCCGTCAGCTTCTCTGCGGAGACGGATTAAATCTCCATCCATTCACCCTCGGCCTCGGCTAGGGTGGTATCAGGGGCAGGTACTCGCGCTTGCCCTGCCCGAGTCGCCGGCGGTGGACCGCACCATCGTAGGGGTGTTCCTCCCGCGCCCGCTCCACGATATCCTTCCTCAAGACGACTGCCTCGCAGAAAACGGCGACCACCTCCCAGTTCCTAATGTTGCCGAGGATCGCCCTAGCGATGGTACACACCTCAATGTGTACTCCTGCGCCGTGTGCTCGTCGCAATCGCAATGGTGACAGGACGATGTTCTCTCCATCCTCACGACCATGTGCAAGTACTTGGCGAAACAACCGTACCGCGTCAAGATCTACACCAGTCGGAAGGAAAGCACCCCGTACCGCCAATCCAACCACTCCATCAGCACCGGCCGGAAGGCCTAGGCGGTCCAGACAACGAACCGGGGCCTCTCCAGCCGGACTGTGCAACGGGCAATAACATAGAACCCTATATCTGGCAAGGTCAATTTCACTTCTATTGTGGTGAGGTCTCAAGCCCAGAAATAGGACGTATATGAGCTGAAATAAGATGATAGTATAACTTAATTTTGAGTGAATAATGTTTCGTTCCAAAGCATCATCTTAAAATAATACCTATAATATTTGGTTGACCGAGCTTCGCTCGGAATATTTTTGTTGTATTTTTGTCGAATTTATTTAGATACTAGCAACCCGCCCTCGCTTCGCTTCGGGTATGGGTTATAATCGTTTTATCCACGTAGTTCCCGTTCCCGTGGGAATACCGGGATAAAATATAGCCTAGTTTACGCCCTGATATTATAGCTTTCCATTGGTGAAAGAATTTTTGAAATCGGTCCAGCCGTTTTGAAGATTACCCAGAACAAACAGACAGACAGACAGACAGACAGACAGAAAGACAAAAATTTTTTAATTGCTATTTTAGGCATAGGTGTCGTGCAAATAACCGTGTGAGCATGAAAAAAGCCTATTATTTTGACATTACAAACAGACACTCCAGTTTTATTTATTGGTATAGATATATTAATAAAAAATAAAGTGATGAAATAATGAAAAAAATATCAAAAATTACAAAAAGAGAATAATAATAACACCGAGATTCGATTCGACGCTGTTTGAATGCCAAAACAATACAAAAAGAAAACTGGACAACTTCCCAACTAAGCTATTGTAACTCTTGAAAACGAGGACGAAATTCGAATTCCTATTCAGAGAATGTCAATAACATTTTATGTCATTGTATTAATTGATTAGCTAAAAACACCGACAAAACAACATTTTCTATAAATATAACCTAGCTAGATCGATATTCTGGCCCCGAAACCTCTAGTATGCCAAATTTCATCAAAATGGTTGGAGCCGTTTTCGAGATCCTGAATAAATATATATATAAGAATTGCTCGTTTAAAGATATAAGATAATAATACCTATATAAAATATTTAATTCAAACTTCAATACACATGAGTACTCACAGTATTACAAATGAAATATTCAGTAATGATGATGATACTTTATAACATTATTCAAATTAATTTATTCAGCAATAGCGAAGTCATGTCACGTCATCGTGGATAAAAAGACGAAGTTGAATAAGCCAAAAAAGCGCCAAGTAATTAACAAAATCGTAATGAAGGATATAAAAATAATTCATGAAATGAAGTAGTTATTTTCACTGCTTAAAATTCATTTGAGCCCCAAAAATAAAGTTGCCAATTCTTACGAAGCAGGAGTAAAAGAAATACAAGTTTAGTCCAAGAATCGAGAACTTGAACGTTTATAACAAATTTAATAAGACGGCTCTTAAAGAAGATTTCTTTAAATATTTCAGTCAAATATGCAAATGACTAAAAAGAAGTTATAATCTTTTTGTGAATAATGAAAATTTAATTAATTTTGAGTTCGATAAGGAAAAATGTGCTTAGATTAGTATATTTTAATTTTGTATTTCAGTAACTACGTTTATATACATTTTAGAATATTGAAATGTGTTTATTTGCACAAATACTCATAATGAACACGAGAAATTGCTATTATCTATAGAATAAGTGTTATATTGCCGTACCAATTATTTAGTTCCAATAATAAACACTTGATGACTTCACTTTTAAATAGTTCTAATTTTGTAAGCTTGGTTCTCAGGTTTTTTCAAATTATTGTTAACTAGCAACCCGCCCTCGCTTCGCTTCGGTTTCAGTCGCTTTACCCGCGTAGTTCCCGTTCCTGTGAGAATACCGGGATAAAATATAGCCTAGTTTACGCCCTGATATTATACCTTTGAATTGGTGAAAGAATTTTTGAAATCGGTCCAGCCGTTTTGCAGATTATTCGGAACAAACAGACAGACAGACAGACCGACAGTCAGACAAAAAATTTTTCAATCTGTATTTTAACCTATGTTACTCGCTGATATTATAGCTTTCCATTGGTGAAAGAATTTTTGAAATCGGTTCGGTGGTTTAAGCGTGAAAGCGTTACAAACAAACAAACAAACAAACAAACATCCTTACTTTCGCATTTATAATATTAGTATGGATATAACTAGAATAGAGTCGGTAGAGTACAATATTGTTACTGATAAATATCAAAATTACGTTGCCCGATCCCATCGCTATTTGGACAGAGCGCAGCACACTCTCTAGATCTGGATGGCCTGGGCAGAGCAATACCGTAAACTCTTCGGAATCATCGGTGGCGAACTGATAGTGCTGACCATTGCTAAGACGATGCCCGACAGCTTCAAGAACTGGGCCGCTATCGCTATGTTCTGTGAGGCAGTCGTTTTGTAGAAAGAAGCGCCTGAACATGTTTGGGAGAAATTCCTCTAACGGACACGCTTATTATTCCGTGTGGTGACGGAGTAAGAAAATAATTCACCATTCTCTATCTTACCAGTGGCTGTCGTAAAAGACGACTAAGGTATATAATATGCATAAAACATCTATGTAAAAAAAAGGAAAATTCGAAATAAAACCCCTCTAACTACCGTAGTGTAGTAGGTCAATTTCCCTCCATTCGTGGAGGAGCCCAGTACTTCATATAGTCGCTACAAAACTACAAAGTTACCAATAATCAAAAACGACAAATCTTATAATCAACTGTCCTATCTGCCAAGTCTGACTTGAAAGGATGGATTTTTCTTAGAAAGATACCTTTACAAAGTTTAATTAGAATAGTTAAATTTTTCTGGATACTAACGTGAATGAATATTGTAAAAGGATATTTTTATTTATAGAGACGACAAAGCTAACTATTTATAAACTGAGCAAGGAAGAAAATGTACAAAAATATAACTGAAATATGTGTATAGTCATATTTATCAAGCCTCATTATTCACTGTCGAGAATTATTTAGAAAGGTTTTACTTAATTACTAAAATCATAAATTGGACGTTAATTACATACCTTCATCACGCAATTTTCTCAATTTTTGACCCCCTCCTATTACATTACAAATATCAAATATAATAAAATTAGCACGCTATCTTTTGCATCCAACGACGCCCAGCAACTTTCTCTAGGTCGTCGGTCCACCTAGTGAGGGCGTCCTATATGAGACGTACATAAGAACCACATTGCCGCGCCGTAAGGGGATCACAGGGGGATTAGTAATTGCAAAAAATGTGTATCTAATGTGTGTAATCTGCTAGTGATGAGAAGGACGGGTATCACCCCGAAGAGCACACATCAGTGTATGTGGGGTTGCGCCGGTTCAGGCCCAGATAAAATATTTAGGTCTGCACCTCGATTCATATTGGAATTTCGGACCACACTTTGTCCAGCTCAGCCCGAGGCTCGTCAAGTCGACCGTGACCTAGAAGCTACACGCTTCTAACACTGTCGGTTCTGGGTCGTCATGGCGGTGTCTCTACGTCGCCATCATGCGGACTATGGCCCCGTATGGTGCCCCTATCTAGCCGGAGTCTCTCACCGCCTACAACAGAGCCCTTCCTTGACGACCACAGAGGGTCATGACTGTGATGGCTCTTAGAGGCTATCGTGCTGAGTCCTGGAATGCGGCGACACTGCTAGCAGGCGACCCGCCTTGACCTTGGAGGCATTGGCAAAAGTATACCGGTTCCGCGCCACAGCTCGAGTCGACGCCGAGGAAGTCTCCAGAAGGCGATTGGGCAGAACTCAGAAAATGGCCCGAAGGGAAGTTATCTGGCAGTGGAGAGAAGATCTAGAGTCCTCCGTAGCAGGGCGGGGGACTGTGGAGGCAGTTGCGCTGCATCTCCACCGCTGACTCAGGAGAAGGCACGGAAAACTTACATTTAGGATGGTGCAGGTGCTTACCGGACCTAGGATCTTCGGTAAGTAGTTGCACAAAATTGGAAGAGAAGAGGCCCCAGGATACCATGAGTGTGGCGCGCTAATCAAGGATGAGCACCACGCACTGGAAGTATGCCCGCCTGGGGGCCTAGGCACCACGTCCTGTCCACGGAAATGGGAACAACGGACCCGTTATTACCGACCATCATCTCCAAAATGCTCGGCAGCGACAGATGTTGATCGTCGTTGATCTCCTTTTATAAGGCTGTCATGACAAGGAAGGGGGCCACGGAGCGGGCACGCGAGGCACTTGCATCCGCTGACTCGCTCCGCCAGTGGCGACAAGGGAGGAAAAGACGTCGCTATGCGCTCCTCCTTCCACCGCTCTGAATAATAGGGCATAGCCAGACGGCCAAGCGTTGGGATGTTGGTGATAGAATGAAAATTGTCAACGTTTCCTGTAGTAATGTTACTACTTCCAATGAGTTGATATCTGTTGAACCACTCAGTATGTGGGGTCATATGTCTCAACACATCTGTCCGACAAAATTAACATCTCGGGCTTATAATACTAGTTAAGTTTGGTTGACTAAACTCTTTCTCAATACAGAAACATCAAGACTTCGGTGTAGAATAACTTGACGTATATGTACATTATACAACTCGTCTTATTTAATGAGGAGAGTACAACCCGATTTTTTAGTACCCGACTTTTTGCTTTCATAGCATACCTTCCATGGCCTCCGTACCGCCGGGCCTCCCGCCGGTGCTTCGATCACCGTGAATTCGATTACCATCAGCATCCAGGCCCACATGAATTACTCAGTAATCTCCTGCAGCGAGACCATATCGCCGCGGGGGCGCGTTTCCGACACCCGCCGGTAAATTCCGGCGAGCATCTCCGTCTCCAGATCCCAAGGGGGAGTTCCGGCCAGGAGACACGCTGCCACCATCGCCACCGTGCGGTAACCGCGTATGGCCCTGATCGCCATGACTCTCTGTGGCCGCCACAGGAGGGCCCTCAGACGGACGGTCAGGGACCCCGCTCACACCGGTGCGCCGTACAGGGCTATCGACCGGATCACCCCCGCGTACAGCTGTCGGCACGTAGCGCTGGGTCTGCCCACATTCGGCATCAACCACGAAAGGGTGGACGCCGCGCCGACAAGCCGGGGAAGAAGTCGATGGAGATGCTACCGGAACCAAAAATGCCCGTCGAGCACCAGGCCCAAGTACTTCATGTGGGCCCGGATGCTGATGGTAACCGACTTCACGGTGATCGAACCGCCGGCGGGAGGCCCGGTGGTACGGAGGCCATAGAGCAAAAGGGCCTCCGTCTTTTCCAGGGCTACCCTCAACCCCAGTGCTTCGATCCGCCTGACAATCTCCTCGGTGCCGAGAGTTGCCAGGCGTGCCGCCTCCTCTAGCGTCCCATCCCGGGCTGTGACGAGCGTATCGTCGACGTAGCAAATTACGCCCAGCCCGGGTGGGAGGCTTCCTCTCAAGAGAGGTGAGGGTACCCGAAAAGGTATTCCGTCGGGCCGACCACTGACGACAAGCCACCCTGCTCCGGTGGTCGGCCCAACGACGAAGATGACGTGGGTACAGGTGGGTTATGAGCCGGCGCGCCGTCCTTTCGTCGCCTCGGACGGAATGGACCGCGTGTGCGCTTACCATAGCCCACCCATAAAAAAAAAATTCATAGCATACCTATTACTTTCTTACATAAACGTAGTGCAGAAACATTGTTATATCTTATACAGTATGACTGGTAAAAGATTGTACATATTCAAGGAAACGATAGATAATGGCCACATGTAACCAATAAAAGTGTAAAAAGAAGATAATATTAATTAACTACATAGTAAACATCAATAATATTAGTGTTACAAGACTTACAAAAATATTGTCACCCTACTGGCGATACACCGATACCGATATCGAGTAACAGTTTTGTTTCCACTGTTATCAAGATTTTGGATATTTATTACTAGAATTACTTAAACTAGGTGTAAGAATAATGTCATAAAACACTAAAGTTATTTGCAGATTCATAGCTCTTACCAATCCTGAGATAAAGTGATTTGTTTCTAATCACAACAATAGGTTTGCCAGCGTACGTTGACCTCTGTCTGCGGCCCGCGACGAAAAAAAATACCTACTGGGTCGAGTCGCATATGTAGAATATTTACCTAAAATGTAACTAGTTCAATGCGCGAACTGTTTAGTACTTACAATTGCTGACGTACGTTGACCTATCCCATGTGTCCATAACTAAATATTTTTATAAGATAATTAGTTCAAAATTTAAGTACCAATTTTTTTTATATATTCGGTATCAGAATCGAGTACTGAATACCCTCCTTCAATATGTACAATCTTTTACCAGTCACCCTGTATATAAATTTCTAGCTGACGTGTGTATGTCACTGAACTCCTCCTAAACGGCTAGACCGATACTGACGAAATTTCTTGTATGTGTTCAAGGGGATTCGAGGATGGTTTAGATTTACAATTGGACCTGGTAGGTGGTGCTGTTCGGACAGGACAATAACATAACTTGAGAACGACTTCATCGATTTCGTCCATCTCTCTTTTTAATTTTTCTAATACTTTGAAAAAGGATTTTACAGAAAAAAAAGTAAGAAGTTGCGCAGAATAATCAGAGAATTTAAGAAAACTTATCGACTACGTATCTAGGTTATTTATCTATACTGCAACTAAACGGCTGGATGGATTTGAATGAATTTTTGTGAATGTATTCAAGTGGGGGCCTGCATGATTTAGATTCACAAATCAGTCCGGCAGATGGCACTGCCGTCGGTGTCAAGATTATTTGGATGAGGAGAGCGATGGCTGCTCTAGTATTTAACTTGTTTTTTATCAATTTTACCTAAAAATTTCACACTAAATAAATTTGTAGTGACCTCAAAATTGCCATGGTCTAGGGCAATAATAAGTTCATATCTAGATGTAAATCTAGCCAAAAAGATCACAGCTATAGAACTAGCTTTTTATAGTCTTGCCAATATTAGCTAGACCTTCGGTCATGGTTATAGCAGCTGTTAAATTAAGATTAAATTTAGATTAAATGTCTTTAAAATAAGATTAAATTAAGATTAAATGTCTTTAGTGTAGACGTAATCTAATTAATTTTCTTCACTATGTATCCTATCTATCCTATCCTATTTGAATTTAATGAATTTCGTAATATTTTCGAATAGACTAACGTCGATAAAATTAAAATAGGAACACCTGAGAAATATTCTTTTCAAAAAGAATGATCTCAATTAGTCCCTACACTATGAAAATAAGCTCGAACATTCATAAAAATATATGGGTATGTAAGAGAACAAAAATTTTCCTCATTTTTGAACCACCTATGTAAAAATGCCTAAAGTGGTACAAACATACAAATGATCCAAAATTTTAATATATCTAAAGGTTAATTTATACGGGGGTATCCTTTCATCGCAGCCCAGACGATAATTTTAATATATAACATGTCTTGTACGACGCCGCCGCCGCTTCCGTCATTATATCGTTATTGCACGATAAATTTTGAATGTAGTAATTGCGCATGTGAAATATATTCGCAGGCAGCTTGTTTCCATTTGAATGTTTAAAATTGAAAACTTACATTGCTTGTAATTATTATACAAACGCCAAGTGGTGTACATATTGAACTCGTGTGTCAAGTGCAGTGTCGTTGTTCTGCAGCAGCAATATTTGTAAATTTATTTAAAACTAAAAATTACTTAAACTTTGGTAACACTTAGAAGGATCAAGTAACATCAGTAGCTGAGCATCTTGCTTAACTTTCGTATACTCACGCGTTGGTCTCTCAGACCGACAAACTATTAAATCGTTATTTTCTAAAAAAATATCAACACTGCGACTTTGTGGTTTTCAGTAGCTTCTTCATTTGTTTTTTGTCATTGTTTAATGCGGCGCAAGCGCTGGTGACACTTTTTTTATAGGTTTCGGTCCGTGAGACCGACGCGAGTATGCGTGTCACCATTTTAGGTAAGTCAGATTTTTTCTTATTTCAGAATATTATTGAATTAAATACATTAATTAATTTTAGTGGTATATAATATCTATTCAATATAATGTTTGACATTAATTTGGACCATTTTCAATTATTTTCAGTCATTTTTGTCACCACAATGAACGAAATAGAATAAGAGCGCTGTTAGATGGGTGAATATTCCAATTCAAATTATGAAGATAGCTGTGACAGTGAGGCGATGCTAAAATGATATATATGTCAAAAGTTTATATAGAACAACAACATGAAGGGACTTATAAGTCGATACCAGGTCTCGGGCACTAGTGAAGCGACTTGTAGCGTAATAGGTGGATCTCGTCGAAATGTAACTTGTGTTAATTTTGAATTTAAAATTATCATTAGGGAATAATGTATTTTGATACTATTTTATGCTATTTTATTAGTTTTGCTACTCTTTTAATTATTTTACATAGTATTTTTGGAGTTAACACAATAAAAAAGTTTCATTATGATGTTTAACTGAGAGTACTAAAATTTTTGTTATTTTTAAGAAGTTGATTTAAAAGACTATATCTACCAAATAAAGTTAAAGAGATAACATTTCTTTTAGTTTTTTTATTTAATTATAACCTCTTCTTAGGGGAAAAATAATGTTACTTAATAATCATAAAAGTACAAACATACAGACAAGTTCAACTTTCGGTCTTAGGCACCGTGCGCGAGGATATATGTAACGTTTTGACACGCGAGTATACGAATGTGAAGCAGTTAAGTAGCAAATATCGAGTAGCAGACTCGAACGTGTAGATGGCATTTGGTTGTGATAATTTATCTATGGTAGAGTTTAATACATTTCAAGTGAACAGAAAAGCTAAGTGTTATTTAAAGAGACGTCCAGTGTTGTACGTAAGTCTTCTCATAAAGAGTAATCTATAATTGACTAACTTATTGATTAGTTTGCTTGTAAGGAGTGTAGAACTCCTGTAGTACTTTCCGAGCAGATTATTATTAATTCCACGGGAAGAAGGGGATAATATTACTTATTTATTTATTTATTTATCGGGAGACCAACAGCTTAAAAGTAATAAAAATCTAGAAAAACATATTTAAGATACATAAAGCCAATAACAGGTCTTCACTACTATGCTTCACATAAAACAATACAACGGAGAACATTAAATTAGCCTATTGATGTGTTGTGAAAAAATCGAGACTGAGTGTCCGTTTTATCGCATCCGTATTAGCGTTGAATATATCGAATTTATGTTTTTTATATTGATTATTCAGTGTATTGCTCGCTCGCCACAAAAACGCATTCTGTCGGTAATTAGTAGATACTAATGGGAGATGGCAGGGGGTATGATGTCTCGAAGCTCTAATTGGTATATTAAAACTTATTTTTGATAATAGTGTAGGACAGTCAACAGATCCATTGATTATTTTTAATAAGTACGTGACATCAGCTATATCTCGTCTTGTGGCTAAAGGTAAGATGTGGAATCTAGCACACAATCTTAGATAATCCTCGGCTTTATAGTCAATTTTTAAACGATAGCACAGGTATTTAATAAATTTACGCTGTATATTTTCAAGTCGCGAAGCATATATTTCGTAACGCGGACTCCATACTTGACTGGCGTACTCTAATATGCCACGCACAAATGTGCAGTACAAAATCTTAAATGTTTTTGCATCATTAAAAGAGTTCGACATACGCATTATAAATCCCAATGATTGAGATGCTTTTGACACAATATTATCAAAATGTCTGTCAAAGAGCAATTTGGAGTCATGCGTGACACCGAGGTCACGTATGTTGTCACACCTCTGAATCTTCTGTCCTTTCAAAAAGTAATCCACTTTAATGACATGAGGTTTTCGGCTGAATGTAATGATAGAACACTTTGAAGGATTTAAATCTAATTTATTTAAAGAACAGTAGTCATCCAATCTTTGTAAATCTAGTTGGAGTGCTAGTGCTTCAGCGGGAGAAGAAATAGGCGAGAAAATCTTCATATCGTCAGCGAAACATAATAATTCAGAGGAGTGAAAACATTTGTCGATGTCATTTACAAATATGAGAAACAGCAATGGGCCGAGGAGCGAGCCTTGTGGCAAGCCACTAGGTACTTCGACCCAACTGGAAATATAGTTATTAATAACTATAGCCTGGTTACGATTTGATATGTACGAAGAGAGCCACCGTAGTAAGTCGCCTCTAATGCCCATTTGCTCTAGTTTAATTGTAAGTGTATTATGATCGATTCTATCGAAGCATTTACTATAGTCTGTATAAATAACATCGACTTGTTTGCCTGTGCTCATGCACTCTGAAACATAGTCATTTAGGAGTATCAGATTTGACGCAGTTGAACGCCCTTTTAGAAAACCATGCTGCTTACTACTGAAGTTACTCTTTAAGGCTGCATATAATTGATCATATACTATTCTTTCAAATACTTTACTTATTGTACATAATTTGGAAATTGGTCTATAGTTAATGACTTCTGTTTTTATCCCTTTTTTGTGCACCGGTGTTATGAAGGCGGACTTCCATATAAATGGCACTCTGCATTCGGATAAGGACTTAGTGAATAGTATTGCCATGGGTAAAGAAAATTACAAAAAAGAAAATTTGAAAAAAGAAAAAAAGAAATTAAAAAGAAATTACATTATGTTCTTAATCCTACAACACATGGGCAAAGACAAAGGCCTATATAGTTATATTTTCAAAAAATCTAGATGAATAATGATTTCTAATGTTTACGCGAGTATTGTAAATAAAACTATTTTAAGGAATTTATCGCGTTTCATTTGATTTTCGGTTACTCGACGTGCCGAACACTTTACAGCGTTCATGATCACAGGCAGACTAAGATGTCTTAGGTCCAATAAGTCATCGTTATTACACTACACTAAGCTACAGTCTGAGTCTGAGCTGACGCGGATGATGAAGGAAGACGATAGTTCTGTAGCTGTGATCTTTTTGGCTGGATTGACATCTAGATATGAACTTTTGATTATTACCCTAGAGCATGGACATTTTGAGGTCACCGCAGACTTATTTTGAGTGAAGTTGTTAGGCAATGGTTGAGGGTTATATTGCCGAATCTTTGACAGTGTGGCCGCGTTTTGCTTCCGTATTATCGGACAGTTTTAGACTTCGCGGTAGGCAGCTGGCTTGCAAAAAGTCCATGAGCGGCAGCAACACTTACCATCAGGTGTACTGTTAGCTCATTTGCAATAAATAAAAATCCCAACAACACCTTGAACCCTACGGTGTATCGTAAGGCAACACATACAGACAAATATTTGAACGGAGATTCTCATCATCCCCCTTATCAGTTAGATACGGTGCCTAAATCTTTGTTGCAGAAAACATGAGAAATCTGTGACGATGAAGACAGATGGTGGGTAGCTGCAGCATGTTATGTAGGTTTTACGTTCAAATAAACTGAAAATTCCTCAACCACGACGCAGAGACATGGCAAACCAACCACAGTCGAACGCCTCTCCGCAGTACTACCTTATGTGAAAGGATTGACTACATATTGAAACGGGCTTCCATAATATCTTATTTTAAGGCACTGAAGAGAATTAGTCAATTCTTACCACCTGTCAAGTGCCAGATCCCTCTACAGAATTTAGAAGTTTATAAACTTGACTGTGACTGTGGTCTTTCTTACATTGGCCAAACAAAGATATCCATAAGAACTCGAATCAAAGAACAAATAGTTGATATGAAGCACCGTCGTCATACTACGTCTGCAGTCTGTGAACATAGTCAGGATCGCGTCCGACATAATACCAGGTTGGATAACCTACAAATCCTCGCAATAGAATACTGATACTACTGATAATCTAGAATGGTACGCGAGGCTATTGAGATAAAAAAATAAGAATAATAATGTGCGGGACGGGCCTCCAGACAAATGTATTGTAGTCGGCTGACGTCCCGGTTGGTCGCTGGTTCGGTGGTTTATGTGGACTGTATGTGTGGACTGTATCTTCGGGTTCGGTTCCCTACTGGCGGGTTTCAGTGAAGAAATAAAACGATCGATTTTGAAGTAACTTGCAAATCGGACGAATATTACACCGTTGCTGCCTAGCCCCTGAATGTTAATGCTTGAAGTTCGCTATTTCTTCATACTATTTCTTCATACTGTGGTTTCAAGCTTCCATCTCGCGCCGCTAGGTGTCTTCGGTAGTCTATGCTACGACGTGTTCATTAAAACGAGGGGCTTAGGCACCTCGAGGTGTTACCGTAACGACAGCCGCGAGGCGATTAGTGTAAACGGTTGTCGCATTCGTCCGATTTGTGCTATGATTTTATTGAATAATTAACTATAACGCTAAGACTATTACAGATATGCTTACATTCTATATACTATTCTATTTATCTAAGACACATCTATCTGTTTCAGTAGTGGCCGCGACCCTAGGTAGTAAAATAGGCTTTATACAAGCACTAAAAACTATTATTTTATACTATCAGCATTGTTTTTCTATCTTTATTATGCTATATCTCGCAAGTTATAATACCTAGGGTGTTGGTTCTTACTGCATTCGATAGGTCCTAGCGTATATTTCAATAAAACACCAAGAATATTTATGTTTATTGCAAATTTGACACTATAAACAACAAAAATTACAACGTAACTAAGTACAATTACGCTTTTACATAAATTAAGAAAAACAAACAGTTATAGGCTATTTTAATACAATTTTTACTACGATATAACGTATAATTAATCTACTTTAATGTTCATTACTCACATTGTTTATTTAGCACTGTACACATTAATTCGTAATGTTTACATCTTACGAATTTCGCTATGTATTTGGAGCGCCCTGATTGGTCGATATTCGTTACGCACTCCTATCGGGCGATACACTTTGAGTTAGTTAATTTTCACGGTATTCTTATCACTATACTTTTTCTCAAAAATTCACTATTATGCATTCCGCGTCGGAGACTCGTAGCGCACGGACGTGCGCCTCGCTGCTCTCCATTTCACCGCGCTCACCCCGCACCCGCCCCCTGCGGTCGTGCGTTCTCGCTCCGTCTCGCTCGCTCTCGCAGCGAACCACGCGTCGCGTCAAGCCGCCATCTTGTTCAACGTCTAAGACCGTTCAGTGGCCCGCTCCGGGTGGCCGTGTATACGGTTGTCTGTGGCAGTTTCGCTGTTTGGACGCAGGTGTTGCCGGATCCCAACTGCACGAGTCGACTTTTTCAAGACGTCGAGTGCAGATTTCTACCGTTGGTAGATAAAAAGTCAACCTATTTTGGCCCCCTCAGGGTAGAAAACCATATTGTTTGGTCCCCGGCGGAAACCTCACGGTGTCAACGAAGCCGGGTGAGGCAAGGCCCCGATTTGCCTGCCGAGCCCCTTCAGGGCAGAGCTAACAATCGGAAGGGGTTAGAGCATCCGGCCTTGGGGGATCTCTTAGTCGGACCTAATCTACGGCTTTTCAACATTTTTCTGCGAAGGCCTAACGGCCCGAGCAGCTAGGAACCTATCGCACATTAAGATTGGCGAAGGATTACAAGCTTAGGGCACACTAATTAAGTACTCATCCTCCCGACCTGCACCCGGTTGGGAGGGACACGCACCACACACAACCCAGGGTATCCCACCCAGGGCGCTAGGTTTTTTACATCCCTCTTAGCTATCGTTTTTTCCGTTAGCCCACGATGGCGGAAAAAACCATCACTATAGACGCCCTTCTGGCAATTCCAGAAATCAAAGCTTATATCGCTCAACATTTCGGAGCGATAACGATCCTTCCTCCGCAACCCAAACCCGCTCGATCCACCGCCCAGCCGCTCGAACCGGAACTACCGGCCGACGGTACGGCGATGGAAACGGAGCCGGTCTTGTCCTCCTCAAACTCGTCTTCCTCCTCCTCCGAGTCGGAAGATTCGTCCAATGAGGGCTCATTCATTGAGGTCCGCTCTCGCAAACGGAGCAAAAGGACCAAAAACACCAAAGAGGCCCCCTCTAAGACCCCAAAAATCAAGCAGACTGACTCGGCAACAACATCTGCCGCAGCCCCGCTTGCAACGACCGCCACGGCCGCTCCGGCCCCCCCAGTCGTCTCACAGGCAGCCCTAACCGCTGCCCCACCACCTACGGACAGCAATACCGTCGCCCCACCGACGGTCAAAAAATCACTCGCTCCGCCGCCCCTA
Organism: Lymantria dispar; assembly: GCA_032191425.1. Taxonomy (NCBI): domain Eukaryota; kingdom Metazoa; phylum Arthropoda; class Insecta; order Lepidoptera; family Erebidae; genus Lymantria; species Lymantria dispar. The sequence goes on along the minus strand of CM063457.1, from coordinate 18,666,324 downwards.
TATATTAGGGACAAGGACAAGTGGCTAGCCATCTCCGCATGGCTAAACACTAACAGGATTTCGTATAAATCTGCGAAATCCACCCCCCAAGGTATACGAGTGGACCTTCACTCGTCAGCCGACCACCGATCTGTATCAAAAATGCTAGGGAATCAACAGATTCCCTACCATACGTACACCCTCCCTGAAGCCAAACTTCTGCGTGCTGTAATACGCAACGTACCGAGGGAAATAGAGACCAAAGAGATTCTAGAATCTCTTAAAACCCAGGATCTACCGGTTGTAGAAGTACACCGGATGATCCGGGGTAGGGGTCGTTATCCCCTCAACATGATACTCGTCTGCCTTACAAATAACGCAGAGGGTAAAGGCATTTTTAAAATTAAGACCATCTGCGGTCTATCTGGGGTCTCGGTTGAGCCCCCACACAAAAATGGCAACCTGGCACAATGCCACAAGTGCCAACTGTATGGACACTCGTCCAAAAACTGCTTTGCCCGTCCTAGGTGCGTTAAGTGCCTAGGTGACCATCACACCTCTCAGTGTGAACGGCCAAAGGACATCTCACTCTGCAAAGAGCCACCAGCGTGTGTTCTCTGTGGAGAATACGGACACCCGGCTAACTACCGCGGCTGCCCAAGAGCGCCGAGGAGGTTAGTCCGCCAGCCCAACACAAACGGCAAGGCCTTGTACTATAACAAGACCTTCGTCCCAGCCCCCTTACCAACCCACAATGCGTGGGCTCGCCCCCTGCTACACAGCAAGGAGGCTTTCCCAACCCTGCCCAACAGGCAGCCCGCTGCCCCACCCGCAACATCTCAACTCAAACCACCAACAACCGGGCCAAACCAGCCCACTGGTGGTAATCCCAAGCCCCCTCAGGGCGCCCCTATTCCTATCGTCGTCGCTAAAAGCGCGCCCCCAAAAGCCCCCCAAGGACTAGATCCAGATCTAGCCCTGGTGGCCAACTTCGCAGCTCAAATCAATTTCACGGAAATCCGCGAAATTGCAGCCGAATTAAGAAGGAACGAGGGAAACAACCTCGCCCTCCTTAATACCGCATTTAAATTTTCCCCCACGTTAGAGCGTCTAGGCTCGCTTAAATTCAAATAAAATGGATAGGTACACTCCAGGCAGAGTTAAACCCAGACACCTCAAAATAGGGACATTCAATGCCAATAGCCTAACCCAACAGAAGGATGAAGTAGGCACATTCCTTCGGGAACACCAGCTCGACATCTTGCTAGTACAAGAGACGTTCCTTAAACCATTTAACAAGGACCCTAGAGTCGCCAACTATAATATAGTTCGCAACGATAGGACAACCTCACCAATGGGCGGAACGCTTATCTACTACAAAAGGTCGCTGCATTGCACACCTGTGGATCCGCCCCCTCTGATGTACATTGAAGCTTCAATTTGCAGGCTAGCCCTCTCAGGCCATCAGCCTATCACCCTTGTATCCGCATATCTCTCTCCCAATAGAGAACATTCGAAACAGTTGGTTGAAAAAGATCTAAAAGCCTTGCTAGAATTGGGAGGCGCCGTCATCATTGGCGGTGACCTTAACGCCAAGAACACCTCTTGGAGCTGTCAAAGTTCCAATAAGAGGGGCAAGACTTTAGAGCTATTCGCTGACAGACTGGGATTTGATGTCATAGCGCCCATAGAGCCGACACACTTCCCCTTTAACGTTTCGCACAGGCCGGACATACTCGATATCTTTCTTCTCAAAAACATAAACCTTCGTTTATGTTCAATAGAAGTTCAACACGAGTTAGACTCAGATCACCGCCCGGTGACTCTGGAATTAGCCTCCCGCACCCCCGGCCCCTCAGGCCACAATAACGAAAGGACCAAGATAGCGACTGACTGGGCACGGCTAGAGAAAAATCTCAAGTCAACCTCGTCGGTCCACCTTGATCAAATTCCCAAAGACATTACGTCTAAGGAAGATACCTCTCAGGCGATCGACTCGCTCACAAGTCACGTGCAGTCGATAATGGACGACTGCTCGCGGCCGGTACCAGATACGAGCGATCGTAAATGGCGCCTGCCAGACGACGTCCGTGACTTGTTGAGACGGAAAAACGCCGCGACACGCGCTTATGACCGCTACCCTACGGAGGACAACCGTACCCGCCTACGGTCACTCCAGAGGGAGGTTAAACAAGCAATTAAAAAATTGAGACAGAGCAAATGGGACGCCATGATCGAGGAGCTAGAACCCTCTCACACAGCCTTTTGGCAGCTTTCCCGCTCACTCAAAAAAGACATCGTGTCCACTCTCCCTCCTCTCACCAGACCCAACCAGCCTCCGGCATTCATGGACGATGAAAAGTCAGAATGCCTGGCCGACTGCTTAGAGCTTCAGTGTACGCCGAGTACACTACACCCCGACGCCGCGAATCACCGCTTCATCGCCGACGAAGTGGAACGTCGTAACACTCTCTCGCGCTCGTTAGGAAACGACAGCCCCGATCAGCCAATCCCAGCAGTGACCACCGATGAGGTCGAATCGTTAGTCAGGGGTCTCAAAACCAGGAAAGCCCCAGGTTCGGACGGAATCTCAAATAAAGTCATTAAACTATTCCCCGCCCACTTGATAATCCTGTTGTGCTGCATCTTCAATGCAGCACTAAATAATAACATCTTTCCCGCGCAATGGAAAGAGGCCGTGGTAATAGGAATCCACAAACCCGGCAAGCGCCGTACCGAACCTAGTAGTTACCGCCCGATTAGTCTACTAAGAGGTCTAGGTAAGATCTACGAACGAATAGTTCTCAGTAGACTACGTACATTCGCCGAGGCTAACAACCTCATTCCCGACGCACAGTTTGGCTTCCGAGCTAAACACAGCTGCGTACAACAAGTTCACCGTTTGGTAGAATACACAAGTAGTCAGTTCATCATGAACAGATATACGGGTGTATTATTCCTAGACGTAGCGAAAGCATTCGACAAGGTTTGGCATGAAGGCCTAATCTACAAACTCTATCTCCTCAAGATCCCTCACTACTTAATTCACATTATACATGACTACTTAAGTCATCGCAGCTTTCGCTACAGGGTGGAAGGGACGTTGTCGACCTCCCACCCTATCAAGGCCGGCGTCCCTCAGGGGTCGGTCCTCTCCCCATTTCTCTTCACGCTATACACTAGCGATATGCCCAAATTCAACCGGGTACATAAAGCGCTTTACGCTGATGACACCGCACTCTTTTGTGCTGGTAGATCCCCGACAACAGTAGCCAGGACTCTCCAAACAGCGGTTACCGCCCTAGCCAATTGGTTTAGGAAATGGAGATTAGAAATCAACCCCGAGAAGAGTCAGGCGGTCATGTTCACTAGACGAACTGCCCGTTCCTACTCTATCGATAGCATTCCCCCCCTTAAAATTTTCAACAAGCCGGTCACTTGGACCAGGCAGGCCAAATACTTGGGTGTGACCCTTGACGATCGACTCAGCTTCGCCCCTCACATAAAGAAAGTCCGCGCACGGGCAGCCTTTGTGATGGGCCGTCTCCACTGTCTACTCAACTCTAGGTCGCGTATGCCCCTGAGTAGCAAAGTCCGACTTTACACCACCTGCATACGGCCTATCATGACCTATGCCAGCGTGGTGTTCGCGCATGTTAAGCCACACAGGATCCACAGGCTACAGACACTACAAAATCGTTTCATGCGCCGAGCTACGGGAGCACCGTGGTTCATACGAAACGTCGATCTCCACATCGACCTCGAACTGCCGACCATCAAGCAGTTTATGAAACGGTGCTCTCAGAGCTACTTTGACTCTGCCATGACACACCCCAACCAACTAGTGGTTGGGGCGGCTTCCTATAGACCCTCCAAAATCTCCTCCATCCGACGTCCTCGTCACGTCCTCGACGAAGAGGACGACATTATCACACTCGCTCAACAAAGAGCCTACACGGCCCGCGAGGCCTTAACAAATAAATATCCGCGGTTCCGCCCTCGCCGTCGAGGTGCGAAACCGCGCCGCGCAAAAGTCACTACCAAAAACGTGGGCACGCCCACTTTGCCTCCAGCGACGCCCCAAGCCGAGGTCCGTTCCCCACAGGGGGAGCCCTTGGGCGATGTCGCTTAGCATACTTTTCTCCGGGTTGAGAGCCCTCAGCGCTCACCCATAGTCCGCGTCAAGCTGTCAAGGCCATCTGCGGCCAACAGCTGTACACACACAAAAAAAAAAAAAAAAAAAAAAAAAAAAAAAAAAAAAAAAAAAAAAAACAAATCACTATTATGTTACAGTTCGTTTTTTAAGCACTATCACGGTATTTTACACTTGTCGCGAACAAATAAGAAATAATAAGTTTTCTTGCCGGATCTTTCTCAGTTTGGCCTGTTCCAAGAAATCTAATATACTATCACCGGATGGTGATAGTACATGAGATTTCTTAGGTTTAAATCTTAGATTAATAATAATTACTACAAATTTAACGTTTAGTAATTGCTAACCAAAGCAATATATTTTTTTTCATATAGAATCATTTTCTTCTTATACTGGTAATTAATATATATCAAAATTTAGGTCGTTTAATGACTAATTCTGTAGGTAGAAATAAATCCACGGGCAACACGGGGGGTGGTGAATGATATTCTTGCTTCATCGCCACACAGAAGGAGGTATGGTAAAAGACACAGACAAAACAAATAAATCCTCATAGAGCAAATCGCTGTTGTAGTCATAGTTTGTCTCTGTGGTCATAAACTCAAAGTGATAGTTGTTCTTATAGCAATGTTGGTAATGTACCGTAATTTTGAAATGTTGGCAGAAGAAGGTTAATAATTTCATTCATGTTTAATTTGCTTTAAGTATCTCGAGACTATCTCTGAGCAGGTGCGCCCAAATACCAGCTAGACCCACTTGACTCCCTCCAAAAGCGTGCTGTTCGAATCATCGGGGATCCCAATCTTACGGACAGATTGGAGTCACTGGAGCGGTGGAGAGACTTTGGGTCACTCTGTGTACTCTATCGGCTCTTTCACGGGGAGTGCTCTGAGGAATTGTTTGACTTGGTACCACCGTCACCGTTTTACCAACGTACTATTCGATACCGCAGCAAGGTTCATCCATTTCACCTGGAAACGTTATGGATGGTGCCAACCAATTTTGCGTTGATACCGCGATGTACTGTTAGTTAACACAGTGTATGCGTGTATGTAACGAGGAAAATAAAGGGGGAATACAGCGTTGCCAACTGAACGATTTAAACTATGTATATTAATACAAACTCTCTTTTCTTCTTTTTTCAGGAAATAAGTTACTGTTGCGTATTTACTACGACTAGAATTAAACTTGTACGAGCAAGCGTGTGCCTTAATATAAAATTACATACATTTTTATGCTTAAAATTACACACATTTTATCTCAATTCCACAGTATAATAACGTCTCAGATGTTATACATCATATGCATAGGTGGGCACAGTTAATCCAAAAGTTAACTTCGTTAATCGTTAATTCGGTAATTAAAATGTTAACTGCGAAATGTCATAGCGTTAAAATTGCGAAAGTTTAACGCAAGTTAAAGTTAATAATTAAAAGTTAACCATCCACTGCTTCCGTGTCCTTGTGGTGACGTAGGAATAGGAATACAATTCACCATTCCCTAACATGCCTGCGGATATCGTAAAAGACGATTAAGGGATATAATATGCATATCACATCTGTGCAAGAGAAAGAAAACTCGAAATAAAACTCTATACCATCATGTCTGACCAGCATGGTATAGTAGTTCAATTCCCCTCCTATTGAGAAGGAGGTTCGAGCCCAGCAGTGGGACATTCATGAACTGAGATGACGACGACGACTGCTTTTAGGCCGAGAGAATAGATGAACTCTATAGCATGTACTGGAATTATGTTGGCATGCAACTGTCCACATTAGTTGGAATACGCTACTGTAGCCGCAATTCCAAAAGATTCACCAATACTTTTAGACGCTTTTTCACGTGATAACCAGGTGGAGGTGAGAACATATCACTTCTGCTACTATCATAATATACAATACAAGAATTCACAACAATTGAAGAAGGCTCGGGATCAGTTTCCTTTTTCGCGGCGAGCGGCTTAGTCTCGTTTAGCTAGATGGCCGCCTGGCGGGACGATGCGCGCCGTGGTCTCTTTGTCCGTTGGGCAGTCCGGTTGGAGTGGCCTCGGTACGGTGTTCATATCGTCGATGCTTTCCGGCTGGTGCTGATGGATTGATTGGGTTGGCGGAACGAGGAGCTTTCCTTCCGACTGGTGCAGGTATTGACGGGCCATGGTGGCTTCGCCAACGGGTAGCTTTTGCACAAGCCACATGGTGGCTTTGCATACGGTTGTCAGGAAGAAAGCACACTATCCTGCCACCATTACGATTGCGACAAGGACACGATACATTATACGCTCGAGGCGTGTGTCATTTGGACAGAACAGCGCCTTGAACATCGGTGCCGAACTGCCGACATCGCCTCCGATTATCGCTAGGGCGATACTCGACGGCGTCAGGAACTAGGACACGGTCACCGCTTTCTAGCGCTATCTATGTCACAGAAAGGGGGCGGATCGCGCGCAGAAGGAACTTCTCTACGACACGATCGGCGCGCAGGTGTCGTGATAATTACGAACAAACAAACAAAATGACAGCATGTAAAGAAACGACTAATGTAACGGACTAAAGCTAACGGAAGTTAACAAAAGCGTTAACATTTTTTAAAGTTAATCCGTTAAGCAAAATGAGCAAAAAGATTAACGGATTAACAAGTTAATGCCCACCTTTGATCATATGTGACTACTGTAGTCGCTAGTTTGTTTCTATTACATTTTGATTAATCATTAATTAGCCAGAAGAGTAGTAAGAAGATTATTATTATTATACAAGCTTATTTAAGTTTTTTGACGTTACAACGTCCTATAATTCGATGGAGCCGGCTGCACACACGAAAAAACAAGACGTATGCGGCGTTACCTCGCTCTGAGGCGTTCCATTTAAAGCTTGATCCATACAAAATATCTATCAAATAAATAAAATTAAAATTTTCTTTTGAAAAATGAAACCAATCCATGAGTATTTTCTTATGACGTTGTCACGTTCAACTATCGTCAGTAAACCGACTTTACTGACAACCGTTTTTTTTTTATCAGAAAAGTTATAAAAGTGATAAAATATACAAATTAGAGAACGAATTGAATAAAGAAGAATTGTACTTTTGGTGTGATAAAAATACAGCCATCAAATCAATAAAAATTATTCAGGACAAGAAAATTGTTGCACACAACACCGTGATAGTGTAAATACGAACTATAAACATTAATAGCAGTGCATTCTCTCCAGAAAAAATCTCCGCGACTACGGCTACATCAATCGACCACTCCAACACAGTAAAAGACTTTGCGCACCAACGGAGTGTTTAAAGTTAGCCTGCAGGAGATGGATGAACTCGGCAACCATTAGTGGGTCATGTCTATGACCTTCTACGCGCTGATGGGTGATTAAGTTACGCTAGGAGTGGTAGTGGTTATATTCGTTGACACTGCTCAGATCGAGATGGTCTCCACTCGGTATGTCCAAATCATGGAACCGTACAGACTAGTGGCAGAAATACGTTCTGCGTGTACGAAACTGGCGATTTTAACGTTGCCTACCTTGCCGAATACCTCTCGGAGCTTTTTTCACACTACTGGTCGCTTCGTCACTATCAGCTCCAGGGAACTCGAGGATTCAAGGCCCTGTTCGGTTCTTGTCTCGCCTCGATGCCTTTATTATCGGAGACGTCTAGCTCCCGCGGGGTTTTCTTGAAAACGCCCTCATAGCTGAGGCTCTTCTCAGACGCCTCATGCAGCACAGTGATAACCACCGGGTTGAGCATATTACTCCGCGCAGTTAGTGTTAGTTACTTTTTACGTACTTTACTTTAAATGTAATTTTAATATAATTTATTAAATTAGGTGCTATATGGCTGTCGTCGTCTATCATCTTTTGTAAATGGTTAATAATGACAAATGCGATATATTGGAAAGCTTGACTTTCTAATATATCGCAGACCTTGAACCAGAACAGGTGTAACCAGAACACAGGATACTATTAATTATAGGATACGAAAGCTTTAACTCCTGTATGATGAGTAGCCCCTAGACTTGACTTCATCTGAGTGCAATTGAATTATCTTCAGAACGACCAGAAGCTTCGTATAAAGCCGTAATAACTGTCAATATTTTATTGAATAGTCATTATTCTATCATAGCTAACCGAGTAAACGTATATTTCCGACTTATTTTAGCTGTAAAGAGAAAAACATATAGAATTTAACTTTAGAATTCGTACAGTATAATTCATTCAATCATTTTAAAATCTCTTGTAATTGGAGCTTACGCTATATTGATTCGTCTACCTGGCGGTTGACAGTTTACAGAATTCATTCGGTTATCAGAACTACAATATTTTGTCTATTAATATCAGATGTGGAGAAAAAACCTGATATGTCTATAATGCATACTATAATTGATTTAATCACAATCAGAACTTGATTGATACTTAATGATTATTAAAGGTTCAAATTATATGAAACATGTGGACTTTTAATAGCACTTATTCCTGCGACTGTAGCTTGAATATTGTGTTTCTAATTTCAATTTAACATAAAATAATATTTTTTTTTTACAATATCAGAAATATTCAGGTGAATACCAAGTTGCGGCCAAACATTCCAAAATTAGAATTTTGTAAACAAATTCAATAATAAGACTCTCTTAATAATGTAGGGGATTTTTAATATCCCAATAAAACATCCAAATATGAAAAGGGTAGAGGTATTCCACTAACATATTTATAGATATAAGCAATATTCTAAAGTTAAATTATACTATGATAAAATAATTTAATATAATAATTATACTATCTTTTATCTTCTTTATATATAAATTTCTTGTGTACGTGTGTATGTCACTGAGCTCCTCGATGTTGACGAAATTTTTGTGCGTGTTCAAGGGGATTCGAGAATGGTTTAGATTTACTATTGGACCCGGTAGGTGGCGCTGCTGTTGTCTGTATTTGAACAAAACAACGTCTGTTGGGTCAGCTAGTAAATATATAATATATTAGCAACCCGCCTGCGCTTCGTTTCGGTCTCAGTTGCTTTACCCGCTTAGTTCCCGTTCTCGTGGGAATACCAGGATAAAATATAGCCTATGTTACTCCCTGATATTATAGCATTCCATTGGTAAAAGAATATTTGAAATCGGTTCTGCGGTTCAAGCGTGAAAGCATAATTAACAAACTGATTCACTTTTGCTTTTATAATATTAGTAAGGATATTCCGCATACAGTATTTTGTTACAGTATTTTTAGTATCACAGAGTAATCCAGAAGTCTCGTCTTAAAACCTGACGAATTATTAGTCTCAGTCTATATTAGTTATTGTCTGCACAAATACATCACTCACAGCATAACACTCATAACATTACATCACTCACCTACGATTCGCAGAGAAGAATTAGAGTGTTTAAGTGGTAATACACATTGACTGCCCAAAGAACGTAATGGTCATTCATTGTATTTGTTGCCCTGGCTTCAATTCAAAGCAAATTATTGTTTTAAGTTTGGATGTAAAATAAAAATAAAATATTAATAAAATTAAAAATATCAAAAAGCTTTTATTTAAATGCTGCTTGTCAAGACTATTCAAACGAGTCGAAACTCGACGGTTTTATCTCGTTTAATTTAGGATTTCCTATGGCTACCTTCCGACGCCATCTTGAGACCAGCTTCGTGGTACCATATTATTGCATTGTCACCGAAGTTAGGTAAGTAAACCAAATTTCAACCTAATCTAACTACAGGAAGTGGTCCTAATTTAACTCGCAAAATTTGTCCCATACTAACAAGGTAAGTTAAATAAAAGCTTTTAAAAAACAGGCAAGCCTTCTCGAACTGCCAACCGCTGGGGATAAAATTTTCTAGAGTAGTAACCCAAATAAAGCGATACTGACTCCAGATACACTGATGACACCTTAAATGTAGCAAGAACCTATTGAATATGGTTGACAGGAGCCGTTTTCAGTGGCCTTTTCGTGGAGAGGCCTATATCAAAAATGTATGATTATTGATATATCATCATTCATAATTTTAGCTCATATACGTCCCACTGTTGGACTTGAGCCTCCTCCACAATACGAAGGCAATTGACCTTACTATACTATGCTAATTAGACAGGTTGGTACAAGGTTTTATTTCGAGTTTTCCTTCTCTTGCATAGGTGTTATATGCGTATTATATCCCTTAGTCATCTTTTACAATATCCCCGGGTAAGATAGGAAGTGGTGAATTGTATTCGTACTTCGTCGTCACACTACATTGATATATGACAGAGTATTTTTTTATTTTTTTTAAAGACGCATCCTTGCTCTAAGGTTGCATTGCATTGCGAGGAACTTTAGAAACATATAAATTAACTGACACAAATTACATCCAAACTCAAAACAACAATTTGTGGATCGCAAAAAGTGTTGTCCTGCGTGGGATTCGAAGACCCGTCATTGCCGCAGTAGGTCTATATCTAAACCTTTATGCCATCTGTGCAGTTAAAAACATGATAGATTGATTGATAGATATAAATAGATGAATGAGTTGGATTGTTTGCTTATTCAAACATAAATAGCTTCTATTAAATGATTCGAGAAATGTTTATTCGTCCTTACTTATTTTAACTTACTTAAAAAGTGTAGTCAATTGGGATATTATTTTGCTTAACTAATTAAATATTTTGTAATGATAATAATAAAAGAAATGGATGGATTGTGTGAATTAGGATATGCGTGTGAAAGTAGTGAGTGCAGATATGACGACTGATAGAAGGCTATAGAAGGTAAAAACATGTTGTGCCGACCCCACTTAGCGTGGGACGAAGGCAGGCAAATGATGATGATGAATAATAAATTGTCATTATTTATGATACAATGTAATAATGTATAAATATTAATAAATTAGTACTTAAATTATACCCGAAATACGGAAATCCGCAGAAGGACGGGTGTAACCGGCATAGCACGAAGAATTAGCACACTGAAGTGGCAATGGGCAGGCCACATCGTTCGAAGAACCGACAACCGCTGGAGGAGAAAGGTTCTCGAGTGGCGACCACGTATCAGACGACGCAGTGTAGGACGCTTCACCACTAGGTGGACCGCCAACCTGGTGAAAGTTGCTGGGCGTCGTTGGATGCAGGCGACGTAGGACCGCACTTTGTGGCGTAAGATAAGGGAAGCCTACGTCCAGCAGTGGACGGTGATAGGCTGAAATGATGATGAATGATGACTTAAATTAAAAAGAAAATACTTCAATAAATTTGTTAAGCTTCCTTATTTGACAAGTCGTGATAAAATTCTGTATCATAATCATACTGGGTGCTTTATGGATATTTTAGTGGCATGCCTATTCTTGGAGGACTAAGTGAACGTACATCTTACCTATTTTGCCATATTGTTTTTGGTTTGGTTGATAAAGAATACTTCTCGTTACCACTTTTTTGCTACCCGAGTGCCTATTATGAGACGATTAAGTTATCTAAATAAATAACATCATCATCACAGCTCATATACGTCCCACCGTTGAGCTCGAGCCTCTTCCACAAATAATGTAAATTTACATTATATATATTCCACGCTAGTCCAGGCGGATTGTTATTGAGTTTTATTTTGAGTTTACTTTCTCTTACATACATCAAAACCCATAGGCAAGAAAGGGGATGACGTATCTGACTACAAACTACCTAATATCCGATATCCAACATATGATAGTAAATAAGTTCAAAGAGCAATCGTACTCTTGTTCTAGTAAATAAGGTAAATATTTCTAGTAAATAATATAACATCTCGGATATATTGATAATATTACAGACTAGTTAAGAGCAGCTCCTCATTCAGGAATTTCCTCATTATTTCAATGGAAGATGTTACACATATGTTTTTTTATTGTTTCTAGTGTAATTGTAAAGCGTAGCGTGTCTTGCCAAACGAAATTGTGGTTGAGGAGAGTGATGACTGTTCTAGTGGTGAACTCGTTATCGGGTGCCGCTTGGGTCATCTGATCCGGCCATAATTAATGTTGCCCAAATGCAATACCAAGACGAGACTTTGATTAGTATTAGTATTGGTCTTGCAGCATCATACCTGGTCTCGTCTTGGTCTTGGTATTGCGCTAAAAAATCTAACCAAATTAATAAAATACCATACATCTATCGACCTGCCCGCCTATCTCCGTATCGAATATAATCCTTACCATATTACTTAACCCTAGAATATTAATCATATTTTACAAACGTATATACTAATCATGAGTCATTTTGACTACACACGAATAAGTTCATAAATTGAACAGCAAATGCTATTTTATGTATATATTTTATTTATTTATATAAAAATTATTTATCTATTTAAAAAGTTTTATTCTTATGGAGATCATAATCATGAGCCTTACTTAAAAAATAAAAAATATAACAAAAATGATAAAATCTACTTCTTTTAAACATTGTTATGATAAAATAAGAACTGATCTACTATAAAAAATTAAATTATATTAATTTGGCACATTTAACGCATTTCAATATTATGTTCCCCGCAGATGTTTTTATCGCACTTCAGACATCTAACTTTGGTTATGCGATGTCATACGGTCCTCGAAATTAACAGGTAATTCTGCGTAGGATAAATTGGCAGATATTACCTCCAATGATTCGTCATCTTCATCAGTTTGTTCTGAATCTTCGACCTCCAAATGGTCCTCAGTTTCACTGCCACCAGTTTCTCCATCGCTTACACTATTAATACTATCATCGTTTAGATATCTGACCAATTATTCATTCGTGAAATAGCGCTTGGATCCGAAGAAGACATTTTTAATCTAAAAACATTTAAAATAGAAATAAAAAACATAAAACAACCTATCATGTTGCTGTATGCTCATTTTCAAAAAGTTACACAAAGACTAATCATGAGTCATTTTGACTCTGAAATACATCATATTTACAAAATGGTGGCACTTACCTACACAACGCTGTCGCTCTCGTAAACGTCTAACCGAAGACTGAGTTGGCATAAAGAATCACGATGATCCAGGCTTTCCTTAGAGAGAAATGGCAAAAAATATGCGCAGTGCGAGTCAAAATGACTCAGATTAGTATTCTAAGGTTAATGTTACTCTTCTCCTGGTGTTCCATTAGACAGCTTTTACTACTACTATGGCGAAGGAAAGAATTTCGAACTTGTGTTCGTAAGCCGTCACCACACGGGGCAGTTAATAAAATAAATTTGATATCATTTTAAACATTGCAGGTTTGTTTTATAATAATTATCTGATGATTTAGCACGTGTAAGGACTTAACGGACAAACATTGTTAGGTAGACCTATCAATTACATAGTTCTATCTTTATTTAAACTGTTCTGCCGAGGTACCTACAATGTGTTGCGGTAGTTATATCTACTACGGGCGCTAATGTATGTGGTACGTTATATTAATACGTTACTATTAGGTACTCAGATAACCCGTCATAACACTATGTTAACCAGCATGTCCAGCATTGTATTTAAACTAGCTCATTGAAGTGGCAGTGTGTCATGGAGATACATGTAATTGTGAACGTATGAGTATACGTCCGAGTATAGATAGAAGTTGTGGCACAATTTGTACATCGAGCAAAATCCTATATAAATATAATATAGGTTAGGGAGAAACTCGTCAAAGTGACAATCGTTGAGGAAGAAAGATTTTCGAGTGGCGACCATGAATCGGACGACGAAGTGTAGGAAGACCCCCTACTAGGTGGACTGTTGAAGTCTTGAAATTCGCAGGGAACCGTTTGATGCAAGAGGCACAAGATCATTCCGTCTATGTCCAACAGTTGACGGCTATGAGCTGTTGGATGGACGATGGATGATTAAAACGAAAACCGTGTGCATACAAAGACGACCAAGACTACATATTCACAATTTTCAATTCCAATCACATATGGTCATGGGTTAGGAATATAAAGTGTCATCACACCATCCCAGTACGAGAAAATCGGCTGGGAGTTCACTAGGATATAGTGAACCTAGTGAACTTCCAGCCGATTTATTATAATGGGCAACAACGCTCTCTTGAGAAACTTATCAATATTAACTCACAATGTGGCGATTATGGTATTTATACTATACCGTACTATTAATCAATATTATTAATCAATATTATTAATAGCCATGTTGTTGTATGTAATTTAACTTAAAAGATATTGGTAAATAGGTAACAAATAAATAATCCACTGAGTTTCTTCCCGGATCTTCTCAGTGCGGTCTCATTCCGATCCAGTGGTAATTTAAGGTAAAATGTATAAAATGGCAATATGTAATTTGCCTCCTCTAGGTTTATACCAAAGGAATCAATTGAATGTTTACTCTGTCACCATATGTAATAGATAACATCACTGCCGTAAAACTAAAATTTGTAATAAAATCCTTGCAACATGATGTTAGCTGAGTCGAGCTGAGTGACCTTAGTTAGCTAGTACGTGCATTCATAAGCTTGCTACTGCTGGACTCAAACCTTCCCCACAGGGTAGGGAAATTGACCTACTTTCGTTGACCATGCTAGGCAGACGGATTAGTATATCCTTTATTAGGGTTTTACGCTTCTTGCGTGATTTTTATATGTCCAATATATCCTTTAGTTGCTTTTTATGACACCCAAGGGCAAGATATGGATATTAAATTGTATACTTACTCTATCACCACACGGAATTATAATAATATTTCCAAAACCAGCTAACGTACCAATAAATGAATGGGTAAAAAATAATTAAACCTACCTACTTTATATTCACTTCACGCTTAGTATGTTTTGTCCAGATCTCCGGTTTATACCGAACATAGTACGCGGGCGGGCCTACTGTCCAGTCTAATTTATAATTGCTACCATTACGCAAAGTTATTTTTTAATTTTACGTTCTCATATGATGTTGTTACCCGTCACGTTTAAATGAGATGAGAATTTAAAATGTTGACTAATTTTATGTATTTAGCATTCATTTATTTTATATTAATAAACTATATATAAACCATCATAAATTTCAAGACTTGTCTGAATCCTCATTCATCATCATTTCAGCCTATCGCCGTCCACTGCTGGACGTGGGCCTCCCTTATATTACGCCACAGAGCGCGGCTCTGTACCACCTGCATCCAACGAAGCCCAGCAACTTTTACCAGGTCATCGGTCCACATAGTTTGCGAGGGCGTCCTACACTGCGTCATCAGATACGTGATCGCCACTCGAGAACGTTTCTTCCCCAGTGGTTGTCGGTTTTTTAAGCTATTTGGCCTGCGTACACTGAATGGTTAAGTATCCAAAAGGATGTTAGACAAGGACTTGCGTCACCATGGCTGTTTAACCTAATTGTGGATAATTGCTTGACCGATTTAAAAGAGAGTGAATATGGACTGAAAATGAATGGATTACTTGTCCAATGTCTCCTCTACGCTGAGAATTAAGTCCTACTTGCTTCGTCCGTGGATGAATTCCATGATGTAATAGTAATGCATGACATTTTCGAAACAAAAGGGATGAAAATTAACGTAAAGAAGACAAAAGTTATAGTATTTGAAAGGGAAGAATATTTAACGGTATGCAAGACACGCATAGAAGAGGAAATATTAGAACAAGTACAAGAGTTTACTCCAATTATATTTTTTTTTACATAGAAAACCGGTAGTAAATATTTCAAATCGAATTTTACTTCACTATGTTAATAAAAGTATTGATTCGATATAGAAATGTAATTTAATAAAAAGAAAAACTAATAAATAATTAATGATGCACATATAAATCCCTGAAATAACTTGTTGCACATGTGACATCATACGCTTCCCATTACCATATACCGTGAAAGGTGTTCGATATGTCGGGCAATCAAAAATCAAATGTAAACCATTGTAAAATCCGTACAATAGGTTAATCTAAAATGGAATACTCGCGTTGACATCTATATCTATACCAATAAATAAAATTGGAGTGTCTGTTTGTAATGTCAAAATAATAGGCTTTTTTCATGCTCACACGGTTATTTGCACGACACCTATGCCTAAAATAGCAATTAAAAATTTTTTGTCTGTCTGTCTGTCTGTTTGTTCTGGGTAATCTTCAAAACGGCTGGACCGATTTTAAAAATTCTTTCACCAATGGAAAGCTATAATATCAGGGCATAAACTAGGCTATATTTTATCCCGGTATTCCCACGGGAACGGGAACTACGCGGGTAAAACGACTATAACCTATAACCGAAGCGAAGCGAGGGCGGATTGCTAGTCAGAAATAAAACCGGCTAAGTACGAGTCGGAGTCACGCACGAAGGGTTCCATACCATTAACTATTAAAAGGGCAAAACATCGCGTTTGTTGTATGGGAGCCCCCCTTAAGTATTTATTTTATTTTGTTTTTAGTATTTGTTATTATAGCGGCAACAGAAATACATAATTTGTAAAAATTTCAACTGTCTAGCTATCACGGTTCTTGAGATACAGCCTGGTGACAGACAGACGGACGGACAGTCCCGTTTTCACGCTTTGGGTACGCAACCCTAATAAAGAGATAGCAGTTAAAAATTTTAGTTTTCCGAGAGGTGACGGAGTAAGAATACACTTCATTGCTCCCTTCTTGGCCGTAAGTGTCGTAAAAGACGTCTAAGGGATAAAAAATGAATGTAATAATATAAATCTATGCAATCTTTCCGTGTGGTGACGCAGTAAGAATACAATTCACCACCCCCTATCTTACCCGTGGATGATCGTACGAGACGACTAAGGGATATGTAACGCATATAACATCTATACGAGAGAAGGAAAACTCGAAAGAAAACCCTATACCAACACGTCTGACCAGCGTGGTATAGTAGGTCAATTACCCTTCTATTATGGAGGAGGCCCGAGCCCAACAGTGGGACGCATATGGGCTGAGATGATGATGATGATGATGCAGGAGAAGGAAAGAGAACCCTCAGGAGGTAAATTGTATTCTTAATGCGTCACCATACAGAAAAAAAATGATTAACATAAATTATAAATTATAGGCCTTTTTTTGAGATGGGCTATGGTCAGCGCACACGCCGTCCGTTACATTCGAGGTGACGAAAGGGTGGCGCGCGGCCCCATAAAACACCTGGAAGCGAGCTTCTTACCCTCCCTTTTTGACATCTCTCCCCGAACGTCAACCACCCCGACGCAGTCAGCCTCTCTGCTGATGATAGACTATTCCCCGGTCCAGTCACCCACCGCGGCCTCGGCTAGGGCAATATCAGGGGCAGGTACTCGCACCAGTCGCACCTGCGCCACCCATTCGCCGGTGGCGGATCGTGTCCTGGAGAGAAGTATCTCATGCGGTACACACCTCGAGTGTGTATTGCTCCGTGTCCTCGTCGCAAGCGGTGTGCTCTTCCTCTTTACGACCGTGTGCAGGTACTTGGCAAAACAACCGTGCCTCATCAATACCTGCACCAGTCAGCTGATCGGCCATTACACTGACCGAGACTGAGCTGCTCCCGGCCCGCGTCTCCGACATCCAACGGTAAAGTTCAGCGAGCATCTCCACCTCCAGGTCCCGAAGGCGGAGATGCGGGAGTCCTGGCCAATAGGCACGCCACCCCCGTCGCCACCGTGTGGTATCCGCATATGGCGCAAACCTTCTATGGACGGCACAAGAGAACCCTCAGACGGACGGTCAGGAACGTCGCCCACACTGGTGTGCCGTACAGGGCCATCGACTGACCCACCCATGCCGCGGTCCGCGCACATTTAGCATCAGCCAAGAAACGGCGATCGCCGCGACGACAAGTCGACAGCAATAGTCCCAGATCAATTTTAGGCCTTAGCTAGGCTTATTCATCTTGAGTTGTATTCGTGCGACTCGTGATTTATCTGAAAAATGGAATTGTATGTAATTTTAAAAATATTATCACTTAAATTCAATGTTATTTTCCATAGATAATATACGTCCCACTATTGGATTCGGACCTACTCCACAGTAGGATCTTATCGATGACAGTAGGATATATCGGGTAATCGATCTTCTACATCAGACGTATCGGTTTTAAATCATTTTTTTATCTTGCATCGATGTTATTTACCTCTCATATTGTTTTGAAAGGATTTACGCATTTGCCAAAAGGTTATATCAGTATATAACCTAATGGTACGGTTACCATCCACTATTAAAAGAATTATTATGAAGTTTTGTTTCGAGTTTTCCTTCCCTTACCATTATCTAATTATATTCCTTAACGATGTTTTACATTATACTCGCGGAAGATAAGGGGTATGATTTTTTTTTAGTATATGTTTTAGCACCTTAAACTAATATGAACGTATATATTACATAAATAATATAGCTTTAAAAGGAAATTGACCCAAGTCCTCGAAACTCAACGACAGAACGTGCCAAACATTCTAATGATTCAAGAACAGATTCCGGAATATAATAGCTATGTCGAATAATTTGCGCAATGACTAAGTTGAGAAATGATCTTAGACATACCATGGTGATTAATTAGTACTCGAGGAATTTTTATATTTATTTATGACAGTTAATTATAACAAAATAATGCCCTTGTAGTGAAAAAACATTAATGTTTTACATACATAATAAAAGCTTAAAACATAGTTCTAGAAAGTCGTTATTACGTATTGAAAGTACCAAAGGAACGCTGTAACCACCTATTTTAGCAGTAGTATAGACTTTCCCTTTTTTAAATAGTTAGATTGTTATTGTGCTGCCGCCAGAGGTGGCCCAACAAATCATAAGACACTTAACAGATACCTGTCAATATCTACTGGAACCACGCAGTTGCTGCTTTTCATACTATTGCAATTGATGCTGCTGGTGGATCTGCAACAATCTGCTTTCTGCAATAAAGCTCACATTTTTTTTTTGCTTTTGGGGGGTGGGTTACGGTCGGCGTACTCCTCGCACCATTCCATCCGAGGTGACAGAGGGGCGTAAGCAGTTCGCGTCGTCGAGGAGACGCACCTCGCACACGCGCTCCGCCACCTCCAAGCGCGAGACTACTGCCTCGCAGAAGACTGCGACCGATCCCAGTTCCCGACGCTGTCGAGAATCGACCTGGCGATGGTCGGCAGCGTCAGGTCAGCAACGATGATTGCGACGAGTTTACGACGTTGCTCTGCCCAAGCGGCACAAACTTCGAACATATGCTGCGCCATGTCCTCGTCGCAATCGCAGTAGTGGCAGGACGGTGTACTCTTCTGCGAGGAGGTCATCACAAGGAAGGAGGCCGCGGAGCGGGAACGCGAAGCACTTGCGTCCGCTGACTCGCTCCGCCGGTGGCGAGTAGGGAAGAGGAGGCGCCGATATGCACATCTCCTCCCGCCGCTTTGGTTGACGACAGGACGTGGCCAGACAGCCTTGCGTAGGGGTGTCGGAGATCGAATGTCAAAAGACGACTTTTCCGGAACCCCGTAAAAGCGCGGAAGGGACCGCTGTGGTTAAGCATAGCCGGCGAGTCCCACACTCCCCCTCGTCTGACACCGACGGGGGATAGTGCGTAAATTGCATTTCCACGGCGCAAAAAAAAAGGACGCTGTACTCTCCCTCTTAACGACCATGTCCAGGTATATTTATTGATGGAGTCGCTAGTCGCCACACCACTCGCTTTACTGTTCGTTGTCACCCACGCTGCCTTGTTGTTACCTTGAAAATGTGGACATATCGATCTATATTCGAACAAAAGGTACTTAAAATTCTTAATTTTTATTACTTTCAACGAGCTAATTATAAGACGCCTAAGACAAAAATAGATATTTTAGGAAAAAAAAATGGATAAAAAATGTAAATATATCATCATCTCTTGTATAGATGTTATATACATAATTAATCTCTTAGTACCCTTTTACGACACCCACAAGCAAGAAAGGGAATTTTAATTTGGATTTTAGTTTCCCCCATTAGAGGTATGTATGTTGAAAACTCTACTATTGTGCTCAATATTTATTTAAATAATATTAATATTATATTAAAGTATGAAATTGCCGTTTCGTATTGATAAATTAAAATCATTTTTTGTTCATAATATAATTGGAATAATAATTGGAAGATCATTTAAACCTTTGTGAACACTGTATGAAGGTATTTTGTACTACTTCTTTTCGAGAAAATTCTGAAAATTCTGGTCTTATAGTGTTAAAACAGTTTCTCAAGCAGTATGTGGTCTTGCGTTATCATGGAGTAATAATGGTGAAGATTGATTGACAAGTCGGGGCTGTTTTACTGAAAGTTTCGTTATCATTGTTCTGAGTTCTGTACAGTAGATATCTGCGTTTATTGCTTGACCAAATCTGAGGAAGCTGTAGTGAATTACACCATGAAGTGACCACCAAACAGTTACCATCACTTTTCTACGGATAAGCTTCGCTTTAGGACATTCATGTGGCGTTTGACCTGGGGTCAGCCATTGCGTTGTTTATTAGCGATTATCATAAAGAATTCACTTTTCATCACACGTCACAATTAGGTCCAAAAACCCTTCACTTCTATACCGGTTTGACAGGATAATGCAAGCTTCAACGGGCGCTGCTCTCTGCAGATCAGTCAAATCATGAGGCACCCATTTTTTCTTTCAAGTTCTTTTTTATTTTACTGATTTGGTGCAAATGAATTGTTGACTGATTGACCAATATTGTGGGTATGCTAACGTCAAACCATGGCGTTAATCCCTTGGCAGTTTGACTCAGATCGGTTTCTTCATCACCATCACCTTCAGTTCATCGTTAATTACCTTAGTGGCTGGTCTAACTCGTGGTTCATTTAATGATATCTGATGTTTACGCGAGCACTACACATTGTAAATAAAACTACTTTTACGGATTATATCGCGTTTGTATTTGATTTATGATTGCCCGACGTTTCGAACACTTTGCAGCATTCATGGTCACGGGCGGACTAAGGTGTCTCACGTCCAACAAGTAATCGTTATTACAGCCTGTAATAATCGCTATTACCTGTAATAACGATTACTTGTTGGACATGAGACACCTTAGTCCCCCCGTGATCATGAATGCTGCAAAGTGTTCGAAACGTCGGGCAATCATAAATCAAATACAAACGCGATATAATTCGTGGTTCATTCTTCAAGTCCCAGTTTCCACTACGAAAGTGGTTAAAACAAAAACGCACGATGCGTTTGTCAGCCGTATTCTCTCCAAAAAAAAACAAAACATTGATATTACGAGCCGTTTCTGCTGCGTTAGTCTCACGGCGTAACTCGTAATTGAAAATTACTCTGATTTTCGTCGCATCCGTGTTCACTTCAAAAGCTGAATGTAAAAACAATCGAAAGTCAAACAATCAAATGTCATACATTTTTTAAATTTAGAATGTTATAGTTTTCGTTAGAAAACAGTTTCACTTAGATATTTATTTATTTTTATTTATTAAACTTCATGCAACATGTACAATGGCGGACTTAACGCCAGAGGCATTCTCTATCTCTGTATGATATCTGACACCATGCAGGTTTTATTTTAATTCAACGTGGCTAGTACGTTAAAACGGCAATTTCATATTTAAACCCATATTATATAAGAGTAATGGTAGCAAATGATGAAAAAAAAACTGATTTAAAACAAAGAATTTAATATAATTACAAGATTACCAAATTGTGACATTACTTGTTATCTATGTCGGCCATCAACCAAAAAGTGACAAATAGAGATTGCAAACCGGGCCCCGGTCCCCTTTTCGGCACCCACCGGGCCCGGCCATCCTTACCGGGCCCGGTCACCGGACCCGGTAAGAATGGCCAGCTTTTTAAGATCATTCTTTCAGACTGAAAAATAATTGTTTTGCCTTATGCAAGTTAGAATATACTTTTTGTTTCGTTATAATATACTTATTTACGTAATTACGCAATTGTACGTTACATTTTATTAGTTAAGACTGTACAGTTTACAAGTTTGGTTGTTTACAATTACAATACAGCCTAACCTATAAGATTTCGATATTTGCTCAATTAGTAATAGTAACATGCACTAGTCTTAACCAAAGTTTAAGAAAAAACATAATACTTTACTTTTAGCAAATAGGAATATTTGTTTTGTTTATATCAAAGCTACCTAAGTTTATATATCTATCTAATCTAAGTTGTTATGCCACGTTTAGTACTTTAAGCTGCGTAATTAATTTCTTACTTTAATACTATGTTTTCAAATACACTATAAGGAGTAAAGAGAAAGAACTGCTTGTTTAAACTTATAAAAATGAATAATTACTAATACTAATGTTACTTTTCCGTCCATAAGTAAAAGTAATCAATTATGTATTAAGTGTGATTTTGAGCCTTGAGTGAGACTGGTTATTGTGATAACTGTTCATAAGCCAGTTTGAAATAAATATTAACCTTGAATAATTGTCTTTTTCCACTCATATACAGAAAATTTTCGTAAAATACTTTAAAGGTTTCATCGCTAATACAACCCGGCCGGGCCCGACAGGCCGAAAATTACAACCGGGCCCAGCCGGGTTGAGCAATATACCGGCTTGCAATCTCTTAGTGACAAAGCCTTCACATGAGAGTCTTTCAATTCAACACGGATTGAAGCATCATGTCACCTGAATTTTCTTGCCAGATCTTTCTCAGTGTGGCCGTGTTCCGATCCGGTGGTAGTAGTATACTACTGATTGTTAGGTTTTTTAAATATACTATTAATTTTAATGTTAAATAATTACTAACCATAAACAATATAATTATTTCGTATAGAAGCATTTTCTTCTTATACCGGCAATAAATTCGTATCAAAATGTGGGTCAATATTTAATAACTAATTTCTGTATCGGGTAGATAAGATAATTATAAATTTTCTGCAGTAACGATGACTTGTAGGACGTGAAACATCTTAGTCCGCCCGTGACCATGAACGCTGCAAAGTGTTCGAAACGTCGGGTAATCAAAAATCAAATACAAACGCGATAAAATCCGTAAAGTAGTTTTATTTAAAATATGTTTAGAATATAAAATAATAACAAAAACATCACTACATCGATATGAATAAGTGAGAATGCTGATGCTACACGATCATCTGCTTTGGCGTCGCATATTGGCTTTACTGCTCTACGAAGTAACCATCTCTCAAGGATAGGTGTGACGGGACTTGTCGCGGCGAGATCTTGGACGTCAAAATATCCAACAAAGTCTAGCTTGAGCTAAATACAGGACGGCCCTAACAGAACCAAACGATATTTCACGCCGAATCTACAACTTATGTTGCATAAAGAACAAGTACATCCACAGATACATCTCTAAGAGTAGTGCACTCAAATATCTGCTCGACTCATTTGACTCCCTATGAAGAGCTGTTTACATTGGGATCATAAAGAACTTTACAAATGGATTGGAGTCGTTGGAGTGGTAGAAAGAGTCTGAGTCTCTTCGTGTACTTTGCAACTTAGCTAAGTTGCAAAGTACACGAAGACGTCGGTCTTTCCTCACGCGGTTGGCCTCTCGGTGGGTGACGGACTAACTCCCCGGTTACGTCACCCGCAGCCTCGGCTAGGGCGGCATGGCACGCAGGTAGTCGCGCCTGCGGCGCCCCAGTTGCCAGCGGCGGATCGCTTCGTCAAGGCTGTGCTCCTCGCGCGCGCGACCCGCCGCCTCCTTCTGCGAGATCACTGCCTCGCAGAAGGCTGCGACCGCGTCCCAGTTCCTGATGCTGCCTAGCATCTCCCTAGCGATGGTTGGCAGCGTCAGGTCGGCACCGATGATTGCGACGAGTTCACGACGCTGCTCCGCTCAAGCAGCACAGACCTCGAGCGTATGCTGGGCCGTGTCCTCGTCGTAATCGCAGTGGTGGCAGGACGGTGTACTCGCCCTCCTAGCGACCGTATACAGGTACTTGCCGAAGCATTCATGCCCCGTGATTACCTGTACCAGTCGGAAGGAGAGCACCCCGTGTTGCCGTTCCAACCACTGCATCAGTATCGGCCGGAAGGCCTCCACGGTCCAGACACCGTCCAGACACCGGCACGCCGCCTCTGTCGCCACCGTGCGGTAACCGCGGCTGATCCTGACCGCCATGGCCTTCTGTGGACGCCACAGAAGAGCCCTGAGTCGGGCGGTCATGGACCCCGCCCACACCGGTGCGCCGTACAGGGCCATCGACCGGATGACCCCCGCGTACAGCTGTCGACATGCAGCGCTCGGTCTGCCCACATTCGGCATAAGCCATGATAGGGCGGAAGCCACGCCGACGAGCCGCGGGACGAGCCTGCGGAAATGCTCCTGAAACCACCATCGCCCGTCAAGCACCAGGCCCAAGTACTTCATATGGGCCTGGATGCTGATCCCAACCGAGTGGATGGTGATCGAGACGCCGATGGGAGGGTCCATACGGGGCCCATGGAACAAGAGAGCCTCCGTCTTGTACAGGGTCACACTCCACCCCAGCGCCTCGATCCGCCGTTGGAGCAAAAGGAACAAGTTGCCAGCCTGGAAGATTATTGTGACCTCGTCCTCTCTTCGCACTTTTGATAATCTTTCAATTTTAATCTGCTCGTCTTCAGAAAATCTCAAGATAAGCAGATTAAAACTAAAAATATTTGCCGTGAAATGGTAATCCATTTCACGGTAAATATTTTTAAATACCACCATTCTTATATCCAAAAACAGAACAAAATAATGTTAATCGTGTAGCTCATTTGTTTTGTCCAGCATGACCCAGATACTAAGTTTACTAATTAAAACTGGTAAGCATGCGTGGAAACTCGCTTCAAAGTTAACAAGGTGTTACTTTAGCATAATAATGTGTAGCTAAAGTGTTCTGTTTTGGTTACATAAATAAAATTAAAAATAATTTGTAATTGTTTAGATATTCATATTTTTTGTGACTCATATTTACTGCCATTTTATCTTCTGAATGATGATTGAAGATTTAATGTGAAAACTGCTATATTTCATATATGACTTTATCTAAGTCTTAAATTTTCTCACTTGTAGGACGCAATGAAAGTTTGCGCGTATATCTGCGCGCGCGTATCCTATGGGTGGACTAAAATTTTTCACGTCCAATAAGTCATTGTCATTACAGAGATTTTTACCCGCTACCGTAGGGTAAAGTAAGGCGCCTTTTAAAAATAATATTAATATTTCCTTGCCAGATCTTTCCCAGTTTGGCCGCATTCCGATCCGGTGGTAAGTTAGATGTGTCAGGTTTAAATTAATAAATTGTCATAATAATTACTGCAATTTCATATTTTATAATTACTAATCAAAAACAAAATATTTTTTTCATATAGAATCATTTTTTCTTGTACTGGCAATCAATTTGTACAACAATGTGGGTCAAAATTTAAGAACTAATTTCTGTAGATAGCATAGTTCCTCTATGTACCTCGCCACCTAATACTCTTACGCAACCAGCGTACCAATGCAATAATATATCGACTTATTGCTCTTATTTTGTATTATATTCTAAAATATTCTATTAATTAACATGCTGTAAACAAACTTTATCTTGATAATGAAATTTCTATCGACTAAATTATTTGTTTATTACATATAGGGAATAACAAGTATAGTACATAAGATATTATATCTCATCTCATCCCGGCTCATGTACGTCCCACGGCAGGGCTTTAGCCTCCTTCACCATAGGGGGGAAATTGCTGGTCAGACAAGTTGGTATAGGGTTCTTTTTTGAGTTTTCCTTCTCTTACATAGATGTTATAGGCGTATTGTATCCCTTAGTCGTCTTTTACGACATCCACGAGCAAGATATGCGGTGAATTGTATTCTTACTTAATCACCAAACGGAAACAAGATATTATATATAAGAATTTTATTATTGAGAAATAATGGAGTATGTGCAAAGAGTAGGCAAACTACATCTTTTAAAATTTTTACTACTAAATCAAAATATAAAATAGTATTAAAAATATCAACCTTAAAAAGTCAAGCAAAGCTCGGTCGTGCGGGTACTGTATATAAGTGAAAACAATTTTTGTAACAAAGTACGAGTAATCCCGCACAGTTCTTTTGTTTGAACAGCATATTCAATTTAAACTGCTTCCATGTTTCGTACAAATTCTTTATATATTTCTGTATTTTTTTTTAACTTTATGTAAATGAAAGAGCTATTTAAATAATGTAAGGATGAAATTTCAATAAATTTTCTCGTTACCACACTATGTTGGCTCCAATGTTACCAAAGTTTAGCACATGAAGCCGTGCACACGAAAGTTGCGTAAATGTATAGTTTATCTAGAACAGTGAAGTGTATATTCTGGTAGAATGTAAACTTCATAATGGCAGTGTAAACTGTTAAAGTATTGGGATTGAAACTTATAAGCAACTTCATAGTCTATACCAATAAATAAAATTGGAGTGTCTGTTTGTAATGTCAAAATAATATGCTTTTTTCATGCTCACACGGTTATTTGCACGACACCTATGCCTAAAATACAGATTAAAAAAAATTTGTCTGTCTCTCTGTTTGTTCCTGGTAATCTTCAAAGCGGCTGGACCGATTTCAAAAATTCTTTCACCAATGGAAAGCTATAATATCAGCGCGTAAACTAGGCTATATTTTATCCTGGTATTCCCACGGGAACGGGAACTACGCGGGTAAAACGACTAAAACCGAAACGAAGCGAGGGCGGGTTGCTAGTTATGACTATTTCGTTAATCTTGCTTAAGCATGAGAATGTCAGCCATAGTTCTGAATTTCCTGGACGAAATCTGCATAAAAATAATGTGGCGATTTTCGCAACTTCTCTTAACCTTCCATATACGTGGTGAGATATGACATACCCCAGCGGTAAAAAATCGTTACAATTTTTAAACGAAAAAGGCGCGCAAGTAGGTTCTCTAAGTAGCTGCAAATGTGACATTGCTGCTCCGATCTGTGCGAAAGAATTAGTCCAGCGTCAGCCATGAGCCGTGTAACACTTGCATAAAGTGCGCTTGGCTATCACACACACCTTGTATGGCGCGTGGCCCAAAAGGTAAGTGTAACCTAGTTTTGTTTTTTATGGAAGTGAAACTTTTATGCGACTTCCAACAAGGTTGATGAAATTATATCCGAAACCGTTAACCATTAAAGTTAACGGTTTCGGATATAATTTCATTTTACTTGACTGCACAGGCGTAGTGGTTAAGATATAGTGATGATCGATGATCATCGATGATCATCGATGTTGAAATGTTGAAAGGAAAAACATCGATGTTGCTATAGGCAAAACAACGTAACATTGATGTTAACTATTTTTACAAAGTAAAACATCGATATTGAAAAGGAAACATCGATTCCTAAAAAAAAAAGCTCATCAAAATTTGCCTGGAAGATATTGCTCTTTTTATCGTCGTAACATCGATGTCAAAAACATTCGACAGATTTCCTAAAAAAAAAAAAATCTCATCAAAATTTGCCACGAGAATTTTATATCGTAACATCGATGTTCGACGATATCGATATTTCTGTAACATCGATGATTTCCTAACATCGATGTTGGGCTTTCGATGTTGACATCTATGTTAACATCGATGTTTTTCTAACATCGATCATTCCTATAAAGATACCGATCTACCGTGCCAGTTTTGTGGATTCGAATCCTACGCGGGACAACACTTCGATCCACAAATTGTCTTTTATTCTTTTTTTAATATTGATAAAAAACACGTGGCACCATAGAAGTTTCACTTCTTATATGTGTACTTTGTACGCACGCTTTTTTATTTTTATGTTTATTTTGTTGTTTAACGCAGTGAAATATTGTTTGCTGGCAATAGTTTAACTATAACATGTCTCGGTTGACGAAAGTAGACATATTACGAGCGCTGATAAGAGAAGACGATGATTGTGACACTGAGTTAAAACAAGAATCGGATGGTGATGCAGATCATATCAGTGCTTAAAGAAATATAGATAGTGAAGTGGATGCGTACATACCGTCTTTGGATTCAGACAGTGGTGACTTCTCCATTCTTCTTCTCTTCCATTCTCGGAGTTGCAATAGGCTGGTCATACAGAATATTACAAAGGTAAGAATGGGGTTACCACATGGCAAAAATTCCATACAGGCTTACAAATCGTACATACATACAAAAAGGTCTATTTCAATGCAAAGATGCTCACTTTGTCCTAGAAAAAAAGCATGCATGGAACATAAAGATTTTTATTGTCAAGACTACGGAAACTTAAGTGATTAAGATTTGATTTTGATTATCGTTTGTTTTTACTAAATTGTTAATGTTTAAAACTAGATATACTGTAGTCCTAAAAATTGAGAGTACTGTGATTATAATATGTGCCAATTGATTTTAGTACTCAAGAAAAGATTTAATAATTTATAGTTTGAAGAAAAGTTAAGTTTTTGTATTTTTATTAATAAAAGTCTATTCTAATGTAAAATTAAAATTTGTTTTACTTAAACCAAATCATTACTAGATATATAAATATACTAGCAGACCCGGCCACGCGTTGCTGTGGCTAATGTTTTTATTATATCACATTTTATTAAACTATTGGAAAACATCTGTCATGAAGGTCGTCATATTTTTTACAAATGGCATATGTAAAAAAGCAGGTTTAAGTCGTATATGACACGTTTGTAGGTTTGACATAGCAGCGCCATCTATTAATCAATTACTCAATCCAGTCAACAGATATCGCCATCTGTTAAAATCGTTTGGAGTTAACAGATAATTGTGAATGTCAAATAATAGACAAATAATTTGCAATAAAATAATATTGCGACTATAAATTAAGATGTAAGCTATCCTATCTTTCAAGTTGGGTCAAACTGCATACGGTGTGCAAATTTTATTAAAATCGGTTAAGTAGTTTAGGAGCCCATCGCGGACAAACAACGTGATACGTAATTTATATATATTAAGATTTATTATTATTTAACAATCGCAAAAAACAATTTTGCGAAGTTTACTACCTTTTATAATTGGAGTATAGCAAACCCCACCTAATACAGCATGGTGAGATTAGTCACATCGTATACGGAGGGTTAAAAAAGCCTAGATAGCAGGAATGAAATATGGTACTGTGGGCATTAGATATCAATAGATTACTCGATCTATTCGCCAAGTGCAGGAAGAGGGTCGAGTAATGGCGACAACGTGACTAGGACGCTGATAGGGATGGTATCTGGAAGGGTAACCAGGCGGGCTAGCCCAGAGCATCCTTGACCTGATCGGTACCAGTAGTCAGCCCTATGGCGACGGAGAAGGAATATGGTAGGTAGCTGGGTCGCGCGCCGCAATTTTGTTGCCCCTTATAGATCGGGCAGGGTGAGACCAGACTATAGCCAGCCACAAACAAGTTTTGAAACGTATTTACGTGATTTAGTTTAATTATTAAAATTCTAATTAAATTCCATAGACTGTTTATATAAAATGTATACTGTAGAATAACTCTTATTCTAAATACATGCCTACATATGAACGAAAAAGGATTTGCAAAAAATCTACTTCCGTTACCTATAAAGCACATGAACCAACATTGACTAATAGGTGTCAACATTAACTAATAGTTGTCTTTGTAACAAAATAAAAACAAAGTTTTTGTAATGAATTGTTTACTTTTTCTACTCGAAATTGTTTTATATCCTATACATCTGGATTAGAATTTAATAATGCGAGTAAATATCATTTATCATAGCGATGACTAATAGGATGTCAATTTTTCAGGTCGACCTGAACTGACTGAAGACAAGGAACTCGGTCCCGGTGGTCGGTCCAACGACGAAGGCGACGTGCTAAGGGTGGGTTACGCAGCCACGCGCCGCCTCTGTCGCCCCGGATAAAGCCGGGCGAGCGGGTGCGCTGACCGTCATCCAACCCCAATAAAAAAAGCATGTCAATTTTTTCAGTCTTGCCGTGTAAAATGCTGATAAATGTTTGAGACGTCGAGTAGGTACAAATGGATACATTAGACACATTACATGCAATAGATATAGTGGATAATATAGGTTCATGTGGATTATTATCCCGGGGCAAATCTTTTGCCCATCACGGAACCCGAGATGGGAGTGGCGGTGGCGCGCATGTGCGCAAAGTCCACCGCCCCCGGGCCCGACGGTGTTCCTAACCGCGTGTTGGGCCTGGTCCTCGACCACCTGGGTCCCCGCCTCAGGGAACTGTTCGACGCGTGTTTAGCGTCCGGACGGTTCCCTGGGTGCTGGAAGGAGGGAAGGCTGGTGCTCCTGCCAAAGCCGGGATGGTCTCCGGGGTCGCCTTCGGCCTACAGGCATATCGTGCTGCTCGATGACACGGGCAAGCTACTGGAGAGGGTGGTAGCTGCCCGCATCGAGCGGCACCTCGTCGGCACGGGGCCCGATCTGTCGGACGCCCAGTTTGGGTTTAGGAGGGGTCGTTCGACGATCGCGGCTCTGTTGCGCCTGAGGGCCGTGGCGACTGAGGCCGTCACCGGTGGGGGAGTGCTGTTGGCGGTGTCCCTAGACAGACTAGTGGCAGACTATTTGGTGGAGCGCAGCGTCCTCTGTACCAACCGAGCAGGGGACGTTGTGCGAACGCCCATGACGTGCGGTGTCCCACAGGGGTCGGTCCTCGGACCCACCCTGTGGAACATCGGCTACGACGGGGCGTTGCGGGGGAGCCTCCCGCCCGGGCTTGGCGTGATCTGTTACGCTGACAACACGCTCGTCACAGCCCGCGGTGGGACGCTAGAAGAGGCGGTAAGCCTGGCGACCTATGGCACCGAAGAGGTCGTCAGGCGGATCGAGGCGCTGGGGTTGAGGGTCGCCCTGGACAAGACGGAGGCCCTCTTGTTCCATTGGCGCCTTATGAGCCCTCCCATCGGCGTCTCGATCACCGTCCGATCAGTTGACATCAGCATCCGGGCCCATATAAGGTACTTGGGCCTGGTGCTCGACGGGCAATGGTGGTTCCGGGAGCATTTCCGCAGGCTCGCTCCGCGGCTCGTCGGCGCGGCGTCCGCCCTATCGTGGCTTATGCCGAACGTGGGCGGACCGAGCGCTACGTGCCGACGGCTGTACACGGGGGTCATCCGGTCGATGGCCCTGTACGGCGCACCGGTGTGGGCGGGGTCCTTGACCGTCCGACTTAGGGCCCTTCTGTGGCGACCACAGAGGGTCATGGCGGTCAGGGCCATCCGCGGATACCGCACGGTGGCGACGGAGGCAGCGTGCCTATTGGCCGGGACTGGAGGCGAAGATGCTCGCTGGATTGTATCGGCGGGTGACGGGGGTGCGAGCGGAGGGTGGTGAGATCTCGTTAAGGGAGCTCACCGCCTGGCGCGTCGATGCCCGCCGAGACGTCATTGCCCGTTGGGCAGTCCGGCTGGAGAGGCCTCGGTTCGAGGTGCGAACCGTGGAGGCCTTCCGGCCGGTGCTGATGCAGTGGTTGGAAAGGCGGCACGGGGTGCTCTCCTTCCGACTGGTGCAGGTGTTGACGGGGCACGGGAGCTTCGCCAAATACCTGCACAGGGTCGTAAGGAGGGAGAGTACACCGTCCTGCCACCACTGCGATTGCGACGAGGACACGGCGCGCCACACGCTCGAGGCCTGCGCGGCTTGGGCAGTGCAGCGCCGTGAACTCGTCGCAATCATCGGTGCCGACCTGACGCTGCCGGCCATCACTAGGGCGATGGTCGACAGCGTCGGGAATTGGGACGCGGTCGCAGCCTTCTGCGAGACAGTGATCTCGCAGAAGGAGGCGGCGGATCGTCTGCGCGTGGAGCGCAGCCTCGATGAGGAGATCCGCCGCCGGCGACTGGGGCGGCGCAGGCGCTACTACCTGCGCCTCATGCCGCCCTAGCCGAGGCCGCGGGTGACGTGACCGGGGATTAGTCCGTCACCCGCCGAGAGGCCGACCGCGTGAGGAAAGACCGACTTCCTCCCCGAGGGGGGGACGTCGGTCGATGGTAGGGTACCCCACGTAGGGGGTGTTCCGTCGGGCCGACCACTGACGACAAGTAAACCTGCTCCGGTGGTCGGCCCAATGACGAAGGCGAGGAGGTTTTCGGGTGGGTTGCGGGAGTTGCGTGCTTAAGCCCCTCTGTCGCCCCGGACGGAGTGGTGCGGAGGCGCGCCGACCGCGGCCCACCCACAAAAAAAATAAAAACTATGAGTATAATATCAATCAATTCATACATACATATATTCATTGGATACCAATAACTACAGCATCATTAAATAATTAGAACTGATTGAAGTGTTGAGAATACGTAGGTATTACTAACTATACAAGTACTTCTTGAACGACATAGGACGTCAAATTATGCAAAAAAAAAAAACATAAAGGAAAACATCACAAAATTATTTGTATAATATATAAACGCAGGAAAAAATATTTCCAGTTGAATACGATATTTTACGGTGGTAAGTTATATTGGACGGAACTTGAAACTTATAAAATATGGGTGGAGTTAGTGATACATCGTCTCAAGTTAAATATATTGCGGTAGTTGTCAAGGACGAGAGGGTATGTATCATAAACTGTTCTGACATATAAACTGCTATATGCTTAGATCACATAGACAGAAGGACTTATAGCAGCTGACAGATACTATCAAAAACTGTCTTTAAACTTATAAGAGGACTTATAGCAGCTGACAGATACTAAAAAAAAAACTGTCTTTTATGGTACCGCTTTTATTCCGATTCATAATTATGTATTTATTATTTTTAGAACATATTTGTAGAAAGCCATTTATTTAGCTATAAATATATAATCCAAAGTACGAAAAGCCACAGAAGAATAGATGTAAATGACATAGCAAAATGAATTAGCACGCTGAAGTAGCAATGGGCAAGCTACATAACTCGACGAACCAACAACTACTGGGTCTCGAGTAGCGATAACGTCTCGGACCATACAGTGTAGGACGACCTATGACCTGGTGAAAATTGTTCGGCGTCGATGATGCTGGTGGCTTAGCAGTTTGTGGTGCAACATGAGGGAGGCCTACGTCCAGCAATCTTCGACGATAGGGTGAATGATGATGATGAAATATATAATATACTTTTATGCTCACTTAAAGTATTTACAGTGTTTAAACTATATCAATATTTAACTAAATCACAGCTAAACGTGATAGCTATTTTGGCGTCTATTCTTGAAATATAAAATTTCTAGACACGTTCTTTTATGGAGTTCCAAGGAGCCAGATCAATTTCCTATAAAGCTACGGTCTCATGTACGATTATAATATACATAGATGGGCGAAAAAGGAAAAAAAAAACAGCTTACGCGTGCCTTTCCCAAACACGAGGCAATTTAATAGACGGTATCATACCGTGTTTCCCAGAAAGAATTAATATATGTATTCAAAGTTATTAACAAACACAGAATCAAACATATAAATAAAATCATATCTTTCACCAGGATGTGTGGGGTCACAAGGTTAGATAAGATAAGAAATGAGTATATTAGGGGAAGCCTGAAAGTAGCACCAGTGATAGAGAAGATTAGGAGCGCGAGGTTGTCTTGGTATGGACATGTGATGAGGAGGGATGAAAGCCATGTGATAAGGCGGGTTATCGATATGAATGTGGATGGACGAAAGAAGCGTGGGCGACCCAAAAAGAGATGGATAGACTGTGTGAATGAGGACATGCGTATGAAAAGGGTGAGTACAGATATGACGGCCGATAGGAGGTTATGGAAGGTAAGTACATGTTGTGCCGACCCCACTTAGCGTGGGATAAGGGCAGGCAAATGATGATGATCTTTCACCGAAACATTGTTTCCCGTAACACGAATTATAAACTATAGTTCATCTAATCTAAGAAGTGCATTTTGACGTTTCGCATTTTTTAATACACAATAAACTTTGGCCACGTATACACATTATCGCAAACAATAAATCTCAAATTTTAAAGAACTATTACGTTATTTATATAATTAACGTTGAGGGTAACTTTCTTGTACAATAATCTAATGTTGAAACTCGTAAAACTAATTTAAAATAGAAGCAACATGTAAAATAGTAGTTGTTATTAACGATGTTACAATATCACGTCATGACGTTCTAAACAGTAGTGCTTGACCACTTCCAATTCTCGAATATCCAAAAAATCGGTAAAAATATTAGAATTAAATAATTAATCGAATAGACTAAATTCTCAAAATATTCGTATTGAAACAAAACCGTGATTCTACATTGTCCTTCAATGGCTGAATTGTAAATTGTATTGTTCGCGACGACGATACTTCAAGTAATAGTAGTGAATCTGAATAAATAACTATTTTCGAATCCAGTTTTTGTTTTTACTTAACCCAATCCTACTAAAAATGATGAATAGATTTTATCATCATCATCACCTTGCTTTTATCCCAATTACTTGGGGTCGACGCAATATGTCATCTGTTTTGACATATTGCAAAAAGTTTCGGCAATGACTTTTATGACCGGCCGCCTGCCTGACGTCAACCCTCCTTGGGAATGTAATCGTTGACCCAAATGGTACCAGATGGAGTTGGTCCGGGTCAATCTAGGGCTCTTAGTCGTCTTTTACGACACCCACGAGCAAAGCAAGGGTTGGTATTATTCGAAGCCGCTACCACACAGCAATGAATAGATTTTATGCTAAAAGAATTAAATTTATTTAGTATTAATTTAGCATTTAATTTATCCATTTTGTTTTTGTGAAAAGAAACATAAACCGATTGTTAAATAAAGAGAATCAATATCGATTTCGCACTAAAATCGGATGTTTTCGATAGCGATTATTTGGTTCAAATACCTAGACAACTTACTCTGACATCTGTCAAAATGCACTTCTTAGATTAGATAGACTATAGTTTTATAAAATAATGTTACCAGTATGATTGCACTTGCTATTGGTTCACGTTTCTGTAAAAACCTTTTTTATAAAAAAAAATAATACTTTTTATACAATATATTTTTTTTTTTAAATAGAAAATACTATTGAGCCAAGAATAAAATTTTCCTATAAACCACTTCACAAATAATCGAAATCGCGTGAAGTTGACCTATTTTGGAGAATTTGTTCCCAAGGGAAAGCTACGTTATCAGCGAGTAACATATGCAGACTAAATTTATCCCAGTATTCCCAGGGGAAGGAGATCTACGCGAGTAAAAGCGAGAGATTTTGACCGATTTTAAAAACTCTTTCACCTATGGAAAGCCACGTTTTTAGCGAGTAATTTATATAACTTATCTTTTAGCCCGATATACTATTAGGAATGGAAACTACGTATGTTAAACCGCTGGATATTGAGCAATTTATTAAATTCTTTTATATGTGGCAATCTACAATATCAGCAAGTAATACATTTATGCCGAGTGGCGGCATTAAGTAGGTGCTCCGATATCACGGGGTGCCCGTATACCTCAGGTGGCTGGTGACAGTTTCTTTAGGAAGGCGCAACGTCCTCTATACGAGCAAAGTGCGCGGCGTTTTGCGGACGCCCATGTGGTGCGGTGTCCATAGGGGTCGGTTTTGTTACGCCCAAGATACAGTCGTTACAACAGGGTGGGTTGTGATGTTGGGCCAACTCTAGCGAGAGAGGCGGCACGTCTGACAAGTCTCGGCACCGAGGAGATCGTCAGGTGCATCAAGGCGCTGGGACTTAGAGCGACTCTAAAACAAGACAGCATGGGGTGCTTTCCGATTGGTGTAGGTATCCACAGGGTACGAGACGCCAGGACTGATCCATGAAACAGAAAAGTATGTGTTTTATTTAGGTCAGCAGCGCGGTCCACCGGATCACCTCCTTGATACCGAGTGTAATTAGTACAAAATAGCGTATTTTGTTATTGCAAACGGTGGCAAACGAGCAAACAGTACACCTGATGGTAAGTGTTGCTGCCGCACATGGACTTTTGCTAGACCGCTGCCGACCGTGAAAAGAGTGAAGGGAGTGTGAATGCGTGCAATGAGGTTCGGTGAAAATAAAGGCATCACCATCGATTCAATTAGTAATTTACAAAGTTTTATCTTCAATCCGCATGTAAATTATACTATTGCAATAATATATACTATTGAAAAAGTAGTAGTCTTCTATGTGAGAGAATGACAAATCTCCTATTATTCCATGTTGTTCAATCCGCATATGATTTTATTTATCATTTTCCTCGTCGTATAATGACGTTATCCACTCCGATCCCTCGAAACGTTGTTTAAAACTCAGTAGATAAAAAAGAGTGCTTATTGTTGCGGCTATTAATATATAATTAGAAGTAAAATTTAAAATTTTTAAAAACATCCGATATAAACTAAAATAACACAAAAAAAATACCACGTTCTCTTCAACAGGAATTATTAATTATTGGCATTTAATGACTGTATTGGCACGCGTAAAGCACCTAATCGAATAATCATACACCATTACATCACTTTGGAAAGGA
This sequence comes from Lymantria dispar, assembly GCA_032191425.1. NCBI lineage: Eukaryota > Metazoa > Arthropoda > Insecta > Lepidoptera > Erebidae > Lymantria > Lymantria dispar. The sequence continues at coordinate 18,629,931 of CM063457.1, read as the reverse complement.
GTTGATACTTTTACACTGCTGGACCGATATTAACCAAACGAGCCAAGGGCTACCGCAAGGAAACTGCCTTTCAAAAGAACGCATCAAAATCGGTCCATCTTTCTGAGAGCTATGATGTCACAGACAGACCACATACACACAGACAGACAGACATCGTTGTCAAACTTATAACACTCCCTTTTTTTCGTCGAGGGTTAAAAATTACTTAAATTTAAAGATAAAACATTAAAGACAACATCTGTATATCTGTTTTTGATTATATTTTGCCCGCAACAATCAATTCTTGGCTAAAGAAACGTGTCAACACTACTATAAAGAACGTCGATGTGAGTCAAGCTTTAGAAATTGGACGAATGCGAGACGATTGCTGGGAAGTAAATGTATGTCAACAAACGAAACAGCCTTTACAAAGACGTGAGCTAGGGACTCATCAGCAAACCAATTTAGTTGCAACCTTTTGATTTAGAACATCAAAGTTCCGGAAATTTCGAACGTAATTGTATTTTTCTGTGCCTGTTTGATAAAATATTTTTTGTGCCGAAATTCATTTGAATCAATGTTTCGTTTTTGTTGGTATCTAATCAATGATACTATTACTTTTTAAATTTATACGATGGCAGAGCATAAACAAAATTTATTAGCTTATCTTTAACCTCAGCTATGAGACATCGGCGTTATCAAACATATCTGACCAACATCTTAAGGTATGTGAATTTCATAATAAATGTATGTATAATAATTAGGAAAAATCGTTAAAAACAGACATAATATTATAATTTTTTTTTTGGGCGGGCTATTATTATGTAAACATACCGTCTGTTCCGTCCGGAGTAACGAAAGACTAGTTCTCCCCTTCGCCACTGCGGTGACTCAATGTCTTGACGTCCGTAGTCAGTCCGGTGGTGAATTGTATCGCCGTACCAGAGTTCTGTGCTCCACTACCTCCTTCCGCAGAACGAGTGACTGATACTTGAAAAATTTGAAGCATAGTCTCTTTTATGAAATAATATTTATTTCCTTTCTTACTTTACATTTCATCAGCCTATCGACATCTATCTATAGTCTTGTAGGCACGTTGTCTATCATATTTGATACTAGCTTTTGCCCGCGACTTCGTCCGCGTAGAAATTGTATGTGGCAGGGGCAATCACAGACAACTATGTAGTATGTTCAGGGTTCTACACGCCCACCGTGTTGCTCTGGATGGCAAGCTAGTGTAGCTTGCAAGCATCAGCCAGCACGTTAGCGAGGTTGTCTCGATAAGTCCAACTCTTTCTGGCAGACGATTGCAGCCTTTCTATGTTTGTGGCTCGTTGTCATTAAGGCGCTCACTGGTGGAGAGGAGCTGTTGGTGGTGAATTTAAATGTCGTCAAGTCATTTAATAGTTTGCCAATCTGGTATATAAGGGGGTGCTATTATCAGGGGGTGCTTCTATACTTAAGCGGCTGATTCCAGATTAATTGAAGTCGCGAAGTGGTCTCTGCGTGAAGCGCGCAGAGGACTTTGAGCTAACGCCTATTTTGTTCTGCTCCCAGCTGAGGTAGTTCGTGCGGGTGACAGTATGGTTTATTAGCTGAGATTAGACTCACTTCGGGCTGAGCTTCATTTAAATAAGCGATACGTTTGGCCATAATTAGTATCTAGATGATGATTCAATGAGTAGCTCTATATAAAACGAATTATTTGCTGTTTCATAGACCTTGTAACTATACACCCATCAGCACAGCAATCACTGTTAATTTGGTTGCACTCAATCGAGGATCAGATTAAATATTTGGGATTGGTACTCGACGGGCGACGGTGCTTTCAGGAGCATATTTATCAAATTACTCTCCGGCTCGTTGAGCGGTGTTACATGTTGACTGACGGCTGTACGCGAGGCTGGTTTGATCAATGGCCCTGTACGGTGCATCTGTGTGGATGAGTTCTGAGCACTTGTCTTAAAACTCTCTTCTGGCATTCGCAGAAAGGCATAGTGCTTGTGCTACACGCAGATACCGTACCACGTCGACCGAGGCAGCGTGTGCTTTGGGCGGTACCCTCCCGTGAGACTTATATGTGGAAATACACGGAGCCCACCCACAATTGTGGTTCCAGCTAAGATACAGCAGGCATACTTTTGAGATTTTTTTTTTATTAAATAGTGGTAGGACCACACTGTTGACAGTTGTGTGTCTACAGCCGCGGGTAGGGCCGTCCGGGGTATTACCATACAAATCTATGTCCGAGTAGTAGCAATTAGTTACAGCGCTTCGTTCGGTGAGTGAAAGAGACGGCAGCCCAACTCCCTGAGGGCGTTTGCGTGTGGCATGCATTCACACTGCCTTATCTTTCTTCACGGCAGGCAGCGGCTAAGCAAACGTCCATAAGCGGCAGCAACACTTACCATCAGATGTAACTGTTTGCTCGTTTGCCACCCTTTGCAATAAAAAAATATTCACAATCCCTTTACTTTCTTCATGGTTGGCAGCGGTCTAGCTGTGCACCTGGTATTGCAAAGGTTCATGAGCGGTAGCAACACTTACCATCATGTATACTCTTTTTTCGTTTGCCACCGTTTGCAATAAAAAAAGAAAAAAATCTGTGTAGTTAATTAATCATTGAGGTTGTATGAATTTACTACTTGTGTATGAGAGTGAATAATATCAAAGCAATTCCTTCCCTATTTTACACCCTTAAAAAAGAATATATCCTCTGAGGGATGGATTTTCAGAATAGTTGCCATTTATAATTAATCTATTTATATCGATTTCCAATTAAGTAGGTTGTGTACTGAGCTATATAAGTTACTATAGTTTTTTACCTATCCCACGGGAACTCTTTAATTTTCCGGGCTTAAAATATCCTAAATGTTGACCGGGGATGTAAGGTACCACCATGCAAAATTGCATTTAAATCGGTCCAATAACTTCCGAGATTAGCCCGTACAAACAGATAAACAGACAAACAGACAGAGAAACAAAAAAAATTAAAGCAATCTGGATGTGTTCTATTTCACTTCTAATACCCCCTTGACTCGGTTTTTAGCGTTTTTTTTCCAATGTACAGAATTTCGACCTCTACAGTTTTATTATATGTATAGATTATAGGTTAATACTGTCCAGTTTTAATACGCTCAAAATTACTTATATACAAAGTTGTATATACCGTGGGCGCGTCACGGTATAAATTACCACAGACTCAGGGTGTATAGAACTACAGGGTTCGAGAGTACGAGGTTCGAGAGCCCGCAGCGCTCACCCATAATTCGGGCTAAGCTGTGAAAGCCATCTGTGGCTAACAGCTATACATTAACACAAAAAAAATGTGTATAGAACAGTTAGTACAGATTTTGTACCTTGCAGGCATACTTCCAGTTGACCTGAAGATGCAAAGTTGTCCATGTATGTGTATTTTTTATTCCACCAGGAAAATATGAGTAGTGATTTTCTTCTATCGCGGACCATAGTAGAATTACTCTTAGCGCATTAATACGTCGTGTATGAAAAGCTCCTGATCGAATGCCAGGAAAAGTGGGCTTCAGTAACGAAAGGTTATCATCTATATCTATTATTTCAATCTGTTCATGAGCATTCGATCGGTTCAATGTGTGGTTGGAGATTTATCACGATGTAACCCAATTCGTCACTGGTATTTTAGAAGTAAACAATGTTACTTCAAATTAGTAGTTTGGCCATTTTGTCGATGTTGCCGTTTAGACATTTTAAACAAATAGCTCACCTCGAGTAGTGCAGTCTCTAGAGAAATGAGTATCAACTTGTGTTAGTTAGTCTGCAAGTCATGTCTGGATCTGTACAGATCTCGCAGAAACTCTAGAAAATTGCCGTGCGTTTAGGTCAAACTTATTATTGTCATAAATCTTAAGGCTCACTTATAATATCCCTAAGTTCTGACATATCCGTAGTGCTGTGCTGCTGTACATCTCGTAGCTATACATTCTCTCATTTGTTAGCCAATTTTGCTTCAGAGCTGCTGTCGCTTTGCATAGTAGGAAAGTTGAATTTTCTAAGTCCGCATGTTTTTTATTTCTAATTAAATTTATTACGGATGTCAAAAAAATAATAATGTTTCTTGACTTTCCGACGGTCAAATCTCGGTGTCATTTTTGGTGACCATAGTAGATCCTTGCTTATGGAAGATAAAATGGTGGTAGTGTATAGTGAAAGAATTTATAAAAAACTGCTTTTTTTACTACTATCACAAGAAAATATGGGACGACTCATGCTTCCAAAAACCCATCAAAGTTCAATTTTCAACACAGGCTGCCCGAAAGAGGATAATATCATTTTCACAACGCTGGACAGGTGCGATGACGATTACTGTTTGTGTTATAATTATGAAAGTTAAGTTAGAGACATATATATAAAATATAATTATGTGTACATATGGAAACTTATAACATCTGTGATTACTAAATCGCCTGTCAAGCTAGGCGATTATGACAGTGTTTTCCTTTTCTCCAGTTCTGGACTCGAACCCGAGACCATATCTTAGGGCAAAGCGGCTGGAAGCGAAGTGCAGCGCGGGGGAGCCGCTAGTAATATTGGTAATATACTAATATCAAAAATTCGAAAATATTTGAGGACTGGATGTTTGTTACTCTTTCACGGTGCAGCTATCAAGCATATTGTAAAACTTATGATATTATAGCTTCCACAAAGACAAAGATAGACAAAAGATTTTGTAAATAGGCGGTGGCGGTTTTGTAAGTATGGCGGTAGTTATAAAGGTAGTAAAATTCCTGTAGAAATTCCTTCATCCATCAGCCCGTAGAGAGGACTCACTGTTGGACATAAGCCCTCCGTTAAGCACAAAAATGCTGTTCAGAATCGTCTTGTGTCTCTTGCATCCAAAGGTGCCCTGCGAATTTTAAGACGTCATCTGTCCGTCTTTTGGCCCTATCTTGTGAGAATTTATCTTCACCAACGATTGTCGATTCGATGAGCAATGTGGCCTTTGCCCATTGTCATTGCAACGTCCTAATTGTTCGGTCTACATCGGTTAAACCTATTCTTCTACAAATTTTTGTGTGCCGAATTTTATTTCGTAGAGGAAATGAACTACGTAGAGCATAACCCTCTCCATAATATATTGAGCAACTTAAAGCCTTGTTATGAGTCAATCAGGACGTAAACTATGCTATATTTTATCCCGGTATTCTCACGGGAACGGGTACTACGCGGGTAAAACGACTATAACCTATAACCGAAGCGAAGCGAGGGCGGGTTGCTAGTAATATCTATAACAGCAAAACACTCACATACTGAGATCGATTACGTCGACCCGGGTTTTGAGCATATCCGAGTGCAGATGCACGGAGTGCATGCCGGGGCCTCCCTGATGCCGCTGCGCACTCGCTCCGATCTCAGTACGTGAGTGCTTTGCCGTTATAGATATATAATATCTAATGTATCTGCACATCTGAATATGTATCAATGTCACGATAATTTCAAAACTAGAAAAATCATAAGGATCGGTTGAGGGTCTCATCAGAAAGATGGTCAGAAAGACAGCTGCTGTCTCATGGGTAACTCATAACACCTATTGCAATCCTACCAACCCATAACCCGCTTGACAAACGGTGATTATGGCGGTATGGATTGTACATCGTATAATATACCTACCAGCTAATAGTCTTCAATGTGGTGACTAAATAAGAATACAATTCACCACCCGTGGATATCGTAAAAGACGACTGAGGTATGTAGTAAGCATGTAACATATATATGTATGCAGGAAAATAAAAATTCGAAACAAAACCCCTATACCAATCTGTCTGCATGGGAGGGGGATCGCCGTGAACTCGTCGAAATTATCAGTGCCGACCTGGCGCTGCCGACCATCGCCAGGGAGATGCTCGTCAGCGTCAGGAACTAGGACGCGGTCGCCGCCTTCTGTGAGGCCGTAATCTCACGGAAGGAGGCAGCGGATCGTGTGCGAGTAGAGCTCCTATTCGGCGACACGTTCCGCCGCCGGCGACTCGGGCGGCGCAGGCGCGAGTATCTGCGCCTAATGCCGCCCTAGCCGAGGCCGCGGGTGATCGGACCGAGGAATTGTCCGTCACCCGCAGAGAGGCTGACCGCGCGACGGCGACCGACGTCCCAGGACGTCGAGAGGTGAGGTTACCCGAAAGGGTATTCCGTTAGGCCGACCACTGACGACAAGTCACATCTGCTCCGGTGGTCAGCCCAACAACGAGGTGACGTGGGTACGGGTGGGTTATGGGCCCGTGCGCCGTCCTTTCATCGCCCCGGACGCACTGGACCGCGCGTGCGCTTACCATAGCCCACCCATAAAAAAAAAAAATACCAATCTGTCTGACTCGCATGATATATTATTATAAGGTCAATTTCCCTTCTATTGTGGAGGAAGTTCGAGCCCAGCAGTGGGTTGTGTATGATAATGATGATGACCAGCTTGTATTTTAGAGAGAGGCGTGTTATGATTTGTTTAGTCGGCGATTCAAATAAGTATAAAATAAATGGAGTCGAGTCGCGGGGTAACGCTTAATAAAGTTCTCGAACTGCTTATAAGTCGATGTACAATAAAATCAAATTAACAATCCCTAATCTTAATTATCTACGTAAGTCTGAATGAATACCAGCCCAAGTTCTAGAATCCTTCAAACGACTTAATTAAAGAGACAGCCTTCTAATTAGATCACCCCGTGAGTGAAGCAGACAATAGAGTGATCTCCTAGCTCCCGTAGGCCAATACCGAGTTCTAAGTACATTATCTTAATACCTCTCGTCCTACTCTAAATTACTATTACAAACATTTGTATGTAAGTACTTTATACTTATATAATATAAATAACATTACTTTTACTCGTCAAACACAGCTGCAAGCTAGAGCAACGTAGGACTGACTAACTTCTGAGACCCCAGAGGTTAGTCAGTCGTACGTTTCATTTAGACAAGTGTCGGCTATACCAAAACGTACCAAAAGCAGTTTACATGCCTCAAATGTATCATATATGTATTGATATAAACAACTGATAATGACGCGACGTTGCCAACTAACCATATCACATAGGTTTCCTTCCGTGATTTTCGTTCCGCTATATTGGTAACCGAACGATCACTAATAAGCCTAATAATCAAAATGATTATGCCATCTCTATCTTTCTACGCGATTCTTGACGTGCAAATCAGAGAGACAGAGACCGATTATTGGCTAGTGCAATATATAACAAGCAAAATTTCACGAATATTGATATAAACAGAGATGTTCTTATTTCTATCGAACTATGACTTAACTGTCATAAAAGGTAAAGCAAAGTAATGGAAAGTGGTTATGTTACTTGTTGCTCTCATATGCTACGAGAACTGTTTATTGCAGTTTGACCCATGAAAGATAATATGGCATAAAGTGAGCATGAATAGAAATAAGATCGCGAGTACGCGTTTTCATTAGCTTAAAACCCTCTTTGATACCGATATCCAGCAACGGTTATCTATACCAATAAATAAAATTGGAGTGTCTGTTTGTAATGTCAAAATAATAGGCTTTTTTCATGCTCACACGGTTATTTGCACGACACCTATGCCTAAAATAGCAATTAAAAAATTTTTGTCTGTCTGTCTGTCTGTTTGTTCCGGGTAATCTTCAAAACGGCTGGACCGATTTCAAAAATTCTTTCACCAATGGAAAGCTATAATATCAGAGCGTAAACTAGGCTATATTTTATCCCGGTATTCCCACGGGAACGGGAACTACGCGGATAAAACGACCATAACCTATAACCGAAGCGAAGCGAGGGCGGGTTGCTAGTCGAGTATAAAATACGTATATCCCATTTACACTATACTAAGAGTAATTTATTATTAATATATAACACATTATTAATAAATTCCGTGTGGTGTATTTGTAATTTTCCGTGTGCTGATAGGGTTAAAATTCAATTCACCACCCTCTTTCTTGCCTGTCGGTGCCATAAAAGACGACTGAGGGATTACAGTACATAGATAGCACTATGCAAGAGAAGGAAAACTCGAAACAAAACTCTATACCAACATGTCTGACTAGCGTGATTGTAAAGTCAATTTCTCTTCTATTATGAGCTGCTTCTATATAAGCCGAGATGGTGATTTATTAATAAATTTAGAATCAAAATATAATAGACAATTTTGGAATGGGTTGAAATTGTTACAATATTAGTTGCAAGCTATGATCCTAATAAACATATATAAATAAAAATATTGCAAGTTATACATAAACTTGTAAGAAACTTTGTGCATGTTAAAACGTGTATATAAATCGTAATGCGAATCAAGTATACAAATCGTAATGTGACAATTCCCAACTACACACGTACGAATTTTATAACTCGAAAACAATAAGTTTTTAATTTTCTTACACATTGTTGTCACGTTCTCCCGACCGGTTTCCTGTTCCCGCAGCGGATAGGAAAAGAGAAAATTACTTTGCAATGAAGTTAGAGGAGCACAAATAGCACCATTGAACCGTAAAATTAGTTCGAAGTTTTCTTTAAATATGTTGAAAAATAAATAAAAGCATGTTATTTTCTCCAAATGATTTTAAAATGTTAATATTTAAGATTTATATTTAAAACATACTCGGGGTGAAAAATGGGGAAGCCTCTGTGCCTTCATTATCAATTACGAATTATAATACTTACTACTTAAATAAATATTATTATTCAGTGATTTGTCTATTTTAAATAGGTATAATTTAATTCAACCTCATCATCTCGGTTCATATACGCTTCACTGCTGAGCTCGAGCCTCCTCCAGGATAGGATAAAAATTTACCTTACTATACCATGCTGGTCCGACAGGTTGGTATAGGGTTTTATTTCGAGCTTTCCTTCTCTTGCATACATATACGCATAAAATTTCTTATACTTAGTCATTTTTATGACATCCACGGGCAAGATAGGAAGTGGTGAATTGTATTCTTAATCCATCACCGCACGAAAATATTCATCTAAATTTAAATTACGTACCTAATATTCATCATCTCTTCATCATCTGAGCCATATAACTCACTCGGTAGGCAATAATAACTAGCTGCCTTTTAGGTAAGACTTAAAAGGTTAAGTACAGGTTCAAATGTTAAGCTTATTACGTTTTTATATTACTACAGGAAAAATAAAATTGATCAAGTTCCAATATTGAGTTGCTTGTTAGCAATACAGTAACCACATTCTCAAAGTCGCAGGGAACCCTTGGATGCAAGTGGCGCAGGACCGTTCCGAGTGGCATTCTCGTGGGGAGGCCTATGTCCAGCAGTGGACGTCTGTAGGCTGATGGATGGATGGATGTTAGCAATAGTAAAGGATGAAGTCCTTTACTATCACGGGTATGTTTAATGTCTTTATATAATAACGACGATAATAGGTCTAAGTTAAAGTATATGTACTTCATTTTTCATTTCAAAATTTCTTTATTATACATAATAATTGAGATAGTACAAACCAGTGTTAATGTTTAATCCTAGTAGTACACGAATAATAAGTAAGTACGTTTATTAAGCTATTATGCTCATTTAAACTAATATCTGAACCTTTCTTAAATTTACATAGTTGTTTAATTAACATTAATATATTTTTTACATAAATATAATAAAATAATTAATACGTAAGCTTTAGGGTGAGCATTACGTTAAAAACAGGAGAATGCGAAAGAATTTTATATCAGAAAAGACGATAGTGGGAATTAAGAAAATATAACACACGACGCGAAACGCTCGACGGTTAACAGCTAGCAGCAAGAGCTCGTCATGTACTCGTCACACACACACAAGCGCGCACCGCCGCAGTCGCGTATCGCGCGCGCGATATCCACCCTAGCTACCACCTGGTAATACGGACGGATATAACGCGCGCAACAGCGTCAAGCGACCGATAACGCTCGCATGTTGTAAACAATCTATTCATACACTTATAAAAACAAGTGATGGGGCAACTTGTATCTATTGTATGTATCGATAAATGGAAGACTATTTTTAGTGGATATACAAATATTGCTAACTAATTTATTTTGATTTTTGTTCTTATTGCAGAGATAAAATTTTTCAGAAAGTTTATAAATAAATACGTTAATTCTCGGTAAGCCGATTCTTAGGTGAAGTTTATAAATATTTGTACGATGAGGCGTGTTATAAGCATATTTTAAGGCTTTATTTTGAATAACTTGTATTTTTTTTATGTTAGTTTGGCAAGTGCTGCTCCAAACAAGGCAGGCATATGTAATGCAGGGTCTAACCAGGGTGGTATAAATGCGAAGTTTGGTATAGCTACTTAGACATGAACGTCTATTTAGCACAGGATTAAGTGCATTTAGGGCTTTCATACCTTTTAAACATAATTTCGATGTATTTTCGGACCAGTTGAGCTTAGTATCAAGTGCGAGTCCCAAGTAACCAAGAGTGCGTACGAACCCAACAGAGCGTAACCAAGGTATACACACACCGTTGATCTTTAACATGCGCTTAAGTAAGGTGCGTTTTCTTGTAAACATGATGGCTTCAGTTTTAGACGCATTTAATTTCAGTTTCCATTTAGTAAAATAGGATACCAGGCTATTTATTGAGAGTTGTAGGCGATCAATTATAAGGTCAATGTCATGAGAAGACGTGAAGGAAGCTGTATCGTCAGTGAAACAAGCAATGCTTGTTCGAGGTTGTACTGGAATATCATTCAGGTATAGCAAAAACAGATAAGGACCGAGGATCGAACCCTGCGGGACCCCTGCAGGGATGGATTTAGTACAAGAGACCTGATTTTTTAGGTAAACATTAAAGCTACGGTTGGATAAGTAAGAGTTTATTATTTTAACCAACGGAAGTGGTATATTATGTGATATGAGTTTATGCAAAACTGCCTTATGCCAGACTGTATCGAATGCCTTCTCAATATCCAGCAGAAACATTCCAGTAGAATGTTTAAGATTAAGGTTGTACGATACAGCTTCTGCAACTCTAGCTAGTTGCTGTATTGCCTTATAGTGGCCTTGGCGGAATCCAAACTGCTCATCAACTAATAGTTTTTCGGATGAGTGGAGTAAGCGTAGGCTGATGGGACGGTAGCTAATTGGATCAGAAGCGTCCTTACCCGGCTTATGAATTGCTATTACTTTAGCTCTTTTCCATATTGAAGGATAGTAGTTTAAAGAGAGACAGGCATTAAAAATTTTTGTAAGTGCAATGATACATTTATGGGGAATGTTTTTAATAAGTAGATTACTAATACCATCAATACCTGGAGACTTGCGTATCCGCAGATTGGAGATATATTTTTTGACCTCATTAGGACGAACAAACACTATTTTGTCGCCATAGTTTACATTGTGCTCATTTAATCTAGATAAAGACTGATCAACTGCAGATTGTTCATCACTAGACCAATCGTGAGTGAGTAACATATTATTTAAGAAAGAATCGGCTAAGGCGTCGCATTGACCCTGTGTGCTAGTAGTTAGGGTACCGTAAACTGTCCTAAGTGCAGGAATAGTATTAGGAACACTTCGTAAGTTTTTTACTACTCTCCAGATATCATTGCTCGGATTATCTACTTTTTTTAATTTATTTATCCATACAATGTCGTTATGGAACTTAATGGCAGTACTGATCTGAATCTTTAGTATATTTATGTTTTTAATTAATATTTTACGTACTAAAAAGTTTCTTTCATCTACAAAAGCTCTACGAAGACGATTTTTGTATCGGATTAATTTTTTTATTCTCCGAGGTAATGAGAAAGCATTCCATGGTTTAAATATTGAAAAGGGAACACAAGAGTCGCGACTATCTGTTATAGATTGTTGGATGTTTACAATGGATCCGTCAACATCAGTTTCAGTATTGTAAGCGTTTGAAGAGAGTATTGTATTCTGGTTTAACAAATCTCGGTATTTTACCCAATTGGCTTTGCTATAATTGAATTTTTTTGAGAGATTGCGTTTATGTCTGCTATGAAATTGCACTAAAACAGGAAAATGATCAGAAGATAGAGCCGATATAGTTTCAATATTGCTGGGTGTGGTGAAGTTTTTGTTTAAAACAATATCTGGGATAGAAGGTGCGAAATCTGCGTGGTAATGGACAAGAGTAGCATCGCAAGGAGCACGAATAATGAAATCATTACTAAGCATGTGTTTGTGTAGTATCCTGCCTCGGGCATTACTTGGACCAGGTGACCATAACGGGTGTTTGGAGTTAATCACCCATAGCAAGAACTGATTGGCTAGTTGCCATGATACAATCCACGTCACTAATAATTATCGGAAGATTTGGAGACTAGTATACTGAGAAGATAGATATATTACCATTTATTAAAGTAAGACTTATACCAATAGCTTCAAAGTTAACTGTTTGAGGATTGGGAATTAAGTTATGAATCAAATCTGATCGAACTATGATGGCTACACCTTGGCCCATACCATCACGGAACCTATCCCTACGGTAACAAGTGAAACCAGGAATATCAAGAGTAAGTCTCTTAGTTAATCTAGTCTTACTAAGTGCTATAATATCGACATTAAGTTTACGCACCGCTAGGTCCGAGAGCTCCTGCTGCTTTCTGTGGACGCCGTCAGCGTTCCAGTGCAATATACGTAAAATGTGGACACTAGACATAATGTCCTAAATGTGTTAATATTAAAACTACTTTCTCCATGAAAGTTTTGCATTTTGTGAACTCCCGCTTCATCGATTGGATAACTGAAAGGATATCTAGCATTTCAGCCATTTCAGGATCTAAAGTAGATGTAGAAAAGTATATGTACTGTGCTAATTTATAATGATAGTTATGTACTCAGCTTATGTAACAACGAGTAAAGCGAGTTAGATATGGTGAGCGAGGGGTGCATAGCCAAAACACATCCTTGTTGTATATCCCAAAAACGTCTGTTAGACAATTGAGATTGCGGGCTGAGCACTGCGGACAAGGAACTCCTCACTGGTGATCGGCCTAACGATGAAGGCAACGTGGGTACGGGTAGGTTATGGGCCCGCGCGCCGTCCTTACGTCGCTCCGGACGGAATGGACGGCGTGTGTGTTTACCATAGCCCACTCATAAAAAAATGACGATTGAGTTTTCGGTAAGACGGGTTTTGGTGTAGCTCTGTTGGATATAGCATGCGGCGGATGACCCAAGCTGACGGGATGGCGCTGTCACACTGTTTCTATTCAGATGATATGGAGGCACTGTCACCCTCTTGAGTGGCAGATGGATCAACACCGCAACCCTGAGTTTGCGATATTATGAACTGTAGAGGCAGAAACCCTCCCAAAAATGATCTCCAATCCTAAGTTTGGTCTGAAAGTCAGTTGAAGTTCTGGATAGTCATGAGGAACTTTAAGATGCAATATCTTCGATGATGATGTTAGTATATACAAGGAATACACTTGATATACATATTACAGAATATACAGCCTTTACATATGGGAGAGCAACTTCTGTTGCAACCAATAACTTTGCTTTACACACGGCCCACTAACATTCACTATAAAGAAGAGGAAGAGAAGAAAGTGGCCATATCCGAGACCTGCCAACAAAAAAGTTTAAAAAAGCTATCAAGAATAGACTTTGTAAGAAAGTTTATTATAAAATCTCGGATTATGTAGATGATAATACAGATTGGTTGTGAGCAGCTCCTTATTATGCAATTTCCCTGTTATTTTAAATAAACTCTTTTTTAATAACTCTAATATTGTAAAGCGTAGCGTGTTTTGCCTAACGAAATTTTGCATATTCGTCGTTTGTAACATGTTTGTAACATATGGTCTTGGTCATGCTCACTGAAGGATCTACTTGCGGTAGCTGCGTGGAGCGGGTCTCTCCCTTCCCTCCATAGTGGTTGAGGGGAGTGATGGCTGCTCTAGTAGTTAACTCGTGATCGGGTGCCGCTTGTGGGATCGGGTGCCGCTTGTGGGATCTGGTCCAGCCATAATCATTTGTATTATATTAAGTATCTTGCAGTTCGAAGGGCATCACACTGGAGCTAGGTCTTACAAAACATGTACACAAATTTATATCTAGTAAGAAGAAAAAAAAATTAAAATAATAGACAAGCCCGCTGAGTTTCTTGCCGGATCTTCTCAGTAGCGGTCGCGTTCCGATCCGGTGGTAGTTTATTTTCATTGGATAATTTAATTTTATTTTGTAAAATTGACAATATGTAAGTGCCCTCTCGGGGTCTATGCATAACAAATGATTTGAATTTGAATTTGCCACACGTGAACCTCAATGAGGCGGCCGCCGTGAAGTGGACCCTGGAAAGAACAACGGGGATGAGATGTATCACCATTGCTCCGTCTGAAGACAAAGAGATACCAATATCTGTGTCGAGACTACCGTGGGTTTTACGTAGAATTTTGCAGCAGGAATCGGTTTCACTTATATTTAGCAGCCTTGAGAGCGTACCTTTTTTTTTGGGTGGGTTACGGTCATCGCACTCCTCGCACCACACCGTCCGGGACGACAGAGGGGCGCAAGCACGGACACCCGTAACCCACCCGCGCGACACGTCGTTGGACCGACCACTGGAGCAGGGTGACTTGTCGTCAGTGGTGTTGAGGAGTACCCTCCCATCGACCGACCTCCCGCCCTCGGGGAGAACGTCGGTATTTCCTTCCATAGGTTCTTTCCACAAATAGTACAACCTTAGCCTGTACTAAATTATCGAACTGCCGGTGTATCGTATCGTTAGCATATTTATCTTTTATGCTAGTGATCTACAAAATATAACTAAAAATATCGAGTATGAAATTATTTATAAAAACTTTGTTTTAATATTAATAATTTATATGAATACGTATAGAATACATAAAAAACCTTTCATTGCGATATTTTATCAAACCGCAATCAAAATGAACATATTTGGAAATACTGTATATTATTCAAGTGACGATTTTGTGAAATGGCGTGATGAAAGCCTATAATCCTCTTCCATTAAGCACTTATTGTGTGGGAGATTCCGATGCGAAATCTTTTTTTTTTTTATGATTAAACAATCTACGTTGGAAGGGAATTGTACGAATGATTAAAAATTGGATGTTCACAATTTGTTAATCCCTTCCAATCTTGCATTTAGGTGATATAGCTTTATAGATTAGTAGCTTTTGCTCGCGACTTCATCCACGTAAAAGTGACGTGTGACAGAGGTAAACACAGATAGCTGTACAGGATATTCAAGGTTCTACAGTCCCATCGTCTTGCTGGATAATGTGGGTAAGCTAGTATAGATAATTCTAACTTTGTAAATAAAACTACTTTTTCGGATTATATCGCATTTGTATTTGATTTATGATTGCTCGACATTTCGAACACTTTGCAGCATTCACGGTCACGGGCGGACTAAGGTGTCTCACGTCCAACAAGTAATCGTTATTACAGACATTTATGATTATCTACCCGATACAGAAAATTAGTTATAAATTTATTACATTGTGACCCACATTTTAGTACAAATTTATTGCCAGCACTGTCTCGCAGAAGGCTGCGACCGCGTCCCAATTCCCGACGCTGTCGACCATCGCCCTAGCGATGGCCGGCAACGTCAGGTCGGTACCGATGATTGCGACGAGTTCACGGCGCTGCACTGCCCAAGCTGCGCAGGCCCCGAGCGTGTCCTCGTCGCAATCGCAGTGGTGGCAGGACGGTGTGCTCTCCCTCCTTACGACCCTGTGCAGGTATTTGGCGAAGCTCCCATGCCCCGTCAACACCTGCACTAGTCGGAAGGAGAGCACACCGTGCCGCCTTTCCAACCACTGCATCAGCACCGGCCGGAAGGCCTCCACGATTCGCATCCCGAACCGAGGCCTCTCCAGCCGGACTGCCCAACGGGCAATGACGTCTCGGCGGGCGTCGACACGCCAGGCGGTGAGCTCCCTTAACGAGATCTCACCGCCCTCCGCTCGCACCCCCGTCACCCGCCGATACAATCCGGCGAGCATCTCCGCCTCCAGGTCCCACGGGGGAGTCCTGGCCAATAGGCACGCTGCCTCCGTCGCCACCGTGCGGTATCCGCGGATGGCCCTGACCGCCATGACCCTCTGTGGTCGCCACAGAAGGGCCCTAAGTCGGACGGTCAAGGACCCCGCCCACACCGGTGCGCCGTACAGGGCCATCGACCGGATGACCCCCGTGTACAGCGGTCGGCACGTAGCGCTCGGCCTGCCCACGTTCGGTATAAGCCACGATAGGGCGGACGCCGCGCCGACCAGCCGTGGAGCGAGCTTGCGGAAATGCTCCCAGAACCACCATTGCCCGTCGAGCACCAGGCCCAAGTACCTCATATGGGCCCGGATGCTGATGTCAACCAATCGGACGGTGGTCGAGACGCCGATGGGAGGTCTCATAAGGCGCCCAAGGAACAAGAGGGCCTCCGTCTTGTCCAGGGCGACCCTCAACCCCAGCGCCTCGATCCGCCTGACGACCTCTTCGGTGCCATAGGTCGCCAGGCTTACCGCCTCTTCTAGCGTCCCACCGCGGGCTGTGACGAGCGTGTCGTCGGCGTAACAGATCACGCCAAGCCCGGGCGGGAGGCTCCCCCGCAACGCCCAGTCGTAGCCGATGTTCCACAGGGTGGGTACGAGGACCGACCGCTGAGGGACACCGCACGTCATGGGCGTTCGCACAACGTCCCCTGCTCGGTTGGTACAGAGGACGCTGCGCCCCACCAAATAGTCTGCCACTAGCCGCCTCAGGTAAGCTGGCACTCCGTGATACCGGAGCGCATCCCTAATGCAGCTGAACGGCAGACTATTGAATGCGTTGGCGATGTCTAGGGACACCGCCAACAGCACTCCCCCACCGGTGACGGCTTCAGTCGCCACGGCCCTCAGGCGCAACAGAGCCGCGATCGTCAAACGACCCCTCCTAAACCCAAACTGGGCGTCTGACAGATAGGGCCCCTTGCCGACGCGGTGCCGCTCGTTGCGGGCAGCTACCACCCTCTCCAGTAGCTTGCCCGAGTCATCGAGCAGCACGATAGGCCTGTAGGCCGAAGGCGACCACGGAGACCGTCCCGGCTTCAGCAGGAGCACCAGCCTTCCCTCCTTCCAGCACCCGTCCGGACGCTAAACACGCGTCGAACAGCTCCCTGAGGCGGGGACCCAGATGGTCGAGGACCAGACCTAACACGCGGTTAGGAACACCGTCGGGCCCGGGGGCGGTGGACTTAGCGCACATGCGCGCCAACGTCACTCCCATCTCGGGTTCCGTGATGGGCGAAACACTGTCGTCGTCGGCCTCCCGGTCAGTGTCTGGCGGAGCCATGACCGGGAGCGTGTGTTCCGCCCGCCGCGGGAACAGGTCCTCGACGACCCGGGTAAGAAGGCTGGGCTGGAGAGTCTCGGTGAGGGGAAGGCTCCGCGCGCGGAGCTTATTCAGCACCGCGCGATAGGGGCGTCCCCAGGGGTCACAGTCGAGACCGTCCAGCATCTCCTGCCGACTGACGTCCTTGGCGGAGCGGACGGCCAGCCTGAAGGCCGACCGCGCATTGCGGTAGCCCTCATATAGCAAGGCCTCCCGCTCCGCGTCGCGTTGGCGCCTTCGGCTGCGGGTATAGGCCCTCCAGGCGCGAATGCACGCGGTCCGGAGATCCGCCAGCTCCCGGGACCACCAGTGGACCGCCCTCCTCGAGGGCGGACGCCGTACCCGGGGCATGGCTGCATCGCAAATCTGCGTCAATGCACTGCGGATGCGGCCAGCCTCGGCTTCCACCCCGTCCGACTGGTTGGCAGAGGACAGCCACGAGTAAACGATGGCTGTCTCCGCCAGCTGGTCCCGGTATAAGCGACCCACAGCCCATCGCGGGAACGCAGGACGTCCATCCGCCCCGTGACCCCTGCTGGGCGTCGGGATTGCCGGGGAGACCTCCATCCGGATATACCGGTGGTCCGACAAGGTCTCCACCTCCTCCACGACGCACCAGCTCCCCACGCGTGCGGCGACCTCGGGGCTAGCGAACGAAAGGTCCACTATCGACCCGCCTCGTTGTCGCACGCACGTATGCACCGAGCCCCTGTTCAGCAAACAGAGGCCCAGTGCCGCCGCCGCGCTGTCACCTGCTACTCTTATGCACGCATGCCGCCCTCGTGCTCGAACCCGCTGCTGCTACCGCTCTCCTCACGCGGCGGCCTTGCAGATGTCTCCATCCTCTCCCTCTCCTCTTCCGACGGCTGGGCAGCAACGCCAACCCCGTCCCGCGACGGCCCTGCAGCAGCAATGCTGCCACCCTCGTCGCGCGCAGCAATGGCGGCTGCCAACTTCCGCTCCCGCTTCTTCTTGTCGCGGAGCGCCTGGGCACGGACTCGCCCCATAGCCGTGAGTTTCTTCTTCTTTTTTTTCTTCTCCTTCACTTCCCCCTCCCCCCGATGAGCCTCTTGATGGTATGCCAGGCTCTCGGCTGTTAAAGCAGTTGTCGTCTCCCTCCCATACGTGTGGAGGCTGACTGTGCTGGTGACTGTGCGCCTCTCGCGCTCAGAAACCAGCACAGTGAGGGACTCCCCGGCGTGGCCGGGACCCTCTGGAGTAGCTACGCCCGTTTCAACTCCTGCCATAGTGTTTGGTCATTTTTAAGTCTCGCCTTGACTACCACTCTAACGATTGGACGCTCGCGCGCTTCTTAACCCACCAGTCATACATCTCCTCGCCGAGTGGCCAAACTTAAGATTGGGGTGATTTTTTATAGAAGTTTTCTTCCCCGCGGTCCGAAGACCCCCGGTCCTGACCCCCCCATTCAGGATTACGGTTTGGGCCTTGCGGGACTGGCCGCTCGCGAGCGACGTAACCGTCCCTGGCGACGGAGTGCCATGAGGCACATCCGCCCCATTGGCCCCGGGTCAGATCCGCCGTGCGCTCTGCCACCAGAGACGCACGCGGAGACCCCCACCTGCCGGAATCTTGGCCGTCCACATGGACGCATGACGTCCAAGTGGACGTTACCAGGGAGCACCACGAGGAGGTGCTCCGGCCGCGTCCCCCATAAATGTCTGTAATAACGATTACTTGTTGGACGTGAGACACCTTAGTCCGCCCGTGACCATGAATGCTGCAAAGTGTTCGAAACGTCGGGCAATCATAAATCAAATACAAACGCGATATAATCCGTAAAAGTAGTTTTATTTATAATGTGTAGTGCTCCCGTAAACATCAGATATCATTATAATTCAAACTTTTTTTTTAGGGGTGGGCCATGGTCAGCGCACCCGCCGCCCATCAGTCCAGGGCGGCGGAGAGACGGCGCGCGGCCCCATGACCCACCCGTGGCACGTCGCCTACGTCGTTGGGCCAACCACCGGTGCAGGGTAACTTGTCTTCAGTGATTGGCCCGAAGGAATAACTCAGTCGTAGGGTACCCACTCCTCTTTACGTTCCCCCTCCAGGACCTCGATCGCCGTCGCGCGGTCAGCCACTCTGTGCCTAAATCCTCGATTCAATCACCCGCGGCTTCGGCTAGGGTGACATTAGGTGCAGACACTCGCGCCTGCACCGCTCGAGTCGCCGGCGGCGGATTGCGTCATCGTGGAGGCGTTCCTCCCGCGCTCGCTCCGCCGCCTCTTTCCGCGAGACGACTGTCTCACAGAAGGTGGTGCTGCTGCAGCACGCTCTCCAATGGACTGCGCATGGAGCCGGAAGCTCAAGTTAGAATCAATTACGACACCCAGGACAGTCGCTGATTGGACGCTTCTTACCGGCTCTCCACCGAGCCTAACAGTGGGCGGTCTTCCACTCAGCTTCCCTTTTAGGGTTATGGAACATGACTTCATAGGGGAAAAGGACAGTCTGTTACGAAATCCCCAGGCTGTGACAAGTCCGAGTGCCATGGAGGCCAAAGCCTCTAATCCCGCACGAGAGTTCGACTCGATGGTGACCGTTACGTCATCCGCGTACGCAATCAGTTTGACTCCCTCTGGTAAAGGGAGTTGAAATAGATCGTCCATCAGGAGATTCCACAGAGAGGGCCCCAATACAGAGCCCTGCGGGCATCCCATGGTTAATTGTTTCCACACGATTTCACCTCCAGCAAAGAAACCGGCACGCCGGCCGCAAAAATAGGACACCAGCATCCTATAGATGTTCGGCGGGCAACCCCCATTCTTGGCCTTCAGCAGAATCATGGGCCACCACGCGTTGTCAAAGGCACCCGAAATATCCAAAAGAACTGCCTGCACATACTTGCAGTTGCTATGAGCCACGGTGTCCAGAAGGGACCGAATAGCCGTGACGGTGCCAACGGCCAATGACGTCTCAGCGGGCGTCGACCCGCCAGGCGGTAATCTCCTTCATCAAGACCATGCCGCCACGGGCGCGCGTCTCCGATACCCGCCGGTAAATTCCGGCGAGCATTTCCGCCTCCAGGTCCCACGGGGGGGTTCCGGTCAGGAGGCATGCTGCCTCCGTCGCCACCGTGCGGTAGCCGCGTATGGCCCTGATCGCCATGACCCTCTGTGGCTGCCACAAGAGGGCCCTCAGATGGACGGTCAGGGACCCCGCCCACACCGGTGCGCCGTACAGGGCCATCGACCGGAGGACCGCATAGAGAATTCTAACTGCTGCATCATCCATCCCCCTCGAGTTGGCCTCGATCTAATCATGATTAAGTTTAGTTTCTGGGAGGCCTTCTTCACCTGAGGGTCGTAGTAACGGAGGTTAATTGAAGAGATTAATTTAAACTTAAAACATAAGAGATTTTTAATATTGATATAGTTACTATAAGAAGTAGATAGGTTAGCTAATTACGTAATAACTAAGACAGAAGGTCCCTTAAGTAGGAATTGACTAAATTAACCGATTTGGTTTTACGTGGATCCCTCAACGTTTAATCGTAGAAGAACTGAGTTGCGAGACTTGGTTTTTTTACAAGTTATGTTTTCGATGGCATCTCATTTCTTTTTGTAGATAGTCCTACTTATTTACCCTTCCGGTACGTTCTACTTCTTGAATGCCAACGAAGGATTTAGTTAAAGTCCATGCTTTAAAAAATGAGACATTTCAACTATCATTCCATTCATTTCCAGCATAGCTGAGCGAAGATGAGATGTGGCAGTGCCAAATCTAATTGGTCAATTTAAACACATTTTCCCTAGTCACCTCTGCATTGGTGGCAACAGAGCCTTATGATTATTAGTGCTCTTTCTTTCATGTCGAATTCGGGCAATTTAGTCTCCTTAATACTTTTGGGAGATTTTGATACAACTTCATAACCCATTCTTGGTTTTTCATTTCGTTGATTGACCTTTTTACAAGTTACCTTTGAACATAATTATATCTAGGTGTCTATCTACACCTATTATTCCATTCATTATTCATCCTATTGCTGTCCACTGCTGGATGTAGGCATCTCTCAGGTTTCACCACGAAGTATGGTACTGTGCCGCTTGCATCCAACGACGCTAAGCAACTTTCACCAGGTTGTCAATCCACCTAATGGGGGAGTGTCGTACACTGTATCATCCGATACGTGTTCCCGACTCGTTTCTTCCCCAGGAGTTGTCGGTTCGTCGAGCTAATTTTCCCAAACCTGTTATTCCCACCCTTCGGAGATTCGCACTCATCTAGGCAGTAGAAGCTATTTTGTAGCTCAAGTTGAATGCTTTTGAGGTTCTGGTATTGGACAGATGTAAGTCGGAGAGTAGACTTCATTAAACATAACCGCCCGACTTTTGTGTGGATATTAAATGTGCTTCGTACTATACAGTGATCGCTTCTAGTTTTAATCCTGCTGAACATTTAAAAAAAAAAATTATTGAATATCAGCTGTCGTTTGTGCGATAAGATGAAGTCTATCTATGTTTTTCGTTGAACTATCCAGGTCAATTTCCTTTGTGATTACTTTCTAAAGAAGAAAATCTTACAAAAAGGCTTTCAAAAGGCTTTCCTTCGCGAGAAAATCAGCCAGGTTCTGGGTCCTCTGGTTCCTCTGTCTACACCTATGTTGCTCCACCCCCAAATCATAATCACTCCCTTTGCTCAATTTCGCGTTCTTCTATAACCACAGTGAAGTGGGTTTCAGACGCGTGCATGTTTCGAGATATTCTCGTAAAAGTTTTCTCCACCTCGGGCTATGTCGAGGTGGGTGCATAATCCTGTATGACCTTTAACGAATACTTCTTGATACATTCTCCATACTTTCCACGTTGTATACGAGAGGCAATCGATAAACCCTATATCGCCTTGGGACGGTTGATTGCCCCAACATAGAAGAGCAAGTTTCTTATAATCCTAATATCTTCTGTCGGATTTTTATATTTTTTCCTTCATTTATATACTAAACACTAATTGTATTCTAAATTTGAAGCTGCTCTGTCAGCTAGAAGTGCCTCAATAATGTTGATGATCGGTCAGTTAGTCAATGAGTGAGTGACAAAATTACGAAATTTTGACTAGTTATTATTCTTAAACTATTAGATCAAATTGGATGAAATTTAAAATATACCGTGGGTATTCAATGCCTACTTGGTTAATAAAAATCAGGCTTCTACTTTGATTTACAACGAAGTTGTAGAGGGTCGAAAATGACTTCAATCGTGAAAAGGATGCTATGGCAGCGTTGCGTCTATCTCGTCTTGGCGAGTTCATAATAGCGAGTTCATAATTGACATTTATTCATTCATTTATTCACGACATTCATTCCTTCAGTTCTTATGAACATACCCACTCTGATTTCGTAGCATCTTCTTATTTTAAGTTTAATTTTTTCAAATGAGTTTAATTTTAAAGACTTCGGCGACGTCGACGGTACGTCTCATGAGAAATAAAACTGAATAGAAGCATAAGAAGACCATTGACAACATTGAATACCAATACTAATTATAATATATTTTTGTAGCAATCTGGAGGTTACATCTAGTATGTAACCTCCAGATTGCTCCAGGAATTTAAAACCTTTAGAATATTAAAATAATGTATCGAATTATACTATTAATGATTATAATTTCAATAATTTTACAAGGTTACTTTACTTTTTATATAAAACTGTGTGACCTTATAACCCACTTTCTCAAAAAATAATTTTAGCATTCATAACTTGTTGCTCGATAACTTGAACAACAGTAGGCTTTATAAGAAAGCTGTAATTCTTGCTGCAATTAAGAAAAGCAACAATATGCACTAGAGTAAATAGAAACATCATTTGTCTATTTTCTTTTCAAATGAGATGAAAAATAGAGAGAAAAAAACTAAAATGATCTTTCGGACGACACTAAAACAAAGGGGATTCATTCCCATTCCACTTCTTACAAGGTTGGTGATAATGTCTCTCTGTTTCTCTCTGCCCGTAATTATAAAAATAAGAATACTTGTTTTATTTCTCAGCTTTTCTTAGATACATAATAGTAGTCACATCTTTATGCCGCAAAAGGAAAGCAAGAATGGGAAATAAATATTTCATATTTTGCATCTAATTAGAAATAGTTTCACATTTCGGGTTTTCTGTTGCGTATTTTATGGGGAAAACCTAAAAAATCGATACATTATATATTTAGTTGTCACCTAAAGAATTATAACTCAGCTCACTCATGTCGACTGTCTGCGAGTCTGTGATAAAATTTTAAGTGAGCAGGCCTAATGTAGTAAGTTAAAAAACATTTCCATGTGATATATCTATATCCGTGTGGTGACGGAGTAAGAATACAATTCACCACCCTCTCTCTTGCCCGTGGGTGTTGTAAAAGACGACTAAGGGATATTATATGCATATAACATCAATGTAAGAGAAGGAACACTCGAAACAAAACCCTATGCCAACACGTCTGACCAGCGTGGTATAGTAGGTCAATTTCCCTGCGATAATGGAGGAGGCCCGAGCCCAACAGTGGGACATATATAAGCTGAGATGATGATGATGATGATGATGATGATGATGATATCATCATGATGATGATGATATCATCATCATCACAGCTCATATACATCCCACTACTGGGTTCGAACCTCCTTCATATTAGGAGGGAAAATTCACTTAGTTATCCCACGCTGGTCAGGTGGGTTGGTACAGGGTTTGATTTCGAGTTTTTCTTCTCTTGCATAGTTGTTATATGCACAAGATATCCCTTTGTCATCTTTTACGACACCCAGGGGGCCGAAAAGGGGGTGGTGAATTGTTTTCTTACTCCATCACCACACGGATAATATATGCGTGGAGGGAATACCTTTCACGTATAATGCAAGACATAAAGGAGGTAAAATGTCATAATCATTCAGGTAGATTGGCGATCGCTGTTGGTATTATAGGTTTTCTAGAAGTGTTCCTACTTATGCCTTAGCCACAACCCTCAGCCCGTCTAAGAACTTAAACTTCAAACTATGCCATTTAACATTGACACTACAAAAAAGTTTGTAGAAATAATTCATTCAGTTTAGTACAAAAGGCACAAGCAATTTCTCTTAAAGGGTCTCATTAGAAGATGGGGATGAAAGCTTATAAAATTAAAACTCGGAGACGCAGTTTACGCTTATATTTTTTATATTCTTGATTGAATTTATTACATATTTTGCGGTCTGTCGCCTTTAAAATCTTTATTATTTTCCATTTCATTGACGAGAGCTTTTACAGTGTCAGAAATTTCAGTAGTTTTGTTTTGAAGACCTGAACTAAGGAAGTAAGGCTTGAATTCTGGTATAACTAACGATGGTCTATCCAATTGATGCTGTCTTGTCCACAATTGCATTTTCAAGGTTGACGTCAGCCAGGCGGTCGACCATAAAATTATTGCCATAAATTTTGCAAGAAGAATACATATTTCGTCAACTCCATTTAATTGGGATGAGATAATGATGGTAAAACTGTATTGAAAATTAAGGCCTAATTTTTTTTGACATCCAGAATAAATGCTTAAGTTATTTACTAATTTGGAAATATACTATTAATAGACACAAATGCATACCCAAAATCGGAGCAATGTTACATATATCAAATTGTTTTACTTGAGATTCGAATTAAGTATTGACCTCCATGATTATTCACTACGCTGTCGATGCAGTTGGCACTAGTTTGACACCGGGTACTTTGCATCTTGACACAACCTATATCCCTACTTAATATTGACCTTACTGGTAAATATTGAAATTGACTTTAGACTTTTAGACTCTTATTTATTGAAACAAAATATACTACAAATGTAATCCTTACTAATATTATAAATGCGAAAGTAACTCTGTCTGTCTGTCTGTCTGTCTGTCTGTCTGTCTGTCTGTCTGTCTGCTACGCTTTCACGTCTAAACCACTGGACCGATTTTGATGAAATTTGGTACAGAGATGGACTAAAGCTGGAGAAAGGACATAGGCTACTTTTTATCGCGAAAAAATGGATATAAGGGGTTGAAATAGGGGATGACATTTTGTATGGAAATTCGTCATTTTCGATGATAGAACCACGAATCTTTGTATTAAGACACCTAATAATAAATAAATAAATATTTGTTCAAGCGTTTTAGAAATTTCATTTACATGGGGATGAAATTCAACCCCTAAAATACCAAAAAGCATACAGCCGAAACCACTAGGCCTAGAAACGTATTTTTTTTACACCATCGTATTTCTTGGGGTGCACAAGCACTAGCAAAGGATTTTTGGAAATTCACCCCCTTAAGGGGGTGAAAAACATATAGTCTTTCGCGTCTAAACCGATTTTGATGAAATTTGGTACAGAGATGGACTAAAGCTTGAAAAAGGATATAGGCTACTTTTTATTGCGAAAAAATGGGTATAAAGGGTTGAAATAGGGGATGACATTTTGTATGGAAATTCGTCATTTTCGATGATCGAACCACGAATCTTTGTATTGAGGCACCTAATAATAAATAAATAAATATTCGCTCAAGCGTTTTGGAAATTCCATTTACATGGGGATGAAATTCAACCCCTAAAATACCAAAAAGCATACAGCCGAAACCACTGGACCTAGAAACGTATTTTTTTTACACCATCGTATTTCTTAGGGTGCACAAGCACTAGCAAAGGATTTTTGGAAATTCACCCCCTTAAGGGGGTGAAAAACATATAGTCTTTCGCGTCTAAACCGATTTTGATGAAATTTGGTACAGAGATGGACTAAAGCTTGAAAAAGGATATAGGCTACTTTTTATTGCGAAAAAATGGGTATAAAGGGTTGAAATAGGGGATGACATTTTGTATGGAAATTCGTCATTTTCGATGATCGAACCACGAATCTTTGTATTGAGGCACCTAATAATAAATAAATAAATATTCGCTCAAGCGTTTTGGAAATTTCATTTACATGGGGATGAAATTCAACCTCTAAAATACCAAAAAGCATACAGCCGAAACTACTGGGCCTGGAAACGTATTTTTTTTACACCATCGTATTTCTTGGGGTGCACGAGCACTAGCAAAGGATTTTTGGGCATTCACCCCCTTAAGGGGGTGAAAAACATATAGTCTTTCGCGTCTAAACCGATTTTGATGAAATTTGGTACAGAGATGGACTAAAGCTTGAAAAAGGATATAGGCTACTTTTTATTGCGAAAAAATGGGTATAAAGGGTTGAAATAGGGGATGACATTTTGTATGGAAATTCGTCATTTTCGATGATCGAACCACGAATCTTTGTATTGAGGCACCTAATAATAAATAAATAAATATTCGCTCAAGCGTTTTGGAAATTTCATTTACATGGGGATGAAATTCAACCTCTAAAATACCAAAAAGCATACAGCCGAAACCACTGGGCCTGGAAACGTATTTTTTTTACACCATCGTATTTCTTGGGGTGCCCGGACGGAGTGGTGCGAGGAGCGCGCCAACCGCAGCCCAACCCAAAAAAAAAGGGAGTTGAAAAGCATATAGCCTTTCACGTCGAAACCACTTAACCGATTTTGATGAAATTTGGTACAGAGATGAACTAAAGCTTGAGAAAGGATATAAGGCTACTTTTTATCGCGAAAAAATAGGTATAAGGGGTTGAAATAGGGGAAAGTATTTTCTTTTTACGTCGTCTTATTTCTTGGGGTACACGAGCACTAGCAAAGGATTTCTGAATAATCACCCCCTTAAGTGGGTGAAAAGCGTATAGACGAAACTCTTGGAGCTAGGAACGTAAAACTTTCTATGCAATTCTCTTTCTTTTGTTGTAAGTGAGCTCTAAGAAATTATTTTATTAAAATCAACTCCTAAAGGGGTGCAAAATATATAGCTGAAATCATTAGGCCTAGAAACATGGAATTTTTTATAAAGTTTCCTTTCTTGGGGAAAGAGAGATTTTTGCAATTTTAGCCCTAAGGGGGTGAAAAGTGTTTAAACGAAATCACTGAGCCTAGGAAGGATCATTTTAGTACACGGTCGACTTTCTTGGATTACCCCCAGATTTTCTTAGTGCTCATTTACCAAGCACTATGAAACAATTTTTTGCAAGGATAAGCGAGCTCTAACAAAGAATTTTTGGAAATTCAACCCCTAAGAGGGTGAAAGTGTATAGCCAAAGATACCGGGCCTAAGAATGTGAAATTTTGTATACCGATCGGTTATTTGGGGTAAGCACTCACTAAGAAACAATTTTGGGCTGCCCCAAAAGGATAAAACACATATAGTCGAAGACACCCAGCCAATGATATATCATCATTATCTTGCTCTTATCCTAATTACTTTGGATCAACGCGATATGTACTCTTACTCGGTACTCTTCTGCCATCGCAGATATATTGCAAAGGTTCTAGCAACATTTTATGACCTGGCGCACGACATTGTTGGCCAGACGGCATCACCGGTCCAGGTCGATGTAAATCTTTGTCTTAGTAGTATTTTGCGATACCCATGAACAATGAAAGCGTGGTAATATTTCTAGCAGCTACCAGACAGTAAGTTACAATCAAGATATTATTCCAATTTTCTATCTCTACAAATAAATAAATTTGAAGCGTCTGTTTGTCTATCAAAATAATTGGTTTTATTTATGCTCACATAATACGGTCTAAATTTTTTTGTCTGTCTGTCTATTCGTTACAGGTAATCTTCAAAATGGCTGGACCGATATTGATTATATTTTACCATCAGGTCTACCAGTCGTACATAAGGAATAACTTAGACTATATTTTATCCCAGGTTATATTTTATCCTGGTGTGGCTGAATTAAGTCGATTTTAAAATTATTTCACTAATGGAAAGCTATTTTTAAGCGAGTAACATATTTAAGCTATTTTTATCCCGATATTCCTACGGGATCGGGTACAATGTCGGTGAAATCACGGGAATTTAATGGTTTTAAAAATTCATTCACTAATGAAAAGCTATATTATCAGTGAAAGGCTATTTTCATCCCGGTATTTGCCCAGGAACGAGAACTATACCGGGGGATGTCGAGCAATTTTTAAAATTCTTTCACCAATGGAAAGCTACCTATGTTGTCAGCGAGTAACATAGGTAATTTATATCTCTGATATTTCTGGGATTTATATTATTTTTTTTTTGGTATGTGTGTAAATTTATAATATCAGCGAGTAACATAGACATTTTTTATCTCGGTATTGGCATGGGAATTTCTACGTGAATGAAACTGCGGGTGTTTGATTGATATAATCTTTTTTTCACCAATGGAAAAGTACGTTATCAGAGACTAAAGAAAGGCATATTTATCATCGTATTTGCACGGCAATCTGAACTACAAGGCTGGAAGTAATATTCAAATGTGAAAGTTTGTGAAGATATTTGGATGTTTGTTACTCAATCACGCTTAAACTGTTGAGCAGATTTGGATGAAAATTGACAAGTAGATAGAATATTTCTTAAATTAAGAAATGTAATACTCTTTATGCCGATAATATTCTTTGCGATAATAGTTCAATATGCAAGTAAATTTTTACGCGGGCGAAGCCGCGGGCAAAAGCTAGTGTTTAATAATTACTAACCATATGGATGTTACATCCCTTAGTCCAAAGTGGAATAGTACGTCAATTTCTTTTCTATAGTGGGAGGCCCAAGGCCAATATAATGCATATGGGCTGAGATGAATATGATCGGTTAGTCTTTTTTTTTTCTACTGTCAGCGCACCCGCCATCCGGGGCGACGGAGAGGCGGCGTGCGGCCCCGTAACCCACTCATGACACGTCGCCTTCGTCGATGAGCCGACCACTGGTGACGTGACTTGTCGTCAGTGGTCGGCCCGACGGCATATCCCTTGATCTCTCCTCAACAGACGCCTCTCCACTGTTCGGGGACATCGGTCGTCGTCGCACAGTCGGCCTCTCGGCGGGTGACGGACTAACTCTCCGGTCTAGTCACCTGCATAGGTTAGAGCCTTAGGGATTGTTTGACTTGTAAGTTATACAACTTCTAGGATCCTCTAACTTATTATACAGACTTCGTTAACATTATGTCGTCGTATACGTTACGTCAATAAGGGCAATTATACATATATGAGCTAAGAAGTAGAAATACTGTTTTTTTCTCATAGCTCATTTTATTTTACTCTGTCCGTGTGGTGATAGAGTAAGAATACAATTCACCACGCCCTCTCTTGCCTTTTGGTGTCGTAAAAGCCTATCTATGCAGGATAAAGAAAATTCGGCATAACACACCCTATGGTAACACGTTCGACCAGCGTGGTAATAGATCAATTCAAAATAAAGTTATCAAAGCTACTGTTTAATACATTAAAAAAGTAATTACCTTACCTTTCAACTCTCCTCATCATCATCATCATCATTTCAGCTCATATACGTCCCTGTTGGGCAAAAGCCTCCTCCACGATAGGAGGGAAATTGACTTTACTATATCATGCTGGCCAGACAGGTTGGCATAGGGTTTTATTTCGAGTTTTCCGTCTTGCAGTTGTTATATGTGTATGATATCCCTTAGTCGTCTTTTACGACATCCACGGGTAAGATAGGAATCAACTCTCATCCTAAAATAACTACATTTTTCTCTAATAAAAAATGTATACCAAGGAAAAAAATAAAATGCCTACAATGAATCAATACGGTCTTGATCTTCCGAGTGAATGGCTTAATGGTTAATTTTTTACCTTTCTCTTCATTTGAGCTATGATGTATAAGCAGATATTATTCAGATATTATCATTTTTGAAACCTCATAAATTTGCTGAAGACAGAAGAAAAATAAATAAATGAACCGACCAAGTACGAGTAAGATCTGAAATCGTCTCTTTGTAACATAGAAGCTTTATATAAAGCTTGATAGGTATTGACTATGAGACAAAACTTTTGTTGACGCTATAGTGTTAACTCTGTTTGTACAACAGCAATGCACTCCGTATAAATTAATTTAAAAAGAGCGGAATGATAGTTTCTCACCCGCATAAATGTAATTTAGCGTTTACTATATGTTTTTCTGATACTAAGGTGGGTCCCTTGCCATTTTACAGTAATATGGTGAAGGATTGTAAAGAAGGCATGCAAAATTCAATTAGTATCAGAGAGAGATGTTTATTTCGATCAAAGGAGTGATCTAAACTAAGTTCTGTACCTCAGCATAGCCTAACATGATATGGTATTATTATAGTATCACAAATATATTCAACTAGCGTTTGCCCGCGACTTCGTCCGCGTAGAAATCATATATGACAGAGGCAATCACAGATAACTGTATAGTGCGTTCAGGGTTCTACAGGCTCACTGTTACTCTGGATGATGTAGCCAAATAGTGTAGAGAAACCTGATTGGCCACATCAACCAGCACCTTAGTAAGACTGTCTCGGTCAGACCAATTCTTTCTGGCAGATGATCGCAGCCTTTCCATGCCTGTGTGGCCTGTTATCAACAAAGCAGTCACTGGCGGAGGGGTGCTATGGGCGGTGTATTTAGATGGCGTCAGCTCGTGTAATAGTTTGCCAATCTGGTATATCAGGGAGGCGCTGTTATCAGGAGGTGTTTCTATAGCTAAGGCGGCTGGCTACAGACTAATTAAAGCGGCGCAGTGGCCTCTATGTGAAGCACGCAGAGGACTTTGTGCTAACGCCTATGTTGTACTGCTTTCAGCTGAGCTCGTACATGGGGTTGTTTGTGTGGTATATTAGCTGAGGCTGGACCCTCTCGGGGCTTAATTTATATAAGCGATACGTTTGGCCACACTCGGTATCGAGGTGGTGATTCGATGAGTTACGATGCTGCTTAGAGTGGCCCTATATAAAATTGTAAAAGAGAAAATGTATTATTATAGTAAGTAAAGTTAAAAAGAAATAATAGAAAAAAAATAAGAAAGTGCACAAGTATTCAAGATGGTATCTAAACACATGGAAAAATAAAGAAATTCAATTCTAAAATCGCAGCGAAATTTTTAATAATCGAAGCGACCATTAACGACGTCTGTCCGTGTTCGGTTTGCTCACTTGTTGACTACGTACGTCCCACCCCCCTACTTTAAACTCTGAGTAGGATATCGCCAATAATAATGATTAGGAACTAATAACCTAAATATAAAATTTCATTGAAATAATGTAGGTAAATACGAAAAACTTTTATACCTACTAAATTTGTCACCCTCTTTTACCTACCTAGGGATTGAATTCACAAAAAAGGGTATCGTCAATAATCATTATTAGGAACTTATAACCCAAATACAAAATTTCATTGAAATAACTTTGAAAATCGGAGAATTTTCATGACAACTTTGCGCCCCCTTTTACCCCCTTAAGAGATGATTTTCGTAAAAATATTTTATTTGTGTTTCATGACTTTCAATGAAAAACTTTCATACTGAATTTTATTCTAATAACTTAAAAAACGGCAAAGTTTCATACTAACTTTGCACCCCCGCTTTACCACCTTACGGGAAGAATTTTAAAAATCCTTTCTTAGTGCTCCCCTAAGTTATAAGAGAAACCACTGTGCAAAATTTCAGGTTTTTAACCCTTATAGTTTAGGCCCTGCGTTGATGTGGCAGTCAGTCAGTTACTCCTTTAATATATATAGATTGGCATTGGGATAGGAAAAGATTTCCACTTACCAAAACATTATGAGTGGACTAATGTAACCATGATGCTATTATTCACGATCTACTGCGACATACATACATACATATAATCACGCCTCTTTCCCATAGGGGTAGGCAGAGACCACTTCCTTCCACTTGCTACGATCTTGACATACCACTTTCGCCTCGTCCACATTCATTAATCTCCTTATACATGTTCTTCGGTTCAGGGTACTCCTAACCTGGCCTTTCTTAAGAACGTCCCCGATTTGATTGTGGAACGTCCGCCTCGGTCTTCCCCTTCCAACACTTCCGTTCACATTCGCCTTATAAATTCTCCTTGTTAGTCTCCTTTCACTCATTCTCTCTACATGACCGAACCAACTTAACATACCTTTCTCAATCCTTGTCACTACATCTACATTCATTTCACAACGTTCCCTAATTACTCTGTTTTTAATTCTATCACTCAATTTCACACCAATCATGCTCCTCAGCGCTCTCATTTCCACAGCATTTATTCTACTTTCGTGCTTCTTCTGCCATACCCAGCTCTTACTTCCATACATTAGAGTTGGTACAAGCACTCCCCTATGCACAGCCAAGCGAGCTTTCTTAGACAGGCTTTGGCTGCCCATAAAGGTGCGCAAAGCACCATTCACCATATTTCCCTTACACACTCTTCTTTCAATATCACTTTCACATTTACCATCTCTCGCAAATGTAGATCCCAGATATATATCTACTGCGACAATCTTTATAAACTGCTTCTTATCATCTTGATAACTGGCTAATACAATAGATATTCACTTTAACTTCCCTTGGGTTAAAAAATATCTAAAACCAGCCCGATTTAATTTTACTTAACACTAATTTAGTTAAATTGAGTCATACATCAAGTCTAACATCTTAAACAATGCATTGAACTCGCATCATTCTTCTCGTAATTAGGAAAGTTTTTAATATCCCCGCTTTTTTATTGTCTATGCCCGTTACCCATTGTTCACAGTGGAGTAAATTTTACAATTCCCTCATCCCAACAATTATAAAAGTTTTAATTGCTCGTACTTTTCTAATTAAAAAAATAGAGTCTTATAAACTAAGGGAATGTTAAAGGGAGACTGGCAAGTGGTCCCGTTAACATCACGTTTGAATAGAAACTTTGATTATTTATGAAGGCAATAAAGATTGAAATTAATATAAGTAAAAGATGTACAATCAACATTTATTATTTCCATATGAAATGTGTGCCTAAAGTGTTTAAACTAGACAGATTTTGTTAGTGATATAGTGTTATTAAAATAACATTTTTATGTTTTATACATGTTGCTTTGGACTGGGATAACGTACCACGCAATTTGTAGGACAATATGGCTGTTAATTTATATAAATATTAAATAAGTAAAAAAAGGAAAATCAGCTTGTTAGTAATTACTTTTGATGACCTCGTTATCGATACATGTTGGGAGCAGGGGACTCTGTGATGTAACCATAGATTTTGTATGACAAATATTTTTTTAGATAATTTAGATAATTATCTTGAGATATATCAAAAATCACCCCGTTAGTAATAAATTTTTTAGAACAACCAAATGGACATATTCTATCCCTCCTACCTCCGAAACCTACCACAATTGAGAGTTTTCATACCGATATTGTTGGGCGTCTCATCAAAATAAAGCTACTCACGAAAAATTAGCTTGTTAGTAATCAAATAAAAAAATGTACCGTGGATCCCGTACTATTATACTATCTTGTAGTAACTTTATCTCTTTAATCACTCACGTCAGCAGTCGGTGCTAGCGGTGGTACAAATATTATAGTGCTGGTATATGAAAATTGACGATAGCACGTAGTTATTACAGCGGTATTAAATGCTCGCTGCAGTATTAGTTATAGTGTTGCCCAAAACAGTCTTGATCTTGCGGTCTTGGTCTTGGTCTTGTGAGAAATGTGAGACCGAGACTATTGGACCGCTTAATTTTTGCAAGACCAAGACCAAGACTGGCCCTGCAAGACTTGAGCAAGACCAAGACTGAGCCTGCAAGAGTCTCGCGGTCTTGCATTTAATTCAAATAACCATTTCAGCTTATATACGGTTGAGCTTGTGTATTCTACATAATAGGAGGCTAATCGGCCGTGGCCGGAGGGGAATCGCCACGGTGATCGGCCGTGTTGTTACAGGGTTTCAGGTCGTTTTCCTTCTCTTGCACCGATGTTATATATTATAGCCCTTAGTCATGGGTTCGCAGTCGCGGGTAAAATAGTCACTACACGACAAGTCAAATCAGTCTTGAGATATCCATCTATTGGCCAATCGACTCCCATTGTTGGTGTTGGCTTTTCAGAATTACTCTTCGGAAAGGCTTAAGGACAAAAATACCGTAATCACGATAGTGCTCTTGCCCATTATACATATTTATATATCCGTTTAATCATTAGCTCAATGACGTTCACTGTTGGACATAGAAATATGCCTACAATTAATCTACATAAATGTCCGTGTAGGGACAGAGTACGAATACATTTCACCACTCTCTTGCCCGTAGATGTCGTATCAAATCGGACCAAGGCAATGGTGTTAGGAACCCATGAAAAAAAATTGAAATAAAAATATCGATTCGTTAATGAATTGAGAGACATATAAGTTTTCAATTTTGTCATCGTTTTTTCGTGTAAATTTGATTGAAATGTATAAAGCAAGTATACTTAATCTGCAACATATTCGTATTTTGATAAATGTTCATTAGAATTTGAATAAATCAATGATTACGTTTGCATAAGGGACATTCTTTTACAAATCGTACGGATTTGAACCCAAAAAAAAATCCACCTCTCCAAACCTCCTCAAATTTATTTTACGAAACTCTTATTGTATATTAACATTAACACGTATACGAGGTTTTTGTTCAAAAAAATTTTTTTCGAAAATATGACCATTGTGAATTTCAGTGCTCATCCATTTATGTTACATGTAAAATTCATTATCTCTGGTTCTATTAATGATATCGTTGATATTTTTTTTCATTTAAAAGGTAGTAATATCAGATTTCAGTTACGTGAATATTGTACTTCTCCAACTTGAGTACCTTGGAAATAATAACAATTTAATTGTTTAAATAATATTATCATAATGTTAACCACAACGAAATCGATTGAAAAAATTACTATTGTATTCGTAATTTTTTTAACTACAAAAGCCTTCTTTTAGAAAGATGGGGCCGTTAGTAGTTTAAGAGTGAGAAAATAAATCAATGATATCATTAATAGAACCAGAGATAATGAATTTTACATGTAACAGAATTGGGTGAAGCACTGAAATTCACAATGGTCATATTTTCGAGAAAAAATTTTAAACAAAAACCTCGTATTCGTCTGTTTATTTTCAGTATAGACTCTAAAAAAATTTTGGGACCAATCAAAATTGCCAAGTCAAAAAAGGTGTACGATTTGTAAAAGAATGTCCCATAATCAAGACAAACTTC
The DNA here is from genome assembly GCA_032191425.1 of Lymantria dispar. NCBI lineage: Eukaryota > Metazoa > Arthropoda > Insecta > Lepidoptera > Erebidae > Lymantria > Lymantria dispar. Next base: position 18,594,588 of record CM063457.1, on the reverse strand, counting down.
GCTTTAACATAAGGCAGCTGATCGGCCGAGGACTGTTGATGAGTCGCCTTTGTACCTACGTAACTATCGAAAGGTTCGTGCAAATCTAATACCTATTTATGCTGTCGAAGTTTTACATGCTTACATATATCCTGTCTGTAGGTACATACCTACATAATGCGTAAAATTTAAGGCATAAACTCTTAGACACACATTTTTGTAATCACTATAACTTTTATGTTATATTTTTTTTGTGTAATATACATTCTAATTATGATCTATGACCATTGAACTACAACATACTCGAACAGTTGCCCCATAACCTGATACACCCTGTGTATATAACATATATGCAAGAGAAGTGAAACTAGAAATAAAAACCTATAACAACATGTCTGACCAGCGTGGTATAGTAGATCAATTTCCCTCTTACTGGAAGGAAGCTTAAGCCCAGCAGTGGCACTTTTATGAGCTGTGACGATGACGACGAATATCATACATTTGGAGACCCTCTTCATATGGTATATTACCTATTAAAAACTATTATTATCTATACTAGTACCTACTTATTATAAATCGGATGAAGTGGTAGTGGTAAGGGTTATATTCAATAGTGGACTATAGGCTAGCAGATGGATAGATAGGGTAGGATGATATTTGATTAATTTAGTTGGATTTTTCATTGCCATGATAAATGACTGTTACGTTATTCCAACTGCAAGACTTTGCGAGACTCTTGCTGCAATATCAAGACCAAGACACGAGTGTGCAATACCAAGACCAAGACGAGACCAGGGGCTCTGTTGCAAGACCAAGACCAAGACCGGTCCAAGTCTCGTCTTGGTCTTACATTTGGGCAACACTAATTAGTTACTAGCAGTTATTAATTATTTGAAACCCAGATTTTTATACGATTGCCAGTAAAAAAAGGGAATAATTTTGTAAAAATAATTGATTTAGTGACTTATCAATAGTTCATATTTGGTTGATATTGTAGATTCTGTATGGTGACAGAGTAAAAATACAATTTAGCACACCCTATATTGTCCTTGAGTTTCGTAAAAGACGACTAAGGAATATTAAATGCATACAATATCTATGCAAGAGGAGGAAAACTCGAAATAAAGCTTATATTAACCTGTCTGATCAGCATGGTATAGTAGGTCATTTTCCCTTATAAAAGAGTGAGGGAGGCTCGAGGCCTAATTTGGACTTATATGACCCAAGATGAAATGAAATGTTATAGAAATTATAACATATCAATTTTTAAGTAAATGTTATTGAGTACTGAATCAGTTACACAATAAGTAATGATATCTGATATTTACGCGAGCACTACACATTGTAAATAAAACTACTTTTACGGATTATATCGCGTTTGTATTTCAAAGTTTATTTTATTTACATAATTACATAAAAATTACATAAACCATAACAAAGGAAAAGGAATGTTTTAACTTACATGCTACATTGCAAAACTGAAAATAACCATTATATTGTTGCACTAGGTTTACACTGTCCTCCGTACTAGTTAAAACTGTATTACGGTAGTACAGTATCCTCCAATTCAATCACATATATTTTTGTAAAACTTTATAGAACACCACTTAACACTTAAAAACGTAACAAGAATAATTAATTATTATGTATGTAGGTGTCCGTCAATTTCGTCATTTGCAGTGAGCAAACGGTATTATGCATATAATGTCGGTATCCGGTAAAAACACTTGTAGTATATGCAAGGATAGCAGACAAAATTTATTAGTATTAGTTATTTGAATTTTATAGAGTATATACTAAATTTAACTATTAATTAAGTTTATATAAATGGGTTAATAGGTAATAATTATAAAATGAGGTAAAATATCTGTGTAGGTATGTTAACCTAAACTTACATCTTACAATATTAATAAAAATTAAGCTATGGCGTAAAAGCGTATGTTTGTGTACATATGTGTGTGTGTGTGTGTGTGTGTGCGTGTGCGTTTGCACGTGTGTGTAGATGTGTGTGTTTGTGCGCGCGCACCTGTGTATGTGTGTGTATGTGTGTGTTTATGTGTGGGTGTATGTGCACAGGTGCGTGTTTGCGAGCGCATGTGTGTGAACGCGTGTGTATGAGTGTGTGTATGTGTTTGCGTGTTCGTATGCGTGGACGCATGCGTCCCCTACAAGCTTGTGAGTTTATATATATATATATATATGCGTCTGTTTATGAGAGGGTATACTTGTGTGACTTCATATGCCGCAGACACTTTTATGCGTGTTTGCTAACTCAAATATTTCAATAGTTTTTCTGTTTGGTCATAATTTAATTGTTTGAGATATGAAGTGACTATTTTTTTACAATTGAAGTAGGTAAGTCTTATCGCGTAAACTAATATCCTTCGATATTTTATTGTAAAGGTAAGGTCCCAAATATTTAATTAAACCATTGGCATATGCTGTCTTACAGCTTGGAATAGAGTAGACTATATCATTTCTCCTTCGAGTTGTAAAATTTGGATTTAATTTGTGTTGGTATAGAATTATATTCACTATAAATAGTTGTCTTACTGTTAATACTGGTAAACATGAGTATAGTTGAGCGGTTGAATACCTAAATCTCTTAAATGTCATGACTTTTAATATAATACGTTGAGCCCTTTCTAGTGTTATTAATGAAGACTTAGATGCACCGCCCCATGATGATATACAATAGGCTATAAGAGACTGGCAGAGTGCATAATATAGCGTTACTAATAAATTTCTGTTACAGATGTGACGCAGTTTTTTGAAGACATATCATTTTTCTAACTTTACAGCTTACAGTCATTATTTGATTTTTCCAATTAAGGTTTTGGTCAATTTCGATTCCGAGATATTTAATTGATGATGTTTTGGTAAGAAGGTGGCAAGAACATGAATCAGCACATTGACATTTATATGCTTTTATGTCAAACTCATTTAGTGACGGTTGAGTTTTATTCAAAATACTAAAGGTGATATATTTAGTTTTATTTAAGTTCAGGGTTAGTAAGTTACGATCTAACCACGATGATACGAGTGAAAACCCTTCATTGGCCAATTCAAAGGTTTCTTTCCAAGTTCGTCCACAGAAAACAAGAACTGTGTCATCCGCGAATGTAATAATTTTGCCATTCTTTATTTGTAGATTGCATAAACCATTTAAGTACATCAAAAATAATGTTGGGCCCAAAATGCTGCCTTGAGGTACGCCATATGAAATTTTCTCGGGCTTACTTATGAATTCACCTATTCGAGTACACTGAGTTCTATTCGTCATGTAATCAGTTAATAATTTCAACGTAATACCTCGAATGCCACTAAATTCCATTTTCCTAAGAAGAATAGGGATGGACACGGTGTCAAAAGCCTTGGATAAATCGAGAAATATGCCAATGGCTTTTTTCCCCTTATCTAGAGTATCCACTATAAATGATGTTAAACTCTGAGTAGCCTCGGCTGTTGACTTATTTGATTTATGATTGCCCGACGTTTCGAACACTTTGTAGCATTCATAGTCACGGGCGGACTAAGGTGTCTCACGTCCAACAAGTAATCGTTATTACAGACATTTATAATTATCTACCCGATACAGAAATTAGTTATAAATTTATTAAATTGTGACCCACATTTTAGTACAAATTTATTGCCAGTGTAAGAAGAAAATGATTCACAAGACTGCATGATACTGTGAGCACTTATTGTATAGATTTGACCCACAATAATAATAGTTAAACATAATTTTATAAATCAAAAATCTTTTAGTAAGACAAAGTAAGCCGCATCTAAAATTAAAAACCAATATTAGTTTAGCATCATGTCCCCTGAGTTTTCTTGCCGGATCTTTCTCAGTGTGGCCGCGTTCCGATCCGGTGGTAGTATATTAGTTTTGTTAGTTTTAAATCAACAAATTGTAACATTAATTGCTACAAATTTAATAATTAATAATTACTAACCATAAACAATATAATTTTTTCATATAGAATCATTTTCTTCTTACACTGGCAATAAATTTGTACTAAAATGTGGGTCACAATTTAATAAATTTATAACTAATTTCTGTATCGGGTAGATAATTATAAATATCTGTAATAACGATTACTTGTTGGACGTGAGACACCTTAGTCCACCCGTGACCATGAATGCTGCAAAGTGTTCGAAACGTCGGGCAATCATAAATCAAATACAAACGCGATATAATCCGTAAAAGTAGTTTTATTTACACAATAAGTGTTTGCACTCGCTTTTATGAAACGTTTTCCATGGTTTAATACAATTTTTTTCAGAAGAAATATTTAATACAATTAGTCAGTAATTAGTAGTTTATAATTGTTTTAATTGTACACCATTCTATCATTTTTTCAGAGAAATTATTAAGGAAATGAAAATTATACATTAACTAGCAACCCGCCCTCGCTTCGCTTCGGTTTCAGTCGCCTTACCCGCGTAGTTCCCGTTTCCGTGGGAATACAGGGATGAAATATAATATATATACCTATGTTGCTCCCTGATATTATAGCTTTCCATTGGTGAAAGAATTTTTTAAATCGGTTCTGTGGTTTAAGCGATAAAGCGTAACAAACAAATTTACTTTCGCATTTATAATATTAGTAAGGATGCTTAAATTATAACCTTACATACTTAAACTGTACAAAAACAAAACAAACAATCTAAAATTTTTTTTTTTGGGGTGGGCTACGATCTGCCCACGCGCCGCACGGCTCCGTCCGGGGCGACAGGGGGCGGCGTGCTCCGTAACGCATCCATAACACATCGCCTTCGTCGTTTGGCTAACCACCGGAGCCTAGTTTCTTGTCTTCAGTGGTCGACGCGAATAACCCGAGAGGGTACCCCCTCCTCCCGACGTCCCTTTCCTGGGACGTCGGTTGCAGTCGCGCAGTCAGTCACACTGCGGGTGACTGACTAATCCCCGGTCCTGTGAGCCGCGGCCTCGGTTAGGCCGGCATCAGGCGCAGGAACTGCCGTCTGCGCCACCCGAGTCGTAAAATTGTATGTATAAAACGTATAGTATTATGTCCAGTGTGATGCGTATCGAAAGAGATATTTTTAATATTCAAAATTTTGTACAAATGAACCACACTGGCAGGATTCCAGGATTGGGCCCTTAATGTATTATGATTAGGGGAGTAATTAAAATAAATATTTAACACTTACATTGTAAATATATTTGCCACGGTATGAGCATGGCTACATTAGCTGAAACCATATTGAAATAACTTTGCAGAGATCGTATATCCATATTTTTAACCAAAAATATGTGCCAATTCTTCTAAAATCTTTTTTTATTAAAAAAAAACGGCGGTATTTAATCCCAACAATTTCAAGTCAGAGATAACCTATATGCCGAATTGGCCACCGAGGTCATGGAACCAGTGGTCAATCTAATGGCGATGGGGAGGAAATAATGTAGATTGTGGGGCCGCTCTTTCATCACACCAAATATATTGTACGGAGTGTGTCCAGGTCCAGCCTATCCTTAATAAAAATAAATTAAATTTCGGGACTTAGATTGAATATCATTGAATATTCGTCACTTTTATGAATAAATTACAAACAGTTCGGGACCAACTGGTTGATATTCAAGACATATCCACAAAAGACAAATGCGTTTGCATTTTGAATTTGAATCACGTAGGTAACTACAAACTAAAAAGGACCTCCCCTTTCCTACTAATATTGAACATTTATAACTTTAGAGATTGAGATTACAAGAAGTGATAGCTGAATGGTAGACTAATATGTTACTATGATATCGGGCTAGATAGCTAGGTTATACTTCGTTCTTGGCTGTTACAGATATGGCAATGGCGATAGTGACATAACATCTTTTTGTGTTGTAAATTTCTTCTTGGAGATGCAAAGCTCAAATTGTGGGAGATCTGGAGATAAATGGTTTTTCTATTGAAACTGATTGTTGAGACATTTTAAGCATTAGTTAAAGTTATATAGTGTTAATCCTTAATCAATCCATTACATAGTTATTATAATTATTTGTATCTTAATCTCTACTCTTTAAGATTTGTGACTCGCGAATGAAAACTACGTTATCAAGAAGTTTATACCCATATTCCAATGGGAGCGGCGATTACTCAGGTGAAACCTTAAACCACTTTTAAAAATTCTTCCATCCATGGAAAATTATCAGCCAGTAATTTAGATCACAATATAATTTATTCCCATATTCTCAAGAGAAAGAGAACTACACGAGTGAGAAGTCGCTAGTAATTTCATAAAATTACATAAATTTTCCAGTTAGCTAAGAAACGATCCAGTTTCTCGTCCAAAGGATTTGTGTAAAAGGACGTCGAATAAAACGTAACAATGATAATTTTAATCAAAAACAATGAGATTGTACTCGACGCAAATTGGTTTTCTTTTACATGATGATGAAATTTAGTCATGTTTGGCTGAGTGAGGTGTTTGTAGCATTTTGTTAGCTACACCAACCTGTAATAATTTCTAAAAGAAATTCATATCAACTCATATACATCCCACTACTGGGCTTGAGCGTCTTCCATAGTGGGCTTTTTACTGTGAGTAAGTCACAGGAAACAAGGGGGTCCTAACCATAGTATTCTTACTTCGTTACTATACGGATAAATGTAACAACACATTTAAGACACGGCACTTATTAATCGTTTTCTACTTTTTTTATAAAGCGAAAACTTGAAACTATGAACAAATAGTTGTTATTTATGGATATTCAAATTGTTTGATCTTAAATAAAAACATGTTTAAATTGATTTTGACATCTATTCGTGCAGAAATAGAGGCATTGACATCGCTACAGATATAGTGTTAGCATTAATAGGTTCCGTGACCATTTCGATGATGACTTACATGAATATACTCCCCATCCAAACTTGCCTATAGAAGTTTTTACTTCAGTAAAACTCTGTCAGTGGAACTTACAATTACAATGCTTTTTTTTTTGGGTGGGCTACGGTCAACGCACCCAACACCTGGCTCCGTCCGGGGCGACGGAGAGGCGGTGCGCGGCCCCGTAACCCACCCGTGGCACGTCACCTTCTTCGTTGGGCTGACAACCGGTGCAGAGTAACTTGTCTTCAGTAGTCGACCCGACGGGATACCCCCTTATTTGGGGGTGGGCCATGGTCTGCGCACGCGACGCCGGGGCGACGGAGAGGCGGCGCGCGGCCCCATGACCCACCTGAGGCACTCTCAGCGGGTGACGGACTATATCCCCGGTCCAATCACCCGCAGCCTCGATTCGCAGGCGACGGATTGCGTCGTCGTGGAGGCGTTCCTCCCACGCGCGTTTCACCGCTTCCTTCCACGAGACGACTGTTTCGCAGAAGACGGCGACCGCGTGCCAGTTTCTGATGCTGCCGAGCATCTTCCTAGTGATGGTCGGTAGCGTCAAGTCGGCGCCGATGATTACGACGAGATCACGACGCTGCTCAGCCCACGCGGCACACACCTCGAGTGTGTGCTGCGCCGTATCCTCGTCTCAATCGCAGTGGTGGAAAGCCGGTGTGCTCTCCCTCCTCACGACCGTGTGCAGGCACATGGCGAAGCAATCGTGCCCCGTCAAGACCTACACCAATCGGAAGGAAAGCACCCCGTGCATCCGTTCCAACCACTCCATCAGCACCGGCCGGAAGGCTTCGACGGTCCTGACGCCGTACCGAGACTTCACCAGCCGGACTGTCCAACGAGCATCTCGGCGACAATCTCTTTGATCGAGAGCATGCCGCCGCGGGCTCGCGTCTCGAACACCCACTGGTACCGGTACTAGCAACCCGCCCTCGCTTCGCGTAGTTCCCGTTCTCGTGGGAATACCGGGATAAAATATAGCCTAGTTTACGTCCTGATATTATAGCTTTCCATTGGTGAAAGAATTTTTGAAATCGGTCCAGCCGTTTTGAAGATTACCCGGAACAAACAGACAGACAGACAAAAAAAATTTAATTGCTATTTTAGGCATAGATGTCGTGCAAATAACCGTGTGAGCATGAAAAAAGCCTATTATTTTGACATTACAAACAGACACTCCAATTTTATTTATTGGTATAGACTAGCGGCATTCAATAGTTTGACATTATTATTTACAATGCACAACCATCTAAATTTAAAGTTCAACAACTTTTAAGTTAAGATGTAAATATAGCATGATAAATATGAAAATGAACCCGAATTACCAGAAATATGTAAATAAGGTTTTATTTCTGGTATTTATTAACTGACTGCATTATTCTCATTATTTATAATACATTAAGCTGAAGAGTTTGTTTGTTTGAACGCGCTAATCTAAGGAACTACTGGTCCGATTTGAAAAATTTCTTTAGTGTGAGATAGCCCATTTATCGAGGAAGGCTATTGGTTACATATTATTACGCTAACAATAAGACCAATAGGAGCGGAGCACCAATGAAGAATGTTTCAAAATCGGTTTTTTTTTCCTATTGAGAGCTTCCGCTGGGTAAACGGTTAAATTTTTGCAGAAATCATGTGTGATAACATCGTATTATTTATCATCATCATCACCATCGTATTATTTATCATCATCATTGTATTATTTATCATCGCTTTACATACGGATTGGTGATACGGTGTGATATTATATGTTTATCGGGAGAGAAAAGCGCCCTCTTCTGGTAAACGATCCTTAGCTGATTTTTACGACTCTCACTGGGTTGTACCCAGTGGGAGCACCGAAAGGGGCAGCGACCATTGTATTCTTATACCGTCGCCACGCGGGGAATAGAATAATAGCGACTTAGTCTTTAAATAAATTTAAAACTACATCACATTAACTAAATTAAGCATATAATATGTGACAAATCATTTTAATATCACTTTTTTTATATCATGATATTCATATAACGCGTAATATCAGATTAGAAACACGTTACATTCATTTAAATTTTTTCCCGCAAGAATTTGTTATAAATTTTACTACTGAACCTAAATTGCGTTTCTGAAATCGACTTCGGAGACTTGAACACTGATGGGCCTGAGAAAATATTACTCAGTTTCAATACAGTTAGGAATTCGAATTTTCTCTGCAGTTTTCTTTTACTTCTATTAAAATTCTTCAAGCTACAATCTGTACTTTATTTCTGTTACGAAATAGTTGTAACTGTTGCACGTTTCTTTTGTATATTAAAGGTGGAATTGAGGATATTCATTGACAGTGGACATAGCATGGTGAAATGGCAATGAGCAGGACACAACACTCGACGAACAGACAACTGCTGGGGAAAAAAGGTTCTCGATTGTCGACCACGTATCGGACAACGAAATATAGGATACCCACTAGGTGCACCAACGATCTAGTGAAAGGGGCGTCGTTGGATGCACAATACCGCACTCTGTGGCGAAACATGAGGGCGGTCTACGTTCAGCAGTGAACGGCGATAGGCTGAATGATGATGATCATTAAAAATTTTAGGATATAATGGATTTCAAGATATCTATCTAGACACAATATATTCGATAACGTGTTAGATACATTTTATTTTAATGTCACAGCTAAATAAATATAATGATTTGGGACGATTATACAAAATAAATTGTTATTTGAAAATTAGTAATGTATTTTTTTTTATAAATTGCAGTAAGATGTTTTTATGGATCATAGAGTAAAATATTAGTTTTTGTTTTTATTAAAAGAGAAGGAAGCCATAGATAAAGAAGATTATTATACATGCACAATTGCACATGTATAAGACATTATACATGCCTATATATGATATTACCTATATAAACTCATCCATAAAAAACTTATGCTATATAATAAGTCGAGTTCAACTCGTCAATCTTTTCAAACACTACACGATTAACAACGAAGCAAAGGAAAAACTTTTTTCATTATACTTACGTCTTCCAAAATGGTATAAAAATACAATCCAAGTATGCTCGAATTCTAAATTGCTAAGCCTATTTATTTTACAGGAATGGAAGAATTACAGAATCCTTTCGTGGCAAAAAGTTTAAATGGGCTCTTAATGCGATTGGGTTCCGGCAAGAATTCCGCTAATGTTAAACGGAATCTGCACAATCTGATTGCTTCAATAAGTTCCGGACAGTTTCCTTTCATGCTTTAATACTTTGGAATTCCGAACGCTCCTTGCTTTGTACGGAGATTTTACTGCGGAACTTTATAAGACTCCTTCGCAAAGTTTTTCAACGATGTTTATGTGGCCCATTTCGGCATAAAATTAATTAAGATCGCGTGTAAGGAAAAGTTTACTTTAAGGTTAAGCGAAAATATTGATTGTTTCAAAAGGCTTTAAGCACTACACATTATAATATATAATTATTAAATTGGTTATTACGTAAGGCATTTGGACATCTAAAATAATTATATAAATATACTTAAATATTTATATTTAACAAATATTATTTGAAATAAAACTATTTTATAGAAAACAAATAAAGCTTTTGTTATTGATTTTTACCACCGGATTGGAACGCGGCCACACGTTAAAAAGCGGCAAAAGAGAAAGAGGCGGCAAGAAAGAGAAAAGAGACGGCAAGGAAACAAAAAAGGCGCATGGTCCTAGATATTTTTTTTACCTATTTTTGTTTATTTATTACTTTATCTGATTTTTAAAAGAATTACTTTGTCCTATTAAAAATATTTGTTTAAAAATAACCATTAACTGTTATTGTGGGTCAACCACAATAACACAATAAAATATATGTATATACAATAATTGCTCACGGTGCCTTGCAGATTGCAAGATGGTGTTCTTATTGGTTTTAATGTTAGGTATACAACAAAATCCCAAGTTCCCCGTGATATAAGGATTCGGGTCTTATATGATATATATTTTCTGAAAATTAACGTGGAAGGTATACAAATAAAAGCGTCGTGTAATTACTTGCTTGATAATGCGTATTAGACAATAATTATGGTGTACTAACAACCCGCCCTCGCTTCGCTTCGGTTTCAGTCGTCTTACCCGCGTAGTTCCCGTTCCCGTGGGAATATTGGGATAAAATATAGCCTATGTTACTCCCTGATACTGTAGCTTTCCATTGATGAAAGAATTTTTGAAATCGGTTCTGTGGTTTAAGCGTGAAAGCGTAACAAACCAACAAACAAACTTTCGCATTTATAATATTAGTAAGGATTACAAAAATGCCCGCCATTGTAGACAAACATCTATGCAACGGAAGGATAAATCGAAATAAAGTCGATTACATATATATTTTATTAATTATATACAATACAAGGATTATTTCCTTAGTGCAGGGTGTTGTCTTAAAATAAAAATAAAATAAATAAATTAAAAAGCCCAGAATGTTTACAGTTCCTACACAAAAATTAACCAAAACTATTTTTATACATTCCGTGTGGTGACGGAGTAAGAATACAATTCACCACCCCCTATCTTACCCGTGGGTGATCGTACGAGACGACTAAGGGAGATAAAACGCATATAACATCTATGCGAGAGAGGGCAAACTCGAAATAAAACCCTATACCAACACGTCTGACCAGCGTGGTATAGTAGGTCAATTACCCTTCCGTTATGGAGGAGGCCTGAGCCCAACAGTGGGACGTATATGGGCTGAAATGATGATGAATGATGATTTTTATACATCAATTATATAAGATTTTGACTTTCAGCTTACTTTAACTCATCATGGTGTAAAAAAAAAAATTGCTACTACTATGGAAATTAACTATATGTTTACATATATACCTACACACATTTGTATGTGTGCTTGTGCACAGATGAAAATACACTCGTCCATATTCACACACTAATAATTCATGATATGTACGCGAGTATTACACATTGTAAATAAAACTGTTTTAGGAATTTTATCGCATTTGCATTTAAATGCTGTAAAGTGTTCGAAATGTCAGGCAATGAAAAATCAAAGACAAACGTGAGAAAATTCGTAAAACAGTTTTCTTTACAATTCATCCCCCTTTTTTTTCAGGTCTTAGTGCGGCCACTCGTCGTCCGTCCCGTCTGGGGTGACGAGAGGGCGGCGTGCGACTCCAAAACCCGCTGTTTTCTCTCCTTCGTCATTGGGTGGACCACAGGTACCAAAGCCTTGACATACGTGGCCAGCCCGGTGGGATATCCTTTTGAGTACCCTGTCTTCCCGACACACCCGGGGCGTCGCCCAGACGCGGTCAGACTCTGCGGATGACGAACTATTCCCCGGTCCAGTCACCCACAATTCACATACTACTAACGTTTGATAATTATTTTTAAAATGTGACACCCGGATTTGACAGAATATATATTTAATATATATATTTAAAGGCGCTATATATTTAAAGAGAAGTAGCACGAGCTGAGCCAATAACAGATTTTTGTTGTTCTTTTTCTCTTTAAAATTAAATTATTTTATGTTGGAAATTCTTTTCTTTAGTTATGTTGGTTTTTTTTTTTAGATTTAACGATAATTGAATAACTGTAATGTAGACAAACCGCTAACTAGCGAACGCTACAAGCCGGTATCCGTACCTAGGCGTGATCTGATCGATGACTCGGTTCGGGGCATTGGTGTAGGCGTTGTCCCTGAGAAAGAGGCGATGCGGTTGAGCGCCTGAGGGCGATACGCCAGTGGGCGTCGGGGAATGACGGTACCCGAAAAGGTATCCCGCCGGGTTGGCCACGGATGTCAAGGATCAGTGGCCGATCCAATGGTGAAAAGGAGGGAATATAGTGGGTTATGAGGTCATGCAGCTCCCTTTTGTCTTTCCAGATGGAACTGATCGTGTGCTCAGACTATAGATTGCCCAAAAAAAGAAGAATGAAAATCGAACTTAATATACACTGTACGTGGCTCGATACAGCTCATCGGTGTGGGTGGTGTCCTTGAGAAAGAGGCGATGAGGCTGACCGTATGAGAGCCATGCGCCAGTGGTCGTTGGAGAGGGATGGTATACGAAAATATATCCCGCAGGGCTGGCCACGGTGGTCAGGGGTTCGATGTCAGTGGTCATTCCAATATCGAAGAAGAGGGAATACGGTAAGATATGGGGCCACGCGTCGCCCTTTCGTCTCCCCGAACGAAACAGGTGGCGTGTGTCCGGACCATAGACTGCCCAAAAAATAATAAAAAAAAATGCCATCGAACTTTATATATTCTGTACTTGTACTTGGTACCCATTATAAGATCGTAGTCTTGAAATTGTAAGTTTAACTTAGTAAAACAAATTCAATAAATTGATGTGTACAAAAATATTTAATTTTAATCAGACTTCTTCTTCTTCATCTTTAACAGAGGGATAGCAAACTTTTTAGTTTCATTCTTGAACTAACGTTGAAATGCGGGCCTAATAGTTTTGAGCTGTAAGACGCATAAGGATACATTCCTCGAGTCCCCTTGAAGAGTTAACGAATAGTGGTAATAAATTTGTGGACCATTCTTGCGAGGCATTTGTCCGGCTGACTAGCGGAATTGCCTGATCCTTCCTGTTTGTTGATAATTATAGTAAAATCTCGTTGAGTTGGGTTCAGGTTTTATTAGATAGTTAGGAAAATTTAATTGAAAATTCTTACTTCCTTACTAATATTATAAAGTAATTCTGCCTGTCTCTCTATCTATCTGCCTGTTATGCTTTTACATCGAAACCACTGAACCAACATTAATAAAATTTTGTTCAGAAATAGACTAAAGCATAAAAAAGGACATACTCGTAGACTTTTTTTATCACAAAAAATAACTAGAAGAAGTTGGAATAGGGGATGACATTTTGTACGGCAATTTGCCATTGTCGATGAGAAAATGAAAAGCATTACGAAATTTTATATTAAAATACTTGATAGGCAATCTTTACTAATATTATAAATGTGAAAATAACTTTGTCTGTCAGTCTATCTGTCTGTGCGTCTGTTGTGCATTTACGTCGAAACCACTGGACTAATTTTGAGACATTTTGTATGGAAATTCGTCATTGTCGAAGATACAACCATGAAACTTTATATTAAAGCACTTGATAAGAAATAAATAAATATATGTTTTTCAAAATTCAATTTAGGGATGAAATGCTATCCCTAAAAGAGCAAAGAGCGTATAAACAAAACCACTGGGGCTTAGAAACGTAAAAATTTGTATACGATTCTCTTTTTTGGAGCAAGTGAGCACAAGGAAATAATTTTTGGAAATTCAACCCTAAAGGGGTGATAAAGAAAATTTTCAACCCTTTTTTCGGCTTATAGCCGAAGACAGCGGAGTTATACATCATCATTATCTTACACTTAAGAGCGTTTTCGGTAATAAGCGGCCGTAAACCCAAAAATGTGGTTTTTTGAGGACTGGTTACTCGTTCATGATAATAGCTTACTAAAAATTTATATAACCACTACATTAAACACATCTTTATATTGTGTTTGTATAGAATTATAACTCGATATTGTAACTATTTTATTAAAAGGCAAGGGTATTTTGAACTTAAGTTCATGAGATTTTACGAAAACGCTGAGTTTTGAAGTTCAGGTACGAATAAACCATAAGTCATGGCAGCTTGAAAAAAATTGTAGATGTTAGGAAAATTACTGTTCTTGTGTATGTACAAAATGAAATTCAAGATTACTTCCTTTTAAAACTAAAAAAAAATATTTCCTTAAGATTAATTTGACGAAAATGGCTCCTGTAAAACATTTAAATTTGTGAATAATACTAACCTTGGAACATTTAAAAAAATATGCACTATTTGTTCGACTATTGTAGAAGCAGTAAAAAAAAACCATATTGAAATAAGAATAGTCACCCTCGTAATTAAATTTTAAATATTACTATAAATTGAACGGCATAATTGTTCATAAGCCGGATTACAAGCTTAGGGCACACTAATTAAGTACTCATCCTCCCGACCTGCACCCGGTTGGGAGGGACACGCACCACACACAACCCAGGGTACCCCACCCAGGGCGCTAGGTTTCTATACTCCCTCCTAATTATCGTTTTCTGTTTTTTCCGTTAGCCCACGATGGCGGAAAAAACCATTACGATTGACGCCCTTCTGGCAATTCCAGAAATTAAAGCATATATCGCTCAACATTTCGGAGCGATAACAATCCTCCCTCCGCAACCGAAACCCGCTCGATCCACCACCCAGCCGCTCGAACCGGAACTACCGGCCGTCGGTACGGCGATGGAAACAGAGTCTGCTTTTTCCTCCTCAAACTCGTCTTCCTCCTCCTCCGAGTCGGAAGATTCGACCAATGAGGGTTCATTCATCGAGGTCCGCTCTCGCAAACGGAGCAAAAGGACCAAAAACATCAAAGAGGCCCCCTCTAAGACCCCAAAAATCAAGCAGACTGACTCTGCAACAACTTCTGCCGCAGCCCCGCCTGCAACGACCGCCACGGCCGTTCCGCCCCCCCCAGTCGTCTCACAGGCAGCCCTAACCGCTGCCCCACCACCTACGGACAGCAACACCGTCGCCCCACCGACGGTCAAAAAATCACTCGCTCCGCCGCCCCTATATATTAGGGACAAGGAGAAGTGGCTAGCCATCTCCGCATGGCTAAACACTAACAGGATTTCGTATAAATCTGCGAAATCCACCCCCCAAGGTATACGAGTGGACCTTCACTCGTCAGCCGACCACCGTTCTGTATCAAAAATGCTAGGGAATCAACAGATTCCCTACCATACGTACACCCTCCCTGAAGCCAAACTTCTGCGTGCTGTAATACGCAACGTACCGAGGGAAATTGAGACCAAAGAGATTCTAGAATCTCTTAAAACCCAGGATCTACCGGTTGTAGAAGTACACCGGATGATCCGGGGTAGGGGTCGTTATCCCCTCAACATGATACTCGTCTGCCTTACAAATAACGCAGAGGGTAAAGGTATTTTTAAAATCAAGACCATCTGCGGTCTATCTGGGGTCTCGGTTGAACCTCCACACAAAAATGGCAACCTGGCACAATGCCACAAGTGCCAACTGTATGGACACTCGTCCAAAAACTGCTTTGCCCGTCCTAGGTGCGTTAAGTGCCTAGGTGACCATCACACCTCTCAGTGTGAACGGCCAAAGGACATCTCACTCTGCAAAGAGCCACCAGCGTGTGTTCTCTGTGGAGAATACGGACACCCGGCTAACTACCGCGGCTGCCCAAGAGCGCCGAGGAGGTTAGTTCGCCAGCCCAACACAAACGGCAAGGCCTTGTACTATAACAAGACCTTCGTCCCAGCCCCCTTACCAACCCACAATGCGTGGGCTCGCCCCCTGCTAACCAGCAAGGAGGCTTTCCCAACCCTGCCCAACAGGCAGCCCGCTGCCCCACCCGCAACATCTCAACCCAAACCACCAACAACCGGGCCAAACCAGCCCACCGGTGGTAATCCCAAGCCCCCTCAGGACGCCCCCCTTCCTATCGTCGTCGCTAAAAGCGCGCCCCCAAAAGCCCCCCAAGGACTAGATCCAGATCTAGCCCTGGTGGCCAACTTCGCAGCTCAAATCGATTTCACGGAAATCCGCGAAATTGCAGCCGAATTGAGAAGGAACGAGGGAAACAACCTCGCCCTCCTCAATACTGCAATTAAATTTGCCCCCACGTTAGAGCGTCTAGGCTCGCTTAAATTCAAATAAAATGGATAGGTACACTCCAGGCAGAGTTAAACCCAGACACCTCAAAATAGGGACATTCAATGCCAATAGCCTAACCCAACAGAGGGATGAAGTAGGCACATTCCTTCGGGAACACCAGCTCGACATCTTGCTAGTACAAGAGACGTTCCTTAAACCATTTAACAAGGACCCTAGAGTCGCAAACTATAATATAGTTCGCAACGATAGGACAACCTCACCAATGGGCGGAACGCTTATCTACTACAAAAGGTCGCTGCATTGCACACCTGTGGATCCGCCCCCTCTGATGTACATTGAAGCTTCATTTTGCAGGCTAGCCCTCTCAGGCCATCAGCCTATCACCCTTGTATCCGCATATCTCTCTCCCAATAGAGAACATTCGAAACAGTTGGTTGAAAAAGATCTAAAAGCCTTGCTAGAATTGGGAGGCGCCGTCATCATTGGCGGTGACCTTAACGCCAAGAACACCTCTTGGAGCTGTCAAAGTTCCAATAAGAGGGGCAAGACTTTAGAGCTATTCGCTGACAGACTGGGATTTGATGTCATAGCGCCCATAGAGCCGACACACTTCCCCTTTAACGTTTCGCACAGGCCGGACATACTCGATATCTTTCTTCTCAAAAACATAAACCTTCGTTTATGTTCAATAGAAGTTCAACACGAGTTAGACTCAGATCACCGCCCAGTGACTCTGGAATTAGCCTCCCGTACCCCCGGCCCCTCAGGCCACAACAACGAAAGGACCAAGATAGCGACTGACTGGGCACGGCTAGAGAAAAATCTCAAGTCAACCTCGTCGGTCCACCTTGATCAAATTCCCAAAGACATTACGTCTAAGGAAGATACCTCTCAGGCGATCGACTCGCTCACAAGTCACGTGCAGTCGATAATGGACGACTGCTCGCGGCCGGTACCAGATACGAGCGATCGTAAATGGCGCCTGCCAGACGACGTCCGTGACTTGTTGAGACGGAAAAACGCCGCGACACGCGCTTATGACCGCTACCCTACGGAGGACAACCGTACCCGCCTACGGTCACTCCAGAGGGAGGTTAAACAAGCAATTAAATTAAAAAACCTTTTGGCAGCTTTCCCGCTCACTCAAAAAAGACATCGTGTCCACTCTCCCTCCTCTCACCAGACCCAACCAGCCTCCGGCATTCATGGACGATGAAAAGTCAGAATGCCTGGCCGACTGCTTGGAGCTTCAGTGTACGCCGAGTACACTACACCCCGACGCCGCGAATCACCGCTTCATCGCCGACGAAGTGGAACGTCGTAACACTCTCTCGCGCTCGTTAGGAAACGACAGCCCCGATCAGCCAATCCCAGCAGTGACCACCGATGAGGTCGAATCGTTAGTCAGGGGTCTCAAAACCAGG
The DNA here is from genome assembly GCA_032191425.1 of Lymantria dispar. Classification (NCBI taxonomy): domain Eukaryota; kingdom Metazoa; phylum Arthropoda; class Insecta; order Lepidoptera; family Erebidae; genus Lymantria; species Lymantria dispar. The sequence goes on along the minus strand of CM063457.1, from coordinate 18,576,663 downwards.
AAAGCCCCAGGTTCGGACGGAATCTCAAATAAAGTCATTAAATTATTCCCCGCCCACTTGATAATCCTGTTGTGCTGCATCTTCAATGCAGCACTAAATAATAACATCTTTCCTGCGCAATGGAAAGAGGCCGTGGTAATAGGAATCCACAAACCCGGCAAGCGCCGTACCGAACCTAGTAGTTACCGCCCGATTAGTCTACTAAGAGGTCTAGGCAAGATCTACGAACGAATAGTTCTCAGTAGACTACGTACATTCGCCGAGGCTAACAACCTCGTTCCCGACGCACAGTTTGGCTTTCGAGCTAAACACAGCTGCGTACAACAAGTTCACCGTTTGGTAGAATACACAAGTAGTCAGTTCACCATGAACAGATATACGGGTGTATTATTCCTAGACGTAGCGAAAGCATTCGACAAGGTTTGGCATGAAGGCCTAATCTACAAACTCTATCTCCTCAAGATCCCTCACTACTTAATTCTCATTATACATGACTACTTAAGTCATCGCAGCTTTCGCTACAGGGTGGAAGGGACGTTGTCGACCTCCCACCCTATCAAGGCCGGCGTCCCTCAGGGGTCGGTCCTCTCCCCATTTCTCTTCACGCTATACACTAGCGATATGCCCAAATTCAACCGGGTACATAAAGCGCTTTACGCTGATGACACCGCACTCTTTTGTGCTTGTAGATCCCCGACAACAGTAGCCAAGACTCTCCAAACAGCGGTTACCGCCCTAGCCAATTGGTTTAGGAAATGGAGATTAGAAATCAACCCCGAGAAGAGTCAGGCGGTCATGTTCACTAGACGAACTGCCCGTTCCTACTCTATCGATAGCATACCCCCCTTAAAATTTTCAACAAGCCGGTCACTTGGACCAGGCAGGCCAAATACTTGGGTGTGACCCTTGACGATCGACTCAGCTTCGCCCCTCACGTAAAGAAAGTCCGCGCACGGGCAGCCTTTGTGATGGGCCGTCTCCACTGTCTACTCAACTCTAGGTCGCGTATGCCCCTGAGTAGCAAAGTCCGACTTTACACCACCTGCATACGGCCTATCATGACCTATGCCAGCGTGGTGTTCGCGCATGTTAAGCCACACAGGATCCACAGGCTACAGACACTACAAAATCGTTTCATGCGCCGAGCTACGGGAGCACCGTGGTTCATACGAAACGTCGATCTCCACATCGACCTCGAACTGCCGACCATCAAGCAGTTTATGAAACGGTGCTCTCAGAGCTACTTTGACTCTGCCATGACACACCCCAACCAACTAGTGGTTGGGGCGGCTTCCTATAGACCCTCCAAAATCTCCTCCATTCGACGTCCTCGTCACGTCCTCGACGAAGAGGACGACATTATCACACTCGCTCAACAAAGAGCCTACACGGCCCGCGAGGCCTTAACAAATAAATATCCGCGGTTCCGCCCTCGCCGTCGAGGTGCGAAACCGCGCCGCGCAAAAGTCACCACTAAAAACGTGGGCACGCCCACTTTGCCTCCAGCGACGCCCCAAGCCGAGGTCCGTTCCCCACAGGGGGAGCCCTTGGGCGATGTCGCTTAGCATACTTTTCTCCGGGTTGAGAGCCCTCAGCGCTCACCCATAGTCCGCGTCAAGCTGTCAAGGCCATCTGCGGCCAAACAGCTGTACACACACAAAAAAAAAAAAAAAAAAAAAAAAAAAGTTCATAAGCCAGTCGCGCATTGGCGCTCAGCGGAGCAGGGTCATGTCGCTCTGGTTCTCGCCGGCCAGTGCAAAAACCGACGATACGAACTTGAGCGTATACTGCGACTGATCGGTTTTGATTCGTAAGTATTTATTACTACCTAATTCTGTTAATTACTTTCATGCGATCTCTATTAAGAAGAATATAGAATCTTTTTACGTTTTAGGTGATGGGTCGAAAAAGCTGATTGTATCTTGGGAACAAAATCGGTTACAAGGCAAGGAAAAAGAAAACACACGACAAAACTGTAAGGTACTTAAAGTTTCAAAAGAGTAAACGAAAAGAAAAGTGAGCCGTCACTCAGGACGCCTGGCAGATGTGAAACATCAAAATTATTTTGAAGACGTTACCGCAAACCGCATGCGACGATCAGGTTCACCCTCGCCCATAGATGTTTCACATCAAAAATCCGAACGGAACATTTATACAGCCTCATCTTCTGAAGATTATCAGCTAACTCAAATTTAATGTTTAATAAGTACTAACCATACACAATATAATTTTTTCATAGAGAATCATTTTCTTCTTGTACTAGCAATAAATATGTAGTAAAATGTGGGTCAAAATTTAATAACTAATTTCTGTAATGGGTAGATTTAAATCTCTGACTGGACTTGTTAGACATCCATGGCCATGACGACTAGGGCCATACTCGACTACTGCACGGCAGCTACGGAGGCAGCGTGCCTCTTGGCTGGAACTCCCTGGTAGGAACTGCAAGCGGAGGTACTCGCCGAGCTTTACCGCCGAGTATCAGAGACGCGAGCCACATATAGTCTCAATCAAGGTGATTGCCGCCTGGCGGATCGACGCCCGCCGAGACGCCATTGCTCGTTGGGCAGTCGGACTGGAGAAGCCTCAGTACGGTATCAAGATCGTCGAGTACTTCCAGCTGGTGCTGATGGGGTGGTTGGGTCGGCAGCACGGGGTACTTTCCTTCCGACTGGTGCAGGTATTGATGGGTCACGATAGCCAAGTACCTGCGCAAGCTCGTTAGGAGGGAGAGCACACCATCCTGCCACCACTGCTATTGCGACGTGAGCACGGCGCAGCACACGCTCGAGGTGTATGCCTCGTGGGCAGAGCAGCGCCGTGAACTCGTTGCAATCATCGGTGCCGACCGGACGCTGCCGACCATCACTAGGGAGATGCTCAGCAGCGTCAGGAACTAGAACGCGGTCACTGCCTTCTGTGAGGCTGTCATCTCACGAAAGGAGGCGGCGGCTCGTGTGTGATCGATCTTTGGTGACACGTTCCGCCGCCGGCGACTCGGGCGGCGCAGGTGCGAGTATCCGCGCTTGATGCCGCCTTAGGCGAGTCCGCGGGTGACCAGACCGGGGACTTTAGTGCGTCACCCGCAGAGAGCCTGACCGCGTGACGGCGACCGACGTCCCGGGATAGGGACGTCGAGAGGTGAGGGAGGGAAATAATTTATAATTCTGCGTAAAATTATAAAAAAAATACAATTTTTTTTTTTAATTATTACACAATAATGTGATAATTAAAAAAAATAATAAGTTGTCGAGTCTCAAACCCGAGACCAGAGTTCCCGCCGGCGAGCACGTTACCACGAGACCAGCGCTTGTTGGCGATTCGACTGCGAATTTTTCGAGTACATAAATTACCCATTCAACTTTGACCCTTAAAATATTTTTAACGAGGGCCCAGTTGACCCTAATATCTGGTAGTTGTGATACCCTCGAGCCCCCTCTACCACCCCACCAAAAATCATGGAAATCCCCGACCCACGCGTCTGAGGGTCTCCTTGTAAGTTATACTCTGTGCCTATATTTTACTATTTCCTATACTTTGCACATTAAAAATACAATTTTAACCGTTTTACTGTTATGAGTTTTGGTTTTTAATTAAAAATTTTAAAATTTACATTATGTTGATTTTTGAAAATCTACTTCTCCGAAGAATCACAGATTGATTATAAGCGCCAAGGCTCAACACTGGTGATTCTATGAACTCTACGCGTTGTTGACAGTAGTCTAGTTTAGTGTAGTGCATTAGTGTGCGTCGATATCAGAACGTAGCAAATTGCCTACATGCGAGCAGTGCCGATTACCGATAATCCTCTTAACCTAACTACTTGGGAGCGACGTAATATGTTGGTACTTTTCTATCATCGTAGAAATTTTGCAAACGTTTTAGCAATATTTTATTACTGGCTGTCTGCGTGACGAAGTTGTTGCTCACACTACATCAAAGATTGTCTCAGAGCGATGTATAACAATTTTCAAATATAATAATTTTCTTCAGTGTAGTGGCAAACGTGGCAGAGGATGATCTAGCCGTGGCAGCGGGCGGCTGGATCGGGGAGCAGTACGGTCACCCGAGGAGATGCCGATCGCTCGAGGCGGCATCCGAAAGGGTAACTCGCCTGCATGGGCCACTGACGACGAGGTCGGGTACCGGTGGTCCGCCTGGTGCTTGAGAGAGGTATGCACTAGGCGGATTATTGGCTTGTTCGCCGCCACCTCTCTTCATCCCGGACTGATTCTACGGTGCGCAACGCATCATGACCTACCGCCAAAAAAAGTGTAGTAACAAATATTTCAGGCACCAGCCTTCCCTCCTTCCAGCACCCAGGGAACCATCCGGACGCTAAACACGCGTCGAACCCGCTCCGCGTCGCGATGGTGCCGCCGGCTGCGGGTGTAGGCCCTCCGGGCGTGGATACACGCGGGCCGGAGATCCGCCAGCTCCCGGGACCACCAGTGGACCCCTCGGGGGCAGACGCCGTACCCGGGGCATGGCCGCATCGCAGATCTGCGTCAACGCACTGCGGATGCGGCCAGCCTCGGCGTCCACCCCGTCCGACTGGTGGGCAGAGGACAGCCACGAATAAACGATGGCTGTCTCCGCCAGCTGGTCCCGGTCTAAGCGACCCACAGCCCATCGCGGGAACGCAGGACGCCTATCCGCCCCGTGACCCCTGCTGGGCGTCGGGATTGCCAGGGAGACCTCCATCCGGATATACCGGTGGTTCGACAAGGTCTCAACCTCCTCCACAACGTGCCAGCTCCCCACGCGTGCGGCGACTCCGGGGCTAGCGAACGAAAGGTCCACTATCGACCCGCCCCGTTGTCGCACGCACGTATGCACCGAGCCCCTGTTCAACTAACAGAGGCCCAGTGCCGCCGCCCACTCCTCGATCGCCCGTCCTCGGTCATCCGTCCTAGGGGACCCCCACGCGACGGACTTGGCGTTAAAGTCCCCCAGGACGAAGACCTGGCGCGATGCCAGTCGCCGTAACGAGGCCTCCATGATGGTGAGGGAGGCCTCGAAATCGGTCACACTCCAGTCAGGGGAGATATAAACTCCGAAGAGCGTAATCTTCCCCCAGTCCGCCGCGACGTATCCGACGCCCCTGTCCCTAAGGGTCAGAGACGACGAAGGCCACGACGTGGAGGCGACGATTGCCACGGTGCCATCGGTGCTACCCAACCAGTTAGTCCGGTCGGGCACCACGCACGGCTCCGCAGCTACGGCTACTCCTATCAACCACTCCGCCATGGCTTGCAGGAACACGTCCTGCGCACCGGCAGAGTGGTTGAGATTGGTCTGGAGGAGACGAATGGATACGGGGTCCATTAACGGTCCGTATCCATCGTCACCTCCTCCGCGCTAACGGGCGATCGGGCCGCGCTCGGAGCGGGGACTGGCCCGGTCGATGGGCCGCCCCGCCCCTTTGGGGCCGATGCCGGGGGTCTGCAGTCCCCAGAGCCCATGCGGTGCTTGGCAGGCTTATTGCCCGCCGCACACGCGGGTCAGTGGGGCACTGCAGAGCACGATGCCGCCTGGTGTCCAGCTTGACCGCAACGGAAACATAGCCCGCTGCAGTCAAAGCAGTTGCGACATGTCGGTCGGGTATGCCCGACCGCCATGCACTTATAACACCTCGCGGGCCGGGGCTCCAGCACGGTTACCCGCGCCGAACTCCAGCCCACGAGGAGCCTGCCTGAGTCGGCCAATTGCTTGACCGACTCCACTGGGCACTGCACCCAGACAGCACCGACGCCGCCCGGACCAGGGCGGATGGTGCCAATCCGGACGGTGTCCGAGGCACACCCGGTACGCGCCATAATGGCCTCCCGGATGTCCTCCACCGCCACGGAGTCGTCCAGACCCGTGAGGTGCATATCTGCGCACTTGACGGTCCTGGCGATTCGGACTCCATCCTCCGGTCCGAACAGCCCTCTCAGCATCGTGGCCAAACTATCGGCCGTCTTCGCGCCCTCGGCCCCAGGGAACTCGAGTATTCAAGCCCCTGTCCGGGCCTTGCGGGTCCTCGCCTCGACGCCCCCGATGTCGGAGACGTCCAGCTCCCGCCGGGCGCGTCTTAGGACGGCCTCATAGTTCAGGCCCCTCTCAGCCGCCTCAGGCAGTACGGTGATTACCACCGCAGCCGACTTCGGCGACTTGAGGCCCCTACGCGACCTTTTCCCCTTTCCGCCGGCTCCCGCCTGGGGAGCGGCGGCCACAGCGGCACTCTTGGCCGCCACTCTCCGCTTTTGGCCGCGTGCCTTCCTGCCACGCTCAGCCACCTGCCAGCCCTGTTCGAGCCTGGCAGCAGCTCTGAGCGCAGCAGGCGCAGTCGTGGGTTCGCCGGCCGGCGCCTGCGGTGCAATCGCTGGCGCCGGCCGCGGCCCGGCCTTGGCGGAAGCCGGCGCCTTGCCGGCCTTCTTGGCCCCTTTGGGTCCCGCCGCGGCCGCAGCGTAGCTCACCACGCGGCCACCCTGACAGGGCAGCGGGGTGGGAGCCGACGCTTGCGGCCGCCTCGTCTTATCCGCGGCGGTCGGAGGGGCGGCTCAGCCGGGAGCCTGGCCGCTACGGCCTCGATACGCGCATCCATCATTACCCCTACTCGGGCTAGGATGACGCGTATCGCCGACTCCAACACACCATGCACCTCATCGGGTGGCGGCTCCTCCCCCTTCCGAGGTCTCCCGCGGCCACGAGCCGGCGGAGGGACCACGATGAGGGGAGGCAGCGGCGAAGCCACGACGATGGGCCCGCCCTCACTGGCGCGGCCCGTTTCGGCGGCGCAGCCGGCACCAGGCGCTCAAATTGGGACCGCAGGTCAGCCATGTCTTTGGCCAACCCGCGGTTCTCCCTCCGCACCGCCTCCAACTCCGTCTCCAGCTTGCGGTTGCGTTCTCGCAAGCCGGAGACCTCCTTGCTGAGGCGGGCGTTCGCGGCCTGAAGGGCCGCCACCCCGCCTTCTCGGTCGGCTGAACCCGGCGTCACCGGTCTCGCCGCCACCGTACCGCCCCGACCCCTGCGCCCCCTGCGCGCGGTCGCAACCTTGGGGGGAGGCCTGATGGAATCGGTCCCCTCCGAGTCGGACGCGGAGCTGCCTTGCCTTTCCAGGGGGCGCTTCCTATCCCTCGGGGGGGGGGGAGCGGGCCCCCTCCCTCTCCCTTCCCTTGACACCTAAAGCCACTGTCAGAGCCTCACCGCAGGATGCAGCTCAGACTCCTCGGCGGCCCCTCGATCGCCGGACGACCTATCGCCACCTCTACCGGACGACTTTCCTAGCACTCCGGACGACCCGCCTACCGTTCCGGGCAACCTGACCAGAGCTACGGACGGCCCTGCGGCGAATACACCACCCTCGTCCCTACTCCGGCCCCTACCATCCTCGGCGGACGGCCCTGCGACACTGCATTTATGTGTACCTGTCAATTAGAGAACAAAAATTCCCATAGCATATTATTTGAAGTACAATTTATTTTAAGAACATACTTGCAAAAGGAGGCCGCGTTCTATTGAACATTGGAAGCAGGTTATTGTACAACGTGATAGGAATTTAAGTGACGACGGTAAATTTCTGAGCAATTAACAAACATTGTTTACTTGGGAAGTTGAATATTAATGTAATTAAAGGACGTCGAAATTATGATTACGACAATATTATTTTTCGTGCTTTCATTTTGTAGAACCGCTTATTGGTAGCGTCTACCAGGAGAAGTTAAATAGTTTATTTTATTTAAGTCATCTTTCATCAACCATTTTTTTCTTTTAACTAGAAGACCCGTGCAAATACTTCGCACCGTTAATTAAGGTTTATTACATGAAGTGTAACTCAGCAACGGCATGTTTATATTACTTTGTTGACTCATTAATAAGAATCAACTGATATTTTAATGAAGATAATAACTATATAATATCAACTTAATTTATTCATTAAATGGAAATTGTGGGTTCTTTAAAATTGGCGTCTCTAACATTGAAACTGAAGATATCTTCTGGAAGATATTTTCAAAAAAAATCACCTTCAACTAATAATATATTTAGCGTTTGAAAGCATTTCTTCAAATACAAAAATAAGGAAATGTTTAACAGTGTTGTGTATTCTGGGGGTTGGTGCATAGTCTCAGTGAGTGAAATGGCCGCCTGGCGGGACCACCAGGCCGTCGTGGCCTTCCAGCCGCTACTGATGGAATGGTTGTATCGGCAGTACGGGGTGTTTTCCTACCGATTGGAGCAGGTATTGACAGGGCACAGCTGCAAGTATACGTAATTTCACTAGGTCGTGAGGAGGGAAAGTACGAGTTCTGCCACCATTGTATACACGCGATGTACATATGTGTCTCGTGGGCAGAGTGATGCCGAAAATTTGTCACAATCATCGGTACAGACCTGACACTGCCGACCATCACTAGAGTAATACTCGCCAGTGTCCGCATCAACTGCGACGCGGTCGCCGCCTTCTGTGGGGTAGTAGAGGAACTCTTCTACGCCGAAATGATCAGCCTCCGGCGACATGATCAGCCTCCGGCGACATGATCAGCCTCCGGCGACTTGAAGGCGGTAAAATTTTTTAACCTCCGACAAAAATAGAGGTGTTATAAGTTTGACGTCAATGTCTGTCTATATGAGTGTGTGTGTGTGTCTGCCTGTGACATCATAGCTCTCAAATGGATGTACCGATTTCAATACGGCTTTTTCCATTTAAAAACTAGTTTTCTTGCGGTGATTCTTAGCTATGTTTGGTTAATATCGGTCCAGCAATGTAAAAGTATCAGCACCAAAGCGCTCGATTAAGCGCTTCATCTATGCTAATATATATTAATGTTCAGGAAAATAGAAATCTTATAAACAAAAAAGATCAGCTTTCAGAAATAATATTTCGAGATAAGTTTTTATTGGCATAGCACTTTACGTATTTATGAATTTGCAGATTTCTGAGCTAATAATAACAGACCTTCAGAAACCAAAATTTATGAATTTACCATTTTAATAACATTACTTAAATTTTGATAGTGATAAAGTACAGCTTACTCGCTAATATTGTAGCTTACCATTGATGAAAGAATTTTAAAATTCGGTTCATTAGTTTAGACCTAGCCTAGACCTTTAGCATAACAAACAAACAAATTTAACTTTCGCATTTATAATATCAGCTTGGAAGTTAGAATAACGATAGTTATATCTAATATATGTATGATTGTATACAGACAAAGCAACTAACAGAATTAATTCTAAGGAGACACATAAATGGTTAACAATCTAATGTAAAATTATCATCACAGTTTAATATTAAATTTAACCATAACCTAAATAAGTTACAACTACACTACTATACATCATTCAAGATTAGATCTATATGGACATAGCACAATAAATCAAGTTGGTTACAAGCTTCACTTCACAATACATCGAAACGTGGACAGACGGTGGACATGCGGACATAAAATAACTGACGTATATAGTACTCTTAATAAAGTTCATAAATGTTTTTATATGAAACTAGATGCATAAAATTGTAATATAAATGTAAAATATATATGCTAACTGACTCAACAGACGTTGTTCTGTTCAAATAAAATAAAAAGAATTCCCCCTGAAATCGACAGCAGCGCCACCTACCGGGTCCAATTGTGAATTTAAACCATTGCCGAATCCTCTTACACACAGAAAAAAAAATCAACGTCTGTCCAGCCGTTTAGGAGTTCAGTGACATACACACGTACACAAGAAACTTATATATAAAGCTGTATTGTATACCTGCGCCGAGATTCAGCCCACGAGGAGCCTGCTTGAGCCGGTCAATTTCTTGGCTGACTCCACCGGGCACTGCACCCAAGCAACGCCAGCGAGACCAGGGCGGATTGCGTCGACAGTGTCTAGGTGACACCTGGTTTTCGAGGCAATGGCCTCACGGATGTCTTCCACCGCCACGGAGTCCTCCAGCCCTATGACACGCATTTCTGACTTTGCGCCGTCTGCTCCAGGGAACTCTAGAATCCTAGCCCCTGTTTGGGACTTGTAGGTCCTGGTTTCAACGCCTCCAATTGGGAGAAGTCTAACTCCCGTCGGGCGCGACGTAAGACGGCTTCATTGCTAAGGATCCTGTCTGCCGCTTCAGACAGCACGGTGATCATCACCGCGGTTGTCTTTGGTGGCCGGAGTCACTTACGCGGTCTTTTCTTCTCTCCGGATCCTGGCTAGGGAGTGGAGCTTTCAGCAGCGCGATTAGCCTCCGCTCTCCTTCGACTTTTTCTGTTGCGCTCAGTCGTCTACTCTGTTCGGGCGCAGCAGAGGTGCTATGCACAGCAGTCACAGTCACGGCTGTGCTGAACACTAGCAGCAGCGCAGTTGTGGGCGGTGGCTGAGGTCTGGTCTTGGATAGAACTTAGAATTCTGAGTTACTTTTTATGGAAATTTTCTTTCTAACGGTCGGGACGGGTGAGCTTTGGCCTCGTCTTGACCACCAGCCGGGGCCAGGTCTTGACCCTCGCTCTTAAATCACCTTAAAACGAATGTCTCGAAGCAAGAATCAGGCTTATGTTATGTCGCGGTTGGCAATTGCCCGCTCAGTCCTCAAATGAATGACTGGTTGAACTTCGTATTAAAGAGATTGGCCTTGTGAACTCCTTTACACAAGCGCTGATGTGGTGGGAATAGGTGATATAACGTTTCCCCGTCCACTCTTCCATGACGAGATTTGTTGTCATAGTCGCAACTTATATACTTGAGTAAATCTCTTAAATATAAAGAATGAATACTAGTAGCACTTGCTAGTCAAGAAATGAAGATTTTTGCTAGGACAGTTTCGCGTATCATCAAACAGATTCTGAAGGTTGGTGCTTATTATTGATACAGAACATACCCTAAGTCAAGCCCTATAATTAAAGAGAGCAGCTTGATCAAAATGTTTGCTGTCCTCGTAAGTGAAAAGCTCAGAAATATCTTCTTTACTGATGAAAGAAATTTTCTATTGAAGAGTACTACTAGGAAAGAAAAGACACCTAATGAGTTGCCCTTCTATCCGTGTGCTGACGGAGTAAGAATACAATTCACCACTCCCTATCTTGCCCACGGATGTTGTAATAGACGATGGAGGGATTGGTATAATATGCATATTATAACGTCTGTGCAAGAGAAGCCAACTGGAAATAAAACCCTATACTAACCCGTCTGACCAGCGTGATATAGTAGGTCAATATCCCTCCTGTTATGGGGGACGCTCGAGCCTAGCAGTGGGATGTATAGGCAGGAGCCAGGGTAAATTAATGATGAATGCGTCGCCCTTCCTTTCATCTATTTCAGAATACTTACTTGAGAAATAAAATCACTCAATACTGGCAATAATGAGCTCGTATTAGTAGCTGACGTGACGTCAAGATCAGTGGTGACATTGACGACCCGTGGACATGTTTATATCCTTACTAATATTATAAATGCGACAGTAAGGATGTTTGTTTGTTACGTTTTCACGTTTAAACCACTGAACTGATTTCAAAAATTCTTTCACCAATGGCTATAAGCTATAATATCGGGGAGTAACATAGGTTATATTTTATCCCGGTATATAACTAGATGAACCGACAACCTGGTGAAAGTTGCTGGGTGCAGGCTATGGAATGCAGGCGGCAAAGGACTGTACTTGCGGTAAAACATGAGGCCTTCGTCCCATAGTGGCCAGCCAAAGGCTAAATGAAATAATAGGTGTAGATAAATCATCATCATCATCATTTCAGCTCATTTACCTACGTCCCACTGTTGGGTTCGAGCTTCCTCCACAATAGAAGGAAAATTGACCTTACTATATAATGTTGGGCAGACAGGTTGGTGTAAGGTTTTATTTCGAGTTTTCCTTCTCTTGCATATATGTTATATGAGTATTATATCCCTTAGTCGTCTTTTACGACACCCGCGGGCAAGATAATGGTGGATAAGTGGTGAAATATATTCTTACTCCGTCACCCTACGTAACGTATATAACCTAGATATAATTATTTTCAAAGGTAACGTGTAAAAAGGTTCATCAACGGCAATTCATGTTTCAAAATTTCATGTTTATAGCTTCACTAGTTTTAGCTCGAGTGGTGGTGAGTCAGTGATTAAACAACGTCATGTACGTCATACTTATTTTATAAAAATTGATAATTTGCAGAAATCAATTGCTGATACACGTGTTTATTCATTTCTACTGAAAAGATTTTGTGTTAAATTTAAAAAGATTGGATGGATATATTTTCTCCCCAACGTTTCGTAGTGAGTCCTATCGTCACAAATTGAAAATACTACCAAAATTTCATATTCCTGTCCTCAGTAGTTTCGGCTCGGTGGTGAGTCAGTCAACTGGCATCTTTATATCTATTTTAGACCCTTAGAGGATGAAAATGGACAAATGCTGAAAAACGTCTTTATTTATTTTCTCTGAAGGGAAAAAAAATCTCCATCTATTTTCAAATTCAAATAAATATATTTGAATTTGAAAATAGATGGAGATTTTTTTTCTCCTCATACAGTCAACTAACATCTTTGTACCTATTTTATACCCATGGAGGATGAAAACGAGCGAACTTTAAAACATCTGTACAATTAATGAAGATTTCCTCTGCATACAAACTTTGCCACTGCGTGTCCACTTCCTTTGGAGATGCATTTCGTCGAATTCTTTAGTAGTGGGTCTCACTATCACAAATAGAAATTACTGTCAATATTTTGAGTTACTGCCTTCATTGTTAGTTTGTGAACTAACATATTTAAACCTATTTTATACCCTTAGAGGATGAAAATTGGGACGGTCTCCACAGTCAGCCTCGGCCTACAGGACCATGGTGCTGCTCGACGATGCGGGCAAGCTACTGTAGAGGGTGGTAGCTGCCCGTATCGAGCGGCATCTCGACGGCATGATGCCGGATCTGTCGGACGCCCAGTTTGGGTTTAGGAGGGGTCGTTCGACGATCGTGGCTCTGTTGCGCCTGAGGGCCGTGGCGACTGAGGCCGTCACCGGCGGGGGAGTGCTGTTGGTGGTGTCCCTGGTTATCGTCAACGCATTCAATAGTCTGCCATTCAGCTGCATCAGGGAGGCGCTCCGGTATCACGGGGTGCCAGCTTACCTGAGGTGGCTAGTGGCAGACTATTTGGAAGGGCGCAAAGGACGCTCTGCACCCACCGAGCAGGAGACGTTGTGCGAACGCCCATGACGTGCGTTGTCCCACAGGGGTCGGTCCTCGGACCACCTTGTGGAACATTGGCTACGACTGGGCGTTGAGGGGGAGCCTCCCGCCCGGGCTGGGCGTGATTTATTACGCCGACGTCACGCTCGTCATAGCCCGCGGTGGGACGCTAGAAGAGGCGGCAACGCTGGCGACTCTAGGCACCGAAGAGATCGTCAGGTGGATCAAGGGTCGCCTGGGGTTGAGGGTCGCCCTGGACAAGACAGAGGCCCTCTTATTCCATGGACGCCGTATGAGCCCTCCCATCGGCGTCTCGATCACCATCCATTCGGTTGAGATCAGCATCCGGGCCCATATGAAGTATTTGGGCCTGGTGCTCGACGGGCAATGGTGGTTCCGGGAGCATTTCCGCAGGCTCGCTCCACGGCTCGTCGGCGCGGCGTTCGCCCTATCGTGGCTTATACCGAACGTGGGCGGACCGAGCGCTACGTGCCGACGGCTGTACGCGGGGTCATCCGGTCAATGGCCCTTTACGGCGCACCGGTGTGGGCGGGGTCCTTGACCGTCCGACTCAGGGCTCTTCTGTGGCGGCCACAGAGGGCCATGGCGGTCAGGGCCATACGCGGATACTGCACGGTGGCGATGGAGGCAGCGTGCCTATTGGCCGGGACTCCCCCATGGGACCTGGAAGCGGAAATGCTCGCCGGATTGTATCGGCGGGTGACGGGGGTGCGAGTGGAGGGTGGTGTGGTCTCGCTGAGGGAGCTCACCGCATGGCGCGTCGACGCCCGCCGAGACGTCATTGCCCGTTGGGCAGTCCGGCTGGAGAGGCCTCGGTTCGGGGTGCGAATCGTGGAGGCCTTCCGGCCGGTGCTGATGCAGTGGTTGGAAAGGCGGCACGGGGTGCTCTCCTTCCGACTAGTGCAGGTGTTGACGGGAATGGGTGCTTCGCCAAATACCTGCACAAGGTCGTTGGGAGGAAGAGTACACCGTCCTGCCACCACTGCGATTGCGACGAGGACACGGCGCAGCATACACTCGAGGTCTGTGCCGCCTGGGCAGAGCAGCGTCGTGAACTCGTCGTAATCATCGGTGCTGACCTGACGCTGCCGACTATCGCCAGGGCGATGGTCGGCAGCGTAAGGAATTGGGACGGGGTCGCAGTCTTCTGCGAGGCAGTGATCTCGCGGAAAGAGGCAGCGGATCGCCTGCGCGAGGAGCGCAGCCTCGATGAGGCGATCCGCCGCCGGCGACTGGGGCGGCGTAGACGCGAATACCTGCGTCTCATGCCGCCCTAACCGAGGCCGCGGCTGACGTGACCGGGAAATTAGTAGATGGGAGGGTACCCCAAAAAGGGGGTATTCCGTCGGGCCAACCACTGACGTCAAGTAACCCTGCGCCGGTGGTCGGCCCAACGACGAAGGCGACGTGCTTCGTGGGTGGGTTGCGGGCGTAAGCACGTACGCCCCTCTGTGGCTTCGGATGGAGTGGTGCAAGGAACGCGCCGACCGTAACCCACCCCCAAAAGAAAAAAAAGAGGATGAAAATTGACAAATGCTGAAACATGTTTTTGTTTATTTATGCTAAATTGGAAGACAAATACTGAAGATGATTTTTTTTCTCCCCATACACATTTTGACATTGCGTTTCCATCCATTTTGAGGTTAAATTTTGTTAAATCCTTTCTTCGTCATCATCATCACTTCAGTTCAATACGTCTTACTTTTAGGCTCAAGCCTCTTCCACAATGCGAGGTAAAATGATCTACTACACCGTGCCTGTCAGACAGGTTGGTATAGTGTTTTGTTTCCAAATTTCCTTATCTTGCACAACTTTTACATGCATATTTAATACTCTAGTCGTCTTTTACGACACCCACAGGCAAGATATATGGTGAACTGTATTCCTCTTGCACTCCCTCACCACACGGTAAGAATCCTTTCTTAGTAAATCCCTACTAGACAAATAGAAATTACTGTCAATATTTAATGTTTTTGGCTTTAATAGTTACAGATTGACGTTGATGAGTCAGTCACCCAGCTTCTTTTTTTATCATATATACATATAATCTTATTATTAACTAGCAACCCGCCCTCGCTTCGCTTCGGTTATAGGTTATAGTCGTTTTACCCGCGCAGTTCCCGTTCCCGTGGGAATACAGGGATAAAATATAGCCTAGTTTACGCCCTGATATTATAGCTTTACATTGGTGAAAGAATTTTTGAAATCGGTCCAGCCGTTTTGAAGATTACCTGGAACAAACAGACAGACAGACAGACAGACAAAAATTTTTTAATTGCTATTTTAGGCATAGGTGTCGTGCAAATAACCGTGTGAGCATGAAAAAAGCCTATTATTTTGACATTACAAACAGACACTCCAATTTTATTTATTGGTATAGACTAGCAACCCGCCCTCGCTTTGCTTCGGTTTCTGTCACTTTATCCTCGTACTTCCCGTTCCCGTAGGAATACCGGGATAAAATAGAGGCTAGTTTACTCCCTGATATTATAGCTTTCCATTGGTGAAAGAATCTTTTAAATTGGTTCAACCATTTTGAAGATTACCCGGCACAACAGACAAAAAATATAAAGTGATTTTAGGCATATGTATAGTGCAAATAACCATGTGAGCATGAAAATGGGCCTATTATTTTGACATTACAAATGGACACTCCAATTTTATTTATTGGTACAGATAGCGCCTGACATTTGTGTCATAGTAATAAAGTAAAATATTATTTCTTAAAACATTTGTAAGTTTTGTAGGTATTTCATTTGTTGACTTGTTATTTAAATGGCAAATACTATAAAATTACACTAATATTATAACTGTAAGTGAGTATGTATAATTGAGGCAAATATTCACTGAATTCTGGTTGTTTCTTTTCCCATGCACACAGTTCGTAAATACAGAAATTCGTGGACAAATAAAGTCCTTTATTAAAACCAAAAGTCATCATGATCATTGCAGCCCACATAGGTCCCACTGTTGGGATTCGGCTTTCTCCGCAATGGGAGGGAATTTGACCTACTATACCATGCTAGTCAGACATGTTGATATAGGGTTTCATTTCGAGTTTTATTTCTTTTACACAGATCATCATCATCATCTTGCTCTTATCCCAATTATTTGGGGTCGACGCAATATGTCATCTGTTTTGACATATTGCAAAAAGTTTCTTTTACACAGATGTTATATGCATATTATATTCCTTACTCCTCTTTTACGACATCTACGGGCAAGACAGGGAGTGGTGAATTGCATTCTTACTCCGCTACCTTCAAACTGTGTCAAGATTTACTGTCAAACAAAAAGCACTCATTTAGAATAGAGTTCTTTTTATTTATTTCTGAGACTTTAATAAATAAATACATATAAGCTTTATTAACATTCTATATATATATCTACTGTATTTGTACTTAGAATCAGACTAAGTATACTTGTAGATTGTTTTTTGTGTTCCTCATCTTTGATAAAAAGAATATTGCTTATTTGGAAAGACTTTAAAAGGAAATTACAAAACTAATTAAATTATTTCATGTGGTGACAGTGTAATACGACCCGCCACTACTTCCTGTCTAACCCGCAGGTGTCGTAAAATATGGTTAAGGGATTATAATGAGCAGATAACATTTAGGCAAAAGAAGGAAGCTCGAATTAAAACCTTATAGCAACCCTCCCAACGAGGTATAGAAGGCCAATTTCCCTAAAATTGTAGAAAAACTCGAACCCAGCAGTGGTACATAATGTTAGCTATAATGATGATGAAGGCGAATAGCTCTCGATACGATTTTGTCGCTTGACATCATTTTCATTTGTGTTTCTGCAATGTAAAGTAAATATTGAATGTCTTTAATGCACTAAACATTTAACGTCTGTAATAATTTAATATCTTTTATCTGCAAGTGTGTAGTGATTAAATAATTATATAAATAGATCCATTCATTAACTATCAACGTTCACTGTTGGGCATAGTCCTTCTCATGCGGTGAGATTTCAAATTTAAAATCATTTACTGAGTAGGAAAGCCGCAATGGCAATGATTGTTTTGTTCAAATAAAATAAAATAAAATCTCCTTGAAATCGACAGCAGCGTCACCTACCAATTGTAAATCTGAATTATTCTCGAATCCCCTTAAACAGACACAAAAAAAAATGATCAACATCAGTCCAGCCATTTAGAAGGAGTTCAGTGACATACACACGTACACAAGAATAGATTAAATAAGAAGTATGCAATGTTTTTAGCTAATATTAACTTCAGTATAATGCCTTATGTATTAGAAATATTCATTAAACATTTATATGTACAGAATTTATACGATATTTTCTAGATTTTGGAGTTAAATACCTTGATACCCATTGAAATTCCTTGTCTCGATACCTACCGGCCAACAAAACAGTTTTTGAAATATCTTTACTACTTGAAGTTAGACGACATTATAATCATCATCATCAGTCATCATTATTTCAGCCTATTGCCGTCTACTGCTGGACGCAGGCCTCCCTTATGTTACGCCACAGAGTGCGGGCCTGTGCCACCTGCATCCGACGACGCCCAGTAGCTTTGACCAGTTCATCGGTCCAACTAGTTGCCATCCTACATTGCATCGTCCGATATATGGTCACCATTCGAAAACCTTTCTTCCCCAATGGTTATCCGCTCGTCGAGCGCTGTGGCCTGCCCATTGCCACTTCAGCACACTAATTCTTTGTGCTATGTCGGTTACACCCATTCTTCTACGGATTTTCGTTTTCCGGATTTTATCTCGCAGAGATATCTCGCTCCAAAGCACGCTGAGTGACTTTAAGCTCGGTTATAACGCTTACATTTAAGGTGGGCCCACGTTTCGATGCTGTAAGTCATAACTGGTAACATTTAATGGTCGTAGACCAGTGTTTTGACCATGACATGTTTTATGACATCAGATGTCCTTTTTCCTCCTTCCGCACCCACCAAAACAACAGAGATGTTAAAATTTGCAATTGGTATGCTTCAGAAACAAATTGGAGTTACTATAAGTTATACCTGTATTGTTAAAATTTAAAAAAACCGGCTAAGAGCGAGACATAGTCGCGCACGAAGGATTCCATGCCATTATCTATAACGAGCAAGGAATGGTAAAAAAATCAAGTTTGTTGTATGGGAGTCCCCCTTAAATATTTATTTTATTTTTAGTGTTTGTTGTTATAGGGGCAATAGAAATACATCATCTGTGAAAATTTTAACTGTCTAGCTATCACCGTTCTTGAGATACATCCTGGTGACAAACGGACGGACGGACGGACAGCGAAGTCTCAGTAATAGGGTCCCGTTTTTACCCTTTGGGTACGGAACCCTAAAAAATATTATTTTCAATTATCGCGAAACAAATTTAAAGAAAAATAGAATTTTTACTCATCTTATCAGTGAGTAAATGTTTTTTTTTAATTTAAATTTGTTTCTATGTTGTTGAAAGAATTTTAATTTTTTGAGTCTGTTTTATTGGGCCATTTTTTAAACTCATATGTCTCTAAGAACAAATGAAATTGAACCTTGTTGCAATTGCCGATTGGATTTTTTTTAATTTTCATTCTAGTGACTATGGACTTTATGCCGCTCTTACAGCTCTTTTTTGATCTTTTTAAACGAACACCGCCAAATCTAATTTTATAACATCACTTAAAAACATTTGCTGTGATCAAACCAGTGAAACGTAAATCAAAAGTCCTCTAGTAGTCTTTATCGAAATCAAAGAAACAAGTGCCAGAAAAAAAAGATGGTCGTCCTGTGGTGAAAAATGTTGGCCAAATGCAAAAATAACACCGATGACATGTCAAAACTCAGCAAGAATCGTGGAATGAATATAGACGAGGAGAAAATCTAATCAAGTGGCATTACATTAAAGTTCTTAGAGTTGAATGGGAATATCTTGAAATATATTTCTACATAAGATCACTAACCGAGGAAGCTTATAAGAAAGTTAGCATGCGAGAGGAGCCGCGCAAAGGGCAATATGTAAAATGCTATAGATCATTATCATCATCGTCGTCATCATCTACGTTGACTACGTTGTTTTGAACTAAATTTTTATATGTTAAATATTCCGTGTGGTGACGGAGTAAGAATACAATTCAGCACCCCCTCTCTTACCCGTGGGCGTCGTAAGAGACGACTAAGGGATATATTACGCATATGATATCTATACAAGAGATGGAAAACTCGAAACAAAACCCTATACCAATCTTTCTGACCAGCATGGTATAGTAAGGTCAATTTCCGTCTGACTATGGAGGAGGCTCGAGCCCAGCAGTAGTATATGAGCTGCAATGATGATGATGATGAAATTTTATACTATTCCTATGTCATCGTCTCGGCTCATATGTGTGTACTGATGGGTCCACGCCTTCTCCATAATAGGAGGGATTTTGACCTACTTCTGTCACACTAGTCAGTGGTAGTAAATTGTACTCTAACTTCATCACCACAGTATATATACTCATATATAATCACATATATACGAATAACATTATATAAATAAGGAACTTAAAGACAAGTGAGCCTTCATTTTAACGATGATATAAGAACAAATCTGTCCATATAAATGAACTCGTGTGCCTTATTAGCTTTGCACGTGATATGGCTGATGAAGTGTTTCTACGTGATATTATCAGTATTCTTAATATTTAATGTTCACGCTCTTTCTGATTTCACGCTGCTGGGAAATGTGAATAATAATATAGGGCTTACTGATCAACATTTTATTAGGCAGCTTATTATTGGAATAAAAATTATTTTATGTCTTCTATCTTCTCTTATGCCTATAAAATATTCTATCTGTGTGCTAATTTTCATTCAAATCTGGTCATTATCATAATAGCTTTAAAAACTTTCACATTTAAAATATTACTTCCACCCACGCAATTCCCGTGGAATAAGGTGATAAAGATAACCTTTGTTAGTTGCTGAAAAGCTATCTATCGATGCAAGAAAAATTAAAATTGGTTAATTTGCTGCAGTATCACTCGCTTAGTTCCCGTTTCCGTGGCAGTACCGAGAAGAAAAATTGCCTACACATGTTACTCGCTGATAATGTAGTTTTCCATTGCTGAAATTATTTTAAAATGGGTCACTATCCCATGATTTTATTTGCATAGTTCCTGTTATTTCAGGTATACAGGGATAAAAATAGCCTACATATTATGTTAATCATTGATAGTGTACAGTTGGTGAAAGATTTTTTTTAAATTCGCTAAACTCCTGCATTGTCCTCCGCACAGTTGATGTAACTTTCAATGGCTGCGTAGATCTCATTCCCGTGGGTATATGGGGATGAGAAATAGCCTACATATGTATGTTACTTGCTGATAAAGTAGCTTTCCATTGGTGAACATTTTTTTTAAATCGGTCAACATTACACGATTTCACTCATGTAGCTCCTGCTAGGAATACCGGTACAAAGAATTGTCTATGTTATTCGCTCTAAATGTGGTGGTATCCATTGGTGAAATATTTTTTAATCAGTCCCGTAGTTTTCATTTCCGTGGGAATATTGGAATAAAAGATTCCCTACAAAAATTACTACTCGTTGGTAATGTAGCTTTTCATTGGTGAAAGATTTTTTGAAATCGGTTAATAGCCCGCGATTTCACTTGCGTAGTTCTCGTTCCCATAGAAATTCGGGGATAAAAATAGCTTACATTATGTTACTCGCTGATGATGTAAATTTCCATTCATGAAAAACAATTTTCGACATTCTTACTTTTAGTGATACCGTGTAGCGGCTTAGGGACAAAAATGAATTTGTCGGCAAGAGTTGTGTTAATTGATATCCTTACTAATATTATAAATGCGAAAGTAAGTTTGTTTGTTACGCTTTCACGCTTAAATCACGGCACCGATTTAAAAAAATCTTTCACTAATGGAAAGCTATAATATCAGGGAGTAACATAGGTTATATATTATCTCGGTATTCCCACGGGAACGGGAACTACGCGAGCAAAGCGACTGAAAACGAAACGAAGCGAAGACAGGTTGCTAGTCTATACCAATAAATAAAATTGGAGTGTCTGTTTGTAATGTCAAAATAATAGGCTTTTTTCATGCTCACACGGTTATTTGCACGACACCTATGCCTAAAATAGCAATGAAAAAATTTTTGTCTGTCTGTCTGTTTGTTCCGGGTAATCTTCAAAACGGCTGGACCGATTTCAAAAATTCTTTCACCAATGGAAGGCTATAATATCAGGGCGTAAACTAGGCTATATTTTATCCCGGTATTCCCACGGGAACGGGAACTACGCGGGTAAAACGACTATAACCTATAACCGAAGCGAAGCGAGGGCGGGTTGCTAGTATATAATATAATTCTTATGAGTACTTGGCGTCGCGCCGCGTTCATTTCCTATAATACTTCAGTAGTTACTCAAGCTTTGTAAGAAATAAAAATCTCTCTTGATCATAATTTACTCTTGATTATAATTTACTCTCTTGGAATTATAATATACTCACTTGCACACTGATAATTAATACAACAAACATAAAAGCTAACATCTGGTATCCCATTTACAATAAGGCATATTTATATACAAAAATCTGCATCTTTATTTCTTTTCCCATATTACATTAAAATTTCTCCATAATTATATCGTTGCATAACTATGAAATTCCATTCCACTTCCATTTCACTTTAGTGCTCTAATGTAACCGAAAGTATAGAAAGCTTTTTAAATCCCATTCATATAAATTTACGATTTGAAATAAATGATAAATTAGACGACTTTAAGACAAAGTTTGAAGAGAAAAATGTAAATATAACAAATACAAGAAAAAGGATAAAAGGCGATAGCTACGGCTAAACCGCTCCTTTATTTCACGGTTTCATGTACACGTAGGATGTTATTAAGAATTATGTGTATGTCTTAATATATGAAATGACAGAGCGTAAGATAGGTGTGAAAGACAAAGACAAATAGCAAAGTACTCCAAGTAGTCAAACTGGTTGAATACAACAATTTTGTAACTACAGACAATATCAAATTTTACCTTAAAAATTTACTTATGTACCTATATCAAGGGGTGCTACGCCAGAAACCTCCGCGTGGTGTACCCTGGGCACGAGCGACAATTCCTTGGACTGCTCTCTGGAATTGTCGCTCGTGGCAAATATCTGGCCCGAGGGGGGGCCCAGTTTGTGGGATGCCCCAAATTCGCTCCATGCCCTCTAAATGCAGAGGGTATTGGACGCGAAAATTCGACGGGCCCAGTCACTCATTAGTTTGAGGACTGGGCAGGCATTTGCCAACCGCGACAAATCGTAGACCTGATTCTTGCTTCGGGACATTTGTCTTGAGGCCTAGATTCAGGAGCGAGGGTCTTGGCTTAACCGCCTGGACCGCGAGGAAGAAAACCTCTATAAAACAATCACCCAGAATCCTAAGTTCTGGCGCGCGGCGAGAGGATGCATGGCTGATGGGTTGTTCAGTCGTTAGCGCGCCCCCAGCCAGGGTACCTGCGGACCCCCTGTGTTGGGAAACAAATGTACGCTTGCCCGGGTATCGGGATCTCTGCCCGGGTCGACATTTATTTCTCCCATACTCGTGGGAACTCGATGGATTATTGTTCACACACACCTGATGTAGATAGGAGGGGTGAGACGCCCAAAATTACCACCACAGAGGATCTAATTAGTTCCCACCCAAAAGCCCTGCCAAGCTACAGGAAAACTGGCACAGAGGAAGGAGAGGCCTCGTCCGACTGCAGCTCTGCTGCTAATCTGACACTTGAGGCCCCAAGGTCAGCCGAGGGCCCGGCAAAAATAGTGGCCCCTAAGAAGAGAAAAAAGAGAAAGCACATGGGGACGGGGAAGGCCACGAGCGTCAAAAGACGCGAGTTGGCCAAGCAGGAGCGGCTGGCTAGAGAGGCCGCGGCAGCCGCTCCGACTGCTGACGAGGGAGGCAGTACTGCCGCAGAGCCGTCGGACACCGACATGTCGGCAGTGGAGACCGTCGGTGGGTCATCCCGGTCGCCGGCATCGGCCTTGGCGGCAGCACTAGAGGTTGGGGAGGAGGCCCTCCCCTCGATGGTGCGGAAGCGCCCCCTAAATATGGGTGGCAGCTCAGAGTCCGCCTCCGAGGGGAGTGGCGCTATCATGCCTCCTCCCAAGGTTCCAGCCTCTCGTAGAGGACGAGGGGCTGCAGTGGTGGCGGCGAGGTCGACGGCTCCAGCGTCGATTGGTCATGTGCGGGGGACCGATGCCCAAAAGCGGGCGAATGAGGCGGCTGCCGCGAGGATGATGAGGGTGTTAGCGGACATCCCTCCCACCAGCGCGGCAGCTGCAGAGCCCGCTGTAGGTGTCGACCCCCCACCTACCGATGTGGCAACCCTGCAGGCCGAAAATGCCCGCCTTAGTGGTGAGGTCTCAGGCCTGCAGGAGAAGAATAAGGCCCTACAAAAGGAGTTGTCGGCGGTGCAGAAGGCGAACCGCGAGTTGGCCAAGCAAATGGCCAACTTGCGGCGCCAGGTCGCGCAACTGGCGAGGACCGCGCCGCCGACAAGCGCCGGCCCTACCGCCGCCCCCGCCGTTCCCATTGCGCCAACTCAGCTTTTTTAAGCAAGCTCAGGGAGCTCACCGCCTGGCGCGTTGACACCCGCCAAGACGTCATTGCCCGTTGGGCAGTCCGGCTAGAGAGGCCTCGATACAGTGTCTGGACCGTGGAGGCCTTCCGGCCGGTGCTGATGCAGTGGCTAAAACGGCAGCACGGGGTGCTTTCCTTCCGACTGGTGCAGGTCTTGACGGGGCATGGATGCTTCGGCAAGTACCTGTACACGGTCGCTAAGAGGGAGAGTACACCGTCCTGCCACCACTGCGATTGCGACGAGGACATGGCGCAGCATACGCTCGAGGTCTGTGCCGCTTGGGCAGAGCAGCGTCGTGAACTCGTCGCAATCATCCGTGCTGACCTGACGCTGCCGACCATTGCTAGGGCGATGCTCGACAGCGTCAGGAACTGGGACGCGGTCGCAGCCTTCTGCGAGGCAGTGATCTCGCAGAAGGAGGCGGCGGGTCGCGTGCACAAGGAGCATAGCCTTGACAAAGCGACACGCCACCGACGACTGGGGTGGCGCAGGCGCGACTACCTGCGCGCCATGCCTCCCTAGCTGAGGCCACGGGTGACGTGACCGGGGAGGTAGTCCGTCACCCGCCGAGAGGCCGACCGCGTGAGGAAACCGGCGTGGCGCGGCTGCGGTGAGGAGGCCGACCGCGTCCTCCCCAAGGGGGGGGGGGACGTCGGTCGATGGAATGGCACTCCAAATAGGGGGTATTCCGTCGGACGACCACTGATGACAAGTAACCCTGCTGCGGTGGTCGGCCCAATGATGAAGGCGACGTGGTGTTCGGGTGGGTTGCGGATGTGCGTGCTTACGCCCCTCTGTCGTCCCGGATGGCGTGATGCGAAGAGTGCGCCGACCGCGGCCTAACCCAAAAAAAAAATATAAAGCCAGCTCAGATGAACTAGGGCTTCGTTTTGAAATCCTCTTCCATTTACCATATAGGTATAATACAATTTCCGTGTGGTGACGGAGTAAGTATACAATTCGCCACCTGTTGCCCGTGGGTGTCGTAAAAGACGACTAGGGGATTACCGTGTCTGAAATAATCTGGCGGTTCGCAAACTTCAGGATGTGAGAAAAATGCGGGGTCAGTCATTAGGAACTGTCGATAGAAGAAAAAAACTAAGTAAATTTGTCGTCGAGTTATTACATTATTATTTTTTAATTATTTTTAGTTTGTATAGAACTGTTAATGAATAATTCAAAATTTAATCCTTGATTATAAACACTTCTTTATAAACCAAAAATAATTCAAAATAATAGTCTAAATTAATAGATTATAACTAATATTTTTAGAAAATATGTAGTGCAATATTTTCAACAAGAGTTACACAACGTTTCAAATTTAGCGCTTCGTGTTTGTGGATTTGAAAGTAAAGGGCAGGCACGCATGCGCTACACGTATATTCGCGCAAGCACCCTGCACTGTCTTACTAATTTTTGACGTGTTCTGACCCGAATTTAACATTTTTTACCCATCCCAAAAAAGTGCACAACGCCGCTAAAGAATATATTTTGATATTAGATTTTATATTTTATATGGGGATCAAACTAAAAATGTTAGAAAAATAAAAACGAAAAACTGTAGAAGCTTGTTAGTATTTTGATTGCTTTTTGTAGTCGAATGCGTTCTATTCGAAGTACCATCGCATGCGATGTAACTATTGACTTCAGTAGCGGACCTACTCTTTTGTAGGAATTGTATAGATCTTTTTTAAATACGGTATAAAGCCTTCAAGGTTCATAAAACGAATTCCTCTAAGTTTATCTTTAATTTTTGCAAATAAACAAAAGTCACTTAGTGGCTGATAGGTATTACAGTACCTACCAGACCTTACAAGGTCTGACAGTGATGACTTACTAACTCCACAATTGCAAAAACTAAATATTCGTAAGTCCATCTGGCGCAGTGAGCTCGGACGTTGTCGTGGTGAAGCAGGATCCTACCCCTTGGAGACTACTGTTTAAAAAGTTTGTAGACAACACTTCCTAAATCCAAAGCATGAGATAATCATTTTTCTTTTGACTTCGGCATTCTTTACTTTTCTTTTCTAATCTTCGAATAGAGAAATCCATTGTGCAAACAAATAAACATACATTTCCAGACTATATCCTACAGTTCTCACGTTTCATGCATCGCACTGCACTCACGTTATCTTTAGTAGTCGCTCTTTAAGGACAGTTTTCTCATGAATTATCAGTGAATTTACTTGGACCAAGTCATTAGTTAATTTGTAAATAGTAGCGCGGGATAAGATACGTTAAGGAATACTAATTCTTTCATAAGATTGTTGTTGAGTAAGATGGCAACAAAAGTCCTAATAAATCATTAAGTGAAATTTTTCTTTAGGCATATCCATTCGAGAAGGTAGCCCTCTTGGACGGGCCACCCATGACAAGGACCTGGTACTGGTCCGCCTATATGGCGCACGAGAGAGGTACACGGATGGCGGATTATCGAGTCGCCCATTGTAATAGGGAAAAAGAAGGATAGCCAACTAGTTCTCTTTTCTTTCCTATGCTTAAACAATATATTGCATACTTCAAGAAAGGAAGTATAGCATAGGGATCAATAATTATCGTGTCATTGGTAAGTTTTAGTGATTGAAGTGATTCCTATGTTGCCGGTGGTATAATGGCCTGACCCATATAGTCCACTGTGGCATTATAAGTTAGTTGATATCATTCTTCCATCTTCAATAACACTTTACAACTACCGTGATTTAGCAGTGGCCCTTGTACCAAGGTTATAAAAAATATGCTGAGGCATATGAACAAAGACTTATACAACACGTTAATGTCGAGGCTATCCAGCTCATTGACACCACGGACATAGTAAGGAGATTGAAAAGAACTAAGCCTTTTGAGTTAGTTTTCTGAAATTAGTGATAAGTAGTGCAGTGAGTGCTATTTTTGAAGAACACAATAACAAAGTGTTTTTTATTATTATTAGAGACTATAAAAGTGCCAATGGAGACATTCTTTACTCTATAAGTCTCAGCAAATTAATTTAGATTTAAATTACTTACTAGCCTCATGGCTAGTTTGTAATTATTATAACTGATTATATCCTTATTATATATAACCTATTTTCTATATAATGCCCTGAAATCAATCACACCGCCACCTACCGGATCCTATTATTAATCTAAACCCTTCATTAAAGGCAACATACAGATGTCATAAAGTATCGCCCAGCCGTTTAGTGGCAGTTCAGACACAGTCATATACGTACAGAAGAATTATATATTGTTGGTGTACAGAAGAAAAAGAGAAGGAAAACTCGAAATAAAACTATATAACAATCCGTCTGACCAGTGTGGTATAGTAGATCTATAGGCGTCCTATTACGCAGGAGGCTCGTGCCCAGCAGTGGGACATGTATGAGCCAAAATGATGAGAGAAGAAATTGATTAACAGAGCAATATAAGAGTGCGCTCACAACCAATGCACGGGATTCCCTTGTCAACTGTGGTAAAGCGCGTATCTCAGATTCTTATTACTTTAGTGTTCTGTGTAACTAGTCTGATTTCTATTATCTATTAAAAAGTTTAAGCATGAATTTAAATAAAATTTAGGTATGAAATTGTTCTATTTTTAGTTAATATCACACGACTTACCCACAATAATAACCACAGAACAAATTCAGATAGAAATAGTTATAAAAACTCATGCCCTACAAGAATATCATTTAATTTTGTTCATAGTGATTAAATATAAATAAAAATTAGCCGACCCAATAGATATTACTGATTATTGTTTTTAAGATATGTATGGACTTCTAGTTTCCAAGCTCCTTCAATCAAACTTTTTATTCGTAATATTAATTTTAACCAAATAATAAGAAATGGACATTGTATATATTAATTTTTACTTCGAAGCCTTAACATTTATGAGATATTAAATTTTATTTACAGCCTTGAAAGGCTGGATTTATTAATTTATATTTTACATAAAAATCTTTGTAGGTATGTACCTAATAATTTCACCTTATAAGATTATTCAAATTATTTAAAACTAGAAATTTAAATATGTTTTCTGCAAAGATACTCAATTATTACCTTACATAAAACATAATTAAATTAACTGTGAATTTTATTTAAATATTTGAAATTTATTTATTTTCATGATCTCCCCCGCTTTATTAAATATTTTCACGAGGATGCAGCGGCCGATCCTGAAGTTCCATAGCGATTATATTATATTTTTGCGCCATGAGATCTTCGAGAGTGGCTAAGCATGAAATATGGGAATACTCTTATTGTTAGTAAAGCTTACCCAATTATATACCGTTCAATTTCCGTAATGAAATAGTTGCGTTACCCTTTTATTTTGTAAGCGTCGCGCTGTCAGATTCTGTCCGGGGCGACGAAAAGGCGGCGCGCGGGCCCATAACCTACCCGAAGCAACCTCTTTGTCTTTGGGCCGATCACCAGTGTCTAGTTCCTTGTCGTCAGTGGTTAGTGGTGCCCAAAAAAGTCTTGGTCTTGCGGTCCGAACGCTTAATTTTTGCAAGACCAAGACCAAGACTGGCCCTGCAAGACTTGAGCAAGACCAAGACTGGGCCTGCAAGAGTCTCGCGGTCTTGCATTTAATTTAAATCACCATTTCAGCTTATATACGGTTGAGCTCGTGTCTTCTACATAACAGGAGGAGAATCGGCCGTGGCCGGAGGGGAATCGCCACGGTGATCGGCCGTGTTGTTACAGGTCATACATGTCAAGTTTTCCTTCTCTTGCACCGATGTTATATATTATAGCCCTTAGTCGTGGGTTCGCAGTCACGGGTAAAATAGGGGGTGATGAATTATATTCTTACTCCGTCACTACACGGCAAGTCAAATCAGTCTTGAGATATCCATCTATTGGCCAATCGATTCCCAATGTTGGTGTTGGCTTTTCAGAATTAATCTTCGGAAAGGCTTAAGGACAAAAATACCGTAATCACGAGAGTGCTCTTGCCCATTATACATATTTATATATCCGTTTATTCATTAGCCCAACGACGTTCACTGTTGGACATAGAAATATGCCTACAATTAATCTATATAAATGTCCATGTAGGGACAGAGTACGATCACCATCAGGCAGTACATGAAGCGTAGCTCCCAGCGCTATTTTGCCTCTGCCACGACTCACCCCAATCCACTAGTGGTTGGGGCGGTAAACTACGTCCCCTCAAAAATATCCGCGGTCCGACGTCCTCGTCATCTTCTTGAAGAAGAAGATGACGCTATTATGATCGCCCAAGAAAGGACCTACACAGCTCGCGCAGCGATAACAGATAAAACTCCGCGGTATCGGCCTCGCCGTCGAGGTCAAAAACCGCGCCGCGTAAAAGTCATTAACCTAAACTTGGCCACGCCCACTTTGCTCTCAGCGACGCCCCAAGCCGAGGCCCGTTCCCCACAGGGGGGAGCCCTCGGGCGATATCGCTTAACTTACTTACCGGGTTGAGAGCCATCAGCGCTCACCCATTGACCGCGTTAAGCTGTCAAGGTCATCTGCGACCAACAGCTACACACACACAAAAAAAAAAGACAGAGTACGAATATAATTCACCACTCTCTTACCCGTGGATGTCGTATCAAATTGGATCGGGCAATGGTGTTACCCATGAAAAAAAATTTAAATAAAAATATCGATTCGTTAATGAATTGAGAGACATGTAAGTTCTCAATTTTGTCATCGTTTTTTCGTGTAAATTGATTAAAATATATAAAGGAATGATACTTAATCTACAACATATTCGTATTTTGTTAAATGTTCATTAGAATTTGAATAAATCAATGATTACGTTTGCATAAGCAAGACAAACTTCGCTTTAACTTAAATCAGCTGATCGGCCGATGACCGTTGATGAGTCGCCTTTGTACCTAACAAAGGCGACTCATCAACGTAACCATTGAAAGGTTCGCGCAAATCTAATACCTATTTATACTGTCGAAATTTTACATACTTACATATATCCTGTCTGTACATACCTACATAATGCATAAAATTTAAGGCATAAACTCTTAGACACACATTTTTGTAATCACTATAACTTTTACGTTATATTGTTTTTGTGTAATATACATTCTAATTATGATCTATGACTGTTGAACTACAACATACATGAACAGTTGTCCCATAACCTGATACACCCTGTGTATATAACATATGTGCAAGAGAAGTGAAACTAGAAAGAAAACCCTGTACCAACATGTCTGACCAGCGTGGTATAGTAGATCAATTTTCCTCTTACTGGAAGGAAGCTTAAGCCCAGCAGTGGCACTTTTATGAGCTGTGACGATGACGATGAATATCATACATTTTACAAGTATTAAAACCATAAAATTTTAAATCAGTTTTATATGTTATTGAATAAATAGTATATTAAGAGCTACATGGATCCAGCGGCCAAAGTATTTATATAGACAATAGAGCAACAGGTTTTTTCAAGTATCCAGAGTATCAGTAACTAAACTGGAAATACAATAGATACATACCACTTAACTTGAAGGGGAATATAAACAATCGCATTAATTGTAAAATATCGCATTGATTATAAAATGACATAAAATTTATTGTATCAGCTGCCTCGTGTGGTGACGTCTTAAGAAAATAGGGTCGAAAGTCCTGTCATAAGAGTAGTAACGCTGTCTAATAGAACACCAGGGGAATAGAAGAGTAATTTTCTCCAGTGGTAAGTATTGTATTCAATAGTGAACTATAGGCTAACAGATGGATAGATAGGATAGGATATTTGATTAATTTAGTTGGATTTTTCATTGCCATGATAAATTACTGTTACGTTATTCTAACTGCAAAACTTTGCGAGACTCTTGCTGCAATACCAAGACTCGGGTGCGCAAGACCAAGACCAAGACCCGGGTGCGCAAGACCAAGACCAAGACGAGACCAGGTGTGATGTTGCAAGACCAAGACCAAGACCGGTCCAAGTCTCGTCTTGGTCTTGCATTTGGGCAACACTATCAGTGGTTGGTTTGACTTAATGTGCGCAATTCTTCCATTGTTTATATAGAGCAATGTTTTGGCAATAATTTGATGACGCCTGATGTTAATCCTTCTTGGGATGATAACTGCTGGTGAGACGGTATCAGATGGCATTGTCCCAGGTTGACTTAAGCTCATTATCGTCCTTTACGATATTCACGAGTATATTAAGGGTTGATAGTACTCGTAACCGCCACCTCACAACAATACAAAAATTTTAAAATTGATTTATTAAATTAAAAATATTTATTTATTTAATTATATTTATTTTATTTTATTATAAATATTTATTTATTTAAAATAAAATTAAATATATTTATTTATTTTTATTTGTTTATAACTTTTGCACGAACAAAGTTACCAAGCGGACATAATGTCCGAGCCATTTTCTACCACTCAACATAGGGTGGACCATAAATAATTCAAAGCAGGTGCAACACTAAGTATTTAGTTAAAAATATTGGCGAAATTTAAAGCAGTTATTTGGTTAGCTCGTAGTTGTCGTTAAAGGCAAGCTTTATAGCGACCTGGGCCAAATTCATTTTTTACCATCTGGACAATTACATTACCCAAGATGGTTGACGTAAGTCAGGTGGCCGGTTATAAAACTGTGCCAAACTTTTTGCAATAAATACAATGATAAAAGACTAGTATATATTGTGTTGACCCCATGTAATTGCAATAGGAGCAGACTGATGATGATCACTTCAAAGTTCTTTATCTTTTAAAATAGTAACGCTCTTCTTATATTAGGGTGATATATTTAAGTGATTCTTTATAATTATGGAAAATTTATGCAGGTTTAGTTATAGTACTACTAATCTTTACTAATATTATAAATGTGAAAGTAAGTTCGTTTGTTTGTTACGCTTTCATGCTTAAATCACCGAACCGATTTCAAAAATTCTTTCAATAATGGAAAGCTGTCATATCAGGGAGTAACATAGGCTATTTTAGCCCGGTTTTCACACGGGAACGGGAAATACGCGGGTTTGACGACTGAAACCAAAGCGAAGCGAGGGCGAGTTGCTAGTCTTCTATATATATTAGTATAATATATATATAGAAGCAACCCGCCCTCGCTTCGCTTCGGTTTCATCATGTAAATACCCGGAGTAAGGACAAATTAGTTGCACATATTACTAGTCTTCGACAAGTTAACAGGTCTTTCATGGCGCAAGGTATACGCTTTTACAACAAATTACCGAATAATATCCGAGATATGCCAGTGCATAAGTTCAAAAAAGCAATCAGGAGTACATTTTATCTAAAAGATTATTATAAAATATCGGAATATCTTGATGATAACTCAGACTGGCAATGAGCAGCTCCTCATACAGGAATTTTCTCATTATTTCAATGATAGAAATTACGCATATGTTATTTTTTTTATTGTTGCTACTATAATTCTAAAGCGTAGCGTGTTTTGTCAAACGATTTTTTTATTGGATTTATGTTTTATGTTTATGGCAAATGGTATTTTTCAGGCTCACTGAAGGGTCTGCTTGCGGTACCTACGAGGAGCGGGTCACTCCCTTCCCTCCATTATGGTTGAGGGGAGTGATGGCTACTCTAGTGGTTAACTCGTGATCGGGTGCCGCTTGCGGGATCTGGTCCAGCCATAATCTTCTCATTATATTTGTGATTATTATTATAATTGTGAAATGTATTATATATATAATAATAAGTCTTTACCTATGTAATTGCCGTTCTGCAGTACTGGCCATTTCAAATCAAAATAATTTTTGTTTGGCTAAGAATTCTAATTTCAAATTAATTTTATTTTAAAACATGGAATTCATTTTCCAAAAGTAATCATTTGTTTATTGATTAGTGTTATGTTTTCATAGCATTTCAATCTTTATCGTCATCATGGATACGTTAAAAATTCGAGTAATTATGAAATATGAGTATCGTCGTGGCAGCAACGCGGCACAAGCGGCACGCAACATCAACGACGTTTACGGAGCTAACACTACAAACCAACGCACCGCCTGTTATTGGATTGCTCGCTTCCGTCCAGGAAATTACGACCTGACAAATGAACCTCTCGGTCGTCCGAAGACTGGTCGACAATGACGAATTAAAGGCGATTGTGGAAGCCGATGATACACAATCTACGGCTGAATTAGCAGCAGCTTTCGACGTTAGCGTCAAAACAATATTGGTCCATTTGCGTTAAATTGGCAAGGTAAGAAAGCTTGACAAATGGGTACCCCACGAACTCAAAGATTGCCAGCGCGAAGTACGCATCGAGACATGCCTTGCATTGCTCAACAGACACACAAAGGAAGGAATTTTGAAACGCATTGTTACTTGCGATGAAAAATGGATTCTGTTTGATAACCGCAAGCGCTCAGAAAATTGGTTGGATCCTGGTTCAGCACCTAAACAATGCCCTAAACGAAAACTTACCCCTAGAAAAGTGATGGTCACTGTTTGGTGGTTTAGCGCCGGTGTGATTCATCACAGCTTCTTACCAAACGGGGTGAGCATTACTGCATATGTGTACTGTGAAGAACTGAACACAATGATGGAGAAGCTGGCACATCTCCAACCAGCATTGGTCAATCGCTCGCCTCCGCTGCTCCTGCACGACAATGCGCGACCTCATACTGCACAGCAGACGGTCTCCAAGTTGCAAGAACTGGGGTTGGAAGCTCTCCGTCATCCGCCACACTCACCAGACCTTGCGCCTACAGACTACTTCTTTTTCCAGAATTTGGACAACTTTTTGGCGGGAAAGTAATTCAATACCCGAGAGGCCTTTGAAGAATTTGTTGCCTCCCGTCCAGCTGTTTTCTTTAAGAAGGGCATCAATAAACTGCCGCTGCGTTGACAAATATGCATTAATTGCATGAGTGATTACTTCGATTAATACAAATAAAAAATACATGAAAAAAATCGTTTATTTTTTTCATACATAACGGCAATTTCATAGGTAAAGACCTAATATTTCGAATGACATCACACTGGAACTATTAATAAGCATGTTTTAAGATGTAATTTTAAAATAGTATCAACAATACTTTTAAATTGTAAACAAATACTCTGTAATAAAAATAAATAAATACGTCTTTCAGCATTTTTTAATTTTCACCCTCTAAGGGTGAAATCTACACTAATTTTATAAAGAGAAATCGTTGTATGTTTGTTACGAATAAATTCAAACACTACTGGACGGATTTCGATAATTCTTTTACCATAAGAATGTTAGAGTATCCCTGTGTAACATAGGCTATATTTAATCCCGGTATTCTCACGGGAACGGGAACTATGCAAGTAAGACGACTGAAACCAAAGCGAAGCGAGGGCGGGTTGCTAGTAGTATTATATAAAAGTGTCACTATTCAATATGTTTTTAATTACCGAATAGTATGATCAATACTTTAATAGTGATACTTTTAGTGAAAGTAATCTATCCTACCAAAAACATTCTCATGTAAAATGCTGTCTAGAGGAGATATGGCTCGTACTATCAAAAAGTTATCAGATCTCATGTAGAGCCAATATCTTATTATATCTTATATCTTTAATTCAGGATCTCGGAAACGGCTCCAACGATTTTGATGAAACTTGGCATACTAGAGGTTTGGGGCCAAAAAATCGATTTAGCTAGATTTTATTTATAGAAAATGTTGTTTTGTCGGTGTTTTTAGCAAAAAAATACAATGAGATTAAATTTTAAAAGAATATCAATCCAAATTTCGCCATCAACGTCAAGAGTTGTAATAGCTTAGTTGGGAAGTTGTCCAGTTTTCTTTTTGTTTTGTTTTGGCATTCAAACAACGTCGGATCGAATCTCGGTGTTCTTATTATTCTCTTTTTGAATTTTTGATATTTATTTTATTATTATTTTTTATTAATATATATCTAAATGAATTCGACAAAAATACAACAAAAATATACCGAGCGAAGCTTGGCCAACCAGATATTACTGCCTAATCCTAAAAGCCCTAACTTTACAAACTCTATACCTTATTTAAAATATGCTTTTGTTTGGCCGTTTCGCTACCGTCATATGAGCATAAGGTGAATGATGGTGATTGATGATGAAGGTGATGATGAAATAGTTATTCACTATTCATTGCTTTTATGTTTTACAATAGTTTTTTTATAAGTGAAAGAGCCAAATAATTAAAGAAATAAAGTATTCGGGCTTCAGTATTATCTTACTTGTTATTTTATTATAGACATATATAAATTTCCACCATAGCCTTTTGTACTGTTAACACTCTCTTATGGATAATACTTCATTTGCCAGATACAATTTAATTAAAATACAGAGATTAAATTAAGATATATAGAATTTACGAAGGGCCGCCTTATTATTATAATGCGGACCTCTTTAAGTTACACAGGATTGTAACCAAATTACGAATCACAAAATATTTACTTTTTGCATTCCACAAATTAGGGAATAAGTATACGTAGGTGCATACGTAGAAAAAGAATACATAAAGAACAGAGAAGATAAAATATAAATTCATCTATATCATAACAAAATCAAAAAAGTCTTTTTTTAGTAGGCTATTGTCTGAGCACACTCCGCCCAATCCGCCCGGGGTGACGGACGGACGGCGTGCGATCCCATAACCTACCGTATTCCCTCCCCATTACCATTGGGCCGACCACTGGTACCGATTCCTTGACAACCGTGGCCAGCCGGGCGGGTTACCCTTTCGGGAATCATCCCATTTGACGCCCCTGCAACAAGACCGTATTGCCGAAGCATCGATCTTACGCGGTCGGCCTCTCTGCGAAACAACTGCCTCACAAAAGGCGGTGACCGCGTCCCAGTTCTTAACGCTGTCGAGCATTGTTTTGGCGATGGTCGGCAGCATCAGTCCGGCACTGAAGACTGCAACCAGTTCATGGCACTGCTCTGCCCAGGCCATGCAGACCTCGGGCGTGTGCTGTGCCATGTCCTCGTCGCAATCGCAGTGATGACAGGACGGCGTTCTCTCCTTTCTCGAGACCTTGTTCAGGTACTTGCCTAAACAACCATGCCCCGACAATACTCGCACCACTGCACCAATTGGAAGGAGAGGATCCCGTGCCGCCGATTCAACCACTCCATCAGCATCGGCATAGTAGATTACGCCCAGCCCGGGAGGGAGGCTACCCCGCAACGCCCAATCGTAGCTTACAGAGTCGGTCTTAAGACCGACCCCTGTGGAACACCGCACAGCATGGGCTTTCACACGACGTCCCCTATTCGGTCCACGTAGAGGACGCTATGCACCTCCAAATAGTCTACCACTAGCCGCCTCAGGTATAGGGGCACTCCGTGATACCGGAGCGCCGTCTTGACGCAGCTGATTGGTAGACTATTAAATGGGTTGCCGATATCCAAAGACACCGACAACGGCACCCCTCCGCCGGTAACTGCCTCCGCAGCCATGGTCTATAGGCGGTCCTAAGACTGACCTCCGTGGAAAACCGCACGTAATGGGCGCTCGCACCTCCTCTATTCGATCCACGTAGAGGACGATGCGCCCCTCCAAATAGTTTGCCTCGAGCCGCTTCAGGTAAACTGGCTTCGTGACCATAGCCCTTGGGCACAGCTAAGCTGTGATCGTCAAACGCCCCTTTCAGAAACCGAACTGGATGTCCGACAAATCAGAACCGACCCTGCTTAGGTACTGGCCGATGTGGACAGCTAGGATCTCTCCAATTGTTTTCCCGCATCGTCTAGTAGCACGATAAGCCTGTAGGCCGCGGGCGAGTCCGGAAGCCGTCCCGGCTTCGGCAGGAGCACCAGCCTCCCCTCTTTCCAACACCCAAGGAACTGCCCAGACGCTAAACAAGCGTTCTAAAATCCCTTGAGGCGTGGACCCAAGTGTTCAAGGAGCAGGGCTAACCTCCGGCTGAGTATACCGTCCGGCCTGGGAGCGGTGGTCTTTGCACGCATTCACACTACCGCTGCTCCCATTTCCGGCTCCGTGACGAGTGGAACACTATTCAAGTACTGGTTAGGCTTCGGCACTAATTGTCTTGTATGCCTTACATCGGCATATTAACGCTAATTGTTGACTCTGGAGTAATTTACGCCGAGCCGCGCCTATGGTAGCATGAGCAGCCCAGACTGGTGCAAGATATACATCTCAGATATGTAGCTGCATATCTTATATCTTTAAACGAGCAATCCTTGTATATATATATATATATATATATATATATATATATATATTCAGGATCTCGGAAACGGCTCCAAAGATTTTGTTGAAACTTGGCATACTAGAGGTTTCAGGTCGATCTAGCTAGGTTGTATTTATAGAAAATGTTGTTTTGTCCGTGTTTTTAGCAAAACAAACAACAATGACATTAAATTTTAAAAGAATATGAATTCAAATTTCGTTGTCAACGTCATGAGTTACGATAGCTCAGATGGGAAGTTGACAGGTTCTAATTTTGATTTTGTTGACATTCAAACAGCGTCGGTTCGAATCTCGGTGTTATTATTATTCTCTTTTTGTAATTTTTTATATATTTTTCATTATTTTTTATTTTTTATTAATATATATCTAAATAAATTCGATAAAAATATTCCAGAATTATAATTAACCAGATATTTTAATTTTAAGCGTATTATAACGAAGGCGGTGGCTTCCCAGGTGGAAGTTGTAATTCTAGTACGTGCAGAAAAATGTCGTTAAGCTTTTTCACCTATGGTTTCAATATGTTCAATGAACGAGAATTTTCTTCTAAGACTAAGTCGAGGTAGCAGACAGAATCTTTTTTTTTAACCATAGCGTTATCAAATTTCATAAAATTATGTAAGGGAATCTGCCCAGCTAGTATATTTATATAAGCTTTAGGTTTTGATTTATATTAGCTATTTTCATTTCATCCAGTCTATAACGTATACTACCTATCACTTTTGCAACTTTTGTTACCAGATGCATCAAATTAATGCCATGATTATTTTAAAACTTAAATTCACTTTAAATGTATAAATTATTTTCAATAAAGTGTTTCATTGTTGCATTAATTTTTCTAACATTTACATTTTATATTTTGTTCTCCTACAGGTTAATATGTTTCTTGTTTACGTAGCCTTAAACATCCATAGAGACAAGTTTAGCAAAATTTATGGTACAAATTAGCTTTACGTCGACTGCAATAAATTTACATATGAAACTCATAAGTTAAAACCCTTGGCTTGTGTGTTTATGACTAGAAACAGTAACCATGTGCTATAATAAAGCGGCTACATATGGCGAGTAATTTATGAAATTTAAATTTTTTATAACAACATAACGTAATAAATTTATGTAATTAATTTTATTCATTATTATAACACATTGGTCTTATATACACTTGAGCTGTTGATATAATATGTCTGCTGATATGAGGTTGTGACTTTGATTTTTGAATCAGTCATTGGAGTATTACTTCAGATAATTCTAAGTAAAAACTATTATTTTAAAACTTAGCCAATGTCTGAAATTCAATCCTATTACAAGTTTTTCTATTAATTTGTCAATAACTAAAATTAATAATTAATATTGAGCATTAGACACATTAGAATATCAATTAAATGATACACACGTTAAAAAATCTGTCAAATCTTCTGATTCTGGGGTACTTCAACGCTAAGCCTGTAGCGTGGGAGTCCCCCAGGACTGACAATCGCGGGCGATCGAAGAACGTGGGTGACATCACTGGGCCTCTGTTTGCTGAAGGG
Source organism: Lymantria dispar (assembly GCA_032191425.1). Classification (NCBI taxonomy): domain Eukaryota; kingdom Metazoa; phylum Arthropoda; class Insecta; order Lepidoptera; family Erebidae; genus Lymantria; species Lymantria dispar. The sequence goes on along the minus strand of CM063457.1, from coordinate 18,538,227 downwards.
GCTCGGTCAATATGTGCGTGCCGCAGCGGGGCTGGTCGATAGTGGACTTGTCGTTCGCTAGCCCCATTGTCGCAGCACGTGTGAGGAGCTGGTACGTCTTGGAGGAGGTTGAAACCCTATCCGATCATAGGCACATTCGGACAAAGGTCTTGGTCCTGGACTCTCCAGCAAGAGGCCAGTGCTCCCTCATTTCCGCCGTGAGCTGTAAATTAGTTAGATCGGGATCTACTGGCGGAGGAGGACATCGTGAAAACATGGTTGTCCTCATCAACCCCGGCAGACGAGACGCGGTAGATGCCAAGGCTGACCGCATTCGTTACGAGTTAGCGCAGATCTGCGACGCGGCTGTGCCCCGTGCCAGTCGGCGGAATCACCGTGATACCCAATGGGAGGGCTATCTGTACAAGGCTTACCGTAGTGGTCGGCCTTCACGGTGGCCATCCGTCACGCCAAGAATGTGAGTCGGCAGGCAATTCTGGACAGTCCGTCTGTATCATGCGGCGCTGAGTAAGCTCTACGCGCAGGGTTTCTCTCTCACCGACACGCTCCCGGCCTGGACAGGGTACCTAACCGAGTGCTGATCCTGGTTTTCCAACACTTGGCACCACGCCTCAGGCGACTGTACAACGCATGTTTAGCTTCTGGACAGTTTTCTAGGTATTGGAAGGAGCGGAGGCTGGTGTTCCTGCTGAATTCGGGACGGCCTCCAGACTCGCCTACGGCCTGCAGGCCTATCATGCTTGTACCCGTGTGGGTGGAGTCCCTGACCGTCGGACTCAGGACTCTGTTGTTCGCATACATATTGATATGGTCACTATAAGAAATTGTTAAGTTAGCTAATTACGCAATAACTTAATACAGAAGGGCCCTTAAGTAGGGACTGAATTAATAAACCGACTTAATATTACATGGATCTCACAACGTTTTATGGTAGAAGAACTCAGTTGCGAGACTTGAATTTTTTACAATTTTTGTTTTTGATGCCATCTCATTCCTTTTTGTAGATACTCCTACTTATTTTCCCTTCCGGTACTGTGCGGGACGGGCCTTCAGACAAATGTGTTGTAGTCGGCTGACGTCCCGGTTGGTCGCTGGTTCGGTGGTTTATGTGGACTGTATGTGTAGACTGTATCTTCGGGTTCGGTTCCCTACTGGCGGGCTTCAGTGAAGAAATAAAACGATCGATTTTGAAGTAACTTGCACATCGGACGAATATTACACCGTTGCTGCCTAGCCCCTGAATGTTAATGCTTGAAGTTCGTTATTTCTTCATACTATTTCTTCATATTCATACTATGGTTTCAAGCTTCCATCGCGCGCCGCTAGGTGTCTTCGGTAGTCTATGCTACGATGTGTTCTTTTTTTTTTTTTTTTTTTTGTGTGTGTACAGCTGTTGGCCGCAGATGGCCTTGACAGCTTGACGCGGACTATGGGTGAGCGCTGAGGGCTCTCAACCCGGAGAAGAGTATGCTAAGCGACATCGCCCAAGGGCTCCCCCTGTGGGGAACGGACCTCGGCTTGGGGCGTCGCTGGAGGCAAAGTGGGCGTGCCCACGTTTTTAGTCGTGACTTTTGCGCGGCGCGGTTCCGCCCTCGCCGTCGAGGTGCGAAACCGCGCCGCGCAAAAGTCACGACTAAAAACGTGGGCACGCCCACTTTGCCTCCAGCGACGCCCCAAGCCGAGGTCCGTTCCCCACAGGGGGAGCCCTTGGGCGATGTCGCTTAGCATACTCTTCTCCGGGTTGAGAGCCCTCAGCGCTCACCCATAGTCCGCGTCAAGCTGTCAAGGCCATCTGCGGCCAACAGCTGTACACACACAAAAAAAAAAAAAAAAAAAAGAACACATCGTAGCATAGCAAATGGGACGCCATGATCGAGGAGCTAGAACCCTCTCACACAGCCTTTTGGCAGCTTTCCCGCTCACTCAAAAAAGACATCCTGTCCACTCTCCCTCCTCTCACCAGACCCAACCAGCCTCCGGCATTCATGGACGATGAAAAGTCAGAATGCCTGGCCGACTGCTTGGAGCTTCAGTGTACGCCGAGCACACTACACCCCGACGCCGCGAATCACCACTTCATCGCCAACGAAGTAGAACGTCGTACCACTCTCTCGCTCTCGTTAGGCTACGACAGCCCCGATCAACCAGTCCCAGCAGTGACCACCGATGAGGTCGAATCGTTAGTCAGGGGTCTCAAAACCAGGAAAGCCCCAGGTTCGGACGGAATCTCAAATAAAGTCATTAAATTATTCCCCGCCCACTTGATAATCCTGTTGTGCTGCATCTTCAATGCAGCACTAAATAATAACATCTTTCCTGCGCAATGGAAAGAGGCCGTGGTAATAGGAATCCATAAACCCGGCAAGCGCCGTACCGCATCTAGTAGTTACCGCCCGATTAGTCTACTAAAAGGTCTAGGTAAGATCTACGAACGAATAGTTCTCAGTAGACTACGTACATTCGCCGAGGCTAACAACCTCGTTCCCGACGCACAGTTTGGCTTCCGAGCTAAACACAGCTGCGTACAACAAGTTCACCGTTTGGTAGAATACACAAGTAGTCAGTTCATCATGAACAGATATACGGGTGTATTATTCCTAGACGTAGCGAAAGCATTCGACAAGGTTTGGCATGAAGGCCTAATCTACAAACTCTATCTCCTCAAGATCCCTCACTACTTAATTCTCATTATACATGACTACTTAAGTCATCGCAGCTTTCGCTACAGGGTGGAAGGGACGTTGTCGACCTTCCACCCTATCAAGGCCGGCGTCCCTCAGGGGTCGGTCCTCTCCCCATTTCTCTTCATGCTATACACTAGCGATATGCCCAAATTCAACCGGGTACATAAAGCGCTTTACGCTGATGACACCGCACTATTTTGTGCTGGTAGATCCCCGACAACAGTAGCCAAGATTCTCCAAACAGCGGTTACCGCCCTAGCCAATTGGTTTAGGAAATGGAGATTAGAAATCAACCCCGAGAAGAGTCAGGCGGTCATGTTCACTAGACGAACTGCCCGTTCATACTCTATCGACAGCATTCCCCCCCCTTAAAATTTTCAACAAGCCGGTCACTTGGACCAGGCAGGCCAAATACTTGGGAGAGACCCTTGACGATCGACTCAGCTTCGCCCCTCACATAAAGCAAGTCCGCGCGCGGGCAGCCTTTGTGATGTGTCGTCTCCACTGTCTACTTAACTCTAGGTCGCGTATGCCCCTGAGTAGCAAAGTCCGACTTTACACCACTTGCATACGGCCTATCATGACCTATGCCAGCGTGGTGTTCGCGCACGTTAAGCCACACAGGATCCACAGGCTACAGACACTACAAAATCGTTTCATGCGCCGAGCTACGGGAGCACCGTGGTTCATACGAAACGTTGATCTCCACATCGACCTCGAACTGCCGACCATCAAGCAGTTTATGAAACGGTGCTCTCAGAGCTACTTTGACTCTGCCATGACACACCCCAACCAACTAGTGGTTGGGGCGGCGTCCTATAGACCCTCCTAAATCTCATCCATCCGACGTCCTCGTCACGTCCTCGACGAAGAGGACGACAATATCACACTCGCTCAACAAAGAGCCTACACGGCCCGCGAGCCCTTAACAAATAAATATCCGCGGTTCCGCCCTCGCCGTCGAGGTGCGAAACCGCGCCGCGCAAAAGTCACGACTAAAAACGTGGGCACACCCACTTTGCCTCCAGCGACGCCCCAAGCCGAGGTCCGTTCCCCACAGGGGGAGCCCTTGGGCGATGTCGCTTAGCATACTTTGCCCGGGTTGAGAGCCCTCAGCGCTCACCCATAGTCCGCGTCAAGCTGTCAAGGCCATCTGCGGCCAACAGCTGTACACAAAAAAAAAAAAAAAACTCTATTATGTTACAGTTCGTTTTTTAAGCACTATCACGGTGTTTTACACTTGTCGCGAACAGGTACCTTCTACTTCTTGAGTACCAACAAAGGATTTTCTTAAAGCCCACTCTCTAAAAACATGAGACATCTCTCCTATCCGCTTGATTCATTACCACCAAAGCTAGGCCTTATGATTATTAATGTACATTCTTTCATGTAAATTTCGGGCAATTTAGTCTATTAAATACTTTGGGCGATTTTGGTACAAATTTATGAGACATGTTCTAGAATTCCATTCAGAATGGGTCTGGATTTTTCATTCCGTTGATTGACCATTTTACAAGTTATCTTTAAACATAATTATATCTCGGTATCTATCTACACCTATTATTCCATTTAGCTAATTACGCAATAACTTAAAACAGAAGGACCCTTAAGTAGTAGGGACTGAATAAATTAAACGACTTGGTATTACATGGATTTCACATCTTTTTATGATTTGTTTAGTAGCCGGATCGCTGCTAGAGATTCTTCGTACCCGTGTTCCACCGCTACCGGGCCCGCCACCAAATTTAGCCCTTAGGGTAGCAGAGATGCCATGACTAGGGCCCATTTCTGTTCCTCCTATGAGGAATAGTGCCATTATCACCACGTTATCAGGTGAGTTGTCTATCGCAGTGAGATATCACAAATTTCCCCGGAAAGACCTCTCCTGTTGAATCTTTTTTTTTTAGTAACTACGACTTGCACTAGGTGAATAATCCTTATGTTGCGGTCGACGGTTTACAAACATAATTAACCGACACAAATTACATCCAGACTCAGAACATCAATTTGTGGATCGTACAAGGTGTTTGTGGCATGATTCGAACCCGCGACACTGGCACGATAGGTCGGTGTATCTTAACTACTACGCCATCTGCGCAGTCCTTAACCGATCCCCATAGGGAAGCAAAGGATGGCGACAATAGTATTTTTATCCAGTTCCGTTAACTGCAAATGTAACTTTGTAATCCTATATATTTATATGGAATTACAAAATTATATATGCAGTTAGTGTATCTCGGAAGATGGACGAAAATTAGAATGTTTTATCTGGGGGCACGGAGTGCCCCCGCCAAGTGCTGTGTGGTAGCGGCTTCGAATACTACCAACCCTTGCTTTGCTCGTGGGTGTCGTAAAAGACGACTAAGAGCCCTAGATTGACCCGGACCAACTCCATCTGGTACCATTTGGGTCAACGATTACATTCCCAAGGAGGGTTGACGTCAGGCAGGCGGCCGGTCATAAAAGTCATTGCCGAAACTTTTTGCAATATGTCAAAACAGATGACATATTGCGTCGAGCCCAAGTAATTGGGATAAGAGCAAGATGATGATGGAGTGCCCCCGCCAAGTCGAGCAAAAAAAAAGTCGGGCAAAACGCAACACTGCCGTAACATACTTTTCTCGAAGCCATTCAGGCCATTTTCGACCCCCTATAACTTCGTTGTTAATAAAACTAGAAGCCTGAATTTTTTGGTAACCTAGCAGGCATTGTATAAACGTTGTGTATTTCAAATTTTATTTAATTTGAACCAATAGTTTAAGAATTATAAGTAGTTAAAATTTCGTAATTTTGTCACTCACTGACTGACTGACCGATCATCAATATTAAAGAGGCACTTCTAGCAGACATAGAAGCTTTAAATTTAGAATACAATTAGTGTTTAGTGTATAAATGAAGGAAAAATTATGAAACATTGTAATTCTCGTCCAGTTTGCGAGATACACTAACTGCATAAATAATTTTGTAAACTCATATAAATATATAGGATTACAAAGTTACATTTGCAGTTAATGAAATGTCACTTTGTAGAAAATAAGAATACATTTATCGCCATCATTGCTTTCCTATCGGAATCGTAACAACCGGATAAAGACTGCACAGATGGCGTAGTGGTTAAGATACCAACGTACCCTGCCAGTGTCGCAGGTTCGAATCCCATGCAAGACAACACCTTGTACGATCCACAAATTGTTGTTCTGAGTCTGAATGTAATTTGTGTCGGTTAATTATATGTTCTTTCCGTATGGTGACGAAGTAAGAATACAATTCACCACTCTCTATCTTGCTTGTGGATGTCGTATAAGACGACTATGTGATATAATATGCACAAACCAGTGCAAGAGAAGGAAAACTCGAAATGAAACCCTATATCACCATGTCTGACCAGCATGGTATAGTGGATCAAATTCCCTCCCATTGTGGAGGACGCCCGAGCCCAACGGTGGTACATATGTTATGAGGGCTGCGATGATGATGCGATGTTGAATTATATGTTTGTAAAGTCCCCCACAATATAAGGATTATTATTCCCTTAGTGCATGGCGTTGTCATTTAAAAAAAAGATTCAACAGGAGAGTGGGCAGCAACTCTTGCCGGGGAAATCTATGATATCTCACTGCGAAACCAACCCACCTACCAAACGTGGCGATTACGTCCTTATTCCTCATATGGCGAAGAAAATGAGCCCTAGTCATGGCAACTCTGTTACCTACCCTTGAGCGTCGTTGGATACAGGTGACAAAGTACCGCACTATATGGTGAAGCATGAGGGGGGTCTATGTTCTACAGTGGACGGCGATAGGCTGAATGATGATTGGCATAATAGGTGTAGACAGATACCTAGATATAATTATGTTCAAAGATAACTTGTAAAATGGTCAATCAACTTAATGAAAAAGCAAGAATGGGACATGTCTTATGAAATTGTGCCAAAATCTTCCAAAGTATTATGTAAACTAAATTGCCTGAAATTTACCTGAAAGAAAGAACGCCCTCATTAGGCTCGATTGCCATCAAAGCGGAAGGGAGACTAGAGGAGATGTATTTCAAAAAACCAATCAAATTTCTTTATTTCCACATGTCTCCGCTTAGTTTAGGTAGAAGTGACTCAAACGGAAAGGAGAGATGTCTCATTTTTCAGAGAGTGGGCTCTAAGATAATCCGTTGTTGGTATTCAAGACGTAGAAGGTACCGGAAAGGAAAATAAGTAGGTCTCTATCTACAAAAAGAAATGAAATACCATCAAAAACAAAACTTGTAAAAAAAAGCCAAGCCTCGCAACTGAGTTCTTCTACCATAAAAAGTTGTGAGATCTATATATGTTATACCAAGTCAGTCAACTCATTCAGTCCCTGCTTAAGGGACCTTGCTTCTTAAGTTATTACGAAAATAGCTAACCTAACAATTTCTTATAGTGACTATATAAATATTAAAGATCTTTTATGTTTTAAATAAATAGATTGACTTGGCAATCGCCCTATGTTTAGTACAATTTAATATAATATGTATTACTTGTGAGGTACATTATGTTTTCATGCGATTGCCAAGTCATTCTGTTTATTTAAGACATAAAAGATCTTAAGAAGCAAGGTCCCTTAAGCAGGGACTGAATGAGTTGACTGACTTGGTATAACATATGTAGATCTCACAACTTTTTATGGTAGAAGAACTCAGTTGCGAGGCTTGGCTTTTTTTTACAAGTTTTGTTTTTGATGGTATAATGTTTACTTCATCTATATACTAAACACTAATTGCATTCTAAATTTGAAGCTTCTGTGTCTCTTAAAAATGCCTCAATAATATTGATGATCGGTTAGTTATTCAGTGAGTGACAAAATTACGAAATTTTGTTAGTTAACAAGTTATAATTCTTAAACTATTGGTTCAAATTGAATGAAATATGAAATATACCATGTGTATACAATACCTGCTGAGTTACTTAAAATTCAGGCTTTTAGTTTTATTCACAACGAAGTTATAGGGGGTCGAAAATGGCCTGAATTACTTCGAGAAAAGTATGTTACGGCAGTATTGCTTAAATTTTTGCTCGACTTGGCGATTTTCAGATTTTAATACATTTGAATAAGTACTTCTAGTTAGTACAAAATATGATTGCATAAAATATTTGAATTCTTTCGAAGTTTTGTTTCGGAAGACTTATCATTTCAAGCTTTGTTTAATTTTTTTCAAGAGGAAACCCATAAATATTTAGTGAGTCTGTTTTCAGATTACGGGCTGTACACTGTATACCTTATTCACCGTTGTCTTCACAAAATACTGTCGCGGTTTATTTAGTCGACTGCCATAATATTTCTTCAGCCCAATCACGAGCAAAAGCTTTTCCTTATTGTCATATGTTTTATTTTCGTAAATGTTCTTTAGAAAATATGGTATAGTATAGATGTTAGCAATTTACTTTAAGTAATTTCTTACATATGTAGTATATTTCTATTAATATTATTTTTAAAAAGTAGATTATTATGGTCGACATTTTAGCACGAATAGACTCGGCAAATTATTATTTATTCAATAGCCAACTGCGATATTAGAGGAAGCCTAAATATAGCACCAGTGAAAGAAGAAACAAGGAGCGCGAGACTTTCTTGGTATGGACACGTGATGAGGAGGGATTAAAGGCATATGACAAGAAGGGTTATCAATATGATTGCGGATAAATATAAGATTCGTGGGTGACCAAAAAGCCAATGGATGGAGTTTGTGAAAGAGGATATGCATATAAAATCAGTGAGTGTATATATCACGACTGATAGGATCTCCTATTGGAATGTAAAGACATGTTGTGCCCACTGTAATCACATAAATGGGTAAATTTTGGTAATATTCAAATAGACAAATTTGAGAAATTGTTGCTGATTTGAAACAAAATTGACAATTTTTTTACTTAAACTAATCTAAAAAACTGAAATATATTAAATGAAACCAATAGAAGATTTGTATCTAATTTATTACCGCACAACTGAACAGCAGAACATGTGTTTTTCCTTATTTTTCAATTTTAAGGTTTTTTATGTTTTAACTTTTTAATACTCATGCTAGATTGAAATGCATTTTCCAATCAGGCTAGGTATTTATTACAGCATTGAATAAAAGTAACAAATGTTTTGCACACGCGGACCGACAGGGCACCGCCCTCACCGGTGACCCGTACAGGGACATTAACCACACATTCGGCATCAGTAAAGCAAGATGGCGACAATACTTCCGAAAGTTGACGAAATTCTCCCTGGACCATATCATTTAGGTCCAGATAGTAATGGGAACTGATTTGACGATGATCGAGATCGATAAAATAACAGGGCTTAGGTCTTATTTAGGGCCACTCTAAGGTCCAGTGCCTCGATCTACCTGATAGTCACATTGGTCCCGAGAGTTGTTAAGCGTGCCGCCTCCTCTAGCGTCCCTCCTCGGGCTATGAGGCGTGTATCGTTGACGTTAAAAAAATTACAGCCAGCCTACAGCCAGCATGCACTATCACAATGCCCAGTGGTAACCAATGTTCCACAAGGTGGGCCCTAGAACCGACCCTAAATATAACTTTGACCCTCGATTATAGTTTTTTAATATAGAATCATTTATTTTTTGTATTGGCTATAGTCAATATCGAATGTATCAAATTGTGGGTCAGAATTTAATGACTAATTTTGTAACGGGTAGATATAAATCTTTGTAATAACGATAACATATTGGACTCCCACTTAAGTCTCCCACTTAGTTTTTCCGTGACTATGAAAGTGGAAAAGTGTACGAAACGTCGAGAAATCGAAAACTAAATACAAATCAGATGAAATCCATAAAAATATTTTTATTTCAAATGCTTTTTACATATTTTTTTTTATTATTTTTTTTTTATTGCCGATGGTTACAAACGAGCCGGCAGCACACCTGATGGTAAGTGACGCTGCCGCACATGGACCTTTGCAATACCAGGGGCACAGCCAGGCCGTTGCCTACCGTGAAGTAAATGCTCTTCTTAAATCTCGTTTAAAGAAGGACATGTCATAGCGCTCGGCAAACACAGCAGCAGGTAGTTTATTCTAGAGCCTGCACGTACGTGGGAAAAATGAAATATTATATTTATTTAAATCACGCTACGTCACTTATTAAGAAAGTCGTTTAAAATAAATATATTTATTGTATTACGATATCCATTGGAATATAATGGCTGCCAGCCATATTAAATTTTTAATTTTTTACCACACAAGCTAAGCAAGAGCAAGAGCTAAGCAAGCGCACTAAGCAAGTCTTGCCATACCGATTTTGAGAGTTAAGATTTTCTTACCGCTGATTAATACGGAGACTTGATGTAGATATACAGAGATGACTATAGCTCGAATTAATTTTGTCTTAGTTTTCTCGTTGTCTACAGCTAATACTATGTCTTCTTTCCCATTAGTATCTCCATATAGCACTAGTTCCATTTAAATAGTAACCAACCACTATTCAAAAAATCTTTAGGATATGCTTCTACTATTGTTATATTAATATATTTACATTTACGTAAGCCCGTAAAATATAGCTTATTAAGTACATAAAAACATGATACATTTTAACGTTTAAAAAATAACTAACACGTATTTAGTTCTGATGTTATAAAAAAAGAACATTTATGAATCGAAAAACATAATCTACGTAAGTTAATCTTATACCAGTCAATCGTCGTTCATATCTAAAGGTATATTTTTGTGGTTGAAGTTACTCACATCCCATTAAGTAAAAAATAAACAATGTTAATTATCTGGCAAATCATAATTTAGGTTATAATATTCACAAAAACTTATGTATCAATCGTAAAATGAACAAATAGGTTTACGTTTTATATCTCATGGGTCTACACGTTTTATTTTAAATTAATTGATAAGCTCTTAAATACAACCTAACCTAAAACGATCTTTTATGTATTTATAACATTATATGTTAAATTACTTTACCGTATCGTTATACTAAATTCGTTAATCCAAAGGGCCGTGGTCACTCCTAACTAGCCAAAGGTAGACCGAGGGGAAACTTGGCAAGTTTATTTTTGTTAGTTAATTAGAGGTACAGATAGTTGTGTTTCTAGTTGTGTTGTTTAAATAGTTTGACTTGTATACGTTACAGGAATGAAAATTATGGGTAAATTTTTAATTACATCTTTGATAGTCCCACCATTGTTTTTTTTTTGAAGTGACAAATACAATCATCATTATTATTACTATCCTGCTCTAATAAGAGTGAATTACTTTGGGTCGACGCAATACCTATCCCTCTTCCATCGTTGGTACATAGTGCAAAGTTATAGTAAAGTTTAATGTTTATATATATATATATATATATATGTTTTATATATATATATATATATATATATATATATATATATATATATATATAACTAGCAGCCCGCCCTCGCTTCGCTTCGGTTTCAGGCGCCTTACCGGCGTAGTTTCCATGCCCGTGGGCATATCGTTATAAAATACAGCCTATGTTACTCCCTGATATTATAGCTTTCCATTGGTGAAATAATTTTTGAAATCGGTTCAGTGGTTTAAGCGTGAAAGCGTAACAAACAAACTTACTTTCGTATTTATAATATTAAGTAAGGATGATTTTATGACCAGCCGCCTGTCTGGCGTCAACCCTCCTTGAAAACGTTTTTATTGACCAGAGAGCGTACGATAAAGTTGACCCAAGTTCATACTATCTGCATATTGCGTGCTCTTCTTTGGCAGGCACGTGCGGCCGCACGCCACGGTCCGAAGAATATACCGAGGCCTCTCCAGCAGGTCTGCCCAACGGGCAATAATATCACGGCGCGCGTCGTTCCGCCAGGCGGCCATTTCGCTCAACGAAACTATGCCAGCCCCGCATATATCTCTTCGTATCAGCTCATACACCTCCCACTGTAGGGTTTGAGCCTCCCCTATACCAACATGTCTGGCCAGCATTATACCATGCTGGTCAGACATGTTGGTATAGGGATTGTATCCCTTACTCATCTTAAATAACATCCTCTGGCAAGAAAAAGGAATGCTGAATGGTTATTTTTATCCGTCACCATACGGTGGTCAGATATACCTATGTATCTACGCTATTGAACTTGCCATATTTTTTTTAAACTATTGTATTGTATTAATAACTGTGAAATATTTTTTTCCCCATCTTATATACTTCTCACTGTTGTATTCGAGCCTCCTCCGTCATATAAGGGAAAGTAATACGCTGTTCTATGCTGTTCAGACGGGTTACTATAGGATTTTTATTATGCGTTTACTTTCTATTGCATAGGTGTGATATGCATGATACATTCTTGTGGTTAGTCCCTTAAACACATACATACATATATCATCTTTTACGTGGTACTCTTATTCTGTCAACATTTGGATTTTTTATATTCCATATTTTCACATATGTAGTGGATATTATAGCAAATGGCAAAACAAATTATCGATAGCAAGTCTGAAGGTACCTAAATCTGTCTGGTGGAAAGACAATGGTTGAGTGTATGAATTACATGACAAAATTTGTGTTAACTGTAAATAGATGGGGGATTTCAAAAAATAAGAAAATGTTATTTTTGAAGTTATTAAATAATGGACATAATATTATTTCAATTTGATTTACTTTCTTGGCATGAAATTTCTCTAGCTGAGGCCGCGGGTGACTGGACCGGGGAGTTAGTCTGTCACTCGCTGAGAGGCTGACTGCACGAGGAAAGACCGACGCCCTCCTCGAGGAGAGGGTACTCTTCAAGGGGTATTCCGTCGGGCCAACCACTGACGACAAGTCACGCTACACCGGTGGTCGGCCCAACGACGAAGGCGACGTGTCACCTTCGTCGTGGGTGGGTTACAAGTGTGCCTGCTTACGCCCCTCTGTCGTTTACGCCGCTGGGAGCCGGGCGATGAGAGCGTAGACCGTAGCCCACAATAAAAAAAAATGGCAGAAATTTTATATACATCTCTAATTAAGTCTTTATTTCGTTAATCATTAAATAGTAAAATTGAAGAAGAAACACGGTTGAAGGTTCCGACTGAAATTGGAATATATTACTATGTCTGTAAATTTCATAATTTATCTCATTATATATATTTGAAATATTTTTCTAGCTGTTTATCTAGTTAAGTTCTACATGATTTTAGTTCTTTGGTGATCAAAGCAAAAATTTCTTAAAATTTGCTTTACTATTAGTGTTTAATAAAACTACTAATGAATTCCCTTTTCTTCTTATTAACTAGAGTTATTTTATAGAAAAAAAATTATAATAAATTGACTGCGTAGAGAGCTTAATGTATTGTTGTAATAGTATTCTGATTACAGATTAGCCGTAACGAGTGGCAAGCCTAACACGGTAAGCTCTAAAAATAACTTGAAGCTCAAAATCTCAAATCAGAAATTAGAAAAAAATATGTAATGTACATATCATTTATTTGCTAGTAAATCACCAGCACATTCTTGCAGTTTCAGCCACGCAGTTTCTTTTCCCGAGCCAATTGTTTTTATGTATTTAACGATTCTATAAGTTCAAAAGTTATCAAATACGGATATTAAATTGTATATAAATTAAATGATATCAAGCATTCCGAAAGAGATATATGCATAAATGCAATTCATTAATAAGAAGCAACACATGGTTAACATTCACGAAGTTCGTACATAGACTTATTTTATTAGTTTCGCTACTGGCACTAAACAAATTTTAACAGTAATAAATTATCCCTTATTTGCACAAGACAAGAATTTAATATTTCGCAATTGAAAGAAAAAATGTATGATTGCATATACATTATGATATTAATTGTAATATTATGTTAGAATGAAACTATTTTAACAAACTTTCTTTCTTGTTTGTTTAATTTACCTTATCCCCGATCATTCAGGAATAAGCTATTTGAGGTCAAAGATATTATAGGAGGTTTTTGATATAACTACTGCAGAATGAATATTATTTTTTATTAATATTATCTAGTATCACACCACACCTTCGCCCGAGTTTATTAATTAGGTAAAATGTAGCCGTGTGGACTTGGCAGTCAGTCCCTCATTGGGTGATCTGCGGGATGTTAAAGTGAAATATTACGAAAAAGGGTATAAAAATATATTCTTAATAATACTTCCTTGATTAAAAGTACATGGAATCGGTAATAATTAATCTTTATAAGTCTTCTGTTCGTGTGTTTGTAATTGAGTACCTTCTAAACGGATGATGATTTTGATGAATTTTTTGTGTAATCAAGTAGCTTTAATAATAGCTTAGATTAATATTTGGACCCGGTAGGTGCGATCGATTTCAAAGACATTTTTTTTTTAATTTGAACTGAACAGCTTCTGTTGGTTCTTTACTGGTATAATTATTTTAAGTACAAAAAAAATAAAAATAAATTTGAATCATTCCACGTCAGAAATAAATTGTCATTCTTCATCTGTGGATTCGCCTTCGTCAGAACTAACAAAGTCTCTTCCGGATTCATCTGTGTCAGATTCGGCAACTTCTGCATCATCTGCGAAAAGTAATATATATTTATTTATTTAGTTATGTATGTATAGTTGTAATTTTTAGGTATGTATAGATGTTAGAGCTATTATATTGTGTTATATCATTATTGTATCTTTTACCTGTATAAGTATACTGAATATTTTATTTTATCAGTTTTAACCCATTATATTTACGAATCTCTCACACCTCATGACTTTTTTGAGTTTTCTCCACAAAAGCAATCACTTTAGCACCATTTTTTTTACAAATCACACAAACTAACTTTTCACCAGACATTTTCAAATTAGTTAAGTTTTAAATCGTGTAACACCATTAGTAGAATAATACGACTGAAAAGAACGACTCTGAAATTCCGAGTAGAAACCTCATGGCTATTTTAAGTTACGTGGCCTCACCAGAGCCAATAGTAACGCAGCAAGCAAGAACGAAGAGAGCTGTCGGTATGCGCTCTCTCTCACATTATAGCTTGTCTATAGTAAGTACTACAGGCTCGTACCTAGTTACGAAACTCCTGATTTATTGATGTTGCTAAAGTAAGTATTAGGAATATTGACAGAATTATACACATAAGCTGGGTATTTGAAGAGCTTCATAATTAATTATTATCAATATTAATTAACATAATAATGAATTTTTAATAATTATATATAATTTATAACTTTTTATTTGTTAATTAATATATTTATAGTGTATATAAGGTAAATTCTTATTAGCCTGTACTATACATATTCTCAATCACGTATCAACCCCACCATAAGGCAAAAAAAGTACTTTGGTTAATTATCCGGTAAATTACCGACTGCACGTTGGTAAAATAAGTAAAATGTGTATTTTACCGGTAAATTCTCTTCTCTACTCGTTATTTGTTTGATCACCTGGCAGGTAGAAAGTCCCACCAAAATGATCTGTCTTTTTGGGAATCTTATTTTTCAGTTATAAATAATACGCCATTAAAATTCAAATTTTTTTTTATAATTTATTGCAAATATTTTTGCACGCGTCTGGCAATGCTAAAGCCCCAATTATCGTCTCGCTTATTGTTTTTTTGTATTCATTAAGTATTAGACTGCAACATATAGAAATTGCGTATTGCCTCAAATATATTTTTGGGGAAAAAAATAATATTTTTAAAAAATCAACGGGGGCGGGGCTAAATCAACCCCTGAATGATTGATTTAGCACCGCTACTCCCCAGCCAGGTCAGCAGTTCCGTATTGGGGTATAATAGGAGAGGTATGTGACAAGTTTACAGCTTACCTCAAATACCTACCCAAAAATTGGTGCCAGCTCTCGGACGATCAGTGACATAGAGATATTAAAAAACAAAAAAAAACCGCTTTTTAAGACGGTGCTCTAGAAGTATAAAGCGGGTGACTGGACTGGGATTAGTCCGTCACCCGCAGAGAGGCTGACCGCGCAACGGCGACCGACGTCCGGGAAAGGGACATTGAGAGAGAGGATACCCCACAGGTTATTCCGTCGGGCCGACTACGGAGGACAAGAAACTCGATACCAGTGGTCGATCCAACGACGAAGGTGACGTGCTCCGGGACGCTGACGTGAGCCGGGTGCCGGGTGCGCTGACCATAGCCCACCCAAAAAAAAAGGTAGAATTATAGATTAGGTAGTAATTTATAGGAGGCTCCGACTTCAAAAGGTATTACTTTTTGCTTGTTATTCTCTCTTTGTATTTGAAGGCGGATTTCTTTTTACTTATATATAACTGACTTTTTGCTTATTACTGGTTACACCAGTTATACCCTGAAATATAACTAAATCGCTTCATCTATGCATAGAAAATTTTAATGATATCTTCGGTTTTACCAGAATCTCGTCATCAGATTCTGACTTGATGCCTATGTCACATAGCCTAGAAAGTATAATCTATCGAACAAAATCAGTTCGAGCATCTTGCAATAATCGGTAAACATAGTTAAAAAAATGATTCCGATGAATTGAGAATCTCCTCCTTTTTTGAAGTCGGTTAAATCAATCAACTAGAAAAACAGACAACATATTATTCTTAAGAATTTTATTCAGTTTGTCCATATTTATACATAGTAAGCGAGTGTACCATTTTATGTCGCAATTGTCTCTATCATTACTTTACATTGCATACCCAAGCTATGCTTCAATATACAAACTAGTCTGGCTGATGGGTTTATTACTTGACTTGCCTGGGTCACAAATGTACTTATCTTGCACAACACCCGCGATTAGGTTAGGTATATCTAGATTATTGACGATTTTGATTAATTTAGCATTTAACAGACTAATCTTTTTTATAATACTTATTCGTAAAAATATTAGAGATCCCACAGTCAGGAATTGAACTCACTTCCATTCCTATTCAGTTCCAACTATTAATTCGTTATAATATTTTTAAAAGGTAATAAGAAGCGTAGGTTAGCGCATTCAGTGAGAAGATTATTAAAAATGTTTGTAGTCAGCGGACTACGGTCGGAACGATCATTGCTCTATTAATATCTACGGTTGGATATTGACCCTCTCAAGGGTTGGACAGAGCTTTAACAGCCAACTTTGGTAGGCAAGGAGCCGATCATATTTGGTGTTATAATTATACCAGATGCGTGCTACCCATTGTCTCAGCACTCTTCAGGGGACTGTTATAACTCTGAGAAAACGCCTTCAGAAAGGGTCGCTTAATGAAGGTCAATATAAAAAAATGTAACAACATAATTAGGTACCTATATAATTCTTTACAGTACTTACACTGGCAATAAAGCAATCTTTGCTTTATTCTTATAGTATATCAAATAGCTCCTTGTTGCTATAGTTCATGTGTATATTTTATTATTAAAAACAGATGTTACGAAAACCCTGTTGGTATAAATAAATAAAACATGATTCAATTTGACATGTCAAATACTAGTTTGAATTATTTTAATGTGGTCGCTTACATATATTGCAAACTTAAATAATTGTTTGTTCTATATCTGTCAATCAAAAATGCTTCGTCCCCACTTCAAGGATGAATGAGGTCACAAACATCATAGTGACGCAAGGTTTTTATGTTAGTAAAACTAATAAACCATTTCGGTCTGAGCTAATATAGTGAATTTAAATCTTTAGTACTTCGAAATAGATTACCGTAAATATATCTATTCTAAAAACTACTACTAAAAATATAACATGTCACGTTATTTGGAATAACGTGACATGTTATATTTTTTTAATTTAATTCAGAATGAAAGAAGAGAAACCATGCCCTTTCTTGTATCTGACATCGTTATACGCAAAATTTTATATACTTTTCTCTCTTTGCTATAAATCATTGGCACAATTTCAAATGAATGTCGTGGTTCGAACGGATTACCTGTGTCATACTCGTGGTGTCATACCATAAGTGAAGATTAGTAAATAAGAATGCAAGAAAACTCTGGAAATAAATGTAGAAAATCGAGAAATGGAGTGCGTGCAACGACGTTAAAGTTCTTACGTTTATAATACATAATAAATCATTTCAATCTTCGAAAAAATTCTTTATTTTATTCTTAATTCTTTTACTTCTAAATTTAACTAAATTTACTAATTATTCCGCGCAATTTTTTCAATTTTGCTTACCCAGAAAACCTCGTGATATTTGTTATGAACATTTTAAAGATTTTGAATCTACAAGCAATATTTCATTTTTGTTTTCATATATCACATGTGTGATAATAATAATAATAATACTTTTATACTAAGACATAGTATATTTTTATAGTTGACACATGTCACATTTGCCCAAATGTTTAAGTCGTTTGTAATTTAATAATCCATGCGATATAATGTTAAATTTGATAGTAATTGTTATAGATATACTTAATTATTATAATTAATTATACATTTGATATAATAGTAATGCGATCTGTATGGTGGCGCTACAAATTCCACCAACCTTACATTGTTCGTAGGTCTCGTAAAACACGACTGAGAGTTTTATATTGACCTGGGCCAACTCTATTTGATGCCGTCTGTTCAACAATTACATTTCGAAAGAGGATTGGTATGAAGCAGGCGGCTGATCATAAAATAATTGTCAGTATTGTTCCAAGAATATTTGCTATATAAGAGGAGTTCATATTTGACCCCAAGTAATGGGGAAAAGAGCAGGATGATAATAATATACTAGTAATGCACATTACTGCGTCGAAAATGTGTTATGCGCGTTCAAGAACAAACATTATAGGAATTAGTATTTAGACATGTGATACATTGTGGTGAGAAAAATTGTTTTTATACAATGGGTTTAATAGGAAATGCTTTACACGTAAAACCAAATGCGATTTTTGCATATATATAGTCATTTAGCGGGTGTTTGAATAATAAAGCACTTTTAAATCAACATATATTTCAATATGCAGTCGAGTCACGAATATTTGTTATATCATCAAGCCTATATAATAGGCCATAAACATTTTATAGATTTAAACATGCAAAATACATTAACAGTTTGTTTCAGATGCGTTTAATTGTCTACTGTTTTTATATATTCTGAGTATCTACCGGACGATATTCGTTATTTATTTTTTATTAAGAGCCCCGCACTAAGAATTTGTTAATTTATTTAAATTTATTTTGTACATATTAGCCCTTCCGTGTTTCGCGTCACCTCGTCACAAAACTCACATCGCAACCAGACACTATGCCCCACCCCATCTTTTTTTTTGTATTACCGAATCCCATTGCACGCATTCACCTTTCCTTCCTCATCCTCTTAAACTTAACCCAATGAAAGGAAAAATTAAAAAGAGAACGCGGTCCCCTTATCCACATATGGTGTGAATTTTGCAATATCAGAAATTTACATAGCAACCTTGACGTCGTCCACCATCATCTCAAGACAGCGCAGCCTGCCCTGCTCCTTCTAACAGAGACGTACCTAAATTACCCTGGCTATGAGTTTAAAAAGGTCGCGGAAAAGTTTCTTCGCATTAATCTTCAAGACTTTTTTCAAAGTTTGTTTACATTTAATTACAATATACGAGTACATTTTTTTTTTGTGGGTGGGTCGCGGTCGCCGCGCCTCCGCACTACTCCGTCCGGGGCGACAGAGGGGCTTAAGCACGCAACTCCCGCGACCCACCCAAAAACCACGTCGCCTTCGTCGTTGGGCCGACCACTGGAGCAGCGTTAGCTTGTCGTCAGTGGTCGGCCCGACGGAATACCCCTAATTGGGGTACCCTCCCATCGACCGACGTCCCCCCCTCGGGGAGGACGTCGGTCTTTCCTCACGCGGTCGGCCTCTCGGCGGGTGACGGACTAATCCCTGGTCACGTCACCCATATACGGGTACATATATGTGACATGATCCCGTTGCTAACTTCATCAAATCATTCGACGAGTAGTTTCGGCAGTCCTCTCTTAACCCTAGAATACTAATCTGAGTCATTTTGACTCGCACCTCGCATATTTTTTGCTATTTCTCTCTAAGGAAAGCCTGGATCGTCGTGATTCTTTATGCCAACTCAGTCGCCAGTTAGACGTTTACGAGAGTGACAGCGTTATGTAGGTAAGTGTCACCATTTTGTAAATACGATGTATTTCAGAGTCAAAATCACTCATGATTAGTCTTTGTGTAACATTTTGAGAGTGAGCATACCATAACATGACGAGTTATTGCGTGTTTTCTATTTCTATTTTAAACATTTGTATATTAAAAATGCCTTCTTCGGGTCCAAGCACTACTTCACGGATGAATAATTGGCCAGATATCTAAACGATGATAATATTAATAGTGATAGCGATGGCGAGACTGATGGCAGTGAAACTGGACCATTTGGAGATCGAAGACGCAGAACAAACTGATGAAAACGACGAATCATTGGAGGTAATATTTGGCAGTACATACTACGCAGAATTATTTGTTACTTTCGATGACCGCTTGACATCGCTTGACAAAAGTTAGATGTCTAAAGTGTGATAAAAACATCTGCGGGGAACATACTATATAAATATGTGTTAAATGTGCCAAATTAATATAATTTAATGTTTTTATAATAGATTAGTTCTTATTTTATCGTAATAAAGTTTAATAAAAATAGATTTTATCATTTTTGTTTTTTTTTATTTTTTTACCTAAGACTGATCATTATGATCTCAAAAAATGTCCAAATGAGAATAAAACTTTTTTTTGGTAATAAATGTTTACTATATCTAAACAATTTTTTCTTTAATACCTGTGTCAATATAGCCAATACCCATATTAAATAAAAATATATACATAAATTAGCATTTGCTGTTCAATTTATGAACCTATTCGTGTGTAGTCAAAATGACTCATGATTAGTATATACGTTTGTAAAATATGATTAGTAGTCTAGGGTTAATGTTACCCTAATACTGTCTAAAGAATTCTAAAGATACCGAAACAAGTAGATATATGAAGATGAAATTCAAGGTTATATGGCAAATGCATTAATACCTCGAAGCCAAACTTTATTCATTTTTGCTGAGTGACTAAATATGTGCGTGGTAAAGCGTTATCGTGTTGAAAGACATCCTGTCTTTTGATTAATTCCGGCCGCTTTCTCTCAATTTTATGCTTTAATCTCATCAGTTGTTGGCAGTAAAGATCCCGAACGATGGTTCTTCCCGAGCGGCGGTAAAAGCTCATAATGAACCCTTCCTATGCCACCTTACACAGACACCTTTACACCTTTTTGCAATTTAACCACAGTCTGTGAAGCCTGATCGACCTTTGACCACGACCTTTTTCGCACGCTCTTATCGTACGTAATTTACTTATCAATCTATTCAAAAGCGGTTCGGTTTCATTGTTTCAATAAAAAATCGCAAATGAGTACATGGCTCATTAGGTTTCTTTCAGTCAGCTCATGTGGCACCCAAATATCGAGATTTTTGTATATCGAGTTTTTGCAAATAGGTTAAAACCGTTCTATGATCAATTCTCAGATCTTCAACTACTTAACTACTGATATTCCGATTTTGCCCATTGACATTCCCGGATTGAAAACTTTTAAACCAATATTACGTCCACAAACATTATAATTTTTTTCGCGACTTGCGCTGCGGCGAATGTCAAAATGTCATGTAGCGCTTTTATATTCCTTTCATTATTTTAGTGTTTTAAAGTGTTATATTTAATAATTTTGCTGATATTTTATGTAATATAACGCAGATAAAATTCTGAAATGTAGTGAAAATGATATAATAGTGAATTACGTGCATTTTGACATTCTGCCCAAATTTCCTGAGACGCGTAACTTGGATATCAGCACTAAGTCATGCTAACGACTGACTGAAAGACTAAGACTAAAGACGTGAATAATAATCAATATACTCGACACTGGCACCAATAGCTCATATTATTGTAGCTCATTGCCATTAACTAAGAAGAAGAAGAAGACTTGCGCTGCATCTTTTTCCCTTTTTGTAGTGAAATTTTAAAAATAAATAGAATTTTTTCATACAATTTATTCATTTTGACAGATAGAAAAATAAATGTAAAACTCTGCTGTTTTACACTGCCAAATAATAAAAATTAATAATAAACAATATATTATTAATTTTTATTTTTTTAAATGTTATTTTAATGGTATCTAAACCAGCCCGATGCAACTAGTTACAGCCAAAGAGATTTTATTTAAAGTTTATACAGACTATATGCGAAAGGACTTTCTCCCCGACCTATTAGACATGAATATGGTGTGTGCTGCATTCGACAACCGGCCGCGAAGATTGAAGACGTGCATCCCAAAATCAAGGAGGACATTTCAAATAACTTTAATAAGATTTTAAGCTATATTTATTTTTACCCAACTGCCACAAAAGGCTTATGTCTTTTGCATGTATCTTATATGTATGTTTATTATAAGTTTCTTTATTACCCCTTATCTTCTGAACGCCTTAATGGATTTTGATAGCTAAGGTATCGTTATATTAGTCTTAAATACCGAAATGTCGTTAAATAGATGTTTGAAAAAGAAAGTGATGAATTTATGGCGCAAAATAGTACCATGTTAAAAATATTTGCCAAACTTATCAAGTAATAGTATCAAAATAAATGTAAAGGGGATTGCAAAAATGTTTATGGTGGGACCACACTGTTAACAGTTGTCTGTCTACAGCCGCAGGCCGGTCCGTCCGGGGTATTACCACACTCTCGACACAGAAAATCGACGTCAGAGTAGTAGCAATTTGTTACTGCGCTTCGTTCGGTAAGCGAGAGGTCAACTTTCTGAGCGTGTTTGCGTATGGTGGGTTTTAGTGATGCCTTTAGTGTCACCTAAACTCATCGCGGTAGGCAGCGGCCTCGTAAATGTCCATAAGCGGCAGCAACACTTACCAGGTGTACTGTTTGCTCGTTTGCTACCATTTGCAATAAAAAAAAGTTATATATATATTTCAATTTAATTAGATAATAAATCGAAATTGATTTAATCGGCTTTTTATTTTTCAATTATTTATTTTATTATGTACATATTTTACATAAAGTGCCTACCGATAAAACAAATAGACCTACGACCAGATAGCGCCTACGTTTAGACTGAATACATCTTTTATATCAGCTCATTTACTTCCTACTGTTGAGCTCGATTCTACTCCACAAAAGGAAGGAAAATGACGCTGGTTTGGCGGGTTATTATAGGGTTTTAAAAGACTTAGTAGAATCTGAATTTAATATATACCTTAATTGACATAATTTTGTGTGATTGCGTGGCGTGCGTCGTTCGCTAAATTGTCAGTACCTTATGGTTATGCATTGTATGAGAGAGAGATGGAAAAATTATGAATTTTTATGATTATTGTTCTTCACTTATTTATTTAAAGTTAAACAGGTATTTAATAAAATATATGTCCTACCGCGTGCCACTGTGAAGCGTAGCAGGATATATTAATCTTATATATAAATTTCTTGTGTACATACACACGGTATGTCACTGAACTCCTTCTAAACGGCTGGACCGATCTTGACGAAATTTTTTTTTGTGTGTTCAATGGGATTAGAGGATGGATTAGATTTTTATGTAGGTCCGGTAGGTGGCGCTGCTTTTATTTTATTTGAACAGAACAACGTCTGTTGGGTCAGCTAGTTTATTATAAACTAGCAATCCGCCCTCGCTTCGCTTCGGTTATAGGTTATAGTCGTTTTACCCGCGTAGTTCCCGTTCCCGTGGGAATACCGGGATGAAATATAGCCTAGTTTACGCCCTGATATTATAGCTTTCCATTGGTGAAAGAATTTTTGAAATCGGTCCAGCCGTTTTGAAGATTACCCGGAACAAACAGACAGACAGACATACAAAAATATTTTAATTGCTATTTTAGGCATAGGTGTCGTGCAAATAACCGTATGAGCATGAAAAAAGCCTATTATTTTGACATTACAAACAGACACTCCAATTTTATTTATTGGTATAGACTAGCAACCCGCCCTCGCTTCGCTTCGGTTTTAGTCGTTTTACTCGCGTAGTTCCCGTTCCCGTAGGAATACCGAAATAAAATATATCCCAGGTTACTCCCTAATATCATAGCTTTCCATTAGTGAAAGACTTTATGAAATCGGTCCAGCCGTTTTGAAGATTACCCGGAACAAACAGACAGATAGACAGACAAAAATTTTTTAATCTGTATTTTAGGCATAGGTGTCGTGCAAATAACCGTGTGAGCATGAAAAAAGCCTATTATTTTGACATTACAAACAGACACTCCAATTTTATTTATTGGTATAGATTTTACTGATCTATATTGCTATTATAAAGTCAAAGAGATTCTTTGTCCAAAATAATCGTAACATGCCTGTTTATTGAGAAAAATGTAGTATGTATATATAATACATAATGCGGTGAAAAAAAAAAGCAAAACAGGGTCATTTAATGTTAGCAAATCGAGTGAAATACAATACAATGGTCTTTCAGACCTTTGTTATAGGTTTTATCATGAGAACTTTTGAAATAATAAAAATTATGATTGATGTATTATGGATATTAAGGGATGAATAAATTATAATTCTTCTTGTTATTACAACCTTTTTTTTTTTGGGGTGGGTTGCGGTCGGCGCGCTCCTCGCACTTCTCCGTCCGGGGCTACAGAGGGGCGTACAGCACGCAACACCCGCCACCCACCCAAACACCACGTCGCCTTCGTCGTTGGGCCGACCACTGGACCAGGGTTACTTGTCATCAGTGGTCGGCCCGACGGAATACCCCCTACGTGGGGTAACCTCCCATCGACCGACGTCCCCCCCCCCCCTCGGGGAGGACGTCGGTCTTTCCTCACGCGGTTGGCCTATCGGCGAGTGACGGACTAATCCCCGGTCACGTCACCCGCGGCCTCGGCTAGGGCGGCATGAGGCGCAGGTAGTTGCGCCTACGCCGCCGCAGTCGCCGGCAGCGGATCGCCTCATCGAGGCTGTGCTCCTCACGCAGGCGATCCGCCGCCTCCTTTCGCGAGATCACTGTCTCGCAGAAGGCTGCGACCGCGTCCCAATTCCCGCCGCTGTCGACCATCGCCCTAGCGATAGCCGGCGTTATTACAACCATAGAGGGACGACGTGGTAATACAAATACAAAAATAACGTTAAATATGTCAACAATTCGCGCTAGCCGCCATTACCTAATAGTATATGAAGAAAATATTTTCCATGTTTTATTTTTCTACTTTTATTAGACATTTCCTACGTTCATGCCTTTCTGAACATGTCAAACTTCACACGATTCATTCATATTTTATTTGATACTAGCTGTCCCACGCCTACTTCGCTGATCTGAAATTGAAATTTATGTTTAACAAAGCATTCTTAAAAAAAATCCTGTTAGTATTTAATTTAAATGACAGTTATGACATAAATAATTTCATTATTATAAATAATTCTTGATAGTCCTCGATTCACCAAACGTTTTGTCAATTTACATAATTTTCTCAATGAACATAACGAAAAGAATTATAAGTAAAATTGTAAATATTGAATAACCCCCGACACAAATTAAAATAACACAAAAAAAAAATTACAACTTCAACAGGAATTATCGTTTAATTATCATTTAAAGACTCGTGAAGCACCTAATCGAGTAATCATACGCCATTACACAACTTTGGAAAAGAGCTGATACGAGTGTTAAAGTATGAGGTCTTGCGTTATCATGGAGCAATAA
This sequence comes from Lymantria dispar, assembly GCA_032191425.1. Lineage (NCBI taxonomy): Eukaryota > Metazoa > Arthropoda > Insecta > Lepidoptera > Erebidae > Lymantria > Lymantria dispar. The sequence goes on along the minus strand of CM063457.1, from coordinate 18,512,932 downwards.
TGATGAAGATTGATTGACAAGCCGGGGCTGTTTTACTGTGAGTTTCGCCATCATTGTTCGGAGTTCTGCACAGTAGACATCTGCGTTTATTGCTTGATCAGATCTGAGGAAGCTGTAGTGAATTAAACTATGAAGTGGCCATCAAACAGTTACCATTACCTTACTATGGGTAAGCTTCGCTTTAGGGCATTGATGTGGCGTTTGACCTGGGGTCAGCCACTGCGTTGTTTGCTTGCGATTAACATGAATAATACACTTTTCATCACATGTCACAATTTGGTCCAAAGTCCCTTCATTTTTATACCGGTTTGACAGAATAAGACAAGCTTCAACGTGCGCTGCTCTCTGCAGATCAGTCAAATCATGAGGCACTTATTTTTCAAGGCTTTTTTATTTTAGCGATTTAGTGCAAATGGGTCAATATTGTGGGTATGCTAACTTAAAACCATGCCGCTAATTCCTTTGTAGTTTGACCGGAATCGACTTTACCATTACCTTCAATTCATTGTTATTTACCTTAATGGCTGGTCTTCCTCGTGGTTCATTCTTCAAGTCCCAGTTTCCACTACGAAAGCGGATAAACCAAAGATGCACGGTGCGTTCGTTAGCCGTATCCTCTCCAAACACAGCATTGACATTACGAGCCGTTTCTGTTGCGTTACTCCCACGTCGGAACTCATATTCGAAAATTACTCTGATTTTCGCCGTATCCATGCTCTTCTTCTTCTTCTTATTTGATGGCAATGAGCTACAGTAATGTGAGCTATTGGTGCCAGTGTCGAGTTATTATATTATATTGATAATTCACGTCTTTAGTCGTAAGTCTTTCAGTCAGTCGTTAGCATGATTTGGTACTGATATCCAAATCATGCCTTCTCTGGAAATTTTGGCAGAATGTCAAAATGAACGCAATTCACTATTATATCATATTCACTACATTTCAGAATTATATCGGCATTATATTACATAAAATATCAGCAAAATTATTCAATATAACACTTTAAAACACTAAAATAATGAAAAAAATATAAGAGCGCTACGTGACATTTTGACATTCGCGTCAAAAGTGTATCCATATCTATCTTCCACTGTACGTTTCCAGCGATCATTTCTCCCACGTACGTGCAGGCTCTGGAATGAACTACCTGCTGCTGTGTTTCCCGAGCGCTATGACATGTCCTTCTTTAAACGAGGTTTAAGAAGAGCATTTTCTTCACGGTAGGCAACGGCCTGGCTGTGCCCCTGGTATTGCAAAGGTCCATGTGCGGCAGCGTCACTTACCATCAGGTGTGCTGCTTGCTCGTTTGTCACCATCGGCAATAAAAAAAAAATCCATGCTCACTTCAATAGCTGAATTGAACGTCGAACGATAAAATGACATACAATTTTTAAATTTAAAATGTTATAGTTTCACTTTGATACCTGAAACCATGCAGGTTTAATTTTAATTCAAAGTGGCTAGTACGTTAAAACGGCAATTTCATATTTAAATCCCTTTTTTTGGGGTGGGTTGCGGTCAGCGCACTCCTCGTTCTGCTCCGTCCGGGGCGACAGAGGGGCGTAAGCACGCGCACCGGTAACCCACCCGTGACACGTCGCCTTCGTCGTTGGACCGACCACCGTAGCAGGGTGACATGTCGTCAGTGGTCAGCCCGACGGAATACCCCTTGAAGAGTACCCTCTCCTCGACCGACGTCCCCCCTCGGGGAGCGACGTCTTTCCTCGCACGGTCGGCCTCCCGGCGGGTGACATGTTTAAACCCCTATTATAATATCGCTGTAAAAAAAGATTGTGTTATTATCCATCCCGACCTACTCAAAACGTCGAGAACGGTGGTAGCGAAAGTGGGAATCCATAACGTTTTTAATCCACTCCGCCAATAGTAGAGCTACAAGAGAGGAAATGAAAAAAACGGTATGCGGTTTAATACAAACAATACATAAATTTACACTAATATTACTGTAATAATTTTCAACACGAATTAAACTTGTTCTCAAAATTGAAATATCACATCTACATGACCTACATATTACTGTGGGCAATAAATTAATCAAAGCTGTAGTCAGTTTCGTTTAAGCATTGTTAAACACATTTTACTAGTCGCAATGACTTCCTGACTTGGTATGAATGCAATACGTTATTACTTCCTTTTGTATTTGTAAGAGTACATAATATCGGGTCTCATGAAAACAGTACATTGTTTAAAAATAATAATATGAAATTTGAGTAAATTGTAATATTTATATTATAAAGAAGCCATGTTTCGAATTAAATATTCTGTAAATGGTCCCCAAGAATTTGATGAAAGTCCATTCTTTTCAGGAAATCTTCGATGAGTTTTATTTGATAAAAATGTAGCTGTATCTCACTGATAATGCGTAGGATTTCAGCATTTAGCTCAAGAATTATTTCTAGTTATTCGCATAAAACCGAGATTTTAGGACAACCCGTATTCAACAAATCGCATGATCTTGACATATAAATTTCGTAACATGATTTGGCCTGGTATTCATTACTGCAATTATCTTATAGGCGGTGTGGTATGGTAGGTGGCACAGTCCTGCTGAAACCACAAGTCTTCAAGATCCATAACAAATAGTTGAGGTCATGAGGACCCCGTTATTTTATTCATGTAACAAATACCATTCACTGTCACTACAACTCTGTCTCATTTTCAAAATACTACAGTCCAATCACACCGCTTGACCAAGCGTACCAAAAAATTACTCGTTGTGGATGCATTGGCTTATCATAGATTAGAGTGTAGATGGAGTGTAGATTTTCTAAGCCCCAAATTCGATAATTTTATTTATTCCATTGAAATACGATTCGCATTTCAATGGAATAAATAAAAATACAATTCGAAAAGTTCATCTATTGCTCAATGAAGGAATTGCCGACGACTTTGTATAGTGTGCTAGTTTGAGTTGTTCAGTCAGCCAAATCTGGTATGGGTGAAAGTGGAGATATTTCGTCAAAATTCAGTCTTTGCGACATTCGAAATTGTTAAGAACGATACCGAATTAATGTTATCGGATTTAGGGCCACACTCCCGTGTACAATAGCAATATTTTTTTTATAAGAGATCTATCGGTATGGTTAATACAGAAGAAACTTATCAATCCTGTTTCTTACAATGTTTTGAATTTTTCGAATTGTGGACACATTAATTACCTCTCCTCGAATAAAAATGCCGTGAAGGTTGTTAGTGGTTTCAGCCTAGCCTTTTCTGTATTTATATCAGTTTTCACAATTTGCGTGTAGTGACGGAGTAAGAATACAATTCACCACCCCCTATCTTGTTTATAGGTCTCGTAAAGGTGCCTAAATATGCATGTAAAATATCTTCAATAGATGAAAAACTCACAAGAAAACCCTCTAGCCCCAACACGGCTGCGCAGGCGCGAGTATCTGCGCCTAATGCCGCCCTAGCCGAGGCCGCGGGTGATCGGACCGGGGAATTGTCCGTCACCCGCGGAGAGGCTAACCGCGCGACGGCGACCGACGTCCCAGGACGTCGAGAGGTGAGGGTACCCGAAAGGGTATTCCGTCGGGCCGACCACTGACGACAAGTCACATCTGCTCCGGTGGTCGGCCCAACAACGAGGTGACGTGGGTACGGGTGGGTTATGGTCCCGCGCGCCGTCCTTTCATCGCCCCGGACGGACTGGACCGCGCGTGCGCTTACCATAGCCCACCCATAAAAAAAAAAAAAAAAAAAGCCCCAACACGGCTAACCAGCGTCGTCTTAGTAGGTCAATTTCTCTCCTATTTTGAAGGAGGCTCGAGCCCAATAGTGAGACGTATATGAGCTGAAATGGATTTCACAACAATAACACGTTCCTCTTTTATGTAATACTCTTTTTTATTAATTGAAACAAAAATAAAAATACACAAAATTTAAATCGTCATCATTATTTCGGCCCATATAAGTTCCACTGTTTGACTTGGACCTCCTCCGTAATATGAGTAAAATTGACCTACGATACTACACTTGTCTACACTATAATGAAGAATGAGATAATCTATATATATAAAAGAAAGTCATGTTAGTTACACTATTTATAACTCAAGAATGGCTGTACCAATTGGGCTGAAAATTGGTGGAGAGGTAGCTTAGAACCAGGAGACTGATATAGGATTTTTATCCCGTTCAATCGCGTTCCCGTTTCCCGTTCGATAAAATATCAAAGAAACGTAGTATAACAAAAACACATTTGATATGTACCTAATAACAAAACGCAAATGACAGCTAAACGTAATTTCGTATCAGTGTTTCCACATTTAGCCCTTTTTTAGGGCGAAACTACTAATTTAGAATATGGCTTAGGGCTATTTAATATTTTTAGGGATTCAGGGTAATTTGGGGTAAAATTGAATATAAAAATAACAAACACTATTTTACCATAGACTTTGCCGACCACAAATAATGGTGAGGGTAACCATTGATGGGCTCCTAGAGTTCACCGAAATTACTTTGTGTAAGACACAATAGTAGAATTTAAATTAAATTTATTGAAGTGTTTACATGTCGATATTTCAGTGCGATACTAAGAACTGCTATAGGTAAATTCGATTCGATTCAAAAGTCTCTATGAAAGAGCTGGCCGCCTGGCGGGCCGACGCCCGCCATGACATCATTGCCCGTTGGGCAGACTGGCTGGAGAGGCCTCGGTACGATGTTTGGGTCATCAAGGCCTTCCGGCCGATGCTCATGGAGTGGTGAGGTCGGCGGCACGGGTTGCTTTCTTTCCGATTGGTGTAGGTAGTGACGACGCACTGTTGCTTCGCCAAGTACCTGCACACGGTCGTGAGGAGGGAGAGCACATCGTCCTGCCAACGTTGCGATTGCGACGAGGATCCATCAGCCCAATGTTGAAAGGGAGGGTATACAGTTGGTTATGAGGCCTGCGCCACCTTTTCATCCCCCCGGAAGAAATAGATGAAGTGTGCGCTGGCCCAAAAAACCAACCCAACCCAAAAAAAAAGCTTCACAGTAAAACCCTCAGCGGTTTGTTGCACACCAAACTAAGTATGACTGACTCGATTTTAGAACCCGACAGACAAATGTTGAGTGCAGCTAAAAAACTTAAGCCCAATGCTTCAGCTTCAACATCAGCATCATATTGTTTACCATCTACTTCTTCCATAGATTACAATGAATTCTTTTTATGATTACATGTTTACTAACTCTGATTAATAGATGAGAATTAAAATAAAATCAAACCATCAAGTTTTGTTTTATTTCGAACTCATTTAAATTTTGCGCCCTAAATTAAGTATTTTCGGAGACTGACTAGGGTATTTAGGGCAAATTAATGAAAATATTTAGGGTAAAACTACAACGTGATAGTGGAAACACTGTTTCGTATATAGTTAAGTATGGTTTCTTTTAACACGAATCTCAAAATGTCATTTAGCGCTTTTATATTTTTTACTGTGTTATACTAAATAATTTTGCTGATATTTTATGTAATGCGGATAATATGTTGAAATATAGTGAATAGGATATAATAGTAAATTGCGTGCATTTTTATATTCTGCCAAAATTCCCAGAGGAACCATGGATTGGTTTCAGCACCTAATCTATGGTAACGACTAAGACTAAAGACGTGAAGAATATATATTATAACTGGACACTGGCACCAGTAGGTAATAATTGTTGCTAATAATTGTAGCTTATTATTATTACTCAAGAATAAGAAGAAGCTAAGTATGGTTGAAAATTTGATAATTATAATTTTGTCAGATATCAATAATCAGTAATTTGTATTCTCTTTGAATCATCATTAACAATGCCGCGACCAAGACGGTCGAATCTTTCCGGACAAAGCTGTAATGGTTCTTCAAGAGACTATAAATATATTCGGCAATTTAGAAAATATTTTTACGAAAAAAATTATGGCGGTACGAAGTTCGCCAGGTCAGCTAGTATCATTATAAATTAAAACTTCCTTAAATCGTCTACTTTTAGTAAATTAATTGGTTATGTCGAATCGATAATTTATTAAATATGATTATTTCATCGTATTTTTATTTATTTTAAAGATGGATCTTTAAAAAATACTTATTATCGCAGGATAATTTACAAACATACTGTTAACGTACACAATTATTACACCTAGACTCCGCTTAACCACTCATTTGTGAATCGTACACAGTAGGTACTTGATTATGTAATGTTAGGTAATAAATGTTATGTATGGCTTTATAGTACCTAATATATATTTAACGTTTTCACTATAAAACATGTCAAACGGAAAATATTTCATCGACAACTAAAATATAGACTCTCGGAGGTCAGCCAAAGTGGAGCTTTGGCAAGTTATAAATCTACATCCCATCCTTTTTCAAACGCTTGGGCGGTATGTGACCAGACCATGGTCTGCCAAAAAAAGATTCAAATATTGGTTTTATTTAATAACGATGTGGTTGAATTTTTTAGATATTACGGGACCGTTGCCGTCACATAGTTGTAATAATTAATTCATAGTGAAATGATCGATCGACATCATGTTGAAATTCTTTGACATAACAATGCTTTCGCAGATTAGGTAGAAGTTAGTATCATTGCATTCGTGGCTACCCTCTCCGCCTCCGGTAAATTCTTCACTATTCAATCTTCTTCTCAATCATAAATAAAAAATACTAGTTTATTCTATATTCTAAATACTCGTTATGTTACAATAAATTATTATATAATTACATATTACATACTAAAAATAAATTTAATTACATTTAGAATGTTTATTTTTAGTTCCTTTGAGTGACTCGTACATAGCTGATTTTTATGAGTTCTTTTGCTTTTGTTCTTTGACTATTATTATTATTATTTTGTGACTTCAATCGTATTACATTTCATTGTTATTGCGTTCGGTTTTTCCTTGTATTTTTATTTGACTCTCATACTTCAAAGAAATATTCTGTGACGGCTTTTATAGTTACCTCCTACTGAAGGCGGAAATTAACTCTTAAAAACGCATGGCTCAGTGGCGAAATTCTGTAATTATGTATATTAGTCTGACTGCATACAGCAATACTTTTTTATCCATCCAGGTTCTACCCTAAGATATATCCTAGGGTTTCAAAGCCTGGATACAAAAAAAAGTCTTGCTGTTTTCTGGACATTTGACCATTGAAGGTGGCAACCGAAGGGGTATTCCGGCGGGCCAACCACTGAAGACAAGGAACTCGGCACCGGTGGTCGGCTCAAAGACGAAAGCAAGGTGCTACGGATGTGTTATGGGCTGAAACGCCGCCCTTTCGTCGCCCCGGACCGAATGGACGGCGTGTGCGCTTATTCTAGCCTACAAAAAACAAAAAAGGGTTCAAAACCTGAATGAACCAAACATTTTTGCTGTTTCCTGAACATTTACCTGATTTTTAAACATTTTCACGGACATTAGTCAATGTATTGTATTTGCCCTTCCATATACAGGATTATTGACACATATTTTTATCATATTTAACTAGCTGACCCGGCGAACTTCGTACCGCTTTTTTTCCTAATTATTTTATTTTAGTATTTATGAGTTTGGTTTTAGAATTATCCGTGCGGTGACGGAGTAAGAATACAATTCATTAGCCGTTTGTGTCGTAAAAGACGACTAAGAGATATAATATGCATATAATATCTATGCAAAATAAGGAAAACTCGGAACAAAACCCTATACCAATACTTCTTACCAGCGTGGTATAGTAGATCGATTTCCCTCCCATAGTGGAGGAGGCCCGAGCCCAACAGTGGTACATGTATGGGTTGAGAAAATGAAGATGATTTATCAGCTTCCTACAAATGGCGTAAAGTTGCCGAAGCTGAGGCGGTCTCGGGACTCGGCCTCAAACGTATCAATATAATGGATTTATTGATAATCCAACTGAATTGAATTTACGGAAAGTGTCATATTTCCTTAGTCCGCAACTTTACACTATTTGTGGGAGGCTGATAAATCATCATCATCATCTCGGCCCATACACCTCCAACTGTTGGGTTTGCACCTCCTCCACTATGGGAGGGCAATCGACCTACTTTACTACTCTGGTCAGACGTGTTAATATAGGGTTTTTTCGAGTTTTCTTCTTCTTGCATCGATATTATATGCATATTATATCACTTAGTCGTCTTTTACGACACCACCGTTTCTTGAATTGTATTCTAGTTATTTAATATACCGCCTTTTTGATCGATTCCAATACCTTTTTTAATCTAGATCTACATGTAATTATGCCAAAAATGCCGAACCGACGGGACGAGCATCAAATGTTTGACAGGTAAGAACAGTGTGTATGGGAAAATAAAATTGTTGTTTTCAGTATTTTACTCGCAATTTTTCCATATTTTCTCACCGTTTAAACCTTTCCTGGACTTCCACAAATAATTCAAGACCAAAATTAGCCAAATCGGTCTAGCCGTTCTCGAGTTTTAGCGAGACTAACGAACAGATATTCATTTTTATATACATATGTATATACGTCTCGATACGTATACGATACGCCTCGTTTATAAACTGGGGCTGTGTATTTGTTTAGACTCCACGATCGTTACATATCCTAAAAAGTTACAGAAATACTTCGTTGGCTATACTCCTTAAATATTTTTTCATAGTCTTATATTTGTGGGTGATGTGACCAGGGAATTAGTTCGTCACCCGCCGAGAGGCCGACCGCGTGAGGAAAGACCGACGTCCTCCTCAAGGGTGGGACGTCGGTCAATGGGAGGGTACCCCAAATGGGTATGCCGTCGGGCCGACCACTGACGTCAAGTCACCCTGCTCTGGTGGTCGGCCCAACGACGAAGGCGACGTGCATCGCGGGTGGGTTGCGGGAGTGCGTGCTTACGCCTCTCTGTCGCCCCGGACGGAGTGGTGCGAGGAGTGCGCCGACCGCACCCACCCCCAAAAAAAAAAACAAAAATAGTCTTATATTTTCTACGAAATACTTCACTACTTTTAGATCGAAGTTGCTGATGATCTGTTTCGTATTTGGTGGTGAATTATATTCCATCATCCACCCTACACAAATATATATTTGCTAATAAGAAACACCAAATATTAAAATAAAATTTGTTACGAGATAACAATTTGTTAAATTAATTAAACCCACTCTTATTTAACACCCGATATTTATATACTAAAATATTAATTGAAACAAACGTTCTTCTATTATCCAATAAAACAACAGACATCTTAACTGGTGCTTCAATTGCAGAAATTCTTAATTGTCAATTACCTAAAACAACGCCTGACGTTACTAACACAATTATGTGTTTATATACTTTATGTAAACACTGTATTTGTTTTTTAAAGACTGATGATGTTTTAAGGCGAGCTATTGTAAACTACTATCAAAATTCCGTATACAATTAAATATTGCACCGGAATATGATGCAATTTAGTGGCAGTGCAGTTTACTAAAGGGATAATAATAAACCAAAATAAGTTCCGCTCCTAGCACTATTCTGTATATGTGTGGAGATAAAGACCATTTAACTTATTCATCTTGTGTAATAACTATGATTAACAAATGGGGCGGTGAAATTGGAATTTTTAGGCTAATCAGATGAAAACTTCATTATTGATAGAAAAGACAAGGAGTGGAATTGTAATTAGTTGAAGAAGAATTATAATTCAATTTCGCAAAGACTACCTTGTGATAATATTGTCCAGTCCTAAGATTCGAATATTAATATACTGCCTTTTTTGACTTTTTTATCTTACAATTAGACCTGATCAAAGCTACATACTTTGTATAATTATAAGGGTACTAACCGTCTCTTACTCTACATCTCTTATTTTAGCAGTGGTCAATACTTGCGTTTACAAGAACAGTCATAGAATGTATAGTCATAGAAGTAAAATTTAGCGAGATCCATAATAATATGCAACATATTTTGCTTGTCTTCAACCTTTTATAACTTACAAAGCTTTAAGCGTATTATGTGTAAATGTGCTAATGATCGCTAACCATTTCTCAGTTCTGCTCTTGAATCGGTCCGGCCACAGATGTCAAGGAATCGGTATCATTTGGGATGGGAAGGGAATACATTAGGTTATGGGGTTGCACGCTGCCCTTCCTTCCCTCAGGATGGATCGGATAGGGTGAATGCCAGACCATAATCGGCTCATAAAAAGAAAGGTTAGCTTCGAAATCAGGTTCTGATTCTGATTGTTCTCATGTCTTATAAAATGGACATGGATTTCTGATTACCCGTATCAATCATCATGGATGTTCATGACAGTTTAATTAATAGTTTAACATGCTCTATTAGACATAATTTTCTTGTTCATCGTATTTTAAATTCTCTCTTTAATTATTAATCTTAAAGAGACCTACATATATGTGAGCATTAGGATTGGTTGCAATCTATCTATATATATAAAAGGAGAAGCTGACTGACATATCAACGCAGGGACTAAACTATAAAGATTAGAAACTTGAAATTTTGCACAGGGGTTCTTTTTATAACGTAGAGGAAAGTAGGAAACGTAGGGGAACTAAGAAAGGATTTTTGAAAATTCACCCCCAAAGGGGGTCAAACGAGGGTGCAAAATTAGTATGAAACTTTGCCGTTTTTGAAGTTATTCAAATGAAATTCAATACGGAGATTCTTCATTAAAAATCATGAATCATTTGTGAATTCAATCCCTAATGGGGTAAAAGAGGGGTGCAAATTTAGTTGGTATAAAAGTTTTTCGTATTTACCTACATTATTTCAATGAAATTTTGTATTTATGTTATAGTTCCTAATAATTATTATTGGCGATACCCTACTTAAGAGTTTAAAGTAGGGGGACAGGACCTATGTAGTCGACATGTGGGCAACCCGAAGGTAGGCAAACGTCGTTTCAATTATTTAACATTTCGCTGCGATTATCAAATTGAAATTCTTTATTCTTCCATGTGTTTAGATACCACCTTTAAGTTTTTTTTGTCTGTTCGTCTGTCTGTCTGTTCGCCTGTCTTGTCTATCTGTTTATACGGGCTAATTAAATGGGTTTTGAAGCTATTCGACCGATTTAAATGAAATTTTGCATGGTGGTCCTTACATCTTCGGTCAACATTTAGGATACTTTTAATCACGGAAAATTAGAGAGCTCCCGTAGGATAGTTAAAAAACTATAATACAAAACAGCTTAGTGCACAACTTATTTCAATGAAAATCGATACAAAAATACTCATTATAAAAGAAAATTATTCTGAAAATCAACCATCAGAGGATATATTCTTTTCTAAAGGTGTAAAATAGGGAACGAATTATACTTTGATATTTTTTACTCTCATGTACAACACCAATGATTAATTAACTACACTGACAACATAGTGGTTAATATACCAACCTACCATGCCAGTGTCACGGGTTCAATTCCAACGCCGGACAATCTTTTGTGTCATTAACAAATTGTTGCTCTGAGACTGCGTGTAATTTGTGTCCGACACTTATATGTTTGTGAAGTTCCTTAGTGAAGGGTGTAGCGCAAAATTCACAGTTTGTAGAATGAATAGAAAAAGAAGTTCGTCCAGGGTCACTCGAACATCCTTTTTTTGACCCCAGGCAGCAAATTATGCTGTCGTAGTATCGACCTCGCGCGTTCAATCTTTCTACGGGTGGAGGACTAATCCCCGTTTCAGCCATTCGTGTCTCGGACTAGTTTGGTTTTTTATTTGCTGTTGTTGGCAAACGAACAAACAGCGCACCTAATGGTAAGTGATACTACTTATGGCCTTTTGCCAGGTCGCTGCCTATCGTGCAGAAAATGAAGGGAGTGTGATTGCGTGCAATGAGGTTTGGTTATACTAAAGGCATCACCAAAACCCACCACAGGTAAACACTCTCAGAAAGTTGGGCTGCCGGTTCTCTCGCTTTGGGTGAAACGGCCCGTGACATTAGATGAACGATTGTCGAAAGTATGATTCTATTACGTAAAGATAATAAAGTTTAAGTACTCTGACTAGCCACCACCCGACGCCACAGCGGTGGAACGAGTCACCTTGGCAGATTTTCTTCCTGACTCGCTCCGCCGAGTTCTTACGCGAGATAACTGCCAAGGAGAAAATGGCGACCTCACACTTTTCTAGCTAAAGCACACGCTAACTCGGCCGGCATAGCGTCATATCCGCGTGCAGCTCTAAACACAATGGCTTTCTGTGAGGGCCAAAAGAAAGTTTTAAGATAACTGGTCAGAACTCGCTCACAGAGGTGTACGGCTTTTTTTTTATGGGCGGGCTATGGTAAGCTCGCCCACCCGTACCCACGTCGCCTTCGTTGTTGGACCGACCACCGGAGCAGGGTGACTTGTCAGTGGTCGGCCCGACGGAATACCCCCTATTTGGGGCACCCTCCCATCGACCGACGTCCCCCCCTCGGGGAGGACGTCGGTCTTACCTCACGCGGTCGGCCTCTCGGCGGGTGACGGACTAATCCCCGGTCACGTCACCCGCGGCCTCGGCTAGGGCAGCATGAGGCGCAGATAGTTGCGCCTACGCCGCCCCAGTCGCCGGCGGCGGATCTCCTCATCGAGGCTGCGCTCCTCGCGCAGGCGATCCGCCACCTCCTTCCGCGAGATCACTGTCTCGCAGAAGGCTGCGACCGCGTCTCAATTCCCGACGCTATCGACCATCGCCCTAGCGATAGCCGGCAGCGTCAGGCGGTGACTCACAGCGCTGCACTGCCCAAGCCGCGCAGGCCTTGAGCGTATGGCGCGCCGTATCCTCGTCGCAATCGCAGTGGTGGCAGGACGGTGTACTCTCCCTCCTAACGACTTTGTGCAGATATTTGGCGAAGCACCCATGCCCCGTCAAAACTTGCACCAGTCGGAAGGAGAGCACCCCGTACCGCCTTTCTAACCACTGCATCAGCACCGGCCGGAAGGCTTCCACGGTTCGCACCCCGAACCGAGGCCTCTCCAGCCGGACTGCCTTACGGGCAATGACGTCTCGGCGGGCGTCGACGCGCCAGGCGGTTAGATCCCTTAACGAGACCACACCACCCCCCGCTCGCACCCCCGTCACCCACCGGAGCAGGGTGACTTGTCAGTGGTCGGCCCGACGGAATACCCCCTATTTGGGGCACCCTCCCATCGACCGACGTCCCCCCCTCGGGGAGGACGTCGGTCTTACCTCACGCGGTCGGCCTCTCAGCGGGTGACGGACTAATTCCCCGATCACGTCACCCGCGGCCTCGGCTAGGGCGGCATGAGGCTCTCAGGTGCTTACCGGACATGGGGTCTTCGGTAAGTACCTGCACAGAATTGGAAGAGAAGAGGCCCCAGGATATCATGAGTGTAGCGCGCTAATCGACGATGCGCGCCACACACTGGAAGTATGCCCCGCCTGGGGGCCTCAGCGCCACGTCCTGTCAACGGAACTGGGAATAACAGACCTGTCGCTGCCGACCATCATGTCCAAGATGCTCGGCAGCGACAGCTGTTGGTCGTCGATGGCCTCCTTCTGTGAGGCTGTCATGACAAGGAAGGAGGCCGCGGAGCGGGCACGCGAGGCGCTTGCGTCCGCTGACTCGCTCCGCCGGCGACGATCAGGGAAGAGGAGATGCCGCTATGCGCTCCTCCACCCACCGCTCTGAATGATGACAGGACGTGGCCAGACGGCCAAGCGTTGGGGTGTCGGGGATAGAATGTTGTCAGACGATCTCTCCGGCACCTCGTAAAAGCGCGGAAGGGGCGCTGTGGTTTTAGTGGGTATTTCGGTCACTTCTGTGGCCGGCGAGTCCCACACACACTCCCCTGTCTGTAACCGGCGGGGGATAGTGAATAAATGCATTTCCACAGCGTGGAAAAAAAAAAAAAAAAGGGCGGCATGAGGCGCAAGTACTCGCGCCTACGCCGCCCCAGTCGCCGGCAGCGGATCGCCTCATCGAGGCTGCGCTCCTCGCGCAGGCGATCCGACGCCTTCTTCTGCGAGATCACTGCCTCGCAGAAGGCTGCGACCTCGTCCCAATTCTCGTGCGTGCTTACGCCCCTCTGTCGCCCCGGACGAAGTAGTGCGAGCACGCCGACCGCAACCCACCCCAAAAAAAAAAAGGGAGTTAAACAACGGTGGCAGGAACCCATAAAAAATAAAACGAACGGAGTAAAAATATCGATTCGTTAATGAATTAGCGACAATTTTGTAGTTTTCAAATTTTAAATATTTTAAATAAAACTACGGATTTTATTGCGTTTGTATTTGATTTTTGATTACCCGACGTTTCGAACACTTTGCAGCGTTCATGGTCACGGGCAGACTAAGACGTCTCAGGTCTAAAATTAAGTATTGAAGAATTGAGAAATTAGTTATTAAATATTGACACACATTTTAGCTAGATAAACATTGTTTATCTAGCTAATCCGTACATCATGGAAGTATCTATTACTATATTAGCGTATGCTGTACTGTAGTGTTATTGCTGAATAGGCAACAACCAACCAGCAAACAACCTTATACTTTGTGTTTTTTATACCTACGTATCTATCTAATACAAGAGTATTCACAGTTAAATTTAATTATTATTTTAATATTTTATTAGGAAGCTATATTTTATGCGGCTTTCTATAATACTTTATCTAAATTTAAGCGAAGTGTCAATAAAAACAGTCGCCTTTTTTCTTTATATAACATTAACATTTTGATATTAAGAGGGTTATCGGTAATCGGCACTTCTCGCATGTAGGCAATTTGCTACGTTCCGATATCGACGCACACTAATGCACTACACTAGTTTAGGCTACTGTCAACAACGCGCAGAGTTCATAGAATGACCAGTCTTGAGCCTTGGAGCTTATAATTAATCTGTAATATATTCTTCGGAGAAGTAGATTTTCAAAAAACAACATAATGTAAATTTTAAATTTTTTAATTAAAAACCAAAACTCATAACAGTAAAACGGTTAAAATTGTATTTTTAATATGCAAAGTATAGGAAATAGTAAAATATAGGCACAGAGTATAACTTACAAAGAGACTCTCAGACACGTGAGTCGGGGATTTCCATGATTTTTGGTGGGGTGGTAGAGGGGGCCCGAGGGTATCACAACTGCCAGATATTAGGGTCAACTGGGCCCTCGTTAAAAAGATTTTAAGGGTCAAAGTTGAGTGGGTAATTTATGTACTAGAAAAATTCGCAGTCGAATCGCTTACAAGCGGTGGTCTCGTGGTAACATGCTCGCCGGCGGGAACTCTGGTCTCGGGTTCGAGAGTCGATAACTTATTTTTTTTTTAATTATCACATTATTGTGTAATAATTAAAAAAAAAATAATTTGTTTTTTTTTTTATAATTATACGCAGAAATATAAATTATTTCCCTCCCTCACCTCTCGACGTCCCTATCCCGGGACGTCGGTTGCCGTCACGCGGTCAGGCTCTCTGCGGGTGACGCACTAAAGTCCCCGGTCTGATCACCCGCGGACTCGCCTAAGGCGGCATCAGGCGCGGATACTCGCACCTGCGCCACCCGAGTCGCCGGCGGCGGAACGTGTCACCAAAGATCGATCACACACGAGCCGCCGCCTCCTTTCGTGAGATGACAGCCTCACAGAAGGCAGTGACCGCGTCCCAGTTCCTGACGCTGCTGACCATCTCCCTAGTGATGGTCGGCAGCGTCCGGTCGGCACCGATGATTGCAACGAGTTCACGGCGCTGCTCTGCCCACGAGGCACACACCTCGAGCGTGTGCTGCGCCGTGCTCACGTCGCAATAGCAGTGGTGGCAGGATGGTGTGCTGTCCCTCCTAAAGAGCTTGCGCAGGTACTTGGCTATCGTGACCCATCAATACCTGCACCAGTCGGAAGGAAAGTACCCCGTGCAGGCGACCCAACCAACCCATTAGCACCAGCTGGAAGGACTCGACGGTCCTGATACCGTATTGAGGCTTCTCCAGTCCGACTGCCCAACGAGAAATGGCGTCTCGGCGGGCGTCGACCCGCCAAGCGGCAATCACCTTGATTGAGACTATATGTGGCTCGCGTCTCTGATACTCGGCGGTAAAGCTCGGCGAGTACCTCCGCTTGCAGGTCCTACCAGGGAGTTCCAGCCAAGAGGCACGCTGCCTCCATGGCTGCCGTGCAGTAGTCGAGTATGGCCCTAGTCGCCATGGCCATGGATGTCTAACAAGTCCAGTCAGAGATTTAAATCTACCAAAAAACATCTATAGGCGAGGGTGAACCTGATCGTCGCGTGGCATTAAAAGCGGCGTTAACGCCATGCTTTGTAGTAACATCTTCAAAATAATTTTGATGTTTCACATCTGCCAGGCGTCCTGAGTGACGGCTCACTTTTCTTTTCGTTTAGTCTTTTGAAACTTTAAGTACCTTACAGTTTTGTCGTGTGTTCTCTATTTCCTTGCCTTGTAACCGATTTTGTTCCAAAGATACAATCTGCTTTTTCGACCCATCACCTAAAACGTAAAAAGATTCTATATTATTCTTAATAGAGATCGCATGAAAGTAATTAACAGAATTAGGCAGTAATAAATACTTACGAATCAAAACCGATCAGTCGCAGTATACGCTCAAGTTCGTATTGTCGGTTTTTGCACTGGCCGACGAGAGCCAGAGCGACATGACCCTGCTCCGTTGAGCGCCAATGCGCGACTGGCTTATGAACAATTATGCCGTTCAATTTATAGTAATATTTAAAATTTAATTATGAGGGTGACTATTCGTATTTCAATTTGGT
The DNA here is from genome assembly GCA_032191425.1 of Lymantria dispar. Taxonomy (NCBI): domain Eukaryota; kingdom Metazoa; phylum Arthropoda; class Insecta; order Lepidoptera; family Erebidae; genus Lymantria; species Lymantria dispar. Next base: position 18,496,263 of record CM063457.1, on the reverse strand, counting down.
TTTTTTTTACTGCTTCTACAATAGTCGAACAAATAGTGGATATTTTTTTAAATGTTCCAAGGTTAGTATTAATCACAAAATTAAATGTTTTACAGGAGCCATTTTCGTCAAATTAATCTTAAGGAAATATTTTTTTTTTAGTTTTAAAAGGAAGAAATCTTGAGTTTCATTTTGTACATACACAAGAACAGTAATTTTCCTAACATCTACAATTTTTTTCGAGCTGCCATAACTTATGGTTTATTCGTACCTGAACTTCAAAACTCAGCGTTTTCGTAAAATCTCATGAACTTAAGTTCAAAATACCCTTGCCTTTTAATAAAATAGTTACAATATTGAGTTATAATTCTATACAAACACAATATAAAGATGTATTTAATGTAGTGGTTATATAAATTTTTAGTAAGCTATTGTCATGAACGAGTAACCAGTCCTCAAAAAACCACATTTTTGGGTTTACGGCCGCTTATTACCGAAAACGCTCTTAACAATTGCTTAGATTTCGCACGTTTATGCTATCGACTTTAAGAAAATAATTCAAATTGAAAAGTGGGATGACGATTACAGGAAACCAGGCATTGGTCAAACACCAAAACACCAACCAAATATTAACAAAAGTTGTAGGTTATTTAATTAAATATTTAAATTATGTTTTAATTATTGTTATGTTGTTAGTAAATATTATTCTTTCATTCATACTTACACACAAAAAATTGGCAAATATTCAAACACCGTGATAGCACTTAACGAATATACGAAGTGCTTCACCGATCCGATCCACACACCTGTAAATATTAGCATAAACAATAAAACTTTATGTTGAAACATCACTGCGGGTATAACGTGGCATATTTTAGAAAATATAGTCGCAATCGCCAGTGCTAGCTGCTCTAATACATCAGCTAGTTTAACATGTATATACATATCTACAGGAAACACCCTTGGCCCAGGTTATGGAACAACGATGTTCGAGTATATTATAGGTTAGCTGTCATGAATCGTAATTCGAATGCATGTTACACGAAAAGCAATAAAACATAATATTTAAAAAATCTGTGACTACGAGTTTATGCCTTATATTCTATATATTATGAACAGGATACATGTAGACATGCAGTTGGTACAAACGGCACGCCATCGCTTGCTACTAAAGGTTCAGCTGATGTGAAGGCGAAGTTTGTTTTGCTTATACGAACGTAATCATTGATTTTTTCAATTTCTATTGAGCATTGTTAAAGTACGGATATGTTACAAATTAAGTATCACTGACTTTATACACTTCAATCAGATTTACACGAAAAAGCGATGGCAAAATTCAAATCTTCAAAAATGTCGCTAATTCATTAACGAATCGATATTTTTACTCCGTTTTATTTTTTACTAGCAACCCGCCCTCGCTTCGCTTCGGTTTCAGTCGCTTTACCCGCGGCGTAGTTCCCGTTCCTGTGGGAATACCGGGATAAAATATAGCCTATGTTACTTCCTGATATTATAGCTTTCCATTGGTGAAAGAATTTTTGAAATCGGTTTGGTGGTTTAAGCGTGAAAGCGTTACAAACAAACAAACATCCTTACTTTCGCATTTATAATATTAGTATGGGTTCCTGCCACCGTTCTTTAACTCCCGTTTGACCAGACCACATAATTATAATATATTATGATGTCAAGCATGTAATGCATATGAGAGCAGTTAGATTTCTATGCATATTTTAAGACAATAGTAATTACCTTACAACACAATAGCAATGCCACGTTATTTATTATTAATATGGAAGGTTATAAATTGGTTATAGTAATATAACCTAAGAAAATGGGCTTTGACTACAAAAAATAAAAGATCTTTAAATTCGATTTAATCCGCTTACAAACAAACTCTTTAGCTTTATTGTCAGCATCATTCAGGCTTTCCCCACTACAAGACGAAAAGGCTTTCGTGCCAAGTGCTAAGTGGCCACTTGGCACGTCATTATTTGGTGGAGTTGCTACCATAATCGCCGCACATGGCAGTAGGTGGGGTGATCACAGGCAGACATTATACATGTGTTAAGAGAGCGGTGCTGCCTATAATACAGTTGATCCTTTAACCAATTCTTACGACTTCAACAGAGACGTAAGAGGCAGCGATTATTATATTCTTATTTTTGATCAAATAATGGCAACAAATCCATCAATTTACTCTTCATTAGCTACATTTTTCGAAAATGTCCTCTCTGCCCTGTCCGATGTCAACCTTCCTTGGTAATTATTGACGAGAAGGCGTCAGATGAACTTAGGTCAGGTAGGTGAAAAGTTTTTAGTCGACTTTTACGTCAACCACTAGTAATGTAAGGATTGATAGAATTCATAGCTCCTCGCAACTGCCTTCACGTAGCACTTATACAGACAAAACTGTTGATGTTACATATACTATGATGTACTTAATTTATTTCAATAAATTGAGTCAGACTCATTTATTCTGTAGGGATCTAATGAAAATTCCTAGTCAAGGTTATCGTTATTGGCTGATGTGTTCATCATTCTTATTTTAGTAACTAAAATATCATCGTTTATTACGAATTTAAATGAGCAAACGTCATTATTATTTTAATATGTGTCAGTCGGGAAGTATGTAGCCTATTCTTTTATTTGCTGTGATGATACATTAATATTAAATCATTTATAGTAACATATTCAAATGAATAAAATTTATACGTTACATTCATAAAATATAAAATTTCATATTCATAAAATATAAAAACCATGTTATATATTTTTTTTATTCTAGTGTACTTAGTAACAGTAAATGTTGTAACGATTACATCACATACTTAGAGTCAGTCACCTCTTAGAGTTTCTTAATATAGGAACATGAGTAAAAGGAGTACCAATCCTATGCAAATGAGCGTGTCATGCGCGTGATGTCGACGCGACAAGTTGATACGGTTAATTTGTAGGATATAGTAATTTTGTTTAGCAGAGATAAGTTGCCACGGTTCTTCATTTTATGTATTGTTCATATTTTAACGTCTATCTGGTGATTTGTCGGTAAATGATCACCAAGAGCTGGTGCAGCAGCTCTCCCCTGGGAAACGTATCACATTTGACTACGACTGCCAACCTTCCTGCCAAGTGTGGCTCTTACGGCACTAACCCCTCATATAAGAGAGATAATAGGAACAGCCCTCAGTTACGGCCGTATGTTATGGGTTTGGTATCCACGTAATAGTATAATCTTTTAAATTCTTTTCACGCCACGTTCAGCAACGATGGAGTAACCAAATTAAAACCTCCACTTTGCCGTATAATAACAATCGTAATCAAAAAGCATTAAAATATATGTTAAGTTTATTTACTTTGATTTTTTTTCAGGAATGGATAAATATTATTTTAAAGTTAATATGTAAAAGAAACTAATGCCCAATAATTCACCTCTTTTGGGTAGATTAGGTACTGATACCTTGCATTATAATAGCCAACCAATCATCGATGCCTCGTTAATTGTTTCCTTACTGTGCATAAACATTCCATTTATAAACAATTAAATGTTTTTGGGGACCCGTCTAGAAACCATTCGGATGCCTTAAGATAGAAATCCTTTTTAATTTAATTAATAAACTGTATTCAAATTCAAATCGTTGAGATCTATTCGAAGTTGATAATCAAACTTGATACTTCATGATCAAGAACTTCAAAGCTGACACAGAAAGAAATACAGGGCGAGTGGTCATTTCTAACAAAAGACGCCATTAATTTTAATGATTCTAGAATTAGTCAATTTGTCTTTGTAACAACGATAAAGATTTGTTAGTCATTTGCAGAAAGCATTTTAATTGACCTCTATGAATCTTCTATCTGAATTACAGTTAGGGTTGTCCAAATGCTTTTACGTGAATTCAGGTGTTTGTTTTCGTTCAGTACATATACCTATATGTACTGAACGAAAACAAACACCTTGACCTTAATGTAATTAATGTTTTCCTCCGCATAATTATAATTGTCTATTTTCGAGTGGAATTTAACGACTCGTGGGTTCGTGCGTTAAAAATACAATGCGCCACTGCTCCTTACTTCTCTGGGAGATCACAAAGCATAGCAACTATAGCACTAACGACTGTGATTATGACGTTGAGAATGTAAGGAGACCCAAGTCCAAAAGTGGACGTTCATAGGCTAACAGGGGGATTAAAAACACAGAGTACATGGCTTTTTTTTGGGACTAATCCCACCATACATTCCCACCACTGTAACTCCTGTAAGCCAGGATCCACAATGGCCTCCGTTTGACCCTCAGGAAGTCCCGGGAAACGCTTTTAATTGTCTTGGAACCCGCAACAAATTTAATTAGAAAAGAAAAACGGGAGGAGTTGGAAAGATTTCACTTCCCTCCTATGCAAAGCGGAAGACATGAAGCAAAGTTGGCTAATAAGCCAGTAAATAAGAATTTGTACAACTACGTGAAACGCAGCGGTACAGCACCACGGATTGGACAGTGCTTAATGGACCTATTTGTGACCTTTAGGTTTGGTTACAATAGTAGGTATGGCAAAAGCGCCTGAACGCACGGAAATTTTCTCGAGTTGCTACAAGATTCGAGTAGTATATTACCCCAGACGTGATATGCAGAGTACATGGCATGGCACAAAAATTGTATATGAAGTACTTGGGCCTGGTGCTCGACGGGCATGGTGGTTCCGGGAGCATTTCCGCCGACTTGCTCCCCGGCTCGTCGGCGTGGCGTCCGCCCTATCTTGGCTTATGACGAATATGGGCGGACCGAGCGCTACGTGTCGACGGCTGTACGCGGGGTTCGTCCAGTCGATGGCCCTGTACGGCGCACCGGTGTGGGCGGGGTCCCTGACCGTCCGTCTCAGGGCTCATGTGTAGCGACCACAGAGGGCCATGGCGGTCAGGGCCAAACGCGGATACCGTACGGTGTCGACGGAGGCAGCGTGCCTATTGGCCGGGACTCCTCCGTGGGACCTGGAGGCGGAAATGCTCATCGGTTTGTACCGGCGGGTGTCGGGGGTGCGAGTGAAGGGCGGTGTGGTCTCTTTTACGGACGTGGTCGCAGCCTTCTGCGAGGCAGTAGTCTCGCGGAAGGAGGCGGCGGAGCGCGCGCGCGATGTGTACCACCTCGACGACGCGATACGCCGCCGGCGACTGGGGCGGCGAAGGCGCGACTACGTGCGCCTGATGCCACCCTAGCCCAGGCCGCGGATGACTGGACTGGGGAATTAGTCCGTCACCCGCCGAGAGACCGAGTGAGGACTGAGGAAAGACCGACGTCCTCCCTGGGTCGAGGAAAGGGTACTTCTCAGGGGGTATTCCGTCGGGCCGACCACTTACGTCGAGTCACTTGCTCCGGTGGTTGGCCCAACGACGAAGGCGACGTGTTACGGGTGGGTTAGGAGTGTGCGCGCTCACGTCCCTCTGTCGCCCCGGACGGAGCGGGTGAGGAGTGCGCCGACCGTAACCCACCCGCAATAAAAAATGGCACCAAAATTGTCATCATTATCATCATCTCAGACCATATATGTCTAACCGTTGGGTTCGGACCTCCTTTTTAATAGAAGAGAAATTGCACAACTATATCTTGCTGGTCAGTTATGTGTATATGTCGAGATTTCCTTCCCTTGCATATTTTATCCCTTAGTCGTCTTTTATGACACTCACAACCGAGAGAAGAAATTGTGTTCTTACTCCGTTACCACATGTAAAGGCACCAATTTAAATATATGTAATTGAAAAGCAATTGTGTTCTATTTAAAGTGTACCTATTACTGGCTCGGTTATATCCATAAATTTTTTATATGTTATATGAACTAGCAATTGAAATTGTTGATTGGAAGTGCACAATGGCATGGTCTTTTAACGTTTTGTTCTTTGTTTCTTTAAGGGGATTTGGATATTGCAATTTGAATTTTCATCACTCGGAGCAAAACAACTTAACACAATGAATACTTCTTTACTGGGGTGGGCTATAGTCAGTGCGCCCGCCACCCAGCTCTATCCAAGGCGACAGAAGGCGGCCCCATAACTCACCATACTACGTCGCCTTCGTCGTTGGGCCGACCACCGTTACCAAGTTCTTTGTTTGAGTGGGTATGGTCCCGTACGTCCGTCATATTTAAAATATGTTAAACGATAAAATCACGAAAAAATTTTTCATATCATGTACAAAAAGAAAAATCGATTATTTGCCTATGTCCCAGCACTTTTTATAATCCTTACGATGTGTTCTACTAAGTCCACATAAAATATAAGAAATTATTCTTACATCCACAGCTCCAGATGGCTTAGAATTTGTATGGGTGATCAGACCACATATGGTCTGTGGACTGGTACGCAAGTCTGTCCATATATGGTCTGTGGACAGTTAACTTGTTAATATACATTTTAAATTTCCCATTTCGTGTGGTCTCCCAGTAAGACAAATTCAATTTCTGAGGTTTAGTTTAGAGAAGCAATAACCATAACTGACATTGTGGCTAAATGAAGTCATTTAGCCAATTTATGGTTATTGCTTCTCTTATATGAATATCAAAATATGCTCAATTACTTTCTCTAATAAACAATTATCATTAAGATATTTATAATTAGACATATTGTTCACGACAAGTGTAAAGCACCGTGATAGTGTGTAAAAAACGAACTGTAAACATTAACGAACTATAACATGACAGTATATTGTGTCCGGGAAAAAGTATTATGAGTGCCATGCGAATTAACTAACCAAAGTGTATTGACAGACGACAGGTACGTAACGAATATCGACCAATCAGGGCGATCCAAAACGTCGCGAAAATTGTGGAACGTGTAAAGTGCGAAATAAACAATGTAATGGACTTTAAAATAGATTAATTAAACGTCTTATTGTACTAAAAATTATGTTAAAATAGCTTGTAACTATTTGTTTTACTTAACTTATAAAAACTTACGTAAAAACCTAATTGTTCTTAGTTACGTCATATTTTTTGTTATTAACAGTGTCAAATTTGTAATAAACATATATATGTTTTTTTGGCGTTTTATTAAAATATACATACGTTAGGGCCTATCGAATAAGAACCAACACCCTAGGTATTATTACTTTCGTCATCTACCTCACTACAATGTTGATAGTGTTGATGGTGTTCCATGATAAACGTAATTGAAACAATAAAGTTGAAACAGTACTCGTGTTATTGAATTCTAGTTTAAAACTAAGTGGAGTCTAGAGCTCCGCACTGTTCGGCTGCTAGCGATCGAATGAATATCGTACCTTTTTTTTTTTGTGTGTATTTAGCTGTTGGTCGCAGATGACCTTGACAGCTTAACGCGGGCAATGGGCGAGCGGAAGGCTCTCAACCCGGTAAGTAAGTTAAGAGCGTTTTCGGTAATAAGCGGCCGTAAACCCAAAAATGTGGTTTTTTGAGGACTGGTTACTCGTTCATGATAATAGCTTACTAAAAATTTATATAACCACTACATTAAACACATCTTTATATTGTGTTTGTATAGAATTATAACTCAATATTGTAACTATTTTATTAAAAGGCGAGGGTATTTTGAACTTAAGTTTATGAGATTTTACGAAAACGCTGAGTTTTAAAGTTCAGGTACGAATAAACGATAAGTCATGGCAGCTCGAAAAAAATTGTGGATGTTAGGAAAATTACTGTTCTTGTGTATGTACAAAATGAAATTCAAGATTTCTTCCTTTTAAAACTAAAAAAGAAAATATTTCCTTAAGATTAATTTGACGAAAATGGCTCCTGTAAAACATTTAATTTTGTGAATAATACTAACCTTGGAACATTTAAAAAAATATCCACTATTTGTTCGACTATTGTAGAAGTAGTAAAAAAAAAACCAAATTGAAATACGAATAGTCACCCTCGTAATTAAATTTTAAATATTACTATAAATTGAACGGCATAATTGTTCATAAGCCAGTTGCGAATTGGCGCTGAACGGAGCAGGGGCATGTCGCCCTGGCTCTCGCCGGCCAGTACAAAAACCGACAATACGAACTTGAGCGTATACTGCGACTGATCGGTTTGATTCGTAAGTATTTATTACTACCTAATTCTGTTAATTACTTTCATGCGATCTCTATTAAGAATAATATAGAATCTTTTTACCTTTTAGGTGATGGGTCGAAAAAGCAGATTGTATCTTGGGAACAAAATCGGTTGGGAACAACAAGGCAAGGAAAAAGAGAACACACGACAAAACTGTAAGGTACTTAAAGTTTCAAAAGAGTAAACGAAAAGAAAAGTGAGCCGTCACTCAGAACGCCTGGCAGATGTGAAACATCAAAATTATTTTGAAGACGTTACCGCAAAGCATGGCGTTAACACCGCTTTATCAGGTTCACCCTCGCCTATAGATGTTTTACATCAAAAATCCTAACGGAACATTTTTACAGCCTCATCTTCTGAAGATTCAATCAGAAGAAGAATCAAGATCAGCTAACTCAAATTTAATATTTAATAATTACTAACCATACACAATATAATTTTTTCATAGAGAATCATTTTCTTCTTGTACTAGCAATAAATATGTAGTTAAATGTGGGTCAAAATTTAATAACTAATTTCTGTAATGGGTAGATTTAAATCTCTGACTGGACTTGTTAGACATCCATGGCCATGGCGACTTGGGCCATACTCGACTACTGCACGGCAGCCACGGAGGCAGCGTGCCTCTTGGCTGGAACTCCCTGGTGGGACCTGCAGGCGGAGGTACTCGCCGAGCTTTACCGCCAAGTATGAGAGACGCGAGCTACATATAGTCTCAATCAAGGTGATTGCCGCCTGGCGGGTCGACGCCCGACGAGACGCCATTGCTCGTTGGGCAGTCGGACTGGAGAAGCCTCAGTACGGTATCAGGACCGTCGAGTCCTTCCCGCCTGATGCCGCCTTAGGCGAGTCCGCGGGTGACCAGACTGGGGACTTTAGTGCGTCACCCGCAGAGAGCCTGACCGCGTGACGGCGACCGACGTCCCGGGATAGGGACGTCGAGAGATGAGGGAGGGAAACAATTTATAATTCTGCGTATAATTATAAAAAAAAAATATTTTTTTAAATTATTACACAATAATGTGATAATTAAAAAAAAAATTAGTTGTCGAGTTTTGAACCCAAGACCAGAGTTCCCGCCGGCGAGCACGTTACCACGAGACCACCGCTTGTTGGCGATTCGACTGCGAATTTTTCTAGTATATAAATTACCTATCCAACTTTGACCCTTAAAATCTTTTTAAAGAGGGCCCAGTTGACCCTAATATCTGGTAGTTGTGATACCCTCGGGCCTTCTTTACCACCCCACCAAAAATCATGGAAATCCCCGACCCACACGTCTGAGGGTCTCCTTGTAAGTTATACTCTGTGCCTATTTTTTACTATTTCCTATACTTTGCATATTAAAAATACAATTTTAACCGTTTTACTGTTATGAGTTTTGGTTTGTAATTAGAAATTTTAAAATTTTAAAATTTACATTATGTTGATTTTTGAAAATTTACTTCTCCGAAGAATATATTACAGATTGATTATAAGCGCCAAGGCTCAAGACTGGTCATTCTATGAACTCTACGCGTTGTTGACAGTAGTCTAAACTAGTGTAGTGCATTAGTGTGTGCGTCGATATCGGAACGTAGCAAATTGCCTACATGCGAGAAGTGCCGATTACCGATAACCCTCTTAAGCGAACATCGCCCGAGGGCTCCCCTGTGGGGAACGGACCTCGGCTCGGGGCGTCGCTGAAAGCATTAGGATAATGACTTTTACGCGCCGCGGTTGTCGACCTCGTCGGCGAGGCCGATACCGCGGAGTTTCATGTGTTATCGCTGCGCGAGCTGTGTAGGCCCTTTCTTGGGCGATCATAATAGCATCATTCCCTCCTTCAAGGAGATGACGGGGTCGTCGGACCGCGGATATTTTTGAAGGGACGTAGTTTACCGCCCCAACCACTAGTGGATTGGGGTGAGTCATGGCAGAGTCAAAATAGCGCTGGGAGCAACGCTTCGTATACTGCCTGATGGTCGGCAATTCGAGGTCGATGTGTATAGATCGACATTACGAACGAACCACGGTGCTCCCGTTGCCCATCGCATGAATCTATTTTGTAGTGCTTATAACCTGTGGATCCTGTTTGGCCTAACGTGCGTGAACACTACACTGGCATACGTCATGATCGGCCGTATGCAGGTAGTGTATAATCGGACTTTATTTTTAAGTGATAGTTTTGATTTTTCGTTTAATAGGCAGTGAAGGCGTCCCATCACGAAGGCGGCGCGCGCGCGGACCCGCTTCAAGTGGGACAGGAAAGTGAGTCGGTTATCAAGGGTCACACCTAAGTACTTGGCCTCACTGCTCCATGAGACAGGTCGGCCGAAGAGAGTGAGAGGAGGGATGCTGTCCGGAGAGCACAGACGGGCAGTTCGTTTAGTGAACATGACCGCTTGGCTCTTCTCGGGGTTAATTTCTATTCTCCCTTTCCTATACCAATTGGCAAGGGCGGTAACCGCTTTTTGGAGTGTTTTGACTACGGTTGTCGGGGACATACCTGCACAATAGAGTGCCGTATCGTCGGCGTAAAGCGCCATGTGTACACGAGTGAACTTGTGTAAATCGCTTGTATACAGCGTAAACAAAAATGGGGCGAGGACCGAGCCCTGTGGGACGCCAGCCTTGAGAGGGTGGGAGGTCGACAACGTCCCTTCCACCCTGTAGCGAAAGCTGCGATGACTCAGATAGTCATGTATTATTAGAATTAAGTATTCGGGGATTTTTAATAAATATAACTTGTAAATTAAGCCCTCATGCCAAACTTTATCGAAAGCTTTCGCTACATCTAGAAATAGTACACCAGTGTACCGTCCCCTGACGAACTGACTACTGGTGTATTCTACTAATCTATGTACTTGCTGAACACAGCTGTGCTTAGCACGCAAACCAAATTGTGGCACCTGTGCTGGGCGTACTCTGTGGCACCTGTGCTGGGCGTACTCTGTGGCACCTGTGCTGGGCGTACTCTGTGGCACCTGTGCTGGGCGTACTCTGTGGCACCTGTGCTGGGCGTACTCTGTGGCACCTGTGCTGGGCGTACTCTGTGGCACCTGTGCTGGGCGTACTCTGTGGCACCTGTGCTGGGCGTACTCTGTGGCACCTGTGCTGGGCGTACTCTGTGGCACCTGTGCTGGGCGTACTCTGTGGCACCTGTGCTGGGCGTACTCTGTGGCACCTGTGCTGGGCGTACTCTGTGGCACCTGTGCTGGGCGTACTCTGTGGCACCTGTGCTGGGCGTACTCTGTGGCACCTGTGCTGGGCGTACTCTGTGGCACCTGTGCTGGGCGTACTCTGTGGCACCTGTGCTGGGCGTACTCTGTGGCACCTGTGCTGGGCGTACTCTGTGGCACCTGTGCTGGGCGTACTCTGTGGCACCTGTGCTGGGCGTACTCTGTGGCACCTGTGCTGGGCGTACTCTGTGGCACCTGTGCTGGGCGTACTCTGTGGCACCTGTGCTGGGCGTACTCTGTGGCACCTGTGCTGGGCGTACTCTGTGGCACCTGTGCTGGGCGTACTCTGTGGCACCTGTGCTGGGCGTACTCTGTGGCACCTGTGCTGGGCGTACTCTGTGGCACCTGTGCTGGGCGTACTCTGTGGCACCTGTGCTGGGCGTACTCTGTGGCACCTGTGCTGGGCGTACTCTGTGGCACCTGTGCTGGGCGTACTCTGTGGCACCTGTGCTGGGCGTACTCTGTGGCACCTGTGCTGGGCGTACTCTGTGGCACCTGTGCTGGGCGTACTCTGTGGCACCTGTGCTGGGCGTACTCTGTGGCACCTGTGCTGGGCGTACTCTGTGGCACCTGTGCTGGGCGTACTCTGTGGCACCTGTGCTGGGCGTACTCTGTGGCACCTGTGCTGGGCGTACTCTGTGGCACCTGTGCTGGGCGTACTCTGTGGCACCTGTGCTGGGCGTACTCTGTGGCACCTGCGCTGGGCGTACTCTGTGGCACCTGCGCTGGGCGTACTCTGTGGCACCTGCGCTGGGCGTACTCTGTGGCACCTGCGCTGGGCGTACTCTGTGGCACCTGCGCTGGGCGTACTCTGTGGCACCTGCGCTGGGCGTACTCTGTGGCACCTGCGCTGGGCGTACTCTGTGGCACCTGCGCTGGGCGTACTCTGTGGCACCTGCGCTGGGCGTACTCTGTGGCACCTGCGCTGGGCGTACTCTGTGGCACCTGCGCTGGGCGTACTCTGTGGCACCTGCGCTGGGCGTACTCTGTGGCACCTGCGCTGGGCGTACTCTGTGGCACCTGCGCTGGGCGTACTCTGTGGCACCTGCGCTGGGCGTACTCTGTGGCACCTGCGCTGGGCGTACTCTGTGGCACCTGCGCTGGGCGTACTCTGTGGCACCTGCGCTGGGCGTACTCTGTGGCACCTGCGCTGGGCGTACTCTGTGGCACCTGCGCTGGGCGTACTCTGTGGCACCTGCGCTGGGCGTACTCTGTGGCACCTGCGCTGGGCGTACTCTGTGGCACCTGCGCTGGGCGTACTCTGTGGCACCTGCGCTGGGCGTACTCTGTGGCACCTGCGCTGGGCGTACTCTGTGGCACCTGCGCTGGGCGTACTCTGTGGCACCTGCGCTGGGCGTACTCTGTGGCACCTGCGCTGGGCGTACTCTGTGGCACCTGCGCTGGGCGTACTCTGTGGCACCTGCGCTGGGCGTACTCTGTGGCACCTGCGCTGGGCGTACTCTGTGGCACCTGCGCTGGGCGTACTCTGTGGCACCTGCGCTGGGCGTACTCTGTGGCACCTGCGCTGGGCGTACTCTGTGGCACCTGCGCTGGGCGTACTCTGTGGCACCTGCGCTGGGCGTACTCTGTGGCACCTGCGCTGGGCGTACTCTGTGGCACCTGCGCTGGGCGTACTCTGTGGCACCTGTGCTGGGCGTACTCTGTGGCACTTGTGCTGGGCGTACTCTGTGGCACCTGTGCTGGGCGTACTCTGTGGCACTTGTGCTGGGCGTACTCTGTGGCACTTGTGCTGGGCGTACTCTGTGGCACTTGTGCTGGGCGTACTCTGTGGCACTTGTGCTGGGCGTACTCTGTGGCACTTGTGCTGGGCGTACTCTGTGGCACTTGTGCTGGGCGTACTCTGTGGCACTTGTGCTGGGCGTACTCTGTGGCACTTGTGCTGGGCGTACTCTGTGGCACTTGTGCTGGGCGTACTCTGTGGCACTTGTGCTGGGCGTACTCTGTGGCACTTGTGCTGGGCGTACTCTGTGGCACTTGTGCTGGGCGTACTCTGTGGCACTTGTGCTGGGCGTACTCTGTGGCACTTGTGCTGGGCGTACTCTGTGGCACTTGTGCTGGGCGTACTCTGTGGCACTTGTGCTGGGCGTACTCTGTGGCACTTGTGCTGGGCGTACTCTGTGGCACTTGTGCTGGGCGTACTCTGTGGCACTTGTGCTGGGCGTACTCTGTGGCACTTGTGCTGGGCGTACTCTGTGGCACTTGTGCTGGGCGTACTCTGTGGCACTTGTGCTGGGCGTACTCTGTGGCACTTGTGCTGGGCGTACTCTGTGGCACTTGTGCTGGGCGTACTCTGTGGCACTTGTGCTGGGCGTACTCTGTGGCACTTGTGCTGGGCGTACTCTGTGGCACTTGTGCTGGGCGTACTCTGTGGCACTTGTGCTGGGCGTACTCTGTGGCACTTGTGCTGGGCGTACTCTGTGGCACTTGTGCTGGGCGTACTCTGTGGCACTTGTGCTGGGCGTACTCTGTGGCACTTGTGCTGGGCGTACTCTGTGGCACTTGTGCTGGGCGTACTCTGTGGCACTTGTGCTGGGCGTACTCTGTGGCACTTGTGCTGGGCGTACTCTGTGGCACTTGTGCTGGGCGTACTCTGTGGCACTTGTGCTGGGCGTACTCTGTGGCACTTGTGCTGGGCGTACTCTGTGGCACTTGTGCTGGGCGTACTCTGTGGCACTTGTGCTGGGCGTACTCTGTGGCACTTGTGCTGGGCGTACTCTGTGGCACTTGTGCTGGGCGTACTCTGTGGCACTTGTGCTGGGCGTACTCTGTGGCACTTGTGCTGGGCGTACTCTGTGGCACTTGTGCTGGGCGTACTCTGTGGCACTTGTGCTGGGCGTACTCTGTGGCACTTGTGCTGGGCGTACTCTGTGGCACTTGTGCTGGGCGTACTCTGTGGCACTTGTGCTGGGCGTACTCTGTGGCACTTGTGCTGGGCGTACTCTGTGGCACTTGTGCTGGGCGTACTCTGTGGCACTTGTGCTGGGCGTACTCTGTGGCACTTGTGCTGGGCGTACTCTGTGGCACTTGTGCTGGGCGTACTCTGTGGCACTTGTGCTGGGCGTACTCTGTGGCACTTGTGCTGGGCGTACTCTGTGGCACTTGTGCTGGGCGTACTCTGTGGCACTTGTGCTGGGCGTACTCTGTGGCACTTGTGCTGGGCGTACTCTGTGGCACTTGTGCTGGGCGTACTCTGTGGCACTTGTGCTGGGCGTACTCTGTGGCACTTGTGTTGGGCGTGTTCTGTGATGTATTTAGTATTTACTAAAATAAATACAACCTTGACTTTTAATCCTCTGGTTCTTGCGTCTGTTGTTCGGCTACGCTGGCTTATGAGGTCGACGATATGGGCTCAATGCCCAACTCTGGAGAGTTGTATTCCACTGATACGGTTATCTGTTCTCCATAAAACTGAGGCTCGAGATTCGTTGAGTCTGTATGTTTCGATGGCTTTGTCGGTGTGTTGACACCATTTACGTCTTCCTCCGGAATCGTTGTTTGAAAGTATTCGGACAGGATCTGTCAGTTGGGCATAAGGAATAGTGGTGGTACATTGTTCATTGGGTCTTTAAACAAGTTTGATTGTAGCTGCTTTTGTTGCAACGAAGTGCCATCTTAGTAAATACCATAGTGATTACTTCATGGTTCAGTTCCGTTGCAGCGTCAGGTTGTTGAGCTGAAGTGGTGAGCAATCCCACTTCTGATGACATAGCAGGTAGCGCCGTGTCGTTTTTAAAAGCAATGACGTCAGCATGGCTAACGTCATCTACCTCACTACAATGTTGATAGTGTTGATGGTGTTCCATGATAAACGTAATTGAAACAATAAAGTTGAAACAGTACTCGTGTTATTGAATTCTAGTTTAAAACTAAGTGGAGTCTAGAGCTCCGCACTGTTCGGCTGCTAGCGATCGAATGAATATCGTACCAGCAAATGGTCGTATTTATAGTAAGGCCGAGAGCGGGGAACTCCCGATGACAATCTATAAAAACTGTTTCATAGATAACATGTGTTGTACTATCTATCTTAAGTATGGCAACTAATTATTTTGAACTAAACCTAATTGTTTTAACTGTAATTATAATTCAAGTTTATAAAATAATCAATCGTGCGTCGATATATACATTGTCTTTCGTACCTTACGTCTCGTACCTGTCCTTGTGAGAGTTGAATCTATGATAGTCGGCAATTAAATCTCTGCTCATATCATGTTGCTATCTATACAATCTTTAACAGATTTAAGAAGAAATTTTAAGTCATCCAACAAACGTATGTAATGATGGTTAAATACACACATTGAAATCAAATATCCACAGTGACAAAGGTCCACTTAGAAGGCAGATAGCTATTGAACGAGAAGTTGTTCTGTATTCCGTCCTAGTATACGGTAGACGTAGATCCGGATATTGTGCGGTCTAACCTAATTCAGTCTCCACCAACAGTTAAATAAGAGACTACAACAATCGGACGATAATTAACATGTACCGCGTTACATAAAAGGTTAACGCTAAAGATTTATTTTTTTTATTGAACTAGTAATTTAGGTGGTACTTATACCTTGACTATAGCGCCACATATAAAACAGATGGAAATTCGTGTGAATAAAAAATATGTAATATGGTATAATTATATAATGTGAATCATGTCGCTATCAATTCAAACATTATACTGTATATAAAACTACAGGAAATATTGTGATTGCATAGTAAAATAAAATAATTATTGCAAATATAAGATAATAATACACTGTAATATTTATTAATTTTTTAAAATTATTCCGTTTATCAATTTGGTTTGGTGATGGATTAAGAATATAATGACCCATCATCCTTAAGATCTCATAACAGTCGGCAAAATCGGGTAAACGATTACCAGAATAATAGGTATTAGTAGTACGTTCCTAGGAACTTACAACATCCGCTGTATTCATCAACCTGCCAGCCAAACGCTACGATCATGGTCGACCTCGTTAAAGTGTTTAGTCTTATGTAAATATATCTTACAGTGAACGTGGATAGGCTGATGATAATGAGGAATGAAGAGGAAGTAAGTATGTACGTGCATGTGTGCGTGCGTGCATGCGTGTGTGTGTTTGTGTATGTATGTGTGTGTTCGTGTGTGCGTGTGTTGTCCTAAGATAGTGTTATATGCAGATAAAGTTGTAGCAGGAAGGCACGCGGCTCGTAGCAGGAAGGCACGCGCCTCGTAGCAGGAAGACACGCGGCCAAAAGCGGAGAGCGGCCGCAAAGGGTGCCGCTGTGGCCGCCGCTCCCCAGGCGGGAGCCGGCGGAAAGGGGAAAAGGTCGCGTAGGGGCCTCAAGTCACCGAAGACGGCTGCGGTGGTAATCACCGTACTGCCTGAGGCGGCTGAGAGGGGCCTGAACTATGAGGCCGTCCTAAGACGCGCCCGGCGGGAGCTGGACGTCTCCGAGATCGGGGGCGTCGAGGCGAGGATCCGCAAAGCCCGGACAGGGGCTCGAATACTCGAGTTCCCTTGGGCCAAGGGCGCGAAGACGGCCGATAGTTTGGCTACGATGCTGAGGGGGCTGTTCGGGCCGGAGGATGGAGTCCAAATCGCCAGGCTCGTCAAGTGCGCAGATATGCGCCGCACGGGTCTGGACGACTCCGTGGCGGTGGAGGACATCCGGGAGGCCATTATGGCGTGTACCGGGTGTGCCTCCGACACCGTCCGGATTGGCACCATCCGCCTTGGTCCGGGCGGCGTCGGTGCTGTCTGGGTGCAGTGCCCAGTGGAGTTGGTCAAGCAATTGGCCGACTCAGGCAGGCTCCTAAGTGCATGGCGGTCGGACATACCCGACCGACGTGTCGCAACTGCTTTGACTGCAGCGGGCTATGTTTCCGTTGCGGTCAAGCTGGACACCAGGCGGCATCGTACTCTGCGGTGCCCCACTGCCCCGCGTGTGCGGCGGGCAATAAGCCTGCCAAGCACCGCATGGGCTCTGGGGACTGCAGACCCCCGGCATCGGCCCCAAAGGGGCGGGGCGGCCCATCGACCGGGCCAGTCCCCGCTCCGGGCGCGGCCCGATCGCCCGTTAGCACGGAGGAGGTGACGATGGATACGGACCGTTAATGGACCCTGTATCCATTCGTCTCCTCCAGGCCAATCTCAACCACTCCGCCGGTGCGCAGGACGTGTGCCTGCAAGCCATGGCAGAGTGGTTGATAGGAGTAGCCGTAGTCGCGGAGCCGTACGTGGTGCCCGACCGGACTAACTGGTTGGATAGCACCGATGGCACCGTGGCAATCGTCGCCTCCACGTCGTGGCCTTCGTCGTCTCTGACCCTTAGGGACAGGGGCGTCGGATACGTCGCGGCGGACTGGGGGGAGATTACGCTCATCGGAGTTTATCTCTCCCCTAACTGGAGTGTGACCGATTTCGCGGCCTCCCTCACCATCATGGAGGCTTCGTTACGGCGACTGGCATCGCGCCAGGTCTTCGTCCTGGGGGACTTTAACGCCAAGTCCGTGGCGTGGGGGTCCCCTAGGACGGATGACCGAGGGGGCGGCGGCACTGGGCCTCTGTTTGTTGAACAGGGACTCTGTGCATACGTGCCTGCGACAACGGGGCGGGTCGATAGTGGACCTTTCGTTCGCTAGCCCCGGAGTCGCCGCACGCGTGGGGAGCTGGCGCGTCGTGGAGGAGGTCGAAACCTTGTCGGACCACCGGTATATCCGGATGGAGGTCTCCCTGGCAATCCCGACGCCCAGCAGGGGTCACGAGGCGGATAGGCGTCCTGCGTTCCCGCGATGGGCTGTGGGTCGCTTAGATCGGGACCAGCTAGCGGAAACAGCCATCGTACACTCGTGGCTGTCCTCTGCCCACCAGTCGGACGGGGTAGACGCCGAGGTTGACCGCATCCACAGTGCGTTGACGCAGATCTGCGATGCGGCCATGCCCCGGATACGGCGTCTGCCCCCGAGGAGGGGGGTCCACTGGTAGTCCCGGGAGCTGGCGGATCTCCGGGCCGCGTGTATCCGCGCCCGGAGGGCCTACACCCGCAGCCGGCGGCGCCATCGCGACGCGGAGCGGGAGGCCCTGCTTTATGAGGGCTACCGCAATGCGCGGTCGGCCTTCAGGCTGGCCGTCCGCTCCGCTAAGGACGTCAGTCGGCAGGAGATGCTAGGACAGTCTCGACCGTGACCCCTGGGGACGCCGCTATCGCGCGGTGCTGAATAGGCTACGCGCGCGGGGCCCTCCCCTCACCGAGACTCTCCAGCCCGGCCTTCTCACCCGGGTCGTCGAGAACCTATTCCCGCGGCGGGCGGAACACACGCTCCCGGTTATGGCTCCGCCAGACACTGATCGGGAGGCCGATGACGACAGTGTTCCGCCCATCACGGAACCCGAGATGGGGGTGGCGGTGACGCGCATGCGCGCAAAGTCTACCGCCCCCGGGCCCGACGGTGTTCCTAACCGTGTGCTGGCCCTGGTCCTCGAATACCTGGGACCGTGTTTAGCGTCCGGACGGTTCCCTGGGTGCTGGAAGGAGGGAAGGCTGGTGCTCCTGCCGAAGCCGGGACGGTCTCCGGAGTCGCCTTCGGCCTACAGGCCTATCGTGCTGCTCGATGATACGGGCAAGCTACTGGAGAGGGTGGTAGCTGCCCGCATCGAGCGGCACCTCGTCGGCACGGGGCCCGATCTGTCGGACGCCCAGTTTGGGTTTAGGAGGGGTCGTTCGACGATCGCGGCTCTGTTGCGCCTGAGGGCCGTGGCGACTGAGGCCGTCACCGGCGGGGGAGTGCTGTTGGTGGTGTCCCTAGACATAGCCAACGCATTCAATAGTCTACCATTCAGCTGCATCAGGGAGGCGCTCCGGTATCACGGGGTGCCAGCTTACCTGAGGCGGCTAGTGGCAGACTATTTGGAGGGGCGCAGCGTCCTCTGCACCGACCGAGCAGGGGACGTCGTGCGAACGCCCATGACGTGCGGTGTCCCACAGGGGTCGGTCCTCGGACCCACCCTGTGGAACATCGGCTACGACTGGGCGTTGAGGGGGAGTCTCCCGCCCGGGCTGGGCGTGATTTGTTACGCCGACGACACGCTCGTCACAGCCCGCGGTGGGACGCTAGAGGAGGCGGTAGCCTGGCGACCTCTGGTACCGAGGAGGTCGTCAGGCGGATCGAGGCGCTGGGGTTGAGGGTCGTCCTGGACAAGACGGAGGCCCTCTTGTTCCATGGGCGCCATATGAGCCCTCCCATCGGCGTCTCGATCACCGTCCACTAGGTCGACATCAGCATCCGGGCCCATATGAGGTACTTGGGCCTGGAGCTCGACGGGCGATGGTGGTTCGGTTTCCGCAGGCTCGCTCCACGGCTCGTCGGCGCGGCGTCCGCCCTATCGTGGCTTATGCCGAACGTGGGCGGACCGAGCGCCGCGTGCCGACGACTGTACGCGGAGGTCATCCGGTCGATGGCCCTGTACGGCGCACCGGTGTGGGCGGGGTCCATGACCGTTCGACTTAGGGCCCTTCTGTGGCGACCACAGAGGGTCATGGCGGTCAGGGCCATCCGCGGATACCGCACGGTGGCGACGGAGGCAGCGTGCCTATTGGCTGGGACTCCCCCGTGGGACCTGGAGGTGGAGATGCTCGCCGGACTATATCGGCGGGTGACGGGGGTGCGTGCAGGGGTTGGTGTGGTCTCGTTAAGGGATCTCACCGCCTGGCGCGTCGACGCCCGCCGAGACGTCATTACCCGTTGGGCAGTCCGGCTAGAGAGGCCTCGGTTCGGGGTGCGAACCGTGGAGGCCTTCCGGCCGGTGCTGATGCAGTGGTTGGAAAGGCGGCACGGGGTGCTCTCCTTCCGACTGATGCAGGTTTTGACGGGGCATGGGTGCTTCGCCAAATACCTGCACAAGGTCGTTAGGAGGGAGAGTACACCGTCCTGCCACCACTGCGATTGCGACGAGGATACGGCGCGCCATACGCTCGAGGCCTGCGCGGCTTGGGCAGTGCAGCGCTGTGAACTCGTCGCAATCATCGGTACGGACCTGACGCTGCCGGCTATCGCTAGGGCGATGGTCGACAGCGTCGGGAATTGGGACGCGGTCGCAGCCTTCTGCGAGACAGTGATCTCGCGGAAGGAGGCGGCGGATCGCCTGCGCGAGGAGCGCAGCCTCGATGAGGAGATCCGCCGCCGGCGACTGGGGCGGCGTAGGCGCAACTATCTGCGCCTCATGCCGCCCTAGCCGAGGCCGCGGGTGACGTGACCGGGGATTAATCCGTCACCCGCCGAGAGGCCGACCGCGTGAGGAAAGACCAACGTCCTCTCCGAGGGGGGGACGTCGGTCGATGGGAGGGTACCCCAATTAGGGGTATTCCGTCGGGCAGACCACTGACGACAAGTTAACGCTGCTCCAGTGGTCGGCCCAACGACGAAGGCGACGTGGTTTTTGGGTGGGTTGCGGGAGTTGCGTGCTTAAGCCCCTCTCGTCGTCGCGCCGACCGCGACCCACCCACAAAAAAAAAAAATGCAGATAAAGTGGCCTGTAGATTATTATAATGTCGATATTATATTTGTGGTTAGACATTTGCATAAAAATGTTACTTAATTGACGAGTTATACCAGTATTAATATTATATGAAAGCAAAATCTTTGAAATTTACGTTGTAGATTTTGTGGCATAATAAATATATCGTTGAGGTATAATTCTTTATTATTAAACTTTATGAGGAAACTCAACTACGTCTATACTTTAGCAATCTATATAAGGTTTAAAAATGCTATTAAATGTTATTATTAAAAAGAAAAGAAACGGTATATTATTTCAATATAGTATTCCACCTATTTTATAAATACTTTCTAATATTCATCCTTAATTATTATTTAAGTAAAAGTTTAAAACTTTAAAAATATTCAAGATTCCTCATTCTAAAGTGATTTCATCAAGTTAACAATGCCTAAGCTTATCTCGTAAAACCTGACAACATTGCGTGACCGTGTTGGACGTGCGAAGTAATGGAAGTACGAGTAAACACATTTGTATCGTTGCGTGCTTGATTTGCTTGAAGATACAATTATTTATATGAAGTTATTGTGAATATATTTTGCTATTGTTTGAAATGGATGCTATAATTGTAGATTATATAATTGTACGAGATCAGAATGGCTCTCAAACAACTTAAAAATAGTAAGGCGCCGGAAGATGACGAAATTACGGCAGAACACCTGAAAGCAGGCGGAAATCTGGACTTAAAAGCCTTCCGTTGGTCTTGGGGTTAGGTTCCAGAGTCATGGACCAGAAGTGTAATAGCGGTTTTCTTCGAGAAGGGCGACTAAGCTTTTCTACAGAATTACAAACTCATCGCACTCTTGAGCCACGTCTACAAGTTGTTTTTGATGGTTATTACAAATAGACCCACGCGGAAGCTCGATATCTTCCAGCCACCTAAACAAGCTGGCCTCCGTAAGGGCTTTAGCAACATGTACCACTTCCTCACGCTTCCGCAGATTATTCAAAAGACCGAGAAGTACAATCAGCCCCTGTGTAAGGCTATCACAACGTTTTTGCCTTTGATTTAGTCGAAACTTGGGTGTGCGCATTCCCTTCAGCGGTGCCCAATTGACCATTGTTACATTGAAGTATAGAAGTGCTTGCCCGTATCTTGGATAAGAATAGGGAACAGATCCGAGTGCAGAAAGACGTGAGACAGGGAGACGTCATCTCTGCAAAACTGTTCACACTGGAAGATGTCTTCCATCTCTTAGACTAAACTGGACTCGTACATGAACACTAATGGCGAATACATCACTCACTTTCGATTGGCAGATGATATCGTTGTTATGGCAGAATCCATGGAGAACCTTGGCATCATGCTCAACCATCTCAGCAGGGTATCTCAACTAGCGAATAGACGAGCGACGGACGGACGAACCTATATGTCCATGCCATTCCTATACCGGTCCTAGTTGGCAATGCGATTCTCGAAATTGTCGATCATTATGTTTACCTTAGTCAAATATTCCAGTTCGGTAGATCGAATTTCGAGAAAACGATTAGTCGAATAATCAAATGTGGCTGAGCAGCGATCGGGAAATTTAAGAGGATCTTCTCGAAACGTGGTCTCTATATGTGGGCCTCATAACCAAGTCCAAAGTCTCTCATCGTGCTATAGAGCAAAATCCGAAATACGATAATCCGTATCCGACATATGATATTTCAGACGTCGTATGGTGGTAAAATTGTGGGAGATTTAAAACCACGATGGCAGAAGCTGAAAACAGTGTAAGTCAAGAGGGTCTCGGTCCTGGTCCCGCCAAGAAATCCATTACTGAGCTGATATCCTATCCCTCCGCGAAATGGTGCTGATACTGGCTCAGACAGCTCCACACATCAGAGAAGAGCAACTACAGAAAAAAAATGTAATAATTTTTATTAGCCTACGTAAAAAGAAATATACAAATTTATAAATGAATTATTCATTCATATTTGATTTGCATAAAATTATTCCTTTATTGTAGGCTATTTACTAGAATTTTAATTTTATAAATTTATTGCTTTATTTTAGTTTATTTGAAAAACTGGAATCGATATTAGTTTAATATAAAAACAATATGTATTTATAACCTATTAAGTATTCCCTGGCATAAGTCGACTGGTTTTTGTACTGGTCAGTTGATCTTGCACGCAATGCTTTTATTTTAAACTGAGTGAGAGGTTACATAATAGTAGTAGTATTAGTACTTACTAATAAATATATATATATATATATATATATATATATATAAACAGTAATAATATTTGTACTGCTTAGCCGCAGTAATGAAACTTAGAGTACCATAAGACAGTATATAATAAAACTAGAAATTAGCAATCAGTTAAGTCTTCTTTTGGGTAAAATCCATGCCATCAAAAGCATAACTTATAAAAAACCAAGTCTTGCAACTAAGTTCTTCTATCATAAAAATCGGTTAATTTATTTGGTCCCTACTTAAGGAACCTCCTATCTTAAGTTATTACGTAATTAGCTAAGTTAACAACTTCTTATAGTTACCATATCAATATCTTCTATGTTTTAAATAAACAGATTGACTTGATCATCACATGAAAACATAATGTACCCCACAAGCAATACATATTATATAAGATTAAATTGTTTAATGGTGGCCCGTAAGGTAGCAGAGCTGTCATGACTAGGGTCCATTTCTGTTCGCTATATGAGGGGGTAATGTGGTAATTGCCATGTTTGCCAGGCGTGTTGGCGATCGTAGTGAGATGTCTACACTAGTGTCTTCTAATTAAGCACAAATACTCTTTAATAAAAATAGATAAACATGTGTTTCAGTGTTTGTCCATTTTGATCCTCGAAGGGTGTAAAATAGGTAGAAAGATGTCAGTTTACTGACTTATCACAGAGGCGGAACTACTGAAGCCAGAAAAATGAAAGTGTGACGTTAGTTTCTTTGCGTGACGTAGAAACCTACCAAGAAAGGATTTTTTGAATAACAACCCCTAAGGGGTAAACTGTAGTAGTAAAGTCTGTATGGCGAGAAAAAAATCTTCATCGATTTGCATAAAATTCTCCAAAAATATTCTTTAGTAAAAATAAATAAACACGTGTTTCAGCATTTTTTAATTTTTCCCTCTAAGGGTGTAATCTACACTGATATAAAGAGGAAACGTTCCTTTCGAATAAACTCAAAAACTCCTGGACAGATTTCGATATTTTTTTCACCATTAGAATGTTACAGTATCCCTGAGTAACATAGGCTATATTTTATCCCAGTATACCCACGGGTACGGGAACTACGCGAGAAAGGCGACTGAAACCGAAGCGAAGCGAGGGCGAGTTGCTAGTAGCTAATAATTGTAGCTTATTGCCATTACACAAGAAGAAGAAGAAGTTAAGTATGGTTGAAAATTTGATAATTATAATTTTGTCAGGTATCAATAATCAGTAATTTCTAAAATAAATTTTTAAAATCTAAAATCAATTCTCTTTGAATCATCATTAACAATGCCGCGACCAAGACGATCGAATCTTTCCGGACAAAGCTGTAATCGTTCTCCCAGAGACTATATTTTCGGCAATTTAGAAAATATATTTACGAAAAAAATTATGGCGGTTTTTTTTTTTGTGGGTGGGCTGCGGTCGGCGCGCCTCCGCACCACTCCGTCCGGGGCGACAGAGGGGCTAAAGCACGCAACTCCCGCAACCCACCCGAAAACCACGTCGCCTTCGTCGTTGGGCCGACCACCGGAGCAGGGTTACTTGACATCAGTGGTCGGCCCGACGGAATACCCCCTATTGGGGTACCCTCTCATCGACCGACGTCCCCCCCCCTCGGGGAGGATGTCGGTCTTTCCTCACGCGGTCGGCCTCTCGGCGGGTGACGGACTAAAATCCCCGGTCACGTCACCCGCGGCCTCGGCTAGGGCGGCATGAGGCGCAGGTAGTTCCGCCTACGCCGCCCCAGTCGCCCGCGGCGGATCTCCTCATCGAGGCTGCGCTCCTCACGCAGGTGATCCGCCGCCTCCTTCCGCGAGATCACTGTCTCGCAGAAGGCTGCGACCGCGTCCCAATTCCCGACGCTGTCGACCATCGCCCTAGCGATAGCCGGCAGCGTCAGGTCTGTACCGATGATTGCGACGAGTTCACAGCGCTGCACTGCCCAAGCCACGCAGGCCTCGAGCGTATGCGTCGCCGTGTCCGCGTCGCAATCGCAGTGGTGGAAGGACGGTGTACTCTCCCTCCTTACGACCTTGTGCAGGTATTTGGCGAAGCACCCATGCCCCGTCAACACCTGCACTAGTCGGAAGGAGAGCACCCCGTGCCGCCTTTCCAACCACTGCATCAGCACCGGCCGGAAGGCCTCCACGGTTCGCAACCCGGACCGAGGCCTCTCCAGCCGGACTGCCCAACGGGCAATGACGTCTCGGCGGGCGTCGACGCGCCAGGCGGTGAGATCCCTTAACGAGACCACACCGCCCCCCGCTCGCACCCCTGTCACCCGCCGATATAGTCCGGCGAGCATCTCCGCCTCCAGATCCCACGGGGGAGTCCCGGCCAATAGGCACGCTGCCTCCGTCAAATTATGGCGGTACGAAGTTCGCCGGGTCAGCTAGTTATACATATATTATATAGGTATGCTGATTTATTTACTGCATATGTAACTTTGCATCCAAATGTAACTTTGTAATCCTATATATTTATAAGGTATCACAAGATTATTTATACATACTGTATCATTACATTATAGATACAGTATCTAGGAAACTGGACAGAAATTCCATTTTTTTTTTATTTTTCTTCATTTATACACTAAACACTGATTGTATTCTAAACTACCGCTAAAAACCGCCCTCAATTCGCTTCGGTGTTAGTCCTCTACCCGCATAGTTCCCGTGGGAATAACGAGATAAAATATAGCCAAAGTTACTGTTTATATAGACAGCTACCTGGTAGCAAAATATTATCAAAATCGGTCTGACCGTTTTGATGATTACCTCAAACAAACAGACAGACAAAACATTTTTAAACTGGTTTATAGGCATAGGTGTCGTGCAAATAACAGTTTTGAGTATGAAAAACGCCCAGTACTTTGATATTAGAAATAGACACTTCAATTTTAATTATTTGTAAGATATATAGATTCGAAGCTTCTATGTCTACTAGAAGTGGCGCAAGTCCATGGCGGTCAGGGCCATACACGGCTACCGCACGGTGGCGACGGAGGCAGCGTGTCTCCTGGCCGTTACACTGCCCTGGGACCTAGAGGCGGAGATGCTCGCAGGACTTAACTGGCGGGTGTCAGAGACGCGAGCTCACGACGGCATGGTCTCAATGAAGGAGATTGCCGCCTGGCGGGTCGACGCCTCCCAAGACGTCATTGTTCGTTGGGCAGTCCGGCTGGAGTGCCCTCGGTTCGGTGTCAGGACTGTCGATACTTCCCGGCCAGTGCTGATGGAATGGCTGGATCGGAGGCACGGGGTGCTTTCCTTCCGACTGGTGCAGGTCTTGATGGGACACAAATGCTTCGCCAAGTACCTGCACACGGTCGTGAGGAGGGAGAGCACATCGACCTGCCCCCAACTGCGATTGCGCCGAGGACACGGTGCAGCACACACTCGAGGTGTGTGCCGCGTGGGCTGAGCAGCGCCGTGAACTCGTCGCAATTATCGGTGCCGACCTGACGTTGCCGACCAACGCTAGGGAGATGCTCGGTAGCATTAGGAACTGGGATGCGGTCGTCGCCCTCTGCGAGGAAGTTGTCTCGAGGAAGGAGGCAGCGGAGCGCGCGCGGGAGGAACGCTTCCACGACGACACGGTCCGCCACCAGCGACTCGGGCGGCGAAGGCGCGAATATCTGCGCCTAATGTCGCCCTAACCGAGGCCGCGGGTGACTGGACTGGGGATTTAGTCCATCACCTGCAGTTCGTTTGTTTTCGGCTTGGCTGGGGCATTGCCGTGACCCCAAATATCTTTTTGTTACAAACTGTGGTACATTTTTGAACTTAATACTTTTCTTATAAAGTTATTTTCAATTGATCTAATTCGACTTTACGACCCAAGGACCTAACTCTAGGACCTTCTTTATTTTTCCAGGTCGTGACCTAATGACAAAGAGATCGGAATGTACATCTTTTTAAATAAAAATCAAAATTTAACAACTCATTTAAGAATCTCTATATATAATTTTATAATATATTTTAAGTTAAGACATAAACTCGTGACTAACAAACAAACTCAATGAGTTATTAATATTATTGGAAAGATTACAAAGATTTATTTATACTAATCTTTTATCTGGTCACGCACCATCTGATATCACATTTAACTTTATGGTATCTGTGCTCTACCGCTTACGTTATGCAATGCCTTAATTTGAAATTCTCACTTGACCTCAAAATCTAGTCGAGCAATTCTTTGTTTGAGTTAAATTAGCTGTAACTTATGACTAAAATCTTAAACCAATAACCCAGTTGCCCCTAAAATACTTTATTTTCTGAAGAATGAAATGTGGGACTAGAAACTATGTTTACTAAATGCCAGCGTACCTGTAGAGTTGTCCAAACGTCCCATCTCGAGTTATGAGGTGAGAAATGTAGTTAAATATAGAACAAAATTATGTTAAATGGCATGCTTGATTTTTATAAGTTATTTAAGCAACTATTTCATTTACAATATGTAAATGAAATAGTCTTTACCCAAATAAGTTGAAAGGACTCAATATCCCCTAGCTATTGAAAACAACAGTACACAAAATGAATACTATTCTCCAAACAAGTATTATTCTATTGACAAAGATCTGTATTGATTCATTTATGACTAAATAAGCATATTATTATTTTAAATTGGTTCTTTTGATTTGAAAATATTTTTTTCCAACGACAAAAATATTTTTTTCTCTCCAAATAATCTCATTTCGATACATTAAATGTTCTCGAAACTAGAATATTAAATGTTTTGACTCGAGAATTTTTCATATATTAATGTGTTTTAAACGAAGTCTTCCTATCTAAATATGAAACAATAAATGATTTAGTAAAGAACATAATAGCTTTGTATTTAAATAATTAATAACAGTTAAAAAAAAAACTATTCTTAGAATAAATATTGTAAAATTTTTGAATAAGTCTTGTAAGAACTTCGTTCGAAAATACAATTCTTTGTCACAAAAAATGCTATTTTATTGAAACTAAACTTTATTCTTCATTTGAAATAATGCATTTTCTGTTTGTTGGGCTATGGTCAGCACATACGCAGTCCATTTCGTCCGGGCCTTATTAAATATATATCTTTGCTATTGGGCCGACCACTGATACCGGGTTCTTTATCGTCCGTGGTCAGTCTAGCGGAATACCCTTTCCGGTACCATCATTCCCCGACACTTCACCTGGGGCGCCGCCTTCACACGGTTACGTTCTCAGCCATTGACAAACTATTCCATGGTCCAATCACCCGCGAGAACTCCCACTCCTCCCAGGACCGAGCCGTGCTGTCTGGATTAGACTGTTTGATATTCGAATTGAGCTATTTCTGTTCATGGTGATAGTAGTGTTGCCCAAAAAAGTCTTGGTCTTGCGGTCTTGGTCTTGCGAGAAATGCGAGACCGAGACCAAGACCAAGACCGCTTAATTTTTGCAAGACCAAGACCAAGACTGGCCCTGCAAGACTTGAGCAAGACCAAGACTGAGCCTGCAAGAGTCTCGCGGTCTTGCATTTAATTCAAATCACCATTTTAGCTTATATACGGCCATCTGTTGAGCTCGCGTCTTCTACATAATAGGAGGGAAATCGGCAGTGGTCGGAGAGGAATCGCCACGGTGATCGGCCGTGTTGGTACAGGCTTTCATGTCAAGTTTTCCTTCTCTTGCATCGATGTTATATATTATAGCCCTTAGTCGTCTTTTACGACATTTGCGGGTAAAATAGGGGGTGATGAATTGCATTCTTACTCCGCCACTACACGGCAAGTCAAATCAGTCTTGAAATATCCATCTATTGGCCAATCGATTGCCAATGTTGGTGTTGGCTTTTTAGAATTACTCTTCAGAAAGGCTTAAGGACAAAAATACCGTAATCGTTGCCCTGTGAGTTAGTCTTGATAAGTTTCACACGAGAGTGCTCTTGCACATTATACATATTTATATATCCGTTTATTCATTAGCCTAAAGACGTTCACTGTTGAACATAGAAATATATCTACAATTAATCTACATAAATAACACCCAGACTCGCAAAAAGAATTATTATGCGTAGATCGGTATGCGTACATAATGATCGCAATGTAATAATTTTCCGTGTAGGGACAGAGTATGAATACAATTCATCGTTCTCTTACCCGTGGATGTCGTATCAAATCGGACCGAGGCAATGGTGTTAGAAACCCATGAATAAAACTGTTCGGTACCAAACATTTTTATATTAGTTTAATAATTAAATCCATGTAGGGTAGTTCTGTTTTTTGTGGTTCGCGGTTGGCTCGGAGCCGGCCGCCACTTTCACTTTCACTTTGGTGCGCGGATGGCACGGGGCCGGCGCGTCGGCCGGCCCCGGGGTCGTTTTGTTTCCGCCCTTTTGGTTACTTTCACTTTCACTTTCGGTTTGTTCGCGGATCGACTTGCGTTGGAAGTAACGGTCGCGTACGCACATATTTTGTAATTGCTATGTCTTTTGTGGACTAAAGCCGTGAAATCGTGGTATTTGTAATATTGCGCGCCACCCTTTGTTTTGTGTACCGCTTATGTACGCGAGTTAATTAGAGTTAAGTATATATTTGTGAACATTAAATTGTGTGTACGAGTAGCAAGCCTGGGTCCTTGAAGTGTACGAGGCCGTTGTCATCACCGCGCTTTTGGATACAAGCTAAGTAACCCCTCAGTTAGTTTCTATTTGTCTGGCCAGACCGAACGCTGAGTTAGGTTACGTTATAGCTACCTCCGCGGTATCTACTCGTAAGTGTTAAAATCTGTTCTTGTACTATCATTTAGGAGAACTTAAAATAGCCTTGCGTAATCGCAAGCCAATGTTATTACCCATTTGGTATCCCTCACTGGCCTGGTGTTCCCTTCCACTGCGCATCCTAGGTCAGTAGGGAACGGTAATGAACATACTTTCTGGTAGCAGAGCGTGGTTCTAGTGAATCTAGTAGTTTTGTTTGGTATTGACATCTACAAGTGCCCGTGTTGAAAAATAAATCGATATATAATTACTTGAATTTTACGTATTACGGCCCAGTTTAATAAATAGTCTGGTGTATAAGGATACACATTAAATATTTGTGTGATTGATCATTTGTGTACTTATTGTTATTAGTTATTAAAAATATCATATAAATAAGTTCACTGCAACATTTGAAATTTTGAATATCATTGTTTACTTAATGTGCCACAGAGTAATAAAATAATTTGCGTAGTACATTGTGCCACAGAGTAGTGCAGTCTCGTGATTGAATGAACGAATGAATTGAACTGTATAGACAATTAGTTTAATATTATTTTGCGTTTTGTTTATGGTACTTATACAGACAAATATTAACGTTTCCCTTTGCGCAATAATTTAATTGTTGTTCAATTTTGTAATTTGTATTTTTTGATTGTTGTTTCAATTGGTTGATTTATTTAGTTGATTATATATATATTTTTTTTTGTTGTTGGAATTTAATTATTTTATTCGATTATTATGGCTGCTTTTGCTAGCGCTAAGGACTCGGCAGGTAAGCTGCGCTCTGAGTTGAGATGGTTCTCGACTGCAACCGCCTTGGTTGATAGGTCTGATCGAAATGAGTCTCTCCTGGATAGGTACAGCAAATTGGATACGCGCTTACAATTTGTTGATGATGTGTACCGTAACTTCAACACAAAAATTTTAGATATTTCTGATGAAGATTACCCACAAACGTATCGTGACTTGGTACACGCGGATTATGACCAGATCATGGATTATGCAGATCGAATCTCACAGCGTGCTAGGGAAATTTCCGCGTCGAAAGGGGGTGAGTCTCCCGCGTCTAGGGATGTGAAACCTTCTACGTCGGGCTTATTGAGTAAACTGCCCACTTTGGACCTGCCGCGTTTTGATGGTCGTTTGGACCAATGGCTAGGTTTCATAAACTTGTTTGAGAGCTTAGTCCACGCGCGTTCTGACTTAGGTTCCGCTCAAAAATTGGCCTACCTGTTCTCCGTGTTGGAAGGTGAGGCGAGAGGTTTAGTTCAGCACCTGGAGATCAATGATGGAAACTACCTAGTGGCACGTAACCTTCTCATAAAGCGTTACCAAAATAAGCGTTGCCTGGCAGATACACACATTGGTCAGCTCTTGGGTCTGCCAGTGGTATCTAGGGTCTCGGCTTTAAGGTCCGACTTATTGAACCCATTGATGATTGCGATCAACGCACTGGAAAGGTTAGACCTTCCGGTGAGCACTTGGTCATATATGCTGGTGCATATTGTTTTGAAAAAGCTTCCTGCGGAACTTAGGGCTCGTTTCGAGCAAAAATATGGAGGTGATGATGCAACTCACTTGCCTGCTTTTGATGACCTTAAGAAGTTTTTGGAAGACGAGTGTAGGATGGTAGACATGACGGTCGTTGACAGGTCATTTGGTCAACAGTTGCCGCGGTCATCGGCTCCGACCCGCAATCACGCCTTTAGAAGGCCAGAGGTTCGTCACCCACCACGTTTTGCTGCTGTACAGTCGCGACCTGAGTGCACCTATTGCAAGTCCCCGAGTCATAAGGTTGCCAGTTGCTCAGATTTTACTGCGCTGCACGTGGCCTCGCGTAGGCGTTTGGCTAAGGCTCGAGGTTGGTGCTTTTCTTGCTTGGGAAACCATTTCCAGCGCGATTGCCCTAATCCTCGCCCATGTACATACTGCGGAGGCCAGCATTTGAAACTTCTTTGTGCGAATAATAATGGGATTGGTCGTGAACATGAACGTCAAGGCTCACCTACGGGTAGTTATGAGCGAAGGCACCGGTATGAAAACCGCAGTCCGAGACCTAGTCGCTCACCCCCGCGCGTCGTAGATTCTGCCGCAGCGAGGCGCCCACAAGGTCAATGCTCGCCGTCATCGGAAGCCCGTGGCAAGAGTGATAACCACGATTCGCGCCCGTATCGTCACGGGCGGGTACCTACCTTTGATGACGCTCCCCGTGAACATGAGAATCACCCGCTGCCTAGACGACATTAGGAACACGGCGCCTCCCCCCGTCATGCACCACCCCCGTTTGAAACCGTACTCCTACCCACTGCTTCTGTAAGGGTCTGGGGACGGACAGGTGCCTCTGTTGTGGTCCGGGCAATTCTGGACACAGGCTCTCAGGGGTGTATAGCGTCTTCTTGGTTGGTGGGGCAGGTACGCCTAAGTATGCGTGATTTTCCTCATGTCACTAGAGGTGTTGGCAACGCAGTTGTGGCCAATGTTGAAGGCCAAGTATTATGTGCGTTCTCTCCTATAAACTCGTCAAGCCCATTGTTTGAGTGTTCAGCCATTGTTATGAACAATATTTTGGGCACCCATCCGGAGAAGCAGTTGTCTCCGTATGCTATTGGTTTAGCGTCGGGTTTGAACTTGGCAGACCCCAAATTTGGTATACCTGGATCGGTCGATTTGTTGCTAGGCGCCGATGTTCTGGGAAACATATTCTTGGGTAGCATTCAGGTCATGCAACCAGGAGGCATGGTAGCCATCCCGACCATATTTGGCTCTGCACTGATGGGACCGGTCCTCACGGATACCCGTCTTGACATTGGCTTGATGGTAGGCTCTGCTCTCTCTGATGCGGTTCAGAGGTTTTGGGAAGTGGAAGAACCACCACAGGCTCCGCGCACTGATCCGGAGCATGAGGAGTGCGAATTGTTTTACCAAAACAATACGAGTCGCCTACGTACTGGTCAGATTATGACTCGATTGCCGTTTCTCGCCGTACGGCCACCACTTGGCACCTCGCGGCCTGCTGCTGAGAAACGACTATTGGCTATGGAGCGCCGAATGGCTCGAGATGCTCTCCTAAAGGAGAAATACATTGATTTTATGCGTGAATATGAGGAGTTGGGACACATGTCTGTGTCGAAATTAGATTGGCAAACAGTGGATCACTTCTTTCTACCGCATCATGCTGTAATTAAGGCATCAAATGGCAAATTGCGTACAGTATTCGATGGTTCTGCGCAAACTTCAACGCGTGTATCGTTGAACAATTGTTTGTATGCTGGTCCTAAATTGATCAAGGATCTCTGTGACGTCATCACTCGGTTTCGTCGACATCAGGTTGTATTTGTGGCTGACATAAGGATGATGTTCAGACAGACGATTATTCACCCGGATGACCGTCGGTATCAGTTGATTCTATGGCGTGAAAGCCCCCAGGATCCCATGGTTGTTTATGAGCTCAATACAAACACGTACGGGTTAAAGTCAAGCCCCTATTTGGCTATACGGTCTCTGTGGGAGCTCGCGGACCTGGAGCGCTTAAAGTTTCCTCGCGCAGCCGCGATTTTGAAAGAGGATTTGTATGTCGATGACATTTGTACTGGTGGACCCTCTGAGAAAGAGGCCATCCTTCTACGGGATGAATTGATAGGCATCTTAGCCACCGCGGGCTATGAGTTACGGAAGTGGATATCCAACTCACCTGCGCTTTTGAAGGGACTTCCGGATGAACATCAGCAAGATCCGCATTTGTTCGAGAATATCGAGAACCCGGCTATGATGACTGTTCTCGGCATTCAGTATAAACCAGCCCCAGACATATTCACTTACAATGTTGACTTAGAGTTGCCGCGCATTTGGACTAAGCGTTTGGTGCTTTCCACGGTTGCAAGAACATTTGATCCAAATGGTTGGATATGTCCCGTCATATTTTGGGCTAAATGCTTTTTACAAAGGCTTTGGATGGCAGGACTAGGCTGGGACGAACCTCTTCGGGGAGCTTTGATGGAAGACTGGACCAAATTTGTATCCTCACTTCCTGCGATCAATGAGGTATCGATCCCTCGTTCTATGCTTCCTCCAGGAAAGTACCAGGCAACTCTGCATGGTTTCTCGGACGCCTCTGAACGGGGTTACGCCACTTGTGTATATTTGCGTACGGTGGGTTCTGACAGCCAAGTGAAGATCTCACTGGTCATGGCGAAGAGCAAGGTGGCACCCCTACGGACTGCTTTGACAATCCCTAAACTTGAATTGGCAGGGGCTACTCTGCTTGTGCGTCTTCTTAATCACGTGTCGAATTTGTTGCGTCATACTGTGAACATTAGCACCACTTACGCGTGGACTGACAGCCAAATTGTTTTGTGCTGGTTAAAGGCTTCAGTTCACACCTTAGAGGTATTTGTAGCGAACCGAGTCTCCCAAATTCAGAAATCTGAGACTCCCTTGATTTGGAGGCATGTGCCTGGTGAGCTTAACCCAGCTGATTGTGCATCTCGGGGTTGTACATCCCCCGCCTTGGTAACGCACTCCCTTTGGTGGGGACCGGAATGGTTATTACGCTCAGAGTCTGAATGGCCACTGACGCCGGTTTTGGACGTAGGTCCGTTGCCTGGATTGCGACTGCTCGCTGTTGAGAGGCGTGCTTGCGTATTCGATCCAAATGTCTTATTGAATCGGTATAGCTCCCTCGATAAATTAGTAAGTGTAACAGCTTGGATTAAGCGCTTCTATTACAACTGTAAGCACTTACGGAACAAAAAATTAGAGGCTTTTCTATCACCACAAGAACGACAGGAGGCTTTTTGCCATTGGATACGTGTGGTACAGGATACATATTTTGAAAGGGAGATTGAAATTTTGAAAGCTGGTAAGGCTAAACTAACAGGAACCTTGCGTATGTTGAGCCCCTTTTTGGACAACACGGGTGTCTTACGTGTTGGAGGTCGCCTCAGAAACTCTAGTCTACCCTACGGTAGTCGGCACCCTATATTGTTACCCAAGCAAGGTCATTTTGTGCAATTGTTGGTGACGGACCGTCACATTAGAAATTCTCACGCTGGCTGTAACGCCTTATTAGCCATATTGCAGCGAGAATTTTGGATTTTGTCTGCTCGAAGAACGATTCGCAGTGTGGTATTTCGTTGCATGCCTTGTTACAGGCTGAAGGCTAGTACCATGCAACCTTTGATGGGTGACCTCCCTTCTGATCGTGTCAGAGAATCGAGGCCGTTCGCCGGTGTAGGCACCGACTTTGCAGGTCCTTTTTTGGTTAAGACTTCAACTCTACGAAACAGTAAAACAGTCAAGGCCTATTTGTGTGTCTTCGTATGTCTGTCAACTAAAGCGGCGCACCTTGAATTAGTGTCATCCCTCTCCACCGAGGCATTTGTTGCGACACTTGATAGATTTGTTTCAAGGAGAGGACTGCCTTCTTTGATACGTTCGGACTGTGGCACAAATTTTAAGGGAACCAATAATTATTTGAAAGATGTACATGATTTTTTAGCCAGCAATCACACAAATATTGGTAATAAACTAACCAGTCGTAGTATAACCTGGAAATTTAGTCCGGCAGCATGCCCACATTGGGGTGGTATTTTCGAAGCCGCAGTTAAGGTTGCTAAAGCACATTTGCGACGAGTTATTGGTGAGTCTGTACTCACATTTGAAGAACTCGCAACTGTGTTTTGTAAGATAGAGGCCGTAATGAACTCGCGACCGTTGTGTCCGATCTCTTCAGACCCGAGTGACTTGGAGGTTCTCACACCGGGTCATTTTTTGATTGGTCAGCCACTTAATGCTTTGCCTGAGTACCCCTTTGTTGATGTGAGACCAAGTCGTCTCTCGCGGTTTGAGTTGGTCCAACAGCTTACTCAAAGCTTTTGGAAGCGTTGGAGCTTAGAATATCTTCATGTTCTCCAGCAGCGCGTTAAGTGGACTGACAAGACTAATCCACCTCGAGTTGGTGACCTCGTTTTGATAAAAGATACCAATTTGCCGCCACTGTGCTGGCGTCGCGGCCGAATTTTAAATTTAGTATATGGCGCAGATAATGTGCCTCGTTTTGCTGAGGTTCAGGTGGACGGTTCGGTACTGAAGAGAGCGGTAGCAACATTGTCCCGTTTACCAATTGATTAGCGGCCAGGTAGACCTGTCCGAGGCGGGTAGATGTTCGGTACCAAACATTTTTATATTAGTTTAATAATTAAATCCATGTAGGGTAGTTCTGTTTTTTGTGGTTCGCGGTTGGCTCGGAGCCGGCCGCCACTTTCACTTTCACTTTGGTGCGCGGATGGCACGGGGCCGGCGCGTCGGCCGGCCCCGGGGTCGTTTTGTTTCCGCCCTTTTGGTTACTTTCACTTTCACTTTCGGTTTGTTCGCGGATCGACTTGCGTTGGAAGTAACGGTCGCGTACGCACATATTTTGTAATTGCTATGTCTTTTGTGGACTAAAGCCGTGAAATCGTGGTATTTGTAATATTGCGCGCCACCCTTTGTTTTGTGTACCGCTTATGTACGCGAGTTAATTAGAGTTAAGTATATATTTGTGAACATTAAATTGTGTGTACGAGTAGCAAGCCTGGGTCCTTGAAGTGTACGAGGCCGTTGTCATCACCGCGCTTTTGGATACAAGCTAAGTAACCCCTCAGTTAGTTTCTATTTGTCTGGCCAGACCGAACGCTGAGTTAGGTTACGTTATAGCTACCTCCGCGGTATCTACTCGTAAGTGTTAAAATCTGTTCTTGTACTATCATTTAGGAGAACTTAAAATAGCCTTGCGTAATCGCAAGCCAATGTTATTACCCATTTGGTATCCCTCACTGGCCTGGTGTTCCCTTCCACTGCGCATCCTAGGTCAGTAGGGAACGGTAATGAACAAAAACATTGAAATAAAAGTATCGATTCGTTAATGAATTGAGAGACATGTAAAGTTGTCAATTTTCATCGCTTTTTCGTCTAAATCTAATTGAAATGTATAAAGTCAATGATACTTAATCTGCAACATATTCGCATTTTGTTAAATGTTCATTAGACATTGAATAAATCAATGATTACGTTCGCATAAGCAAGACAAACTTCGCTTTAACATAAATCAGCTGATCGCCCGATGACGGTTGATGAGTCGCCTTAGTACCCACGTAACCACTGAAAGGTTCGCGCAAATCTTATACCTATTTATACTGTCGAAACTTTACATGCCTACATATATCCTGTATGTACATGCTTACATAATGAGTAAAATTTAAGGCATATACTCTTAGACACACATTTTTGTAATCACTATAATTTTTATGTTATATTGTTTTTGTGTAATATACATTCTAATTATGATCTATGACCGTTGAACTACAACATACTCGAACAGTTGCCCCATAACCTGATACACCCTGTGTATATAACATATGTGCAAGAGAAGTGAAACTAGAAATAAAACCCTATATCAACATGTCTGACCAGCGTGGTATAGTAGATAGTAGATCAATTATCCGCTTACTGAAAGGAAGCTTAAGCCCAGCAGTGGCACTTTTATGAACTGTGATGATGACGACGAATATCATACATTTGGTGACCCTCTTCATATTACCTATTTAAACTATTATTAATAGTGGACTATAGTCCGGCTATCAGATGGATAGATCCTATCTATAAATAGAGATCCTATATTTAGGATGATATTTGATTAATTTAGTTGGATTTTTCAATGCCATAATCAATGACTGTTACGTTATTCCAACTGCAAGGCTTTGCGAGACTCTTGCTGCAATACCAAGACCAAGACTCGAGTGCGCAAGACCAAGACCAAGACGAGACCAGGTGTGCTGTTGCAAGACCAAGACCAAGACTGGTCCAAGTCTCGTCTTGGTCTTGCATTTGGGCAACACTAGGTGATAGTAGCCAAAGCCAACTTTACATTTTAATCATAATTTTTAATTATCTGAAAACACTGTCGAAAGAATATTTACGACAGATGAATCAATTTATCGTCCCTAAACTTCCTACCTATATGTCTGCTTTTATTAGTTACACAAATTTCATGGAATATTGTCGACATTCTGAAAATATAAAAATATTATCATCATCATAATATATGCTAAACTTGAGCCTCCTCCATAATTTAAGTGAAATTGACTTTATATAGCACGTTGGTGAGACGAGTTAGCATCGGGTTATATTTGCCGCCGGCGACTGGGGCGGCGCAGGCGCGATTATCTGCGCCTGATGCTACCCTAGCCGAGGCCACGCGTGACTGGACCAGGGAATTAGTCCGTCACCCGCCGTTAGCTATTAGGCCGACGGCGCGAGGAAAGACCGACGTCCTCCTCGAGGGGGGGACGTCGGTCGATGGGAGGGTACTCCTCAAGGGGTATGCCGTCGGGTCGACCACTGATGTCAAATCACCCTGCTCCGGTGGTCGGCCCAACGACGAAGGCGACGTGTCGCGAGTGGGTTACGGGTGTGCATGCTTACTCCCCTTTGTCGCCCCAGATGGAGTGGTGCGAGGAGTACACCGACCGTAACCCACCCCCAAAATAAATCGGGTTATACCTATTTCGAATTTTCTTTCTCTTACAAAGATATTATCTACATTTCATATCCCTTAGTCGTCTTTTACGACACTAACAGACAAGATAGTGAGGGATGAAGTATATTCTTCCTCCGTCACCATACAGAGAAAATAGAAATATATGATGATTTCTAATGTTTACGCGAGTATTACACATTGTAAATAAAACTACTTTACTAATTTTATCGCGTTTGTATTTAATTTTTGATTGCCCGACTTTTCGAACACGCATTCATAGTCACGGGCGGACTAAGATGTCACACGTCCAATAAGTCATCGATATGCAGCGGTCTACCGTGAAGAAAGTACTCTTCTCAAAACTCGTTTAAAGAAGGACATATAGCCCTCGGGAAACACATATTGTCAAATTTATTTATTTGAAACAATGAATAATCTACCACTGGATCGGAACGCGACTACAAGCTAAAAAAAAATCAACCACGTGGGTCAGACGGGTTGGTATAGGATTCTATTTCGAGTTTTCCTGCTGTTGCATAGATGTTATACGCATATTATGATATCACCTAGACATCTTTAATTGGACAATATAGGGGGCAGTGAAATATGTTCTTACTCCATCACCACGCAGAAAAGTTAGGAATATCTATGCATAAAAATAATGAAATAGCAAAGATTTTTTCAAATGCTTTATAGAAAGCGGTATTTTTGGGTACATGTTGCACTAAGTAGTTCATGAAGTATATATGGTGTGACTATAATATCGGGCATATTAAAAAATTGGACGTCTTCCAATAACAACATTGAGTTTCAGTGATATTATTAATATATTATGCGAAGTTTACAATACTATCAAATATAATCTTTGCTTTTGATCTACATAATTTAGGATTGACAAGCCGTAAGTTTTAGCAGTTTTCCGTGTGGTAACAGAATAAGAATACAATTCAACAGCCTCTCTCTTGCCAGTGGATGTCGTATAAAACGACTAAGGGATTAAATATGCATATAACATCTATGGAACAGAACGAAATCACGACTCAAAACCTAATACTTTCTTAAACTTAATACTCAAAATCACGACTCAAAACCTAATACTCTTCTAAACCTAATACTCAAAATCACGACTCTAAACCTAATACTCTCCTAAACCTAATACTCAAAACCACGAATCAAAACCTAATACTTTCCTAAACCTAATACTCAAAATCACGACTCAAAACCTAATACTCTCCTAAACCTAATACTCAAAATCACGACTCAAAACCTAATACCAACACCTCTGATCAGCGTAGCATAGGTCATTAGGTAGCTCATTTTCCTTCCTATTGTGGAGGAGGAGGCTCAAGTCCAGCAGTGGGACGTATATGAGCTGAAATGATGACGATATTGAAAATTTAGTACATAGGTGTTTAGTAGAAGTATTTCTTTTGTAATATTTAGTGCTGCTTCGTTTATTTATTCTGTTAATATATTCTGATGGAAAGCAAAATATTAATCATACATTTTGCTTTTCAACAAAATACTGATTCATCATTACAGCTTATATACGTTCCACTACTGGTCTCGAACCTTCTCTATATGAAGAGGGAAATTGACCTACTATACCACGCTAGTCAGGCAGGTTGGTATAGGTTGTAAAAAGAACTACTTTACAGATTTCATCACGTTTGTATTTTTTTTATTGCCAACGGTGACAAATGAGCAAGCAGCACACCTGATGGTAAGTGACGCTGCCGCACATGGACCTTTGCAATACCAGGGGCACAGCCAGGCCGTTGCCAACCGTGAAGGAAATACTCTTTTTAAACCTGATTTAAAGAAGGACATGTCATAGCGCTCGGGAAACACAGCAGCAAGTAGTTCATTCCAAAGCTTGCACGTACGTGGGAGAAATGATCGCTGGAAACGTACAGTTGAAGACCATAACGTTTCCAGGTGAAATGGATGAACCCTGCTACGATGTCGAGTGGTACGTTGGTAGAATAGTGACGGTGGTACCAAGTCAAACAGTTCCTCGGAGCACTCCCCGTGAAAGAGTCGGTAGAGTACACAGAGTGACCCAAAGTCTCTCCGCTGCTCCAGCGACTCCAATCTGTCCGTAAGATTGGGATCCCCGACGATTCGAACAGCCCGTTTTTGCAGGGAGTCAAGTGGATCTAGCTGATGTTTGGGCGCACCTGCCCAGAGATACGAGCAGTACTCCACATGAGGACGAACTTGTGCTTTGTATAGCACAAGACGCTGTCTCGGTGTGAAGTACCGCCTGGCTCTGTTCAGGACGCCCAACTTTTTGCTTGCCAATTTAGCTTTGTCCTCCAAATGACTCCCAAACTGGACTTTGCTCGATATTTCGACGCCGAGAATCCCAATACTCTCAGAAATTGGGAGAGTTTCTCCTTGGCACTGTGGCGCCATGACAAAGGGGTCCTTCTTTGCAGTGAACGCGCAAACTTGCGTCTTAGTGTCTAATTTGATTTACGATTGCCCGAAGTTTCGAAAACTTTACAGCATTCATGGTCACGGGCAAACTAAGATGTCTGACTGATGTCTGTAGTTTTATTTACAACTAGCAACCCGTCCTCGCTTCGCTTCGGTTTGAGTCGCTTTACCTGCGTAGTTTCTGTTCCCGTGGGAATGCGGGGATAAAATATAGCCTATGTTACTCCCTGATATTATAGCTTTCCATTGGTGAAAGAATTTTGAAAGCGGTTCGGTGGTTTAAGCGTGAAAGCGTAACAAACAAACAAACAAACAACCTTACTTTCGCATTTATAATATTAGTACGGATGTGTAAGGCTCGCGAAAAAATCAGAAATCATTGGATTGGTATGGGGTTTTATTTCGAGTTTTCCTCCTCTTACACAGTTGTTATATGTACAAGTCATCCCTTAGTCGCTTTTACGATACCCATGGGCAAGAGAGGGTGTGCTTAATTGTTTTCTTACTCCGTCACCACACAGAAATACTGATTACCTACTTGATAACTGTACTAAAATGTTTTTAATTTTAATAACTTTTTCACTCTACAATATTATATCTTATTAATGTCGTTATTTAATGCACAACTACTTGATATATTTTAAAGTTCTTACTAATATTATAAATGTGAAAGTAAGTTTATTTGCTTGTTTGTTTATTTCTTTCTTTGTCTTGTCTCATATAGAATGTAACTTACTTAAGATTAAATTTAATCCAAATTCGTTCAATAGATTAATTAGGCTTGATTGAGTAAAAAAGTAAAGAAAAATAATTCCCTGTTATCTTAAGAAGATATATTACCAGGATAAAATATAGGATACATTTTAATTCAGAGTGATTCAGAGATCTCAAATTTTATCAAAATTGGTTCAGTCGTTAAAGCGTAAAAAGTCAACAAATAAATATAAAGACTCACAAATTTTCACCTTTGCAATATTATTGATGATAATCATTATCGGTTATAATAATCATATAAACAATAATATAGTGTGATGTGAAGATTGACAGTGTTATTATAAGTCTCTATCCAGTGACGGGATAGGAAAGCAATATGTCGCCACCTATGAATTTTCCATGAGCCAGAAGAACCCTTAGAAGCTAAAGGATCACCTGAAAATTTAACAGCAACTGTCCTCTGGGTAGGTAGCTCATACCTGCAAACATTGCTTGCCAAGCGCGGCGATTATGCCGTTATCCCTCTTAGAGAGAACTATGTTCAATGGACTTTGATAAGCTGATTGATAAAGAAATATGCGTATAAAGTACTCCACGCGTCATGAATTTATTCCGTATACCGAAATTGTTTCGTCAAAAATATGAAAAACAAATTTGACAGCCCTAATTCCAGCAATTTGTTAAATGTGCAAAATTATAATGAAGACATGTCATGTCACTAAACTCGCCCCAATTTTTTGACGTTGATTGCAGTCCTGATTAGAACCCGACACTTGATTAATTATTATTTCAACGGATTTGGGTCAAGGATTCATGGAACCATGAGAGTTATATTTTGCTACAACTGCCGGTCATGTATGTAGGAAATTGGGACGCTGTTGTACCGTGTTAATTTAGTATAATGTATTTACAAATAACTTGTTTTAAGTATCTATAGTATTGGCAATATTCATACTGCCCATGTTAATTTCTCCTATCTGCGATGACTTTTCTTATCCTTTTGGCAATTTTATACTGTCAAAATTATCCTGTAATGTATTATATTGATCAATTCATATTTATACTGTACTGTTAAAAACAATATTTAAGAAAATCGAGTCTGTTCAATGTGGTAACGGAGTAAGAATATAATTCACCACTCACTGTCTTATACGTGGGTTTCGTAAAAGACATGAGATTATAATATACCTCCAACATTTATGCAAGAGATGTAAGACTCGAAATAACACCCTGTCTACCCCTCTGACCAGAATAATATAGCAGATCAAATTCCCTCCCATTGTAGAGGAGGCTCATGCCCAGCAGTGAGACGTATATGAACTGCGATGTATAAATTCGGTTCAGTAATTTTTATATGATTTGTGAATAATATGAAAACGGTCAGAAAATTCAACAATTTACAGAAATCGGAATCATTAATATAACACACATAGCCTGCATAGACTGCACAGATGGCGTAGTGGTTAATGCTAGTGACCTACAGCGCCAGTGTCGGGGGTTCGAATCCCACGCAGGACAACACTTTGTGCGATCCACAAATTGTTGTTCTGAGTCTGGATGTAATTTGTGTCCGTTTAATTATATGTGTATGTATTTCTCGCGGAAACGCAATGGGTTTCAAAAATTAAAAAAAAAAAAAAAACTGTACGAATGGCGGCGATGTGGCTCGCGACACGTCACGTCTCGTTTCCGTCGGGGGCGAAAAGTGGCCCACAGAGAACCGCTTTGCTACGCTGAATATGTCAAAGATCGTAGCAGGTGGAGGGCAGTGGACTCTGCCTACCCCTATGGGAAAAAGGCGTGAATATATAAAAAAAAACACATAGCCGCCATTTTTACTATTTTCTTAAATATCTTAAAGTTGCAAATTTTTATCTAATATAAACTTATAATGTAACAGTATATATTGAATACACTTTATATGAAACCGTATATCTTTAGTTCATCATCATCTCGGCCGATACACGTGGCACTGCTGGGCACGCGCCTCCTCCACAATAAGAGGGACTTTACTATGCCATGCTGGTCCGATAAGTTGTTATAGAGTTTTGTTTAGACATTTATTTCTTTTGCATAAATGTTATACGCTTATTAAATCCCTTAGTCGTCTTTTATGACATCCCCGGGCAAGTTATGGAGTGGTGAATTGTATTCTTATTCCGTTACTACACTGACGAATATCTTTACATAGTAAGAAACAAAATTGCTTACCACGATTTTCTGTTCGTAAGGTTAATCTTTTCAAGCATACCACAGATTTTTACCCAATACATATAAGTACAATTGCCATAATAAGCAAGGTGATGGCGCCTATGAATTTTACCAAACGTACATCGCCTGAACCTGATCGCAAAAGGTTTTCTAAGTTTCTCAGAAAACTTTATGACTCCTATAAGAAAACAATCGTTGGTTACGCTATATTGTTAACCCGTCACAACAAGAAAAGTCATAATCATTTTTTTTTTTAATTAACTCTAAATTGCCGTTTGGTTAATAAAAGGGTTAACATACCTTATTTTCACGTATGTATTGCAATCATTAATTACACAGGTAATCAGAATAATCTCTTTGGAAGAAAGACAACTCAAAACTTACCTCTTTTAACAAATCGTTTGAGCTGTGGATTTCAATAGACTAGTATCAGATTTCAATGCAATAGAATCATAGATTGAATTAAAATCGGTGTTTATTCACATTTACACTAATCTAAACTAGCTATTATAATATAACCACTCCTTGACCCAATGAT
This sequence comes from Lymantria dispar, assembly GCA_032191425.1. Lineage (NCBI taxonomy): Eukaryota > Metazoa > Arthropoda > Insecta > Lepidoptera > Erebidae > Lymantria > Lymantria dispar. The sequence goes on along the minus strand of CM063457.1, from coordinate 18,452,154 downwards.
ATAATCATACGTCACTAACTAGAGGTAACGATCTGTGACAAGAGACACGGAAGTATGGATCATTAGTTGTACATTTATGGCAATATTTAGTAAAATGTTAAAAACGGGAGCACATAAAGTAACCAAAATGATTCTACTGTTTACAAAAGCTCAAAGCTTTTGTGTGGTGACGAATTAAGAAAATAATTCACCACCCCCTCTCTACCCCATCTTTGTCGCGAGTATCGCCAAAGACGAGTAAGGGATGTATTACGAAAATATTTAATATCTATACAAGAAAAGAAAAACCCGAAATAAAACCCTGTACCAACTCGTTAACCAGACAGCGTGGTATAGTAGTTCAATTTCCCTCCTTTTGCGGAGGAGGCTCGATTTCAACAGCGCTATACATATATACGAGTTCAGATGAAAGCCTCAGTGAGCTGATCACTAGAGGGAGATGACTTGATCCATTACTACTGAGACCTTAAAAATCGTGATGCATCTAAGTCCAGACAGAAGTTCCAGAAGCCTACTCAACATCTTGACGTGATCAAATATTATTCGTTGTAGAATCAAATTTTACCTTAATTTTTGGAAGATTTTGAAAATGATCAGTATTTAAGATGCCCTGTGCATTTATAGGAGAACATTTTGAATGGCTACTTCATAATGATCTGAACCTAATACCGTTGTTGAAACTAAATGAAAAGATTAGAGATTTTTTTTTGGATTATTCTCATATCATTTTCTGACGTAATAATGTATAAATAATATCCTATTTTTACTTATATTTTACCCATAAATGTTCACTTCTACACTTTCACCTACTTCTAACCTGCACATGGGAGTCATAAAAAAATAAAACCGACTGAGCGGTCAAAATAAGAATGGTCAGTGGCAGTGACCCGGGCAAGTTTCCCCAACTGCTAGCGACGATCTCCTATCCCGCGTGCGTTAATGGCATTATTTATTGTTGAAGCTAATAAAATAGGGTATTTGATTGCTTACTATTTCGTCGATGTTTTGAAGCTTTCTTATGATTTTAGTGGACAGAGTGCCATTTCCTAGTAAACGATTCAGAAGAAGTTAGTCATTCCACTGAACTTATTTAATTTCAACCTCGTTAATTACTTCTTATTTTCGGTTGATTCCATCAAAACCATTTAACAATACATTTAACGATAAGATAATAGATTGAATTAGACGATACAAGTTATTTTTTTAACTACTGGCTATTGTCTGGCCGCATGCCGCACTGTCCTTTCCATCCGAGATTACAAAAGTGCCCCATAACACTACGTATTCTCACGTACAAACCATGCCTCCTTCCCCTTACAGAAGGCGGCCATCGCGCCAGTTCAGCACCAATGATAGCGACGAGCTCTCGACGCTGTTCACAGCACACACCACCAGTCTATGTTGCGCCGTGTCCTCGTTGCATTCGCAGCGATGGCAGGATTGTATGCCGCCTCAGCTCACGATCTTATGCCTGATACTTGGCGAAGCAACCGTACCTTATCAATATCTGCACCAGTCGGAAGGAAAGTACCCCATGCTGGCGACCCAACCACACAATTAGTACCGGCCAGAACACCTCGACGGTACAAGCACCAAATCGAGGATTCTCCAAGCCACTGGCCACTGCCCAACGGGAAATAACGTCACGGGGAGTGACGCCCCTCTAGGCGGCTATTTCGCCGAGAAGTCCCCATGGTTCCGGGAGCATTTTTGTCGAATTGTTTCACGGCTTGTCGGCGCCGCGACTACTTTTCTTGACTGATGGCAAATGTGGTCGGATCCAGCACTATATGCTAACGACTGTACATGGGAGTGATCCGGTCGATAACCCTGTACAGCGCACATATTTGTATATATGGACGGCATCCCTGATCGTGCGTCTGAGGTGTCGACCAGCCAGGTAACCATCTCCTTCAATAAGACAATGCTACTTCCCGCCTGCATGTCAGATACTTGCTGGTAGAGCCAGCCGAGGATCTCCGGCCGCAGGTTCCACGAGGAGTCCCAGTCAACAGGTGCACTGCTTTTGCTGCCACCATGCGGTATGCGCTGACGACCCTGATTACTATGGCGCTCTGTGGTCGCTACGAGAGGGTCCCGAGTCAAACGGTAACAGACTCCACCCACACCAGTTTGCCATACCAGTCCATCAACGGAACCACCCCTACGTAAAACCGTTGACAGGTAGCACTATGTCATTGGACATAAACCAAGAAAGAGCGGACGCCGCACCAACAAGCTGCAGAGCAAGTTGGCGCCAATACTCCAGGAACCATCATCGCCCGTCAAGCACCAGACCCACATATTTCATCTAGGGATGTTGCTGATGGGAACCGAACTGATGATGAACGAGAGGGCGGTGGGTGAACCGGTGTGAAATCCATAGAATTACAGGTCCTGCGTCTTTTTTAGGGCCACCCTAAGCTCCAGCGTCTCAATCCGCCTAATAGTCTCCTCGGTGCCGACAGTTGCCAGGCATGCTAATTCTTCTAGCTTCGGACCGTGATGAGATTTTCATCGGCGTAGCAAATAATACCCAGCTCGGCTACTTCTCAACGCCAAAATACTTTTATAATTACTATTTGCATTAAATATCCAAATTAACAAAGTGAAATAGACAATGCTTTTATAAAAATCAGTTATATGAGGAGGAAAGAGAGCAAAGTAACCTCAGATAGTGAAGCAATCTAGACTTGTAAAAGCCCATTCGCTTTTGCTTTGAAGACAGCCTAATTATAACTAAACGAAAAGAATGCCGCTAGTTAATTATTCCATTCCTTTGCCTTGCGTATTATAAAAGATAATGCAAGATGTTTAGTTCTGACTAATGGGATGTCTACAACAAAAGTATGAAAGCTAAGTCTATTTGTTCATCCGGTGATAGAGTAGAGGGGGAGATTTAAATTATATAGTGGAACTACACTCACGCACATTTTTCAGAATACCTAGAAATACAAAGACTAATATTATTTTTAATGTCGTGAGAAGTAATACTTACTCACAAATGGCTGAATGGATTATAAATAAGTAATTTTTATTAGTAATTGTTCATTTTGAGTTTTGCTAAATTTATTATTAATTTTTTTTAAACGAACGCTATAGTTTTCTTCGTGTTCGTGTTGTTTATTATACATAATATTAATCATTGCTTATTTGTTACATATAGGTAAATAAAGTTTCTCATTATATTTAGGCTGAGTCTATTAATATAATTTATTTGTCCAGTACCCGTACGAATAGTCACTGCGTAAAATCTATTCATAATTTCTTAAACAACTATAAACAAAGTAATTTTTATTTATAATTCACAGTAAATAGATATCAAAATTACAATAATTGTATTCTTTGTAAGAAATCAAAATAACATTTAAAAGTTTAATTACAATTATTTATCTATTAAGTCTTATAAATTGTTGTATAAAAGCTTAAACTACCACAGTAAATTATATATTTCAATATAAATTTACTTATAACAAACGTAAAGTAAAAATTAAAAAATTCCGTAAATACTTTGGTAATGTTTAGGTACGATATTTTTTTCTATATGTTTAGGATTACCCTGTTGTTTCGTTTCAGATATTTTAAGTTTTAGGTTATACAATTTTTTTAAGTATTTACTATGTTATGGGTTATTTTTTTTTGTAATAGAAGACACTAATTTGAACTCGTCACTATCATAAAAATCTTAAAAAAAAACTTATTTTTATGAACACGATCTATTTCTAACACCCTTATGATAGCCCTAAATGGGCTATAATGGCCTAACTATACAACATCTGAAGATGGAAAAAAAGTTAAATACCTTTTCTCCATCTTCAGATGTTGTATAGTTGCAGAGTCAGATGTTTTAAATAAAAAAAAAAATCATGCAAGCTCATGGACTACAAAAGGTGTGCCTTTCTTTTTTGCAGTTTTAATTATAGTCACATATTGATCCGGCACGTATATAGAGTAAGATTTTATGCTCTTGAAATATTCCTCTGTATCAAAGAGTGTGCGGCATCACCCTCATTTTGTGTGTGCTGTTTTATGAGAAATTTACGAGTGATACTTCGAGATTTTGGTAGATTATTGAGAGCATATTTATAGGAACTTAACATAAAGTTATTTTTCTGTTGACCACAGCAATTATCCTTACTAATATTATAAATGTGAAAGTAAGTTTGTTTGTTTATTTGTTTGTTTGTTACGCTTTCACGCTTAAACCACCGAACCGATTTCAAAAATTCTTTCCCCAATGGAAAGCTATAACATTAGGGAGTAACATAGGCTATATTTTATCCCGGTATTCCCACGGGAACGGGAACTACGCGGGTAAAATCGAAGCGAAGCGAGGGCGAGTTGCTAGTATTACATATGTACATTTGGTGTCAATGTTAGCGAAAATCATGGGTGTTTTAAATAGACTCTATAGTATCAGCGATTTAGAGCTCATTTTTGCAAAAAAACTATTTTTTACAGTTTTTGATTTGTGGCCCTCTTGCATTCAAGGAGCGATATCGTGTTTGGATTCAATGTATTAGTCTTAATAAGTCAATTTCTTGTAGGTTATAAGTTGCCGTTGTCTGTGTGTGTGTGTGTGTGTGTGCGTGCGTGCGCGCGTGCGTGCGTGCGTGCGTGCGTGCGTGCGTGCGTGCGTGCGTGCGTACGTGCGTGCGTGCGTGTGTGTGTGTGTGTGTGGCATCGTAGCTTTCAAACGAATGGACCGATTTTGATGAAGTTTTTTGCTTTTGAAAGCCAATTTCCTTGCGGTGGTTCGAAGCTATATTTGGTTAATATCGGTCTAGTATTGTAAGGGTAACAGCTTTTTTCCGAAGTGATGTAATGCCGTATGATTACTTGAATAAGTGGTTGACGAGTGCCAGTACAGTCGTTAAATGACAATTAATTAATAATTTCTGTTGAAGAGAACCTGATACTTTTTTTTATATTATTTTAGTTTTATAATCATCATCATTTTAGTCCATATACACATGTCCCACTATTGGGTTCGAGCCTCCTCCACAATAGGAGGGAAATTTACCTTACCGATACTGGTCAGACAAGTTGGTATAGGGTTTTATTTTGAGTTTTCCTTCTCTTGCATAGATGTTAAATATGTATTATATCCCTTAGTCATCTTTTATGACATCCACGCACAGGATAGGTTAGTTAGTGGTGAATCGTATTCTTATTCCGTCACCACACGGATGATTTAGTTTGATATTTTAGTTTGTGTCGGGGGTTATTCAAAATTTTCACTTTTACTTATAGAAAAACGTTTTGTGGTTATATTTTACGTAGAAATGTGTAACTGTTGGAGTATATTTTACCTATACTTTTCCCATTATTTAAACTTTATGTTTAATGAAAGGAAGTTTAAAATATTTCATAATGAATACAAGATATAAAAAAGCAACGGAATAACTACACACGCATGTAGTTTTTGGAACGAAGTTCCTTACGGCAGGCTTGGAGGAGATAGGGATTTTGCTGCGCGACCGAAATGAAAAAAATGTGTTAGTAAAACCGTAAGAATAAAACCGTAAGAAAAAGTGCGTGGAATAAAACCGTTAAATGAGACGAAATTGTTTTGACTGCCGTATCTCAAAAACTATAAGTGCTAGACCATTTTTGATAGGAATTTTGACCCCCCTTGTATCCTATATTGCCGCCCGGACTACCCCTACCCCCCCTTAAAAACTTCCCTCCCCCCCCTTCTTTTGATGTGAAACATCGTTCAACCTACAATTGTTTTGACTGCCGTATCTCAAAAACTATAAGTGCTAGACCATTTTTGATAGAAATTTTGACCCCTCTTGCACCCTACATTGCCGCCCGAACTACCCCTACCTCCCATTAGAAACTTCCCCCCCCTTCTTTTGATGTGAAACATCGTTCAACTTACAATTGTTTTGACCGCCGTATCTCAAAAACTATAAGTGCTAGACCATTTTTGATAGAAATTTTGACCCCCCTTGCACCTCACATTGCTGCCCGGACTACCCCTATCCCCCATTAGAAACTTCCCTCCCCCCCTTCTTTTGATGTGAAACATCGTTCAACCTACAATTGTTTTGACCGCCGTATCTCAAAAACTATAAGTGCTAGACCATTTTTGATAGAAATTTTGACCCCCCTTACATGATACATTGCCGCCCGGACTACCCCTACCCCCCATTAGAAACTTCCCTCTCCCCCTTATTTGATGTGAAACATCGTTCAAACCCCAAACTGCCATAAATCAGTCATCTTTGACCGCAGGAACTCCGGATTTTTGACAAACCTCATAGAATTTCCAGTAGAACCGATTTAATATTAAAAAAACCTAAATTTCAAGAGCCTACACCCAATAGTTTAGTCACAATAAATTTTATAATTAGAAACTAACAATGTTCGGAACAAGGACACCAACTAAAAGAGACCTGAATTTTGATTTTTTTTACAAATTGTGTCGATTCTACATTAGCCGAAGGAACTTCGTTCCTACCTGGTGTCCCACGACACCACATTTCTTTTATTTATATTGTTTTTCTTCATACTGTGTGTTACCGGTTACGTTTAGATTGACCTATACAAATCAATCAAATACTGTATGATCAATAATCGCATTTCTAAGGATGGCTATTATCAGGCAGGCGGTGGATCATAAAACTATAGACAAAACCTCTGTCATGTGTACGATGAAAATAGAATACATATTGCATAGCCCCCAAGTGGTTGGAGTAAAAGCCAGATGATAATAATAATGATGATTATTTTTTTAAATTAGTTTTACTAAGCACATAATGGAGAACTATAAATGTAGAAAGTAATGAATAGATTTTAATCAATTTAAGGTAAGGAGCAAATTAAGTACAAAAGAAAATTTATTCAAAAAGATTGTTGTTTATTCGCTGTGTGTTTAATTTTAACCATAAAGTCACAAACGGATAGACAAACAGACGTCAATAGATTTTATTTTTAATACCTTATTGTCTAAAAAATAGGTATATATAAAAATACAATAATTTTACATAAAAGTTTGATACATTAGCAGTATACTATTTAGGTGGGTAAATTCTAGCAATTCTCGTGTAAAATACACCTACATGATTGACATTGTTAAGTGAAGTAATGCCTCTAGTAACCGCGAGCGTAGGCGAATTGCTTTGCAATATTCTGCATCATGCTATAGGTTAATTAGATTTAATTGTAGTTTTAGTTATTCTGCGACTAAGTTCTGCAATAATATTCCACTTCCTGTAAAGAAAAGTTGTAGTAGCTTAACTTACATATCTAAATTTAAATCATCATCATCATCTCAGCCCATATACGTCCCACTGTTGGGCTCGGGCCTCCTCCATAATGGAAGGGTAATTGACCTACTATACCACGCTGGTCAGACGTGTTGGTATAGGGTTTTATTTCGACTTTTCCTTCTCTCGCATAGATGTTATATGCGTTTTATATCCCTTAGTCGTCTCGTACGATCACCCACGGGTAAGATAGGGGGTGGTGAATTGTATTCTTACTCCGTCACCACACTGAAAATTTAAATATTTTTTTAGAATATCAAATAAAAAATTAGACTATACTGGTTAATGCAACAGGCATTTGAGGAGCTACTTGTGTAATATCTTTAACTACCTTATTAAGAAAATAAATTATATTCCCTCCCCTTCATCATTGGACCGACTGAGTTTCTTGACATCCGTTGTCAGGCTGGCGGGATATACTGTCCCTCCTGTCGCCTTCACGCAGTTAACGTATGTGTGAGTGAAGGACAATGCCCAGATTCAGTCATCTGCAGCTTTAGCTAGGGCGGCATCAGGCGCAGTTACTACCGCCTGCGCCGCCGTAATCGAAAGCGGCTCGTGACACCGTAAAGCAATTCCTCCCGTACACGATCCGCCGCCTCTTTCTGTGAGATGACTACCACATAGAAGGTGGCGACCGCGTTCCAGTTCTTGACGCTATGAAGTATCAGAAACAGGCAGCACAGACTTCGAGCGTGGGCTGCGCGTGTCCTCGGCGCAATCGCAGTGGTAGCAGTACGGTGCAGGTTCTCAGTGAAGCTATTGTTGCCCGTCAATACCAGTCAGAAGGAAAGCACCCCGTGCCGGTGACCCAACCACTCCAGCAGCATTGGCCGGAACGCTCTGATTACTATTCCTGTTGCTTCGCGTACGTAGATTAGTAATACAAAATTATTTTTATTCTTTTGAAGACACATCTTTATAAAATTTATTTAGATGCTATGAGGAGCAATCAAATATTTTGGATTTTATATATGTCTATTTAACACTATAAATGAATGACTAGATGGATGGCCGTAATTATAATTTGCCAATTTTCTAATATTTACGGTTACTGTGAGTATTTATAAAAAAAAAATATAAAGCACATCAACATTTTTCTAAAATCCCACTGGTAGTAGGTACCTGAGATTAGTGCATTATATAATAAACTGAACACATACTTATTTCTTAACCTGTTCGGGAATCACACAAAACTATTGTTAAATGATAGAGATTATTAAATTTACTTCACCCAATTTATTGGTTTTAGCATTGATAAAATAGTTTATACTTTGCAATGATGATAATGAATGTATAAGGTCATTTCAATCATAATAATTTAAATACTATGCTTGTTGTCTTATATTACTTCTATAGTTATTTGATGTACTTAATAAATTTGGCAAAGACTATTCAGAAAATCTGGGGGCACGCTAGTGCCCCCGCCAAGTCGAGCAAAAAAAAAGTCTGGCAAAACGCAAAACTGCCGTAACATACTTTTCTTGAAGCCATTCAGGCCATTTTCGACCCCCTATAACTTCGTTGTTAATAAAACTAGAAACCTGCATTTTTAGTAACCTAGCAGGCCTTGTATACACATTGTGTATTTCAAATTTCATTCAATTTGAACCAATAGTTTAAGAATTATAACTAGTCAAAATTTCGTAATTTTGTCACTCACTGACTGACTGACCGATCATCAATATTAAAGTGGCACTTCTAGCCGACATAGAAGCTTACAATTTAGAACACAATTAGTATTTAGTGTATAAATGAAGGAAAAATTATGAAACATTATAATTATCATCCAGTTTCCAAGATACACTAACTGCATAAATAATTTTGTAAACTCATATAAATATATAGGATTGCAAAGTTACATTTGCAGTTAATGAAATGTAACTTTGTAAAATATAAGAATACATTTGTCGTCATCATTGCTTCTCTATGGGAATCGTAACAAGCGGCTAAAGACTGCGCAGATGACGTAGTGTTTAAGACACCAACGTACCGCGCTAGTGTCGCGGGTTCGAATCCCATGCAAGACAACACCTTGTACGATCCACAAATAGTTGTTCTGAGTCTGAATGTAATTTGTGTCGGTTAATTATATGTTCTTTCCGCAATTCACCACTCTCTATCTTATCCGTGGATATCGTATAAGACGACTATGGGTTATAATATGCACATACCATCTGTGCAAGAGAAGGCAAACTCGAAATGAAACCCTATATGAACATGTCTGACCAGCATGGTATAGTGGGTTAAATTCCTTCCCATTGTGGAGGAGGCCCGAGCCCAACAGTGGGACATATGAGGGCTGCGATGATGATGTGATGTTGAATTATGTTTGTAAAATCCCCCACAATATAAGGATTATTATTCACTTAGTGCAAGGCGTTGTCATTTAAAAGAAAAAAGATTAAAAAGGAAGAAGAGTGGGCAGCAGCTCTCGCCGGGGAAATGTATGATATCTCACTGCGAAACCAACCCGCCTACCAAACGTGGCGACTACGTCATTATTCCTCATAAGGCGAAGAAAAATGAGCTCTAGTCGTGGCAACCCTTTAGCGTCGTTGGACGCAGCTGCCACAGTACCGCACTTTATGGTGAAGCATGAGGGGGGTCTATGTTCCACAGTGGACGGCGATAGGCTGAATGATGATTGGCATAATAGGTGTAGACAGATACCTAGATATAATTATGTTCAAAGTTAACTTGTAAAATGGTCAACCAACTTAATGAAAAAGCAACAGTGGGACGTGTCTTATGAAATTTTACCAAAATCTCCCAAAGTATTAAGCAAACTAAATTAAGGCAAATAAGTAGGTCTATCTACAAAAAGAAATGAGATACCATCAAAAACAAGACTTGTAAAAAAAAGCCAAGCCTCGCAACTGAATTCTTCTACCATAAAAATTTGTGAGATCCATGTTATACCAATTCGGTTAACTCATTCAGTCCCTGCTTAAGTCACCTTTCTTCTTAATTTATTACGTAAATAGCTAACCTAACAACTTCTTATAGTGACTATATCAATATTAAAGATCTTTTATGTTTTAAATAAATAAATTGACTTGGCAATCGCACTATGTTTAGTACAATTTAATATAATATGTATTACTTGCGAGGTGTGTTTTCATGCGATTGCCAAGCTATTCAAACCTGATGATAAGTGTTGCTGCCGCTCATGAACCTTTACAAGGCCGCTGCCTACCGCGAAGAAAGTGAAGGGAGTGTGAATGCGTGCATTGAGGCTCGGTGATACTAAAGGCACCATCAAAACCCTCCACACGCAAACACCCTCAGAAATAAGATCTGTGCAAGAGAAGAACGCCTATACTAACCAGCGTGGTAAATATCCCTCATATTTTATAGCGGTAATGAATAGCGGGACGTATATGAGATGGTAATGATGATATATACATAGATACTTTTATTTCTTTTGTACAGTTTTATAGTATCTATAATATCTTAAATTCTTAAATTGCTATATTATTTTTATAGGTCGATCGATATAAAGTTAATTAGTTTGTCATTGATATTTTATTTCTGGTACATGAATCAGCATAGAGGCGGAGCGGGTTACTATCTTTTAATATTTGTAAATAACATCAATAAAAAAAATGAGTTATTGTCTCTGGATGTCTTTAAAAAAAATATCAAGATTAGACTTTATAAAAAAAGTTATTATAACACCTTCAATTATCTAGATGTTAATACAGACTGGTTATGAGTAGCTCCTCATTCAGCAATTTCTCGTTATTATATTTGTTTATTAATAGACATACCTACCCATAAGACCCCATCTCGATTGGGTCGACCACAGCTTCCGAGTCCTTGATGTCTGTAGCCAACCCGACGGCCTAGCTAGGATGGCTCTTATAGCAATCGTAGTTGTGGCAGGGTAGAGTTCTATTACTCCTTGCGCTCACTCTCATCTTGTACACGTACTTGGTGAAGTAACCGTGCCTCGTTAATACCTACACTTGCAAAGGATCCCTGGAAAGAAAAGAACCTCGGTCCGCATCAGCACCAGCCGGAAGTCCTCAACGGTTCAAACGCTGTATCGCCTACGTTGCCGACACTCACTAGTAAAGTCCGGCTATCATCTCTGCCTCCAGGAGTCACATAGGAGTCCCAACTAACAGGCATGCTGCCTCCTTCGTGACCGGGCGGTAACCACGTATAATCCTGACCGCTCTGTGATCGCCATAAGAGAGCCCTAAGATTCACGGTTATCAGCCGGACCACGGCCATATACAGCCGTCGACATGTTGCGCTAGGTCCGTCCACATTCGGCAAGAGCGAAGAAAGGGAGAACGCCGCGTCAACAAGCTGGAAATACTTCATTCCAGGTTCGTCCTCCAGCTTGTCCACATTGTCCAGCAACATGATCGGCCTGTAGTTTGGAGTCCAGAGGCTGTCCCAGCTTCGACAGGAGCACCAACGTCCCCTCCTTCTAGCATACAAGAAACTACCCATACGCTAGACACGTGTTCACGCGTCCACGTGGTCCCCTGAGGGTATCCAGGTACTCAAGGACTAGGGCTGGCATATCATCTGGCCCGAAAGCGCTAGTCTCATCGTCTACTAAACGGGCGAGACACTTTCGTCGGCCACTTCGTCTTCGGGACATTTCGGGAAAAAGTCTCGACTATTCTGATGAGGTGTCCGGGTTGGGGGTCTTAATGAGTAACAAAAATGATTCTAACGGAATGCTACATTATATAACAAATCGTTAGCAAGTGCTTTAATTTGGGAATAATTAAAACAAAAGTAGAAGTTTTAAACTATTAAAATAGCGGCTCATAAAATAAGCAACATCTACTTGTGTTATATGAATGATAATGCCGTAATTGAAATAAATGATAAACACATTTAGATTCACTTTAATCATTACGGAAGCCAATACCCGATCCATTATCGAATGGAACTAAACAGGAAACCCTTTATTCATTCATAGGAATGTATAAATTTACAGGAGATGCTTATACAATAAAAAAGATAAGGTTTATAATATAGAAAAACAAACACAAAGCAGTTAGAAGGACTGCCGACAGAAGTGAAAACTTAAAACTATGAAAAACGTTGTTATTTTTGGATATTTAAAATATTTTATTTTAATGACATCTGATGTTTACGCGAGCACTACACATTGTAAATAAAATTACTTTTACGGATCATATCGCGTTTGTATTTGATTTATGATTGCCCGACGTTTCGAACACTTTGCAGCATTCATGCACAGGATCCCAGCTTGTTTATAACAGGATCCTGTTATAAACATAATTAAAAATAAATCCAAAGAGACCACCACAAGACTGCATGATACTGTGAGCACTTATTGTATAGATTTGACCCACAATAATAATAGTTAAAGATAATTTTATAA